>OY292314.1:14661342-15300203 GCA_958496155.1 Sisyra nigra
CGATAAAAGCGACGGTCTCACATACGAGAAATCTAAGAGACGAAACCCGTTTTTTTTAAAATGAAACTCTTTATACATCGTCTCAAATCACGTCAGTCGCGTCAGACAGTGAATTCGTGCCACATCCCTTTCTTTCTATTCTATTTTCATACCCTAAATCGATTAATTTTCCGAAAATTTTCAGTTACTTAAGTGCCTAAAATCCAAAAAAGTTTCACTTGGATCGTGGTTTCGTAAAACCACACAATAATTTTTTTTAATTGTACATTTGGTGTTTTAAACTTACGGCCGTGAATATTTCACGAGAAGCTACTTAGTACCTAGTTGTATATAATAAGAAATATGTAATGATTAATTTTTGAATCATGAAAAGCATTTTAATTGTATTCATCTATGAGCGTAGGATAGAACCAATGAAATTTTAAAATATTATATTATGTAGTAACTTAAGAACATTTAATAAAAAAGTTGAGAAATGCTACTGAAAATGTCGCGTTTTGAACAAAAATCTCTGTTAAACCAAAGTTTGGCGTTTCACAAGTCGTAAGTATTAATTGTAATTTCTGTTTACTTTCATGATTAGTAAAAACAGATCAAATCGTATGGCAGAATTTTTTTGTTGTATTGAGACGGAAATGATGCTTTATTGGAACCCTTCCTTTACAAAACCTCAACTAAAATAAGACGATTTTAAAATTGGTCATCGATATCATATCTGCAGAGATTGTTACAATCAATGCAAAATTGTGTCACGTGCAGAACTCACTTCTTTCAGTGCAATAATTACATGCAAACTTCAGATGTTCCAAAGATCATGGTTTTGCCGTAGATTTGTAAGTAATTAAAACTGAGTACGTGAGTAGTAAACCGTGTTCCATTTTATACAAAGTGGTACGCAGGAACTAAAGATTGATCACAAAAAGACTTAAAAAATATTTTTTTAGATAAAATTTTAAAAATTCATAAACAATCAGCTAAGTATATTTGCTTGATTAGATAAAAAAAAATAAAGGAAACTTCACAAGCGTCTACTAATTTTAGTAGACATTTCATAAACGTCCATTAACATAACTTTCATTAGTTTTCATAGTGTTTCAAATTTCAAAATAGAAATAGTCTAAGTTCCGAACCTACCTCGACCTTCACCGAGATGATAATAGAATGAAACCTATTTTATCATGAATTTAGTATATTAAGAAACATATGAAACATGGGTTGACTAAAAAAATCCGGGGCAGACTATTTTTAATTATTTAAAAAAAATAAATTATTTTTAATAAAATATTGCAACATAAAAATAATAGAAAAAAATTTATATCACCATAAGCGCTGCTTTATTACCAACACGTTGATATACGTTTGTTTGCAAAAAAATCGGTCCTATTAGGGGTTAGCAAATTTTAAAAATTTAATTTTTAATGCGCGTGGAAATGTGTGACAGAGAGGTCCGAGGTAAGTATACTGTGTAATAACAAAGGACACAACATCGCAGTCACCTGTGATGTGTAAAATTTTTTCTATATGTTGCAATATTTTATTAAAAATAATTTTTTAAAATAATTAAAAATAGTCTGCCCCGGATTTTTTTAGCCAACCCATGTTTAATATATTTCCTAATATACCTACTAAATTTATAATAAATAGGTTTCATTCTACTATCATCTCGGTGAAGGTCGATGTAGGTTTGGATCTTCTACTAAAAGGTTATTGTACTACAGGTAACAAGAAGTTTGCTTTCAATCTACTACAGAGAATTTTAAATTTCAGGTGTTTTCTATCTATGACATAGAATTTAAATCTATTTAGTAGTACTAGTTCCCATCAGGGACCCTATCGCAGCATAATGACATAAAATTTATTAAAATTACATTTTTAAAATAAAATAACTGAGTCAAAGAGTTTCAGCATTATTTAGAACTACTAAGTAAGTAAAACTGAATTGAACATAAAAGTAAACTGCCTACGCTGAACTGGGTCTTATCTAAAACTGACTACGCTGAACTATTAAATTGAACCTTAAATTGAACTGTTCAATCACGCCACTGTAGGTTTCTTCCAATCGTCCTTCTGGTGATGTTTAAACCCAGACAAACAGACAAAAAGCAAGACAATATTGACCAAGAGACAAGAGTGAGTGAAGAACATAAAGTGACAAGTTCACTTGAATTACAAACCGGTTAACCAGTGTTTAAACATCTCCAAATCAGTGTCGATATAAGCGATTGTCACGAAAATGTACGTACGGTACGTACATAGCTCGACTCTCGGCCTAATGTGGCCGGGCGGCGGTAAGCTGAAACATTTACTCTTGTCCCTTGGTCAATGTGTCTTGCTCTTTGTCTGCCTGTTAGTGTTTGAGAATAACCTTAGCTAGTCGTATGGAACAAACCTTGTATGTGTTAAGTTTAAGACACCTCTTTCGAATATTCAAACGCACTTTCTTAATAAGATCATTAAACTTTTCAGATCATTAACATATGTGTGAAAACTAATAAAAAAGAAAGTTATTTTAAAATTCAGTAAGCAGAACATCAATAAAATTGTATTGTTGCATATCTTATAGTTGGCATAATGTAACAGTACTTATATGTTTAGATAATAATCATATAAATAAATGTTAAATAAGTGATTGAAACTATAGGGAAATGTTGGTCAGCAATGTCAACTAATTTCACGATAATAACAGTGTCGCTAATAAAAAGCATGAAAATAAATATTGATAGTTAGATAATAACAGTTATTAGCAGTATGAAATATCCATATTTTATACTGAAATCAGTGTTAAATAAAAATATAAACTGCATATATACGTTTGCTATATACTTATACCACTTAAAAACGCACACAGTAATAGCCGTGGAATATTTATGTTTTTTTTTTTTAATTTTTTAGATCAAATTTATATGATAAATGATCAGGATAAAAATTATAAAATTAAATCTAAATAGGTCAGGATTTTATAATAAATTTTTGATGATCCATGATTGAAAATTTTGTAACACGCAGACATTACATAAAAATGCGTTTAATCATTAAATAAATGAAATATTAATTATTACACTAATTGTGATGCTTATTAAGCGATTATAAGACGAACTTAGAATCAAAAAATTGTTTCAATCCGATTAGAAATGTTACAAACTTAGTGTAAATATTACTTAGTTATGGTAAACTCGTATAACACTACAGTTCAATATAACGACAGTTTATCTATAATTCATTTTATTTTATCAATTTTTTCGTCGTTTTATTATAAATTATAATTTTACGAGTTTTAGTAGATATCTTTAAGTAATAATTTTATCAAAAAAGCAATTTGTCAAAAGTAAAAAAATTTAAATTTTTTTCAAGATAAAACACTCACCGAATTCGCTTCTTTTGATTTTAACAGATGTGGGTGTAAAAACTGAAAAGAAAAGAAAAAAAAATTATTAATAAAGATAAAATTTTATTTAAAATAGTCAAAAATTATAATTTTTGTATTGTATTTTGAACTGGGAAAAGAATTCCTAAGTATGAATCTTTTATCAAGTGACCTTTCGTGTCCCATACGAGAAAAAAGCACTTTGATAGTTTTATTAAAGAAGAGGTAAAAGCATGACAAATATATTTTATTATTTTCCTAATTCTTATCCTTTTAGCAATCAACTTTATTCTACTATTCTGCTATCTTGGATTGAAGTAGTTACAAGGTAAATTGAATTAGAAAAACTTAACAAATTTCTTTCTAAGATTTAAAGTAAGGTGGGCCATCCATAAATTACGTCACACGAATTTCATGATTTTGACCCCCTCCCCGTCCTTGTCACAGCTGGTCACACTTGTGAGACCCCCCTCCTTAGTGTGACGTCACATATTTTACAATTTTACTTCTACAAATAATTATTGAATAGTATCGGCTCGTAACACTACACCGAGAAAAAATTCTCTTCGGACAATTAAATCGAAATATTAAATATTTGATTGGCAATGGGCTTTCAAATCATTTTGCTGGCGTAAATGAAATTCAGTTGTAAGAAGAGAATTTTTTTCTCACATCAGTGTAGTAGATTTGAACCTTATGCTTCTACAGATAGTGTTTCAAATGTTTTTGCGTTTTTCGTTAATAGTTCTAAGTTCGTGTTTTACTTAACACTTAGATCAAAATAGATTTTGAAATGTAACGTCACGAAATTTAGAACCCCTACTACCCCCTTGTCACACAATGTCAAACTTCGTCGACCCCCTCCCTCCCCCTTAATGTGTGACGTAATTTATGAATGGCCCCTAACTGACATCCATGAACTAAATTCGGTTTGAGATATTGGGTAATGAAACTTCGCGCTAAATACAAAATTTAACACGGATTCTTATGTAAGAAACAGAAAAGAAGTGGAAATGATCAATTTCAAGTTTTTTTGCATATGAGCTTAGTTCTTGACTAACAATAAGCATAGAAGAACCTTTCATTCGAAGTCACCAAATTAATATTATTCTCACTTTTAAGTATAAGCAATTGTAGAATGTTAATCACAACAATCATCCGAAGCCATAAAAAACTGACCTTTAGCAAAGACATTGAAGAATACGTAAATGTCTTACCTAAGCGTGTTGCTATTACATAAAATAAAAAATCATGACCACAACCGAGGTGCAATTCGATATGTTATCGTTTTGTCCTTAATAAGATCCTGCCGAAGCCCCTTAACATTCGTTTTATTCATGATGAACAGATTGACACTTGAGTGAAAAAGAACACAACTATATGAATGGTTGGTGACCTCGTGGATAGTTATAAATCGATTACACTATGACGAAAAAATGAACGTATAGTTATGTTTTATTCATTATTATTGAAGCTCAAAATAGTTTTTAATCGCCTATATGATTAAAAGAAAAAATTTGTATCGTACATGATTGAACAAATCAAAATAAAATCATAATAATATTTAAATTGATTTCGAGAAAGTTAATTATAATCAATTAATAAAGTAATAAAAAATTTGAATTTTTTTAACGACATTTAAATAAAACGTGTGGGTAAAGGCACATTTTATACAGTAGCACGTGCATAGATGGAAAGTGTGGATTTTAATATTTTTAAAAAAATTACAGCGAAGATATTGCTGTCCTTTTTAAAATGTGTAATTCAGAGATATTATGAGTATTAAACATTCGCAAATGCGAAACAAATGAAACAAATACTTAACTTTGGTAACTATAGTTATTTTAATTAATTGATTGCATTTTCAGTGATCTTTCTCAATTTGTCGTGACTTGTATAACGTTCGCAGTTGCAAAACATTCGTATCATTTCATGCAAATGTTAATGTAAAGTAATATGCAAATTATTTGCAAACTACAAGAATATTCGTTATTATTTATTAGTAGAAAATGCTTTTCTAAAATTAATAAGTTGAAACGTAGCCTCAAAGTTCCCCATTAAAATAGCATTTTTTCTATTTTTCTGGAATCATTTCGATGGAATTTAAGAGAAAAAAAATCGACAAGGGAAAATTAAAAGTTGGTAAGAAATGGAATAAGGAATAAGGCACAGCAACGAAAGCTTAATGATTAATCGTCGTCTTGACTCTTTATCGGAGGTGGATATCACAGCTCTATTTGATCTCGACGTCAACCAGCCACAAAAACATTAATAACTCTTATTATGACTTATTGTTTGAATTTAAATTAATAAAACTTTATATATTTAGAGAAGAAAAGAAAGAGTATTGTTAAAAATCTAATTCGAGTAATGTTAAAATAGCAAAAGTGAAAACAATAAGCAGTATTGCAGCTGTTCCCAACCTGGAGTACCCCTAGAGGTCGCCATCGATTGTTTAGGGGTACTCCAAAAAAAAAAGGTTTATGGCGGTAAAATACATATGTCTTACTAAATAAAAAAATCTAGTTCAAGTTGTAATTGACAAACTACGGCTTCCGCCAAAAATAAATCAATAAATTGTTGAACATTTGAAAGGTTTAAAACTAAGATCACACTGAATACAGAGGAATTTGAAATAAAAGACTAATAAACAATTATTATTTATTTCTGTAATTTTAGTTGTTAAGTTTTGTTGTATGTATTTGCGTATATTACTTTATTTTACTACTATATAGATAGTAAAGGAAGTATTGTAATCAGATCAAATTTTCGAATTCGAGCTTTAACCGGATATACATGTTTAGAGGTCCCCTGAGACCAAGAAAGTGGTTTTTAGAAACATGTCTGTGTGTGACAGCCATATAGTATCGAAAGCTTTATCCAAATTTCGCCAAACTTGGAAATTTGCTCTCATATTATATCTAGTTGTACCGCGAAGCTTTTGGTTGAAAGCTCTTTACTGATTCTAAGAGTTTTTGAGCTTCACCTATCATTTTTTTTCGAAAACGGCTTCAACGAGTTTCTTTAAACTTTCTATAGTTCTTAGACTCATTGATGCCTACAACTTTTATTTGAAACTTTTTCCTGGGAAAATTCGAATAAGGACGGTTCTGGGGCGAAGGTTGGGAATTCCTATATACATATAGGCTGTATGTATACAGTTCTGTTTACATGTATAGTTATAAAGTGCTTATATTTCTTTTAACTAACAGCGAGTTTCATAAAAGAAAGTAAAAGAAAGCACTGTGACGCCTCGCAGCAGATATTTTTTATGAGGTGTGAACCTAAATATACTCTCTTCGGCTATTATAAAAATAAAAAGCCTTTTAATTTCAATGTATGTTATATATGCATAATACAATATATCCAAACTTAGGAAATTTATATAAAGTCTAGAAGGGGTAGAGTAAGGGTAGGGTGTACAAACTACTGACTTGAAAAGGGGTACAGTAATTAAAACGGTTAACCGTTGCAATATCGAATTTTAATATGAGCCATTTACTTTGGAAATAAAGTAAGTCGATTTTTAACTAAAGTTAGCAATCATAACAATAAACGCAACATGCACAAGCTTTCTGTCCCAGTTCTCCGAAGATACACAACACTAAAGGGTCATTTACATTTTGATTAGTGCTAGTTATTGGCGATTACTTATTGTGAGTGATTAGTTCAAGTGTCCTGTGCGAGTAGTGTCCACTGTACTGTTTAGCTGCTGCGCTTAGAAAAGTCGCCTAGCAATTAAACAAAGCGTAGCAGATAAACAACACAGTAAACGCTACTCGCACAGTACACTTGAACTAGTCACTCCCAAGAATCACTAATCGCTAATCACTCGCACTAATCAAAATGTAAATATGCCTAAACTTGCAATTGATTTTTTTATAGAAAAGGAAATTAATTTGTTTATTTTTTTTTTAATTTATAACTCATGGGAATTATTTGACTAAAACAAGTATAACTGCACATTTGGAAAAGAATTGTTAAAGACTTCTCAGTGAACTGAAAACGTCTAACTACGTAATAATTTGGTAACAATTACATAATAAATAAATGTTACGTAACTGTTACGTAGTTGTACGTTTTGTACTCACTTGGTTATTACTAAAAAGATACCTTATGCTTCTAAAAAAGTAAATTCAACGTCAGGACTCAGATTAGTGTACTTCCGGGATACTGATCTATAAATAATTGCCCAAAATATATCGTTATTTGCATCATGTTAACAATATAAATCTATAGAACTAATAATATTCAAATATAAATACCTAAATTTATCTATATAATCCTTAAACCACGCACGTTTAAAGAAAATGACACATAATTATGAGGCTATCGAAGGTACATCTAAGGGATGTGGATTGCCTACCCTTGTATAAGAAAAATTATTTTAGTATTTACAAGTTTTTTTTTCTAAATACTTTGCGGTCATTTGACCTTTTCAGATTTTAGCCCAACCGCAAAAAAAACAAACCGAAATCAATTTTCGTTGTTCACTCATAAGATTTAAAGTGATTTTAGAATTGAAATTTCCACAGCATGTAAAAGGCAATCTTGAATCTACAATACCACTTAAAGGTAATTGGCTCAGGTCTTTAAGTATTTTGAACTAAAAGCATTGTAATTCCCACATGAATTTGTAATTATGTAAAGAAATAACCGACTTAAAGAAAAAAAAAATAAATTTTTTATTTTAAAATTTAAGCTTGAACTTAAAAAAGAAAGAAACAATTACAGGGTTAATTAAGAAGTCTGACTGTCATTGTCTTATGAGAATGAACTTTTCGGATGAATTATTTTAACTTATCATAATTGATAATAATATTGATTTATTAGTCTTAGAAAGCATAATTTACTGTGTTGGGTTAATAGCCTTTTATTCTCTTCTGTGCTATAACTCTATAAGTTGATCTTGGATAATTGTTATTAAAAACAATAATTATTAAAATGAGTAGTTATTAAACAGTGAAAAATAGTTAACTCGAAACTAAAGTGAACGAAGTTTTATTTCGTATTAAAACGAATTTCTTTATTTTCGAAGACACCAGCCCTGATTAACTTTCTATAAAGCAATTATCGGACTTTAGGAGTTCGATGATTGTCATTCGATAATATCAATGATTTTTTAAAAGCCAGAACCAGATTAAGGAATCTGTCAAATAAAATATCTTAAAACCGAAGAAGCTTCAAAAATAATGACAGGAAAATGTTAATTAAAAATTACTTCAATGGTTTAAAATCGCAGAAAAATAATCAGTGACCCTATATCACGGAAAAAACCAGATGGCATTTATTTTTGCTTCACGTTTTGCTATCCTCAACGTAAATTATTCTGCAATTCTAGGAATCGGATGTTTATATATATTGATGTTTATTTTTTTATTATAAACATGCAATTTGTAGTTTTTCATTCTGTTAAAGTAAATACCGAATAATACTGGGAAGTTTTTTTTTTCTAAGAATATGATTTGTATGACGTCCGTTTAGTATCATATGACGTGTTTGTAACTTCCCCTCGATGTCATTATAAGCAGATTCTACAGTATACGTTCAAGTAAGAGGTTACATGGGTTTGGGAGCTTCAAAAAATTTGTCTTATTTAAATTCTAAAGCATGTCTAGAATATTGTCATAAATTTTCAAGTCGATCGGAGTAAAAGTTTAGAAAATAGAGCCTTGGGAAGTTCCGCTCTTAAGGCCAGAAATTGTTATAAGTATGCCCAAGAGAATGCGTCCGACACTCACGAAGCAAGGATTCGTGTACAAGAACAGAAGGATGCCTTGGACATTGCAGCTGGAGCAGGATTTTTGAAAATACTATTTTCAAAGCCGGTTGGCAAGATTTCTGGAAAACTACTGAACCGATCCTGATATAATTTTACACATGTCTTCGAAATATTATCGGCAATGACTAGGATGCAGATTTTTTTAATCACTATTCAGGTTTAGGAAAATAAATGTCTCTTTATGAAGAGAGAAACTACAAAATCATCTTGAAGACATTTCATTACAAAAATTGAACAGAAAAAGTCTAGCAGATATAAAGATACTGAACTAAGAATAATTTTTTCAACTCTTCAATAAATTAACTACGAAGCTACAGAAGCAAAGATTCTTTACATTAATTGTACGTAGATTCATAGTTGCAAAACTTTCAACCCCTTCTTTAAGCCATTTAAGGGTAAAATTTCGAAAAATCCTTTCTCAGTGAAAGTCATGGTCTTCTTAAGAAGGCGTCCAAATTGTATGTTCTTGTCTTTTATGGTTAAGTCTGCAACATGTCTGTTAGTCAATTACGGTACAGTCTTATACACAGAGAAAAGGGACGTAGGGCTCCTAACAAGCCTCTATACGGGCCACTGTACCCTAAATTAACATCTTCATAAGATCGGTAAGGCTGATATCAATATAATATATCGTATCCGCTGAAAAGCGGCAGAAACGGTGGAGCACATTTTGTGCTCATGTGAGGCAGCTTTTAAAAGACTGCAGCATCTCGGAAAGACGGACATTACGCCTGGCGAGATAGCAATGGCAGCCCCTCGCCAGGTGCTGGCTTTCTTTAAAAGCCTTATGCTCCCCTAGTTAATACATAGGTTCACATCACAATAGGCCTCATTGGTTGCGGTGAAAAAAGGGAAGGAAAATCCTAAGACCCGTAGAAAAAAAAATACACAGAGAAGATTTAGTTCAACAGTGTTACTTCGTGCTAACCAAATTTCTTAGTACACGTTTTCTAATGTATATAATATAATTAAAAAGCATTTTGTAATTTATAGAACTAGTGTATAGGAAGTTCCATTCCTTGTGTACCTACAAAATATTTATTTTGAGAAAGTTGATAGTTTAGGGGCAGGACTCAAAAAATTCAAAATTTTTAAATCTGTCTTAGAACCATTAAAAGGGTAAAATTTCGAAAATGCCTTTCTTAACGGAAGTTACATTCTTCTCAAAATAACATTTTGAGAAAAATGTAATATCATTTTAAATGTAATGATTTTTTCTTAAGTGATTTACCCTTAAATCAATCATGGTTCTGGCTTATACAGGGGTCATTCAAGTATAACGTTAACACCGTGGGGGACGGAGGGGGTCTCTTATTTGCTTATTTTTGATGATATAATGGCCGGAAGGGGGGGGGTCCTGGATGGTGATTACGTCAGCAAGGTATATTTATTTTTTTTTTTGCCAAATTTGGTAGATTCTAATTCAAACAAATATAGTTACCCTAATACTAGTCTATGGATGATAGCGAATAAGGATTCCCCAAAACAATTGATATTGCTTAGGTACTTGCTTTCGGACAGAAGACAACCAATTTCAGACAGAGAACTTGGAGTCATGGATTTAAGTTTCATGGACAGAGGATAAATGATTTTAATTGACTAAATTTTAAATTAAAAAAAACATATAATCGTTAATAAGTTAAAAAAAATGTATATATGTTTACGACTGTTAACAATTATCTTGATAAAATTGATTCAATTAAAATTTAATATTAATTGTGCAATAATGCTCATTAATAATAAAAAAGAAACCTGAATAGATTTAAATACATACACACATGTTTACGTAAGCATAGGGCGGGGGGTTAGGGATTTGCTGACTTTTGCCGACAAGGGGGAGGGAGGGGTTAAAAAATCACTAAAATTCTGCTTACGTAATACTTGAACGACCCTTAAAGAAGATTGATTTGCTGAATATTACTTTTTGTTAACCGAATTTTATGTTAAATGAGTTCGTATAAAACGTTTTTACTGTATGTACCTATAGTTAAAAATTATTTTGAAATTAAAATAACTAGTTTATAGTTCCACTTCTTATGTACAATACCTATTACTAGAAGAAATGTGTTCATTACAACAATTTGTTGTCGGCAAGTTATGAATTGAATTATAGAGTTAATGTAAGCTCTAAAGTCCAGAGGGTAAAATACAAATTAAAAAAATAATATTTTTAACAGTTTCTTGTACTATAAACAATTCGAATCGATTACAGATTAAGATAATAGATAGAACTGAACAACAAGAATTTGGCAAAATATTTATACACTTATTCTCACGAAAGATGATAGCAATTAGATAATTTTTATTTGTACAACACACATTGTCTTGATTTTAAATGTACATAAAATATTCACGTAAACTAGGTAAATGATATGAAAATTTATACACAACAAATCAATAAATAGATTAAATTATAGCAAATAGCAAAATATAGTTATGCTTAGATAAAATTTAATTTCGAAAAAAATAATACAATTAAATATGTAATTTAAATATCTGCACGTATTTACGTCATATCAAAGGAATTTCATTTAAATAAATTATGCATTTATTTAAGTAGCATGTGAAAAAAAAAACGTTTTAAAAAATCCTAACCTAAAATGCAACAAAGAATTGGTTACCTGCTTTTTTAATGCATGAAACGAAGCTGCATATGATTGAGGCGGAAAAATTGTTGTCGCAGACGGTGTCATTTTTTGTTCCAGGTCAATGTTGATTGGATCCAAATAATTATTTTAATATTTTCATAATATTTACCGAACGTAATACACGCCGCACATACACAACCACGAACTCGTATATACACTTATATTAATACTATCGTATAGTTGATTTATCGCATCAAAACGTCGCGATTGTATTTAAACCGATTTGAGAGCGCACCAAAGAATTAAAGAAACTGAAACATTTGACCGGGTCCTAATAAGCATTTAAATATAAATTAATTGTTATATGTAGTTGCTGACAAATTGAGAATGCCTCTTGAATATTATTAGCGTTCATACCAGTGACAAGTTCAAGTCACGTCTAGAATACCATATAATAAATGCTTCGTTATCTCATTGACAAAAATATATGAAACTGATTAATATATATATGTAACAAAACGATTATATGGCTTCTTCTTTCTGCTGTACATACATACATGTGTATATATTTGTTATATAGCGAAAAGAAAGATTTCACAGATCTTTTTACGTTAAGGACCTTGGATAAAAGAGAATCGCACATTTACTTTCGTTTCAGCCAGTGACGGCTCGTCGCAAGGGAGGCAATCGCCTCCTGAATTTTAGAACTAAATCAAATAGTTTTAAAAGATAACTTATAGCTTAAGATCCCGCCGCATGATTGCTACACTCATAATGTAGCTTAATCATTTATATCTCAATTTATAGATCAAAAAACCATTTATATAACAAATTAACAGCTATTTTCGCTTATTTGAGGGCACTTTTAGATTGACACCCTTACAGTGGCGGAACTACCATATCGCTAGACCCCGCGACGCGCGAGGGGGAGGGCGAAGCTTTAATGGGCCAGAAAATGTTGAGAAAATTAGTACTAGTGGCGCTGCAGAGAGGGTGCAGTAAAAAAGAGAAATTTAAAAAGGAACAGGAACGTTTAGCAAAAATGCCAAAATTATCCCTTTTTCTTAAATCGTTTGCTACGACCACAGAAAATGAAAGTACTTCTAACGATGAACAGGCGTTTGAACAAGTTCATAGTGAAAAAATTAATCCAACTGCCCGGGAAAAAAAGTTTTTGCTACACTCATAATGTAGCTTAATAATTTATATCTCAATTTATAGATCAAAAAACCATTTATATAACAAATTAACAGCTATTTTCGCTTATTTGCGGACACTTTTAGATTGACACCCTTACAGTGGCGGAACTACCATATCGCTAGACCCCGCGGCGTGGGGGGGGGGGGGCAAAGCTTTGATGGGCTAGAAAATGTTGAGAAAATTAGTACTAGTGGCGCTGCAGAGTGGGTGCAGTAAAAAAGAGAAATTTAAAAAGGAACAGGAACGTTTAGCAAAAATGCCAAAATTATCCCTTTTTCTTAAATCGTTTGCTACGACCACAGAAAATGAAAGTACTTCTAACGATGAACAGGCGTTTGAACAAGTTCATAGTGAAAAAATTAATCCAGCTACCCGGGAAAAAAAGTTTTTGTCAAATCATATATAATCATATATAATCAGATCTGAAAATTGGCCAGGTATAATCGTATATAATTATATATGATAAGAAAAAAATATTTTTCCCGGGCAATCAATTACTACAAGCAAAAGCACATTTTTCGAGAGTATTATTTAAAAAAAAAAAAATAATAAAAAACATCAAGTTTAGCGATAACTAAAAATATATAGCACAATATGACTGAGTGCCCGCCATAAAATATTTTGAGAATGATAATATCTGCTAACTCCTCTTGACCTCAAGGGCTTTTTAAGAAGTACCTTTCGCAAAAAAATCGGTGCTAAATTAAAATATGGGACGCTAGATACGAAAAGCAAATATTCATATAAGGTTGGGGGCCGATCTAATTTTTTGCGGGGGGGGGCTAAAATTTGTAGTTCCGCCACTGCACCCTTATATCATCATATACAGAAAAAAAGAGCTTTAATTTGATATGTAAATGACTTAGCTACATTATGAGTGTAGCAATCATGCAGCAGGATCTTAATGGCGTGGTGACTCAATTATTGTCCTACAGGAAAGCGTGGGAGAGTGGGAGCCTACTAATAAATATTCTTTAAAAATCTCGTAAAGTTCATAAGGGGGCATCTATTAATTACGTGAGGTATTTTTTGATTATTTAGACCCCCCCCCTCCCTTTGGTGAGATGTGGTAGACCTCCCCGACCTCCCCTATCCCTCATGTTAGATTAACTCAGTAAACTTTAAAAAATGATAACCTTTTTTGATAAATAATTTATTTATATAGGTATATTCTTTGAATTTAG
This sequence comes from Sisyra nigra, assembly GCA_958496155.1. Taxonomy (NCBI): domain Eukaryota; kingdom Metazoa; phylum Arthropoda; class Insecta; order Neuroptera; family Sisyridae; genus Sisyra; species Sisyra nigra. The sequence goes on from OY292314.1 coordinate 14,675,461, forward strand.
AAGTTGACGTGAGATTTCCAATGACCCTTCCTCCCTAAGATGAGATTTTACTCGAGCCATTCTTTCCCATTTTTATCTCACGTAATTTACGGATGCCACCTAATTTAAACTTTTACGAACTACACAGATAAGCTTTACTTATCTTAAAATAAAAAAATAAAATTATATCTTTCGCTCTATCCTACACTTCGGGAAATGGGAACTATTAAAACTTTAGTTAAGCTACAAAATAGCCAATCTTAAATTTAAATCAACCTCACATTGAATATAGCTTTATTTAACTTATAAACTACGAAAGAAAAATTTTATAACAAAATCAAGAATCTAAATCTAACATAACTGTTACGTAGTTGAACGTTTTGTGCTTCCTGAGTCCTAGTTGTAGTCAAGTTGTATTATATAATACAACTTGAAATATTTTCATAATTTTCAATCGCAAAGTTAAAGACCAGGGCACAATTGTTGCATCTTGAAAAGACGAAAAGGGAAATATACTTAATTTAAATTTTAAAAAAAATTGTTTCAAAACAGTTCGGTATGTAATTTTTGAAACGATTTATTGAAAGACACTCACACACTTATGAACACTAAAGTTTTTTTTACTCCTCAGTCAAAAGGGGTGGAGTAGTCATCTTTATTATAGACCGGATAAAAAAATTTGCATACCAAAACGTTTTTCCGAGCCGCCACTGATCTCAATAACAAATTTTTTAATGTCTTAAGTCGTTTGAATGCATCGAAACACTTGAGATATTTTTTTCTTTTTTGAAACTATATACCATATGGCCAACAGAAACAATAACGTATATAAACAATTTAAACGTTTTTATCAGCAAAAGCATGTAGCGATAACAATACACTAATTCACTTTCAATGTTCACATAATATACTCGAATAAACAGTAATTTAGTTTTTTAAATAGTTTTCAAAGCTGAAGTAACCTTTGTATTTTACTCGTTAACAAAGTTCATTTCTTGTTGGCTTTAGTTAATTAACAAAATACATATGTATATATTTAACTATAGATTAAAAAGTAGCCCACTCTTAAATATGTATATACAAACTTTATTTTTGTTTCTCCCGTTGAAATTAATTAATACAAAGATTTACAAAATCAATAATTAAAGTTAGTAAATGTTTAATAAAAGATTAATTTTATTCCAATTTAGTCTTAGATTATTTAAATAAAAAAAAAATGAGGCCTATAAAGGTTTAATATTTCACGACTCTTTAAACAAAAAATAAAATAAATAACCGACCTTGTCTTCAAATCTAAATGCAATTTTGATTTTTGTAGTTTCTAGATTTATACCTCCTACTGTGAGTTATTTTTATGGTTGTTTAAATCGAACAATTAACGAATTGCGAAAAGATATATGATTGAATGAATGATTGAATCAGGTGAAGGATATTGGGGTTTTGTTTAATTATAATTTGTACTTTTTTAGATCTGTATAAAATAATTTTTGGAGTTTAAATAAGGTCGTGAATTAATTGTAATTTGAATTATAATTTTGATATAAATAAGCATAAAGTAAATCGTACATAAATTGTTTCTCACAACGAAGAATATAAAATGATTCAATTATAAGATATCAGCTTTCGACATAAGTTCTTTTTATTGCAAAGGTTCTATTGTTAACTATAATACCCATACTTTAGCACTTGATACATATTGTTGCTGTAGTGTCCTACAGTAATGCCACTATCGTCACTAAAGACTAAAAACAAAAAATTAATCATATTTAGCTTTAACATAATCTTGCACTTTTGGGGTTTTATCTAATTGTAGGTAAAATGCTCATTTTTAGTTTTAACGAAGTTCAAATTAAGTTTTTTTTAGAATCTTTAAAAATCAGTTCACTAAAACCATAAAGGATTCAGGAAGTCTATTTTTTGTCACTGTGAAGACTTGTGGTTAACTTAGAAATCTGGTCCAGATGCCAATGACTAACTATATAGTAACTATGTATTTTACTGTTATGTCTCTTAATTATAGAAATTTTACTCCTAAAGACTGATTAGTTTAATATAATTCGGTAATAGTCACAGTTCAGAAGGCAGATAGCTGTCCGCTCCACCCCCTCGTATACACAGTATTTGAATTAAATACTGTTAAATTCCAAACTTTTTCTTTCTTTTAATACGAAACAATAAACAATTGTCGTTTAAAGATACAAAAGAAAATATTCGTAATGAAATGTAAATATATAGAAATCTTATTTAAGACGCAATTCTGTTAATCTATTCATAATATTATGATCAAATATTATGAATTCAAAACTTGTTTTCTAAAATTGAAACAATGATCACTATATTTTATCCTAAGCTAAATTACCGCTCACCTTTGAGCTCTCCACTACAGCCTCCGGTCTTTGAGTTAACGCCCCTAACATTGTTGGCGCTGATACATTAGGGTGTAGTTTAAAAACAAAACAAAAATTCTAATGGTGTCCAAAAATTGATAGTACATATGATATGTTAAAAAATGATAATTTTGGCGGCTAAACGAGCTCTTAATATCAATATCGAGGATTTCCTCAATCCATTATTTCATTTTCCATTTAAATAACACAAATTTGTATTTTTGAATTTTCATAATTTTGGAGCAGTTAATTGTAACAACAATCTTAAAGAAGGAATTTAAAAGAAATTTTACGCTCTACAAAAAAGTACTTTGAACAAAGTTAAGACATATTAAAACATTTTAATTAGTTATAATTATTGTTATTAGCATCCATATTATTTAATATTTAAAAAATTAAATTATCAGGAACATGGACAAAATTATATAGGTACGCAAAATCTTCAATTCACTACGTTTCGGTCATTTTATTTGACCTTCATCAGGTGTCTATAAACTTTGTTATGTACCTTTGTTTATAGACACTTGATGAAGGTCAAATAAAATGACCGAAATGTAGTGAATTGAAGATTTTGCGTAGATAATTTTGTCCAAGTTCCTGATAATTTAATCTTTTAAATTTTAATTAGTGTTATTTTTGAATTTTATCTTTTTTTTGGTGTTTTAAGTCGCTTTAACATCTAAGGTCATATCACGACTGTCTAAACACAGAGAATTTCTGTTAGTCAATTATATCTTAGGTCTAGAATCTTAAGTCTAGGATTCAACGGGGATCTTTGTTCTGAGGACCTTTTGTAGAGCGTAAAATTTCCTTTAATGCCCTTTTTTAAATTGTTGTTCCAAAAAAAACTGCTCCAAAGTTATGAAATACAAAAAAAAAAAATAATTAAATTCCTGTGTTATTTATATGGAAAATGAAAAAATGGATTGAGTCAAATCTTAATATTGATATAAAGAGCTCATTTTGTCGCCAAAATTTTGTTTTAATATATACTACTATCAGTTTTTGAACACTATTAGAATTTTTTTTAACACTAATGTATCATCGCTAGCAATTTTAGGGGTGATAACTCAAAACCAGAGGCTGTAGTGAAGAGTTGAGTTCTAAGGTGAGCGGTAATTTAGCTAAGGATAAGTAACGATCATTGTTTCAATTTTTAACTTCAGAAAACCAAAATTTTGATGAAAAATATATTTTCTTTATTTTTGGATATTAAGAGTCGCAATAACGTGCTAGTAGGTGATTAGCGACCAGTGAATCCGAAAACCCATGCAAAGTATTCGGGCTTCCATTGAATTTCGACCCTAGCACCAATGGTGTATAGGCCACTATCTAATCACCACGACACGCTAAGTGACCTAGGAATTTTCATTGCATAATCTATTTTGGGTAATTAAACAGTTAATATCGTTAATATGAATTAACGAAGGAGTAGATCATTAAAAAGAAGGATATAAGGGTATTTAGCTGTTTGTTATAGGGAATAAATAAAGCAAATTTACATTTCAATAATAATATTTTTTTCTTTTTAATATGTTAAAATTTGATTTTTTAAAAACTATCTTAAAATGTAATGAACATTCTTCTAAAGTCAATAGATACAATTCCTGTAAAATATTCTTAAATAGTACTTATAATATATATTAAGCTTGCAATAACGTAAGCCGATAATATAAAATTAGCAAAATTACAAATGTGTCATCTGCCTTCTTTCAACATTTCAATAATATATTGCAAATTGTTTAATTGCTCCTTGGGAACAAGACTGGTTTCGCTCAATTTCCACTGTTTCAAAACGTCTTGGAGTCGCGAATCGAGACCGCTTGACTTCAAAACTAGTTTAGCCTTATGGCTATTGGCAGCGAGGGACCAAATGATCGTAACGCAAGTGCATTTTTCTTCGGTTGATCCGTTTACCAGTTTAAAGTTTAGGATTTGTAAGAACTCCGACGAAATTAGAAGTCGAGCACGATTTGCCTGGCAAAACGTTATATTTCTCAATACAGCCAGGGCTGTAATTTTGTTTGATTGACTTGAGCTGGATGTAAGACTTAGAACCAGTTCAAGTGCATCGTTCGATTTGGCCACAGATAGTTGACCTTCAGGATAAAACGTGAAGGTTTCAAAAAATTCTAAAAGTAATTCTTCCACTTTTTCCCATGGACGTTGCCGTTTCGTAATCGCTGGATGAACACGGTTGAAACAACTCAAAAAATTGCCCTGAAACATACAATTTTTACAAACTGAAAAAAGATGCAATTTTATTTTTTACTTTTGCAATCAAAATACGACATTCTTGCGATTGACTACAGTTTTGAAGTAAATGAAATCCAAGGGTTAATAACGTTAAGTCGTGACTTCGATTGATTGCTTCTACTTCCTTGGTCACTAAATTCATGATGCAGTGAAGTAACGAAAGATTTGTAGGTGTTTTTCGAGGACCCACACCAGATACAGCTGATGTTAATGGAATTGATTGACACGCTACAAACAATTTTAGTTAATTTGAAATCATAATTTTGGAGTGATTATTAAAACCTTGATGGCAATCTGACGTGAAAGTGCATAACATCTTAAGAGCTTCAATTTGTAAACTCGTTTGAGCAGAGAACCACGTCCATAATTTATGAGTCATGTCGGCTAGGCCAAGTTCAACGGCTGCATTTTTCACTCCTTCATTTCCCAGTAGAAAGTTCGTTAACATTTTTAATATGTTTGATATTTCATTCAACACTGGACAAATCTAAAATTAAAAAGATTGTCAGGTCCGACGTCTGACTGAAGATGGTGGTTACTAAAGTATGCCTATAAATATATATTTGTAATAGCATTCTCGAAAATGGCTTTAACTCGCTCGATCAATTAACTTTGCAATAAAGTTTTTTTTTGGGGGGGGGGATTGATTTATCTTAGTCTCATTTCTAAGAAAATTCGCTTTTTCTACGTTTTGGGTTTTTTTACGAGGTAATGCATTGATGCATCATTGATTGCCTATCCATCAACATTGCATTAGTTATTTTATGCTTTACAAGGAACGTGGATTACATTGAATGCTTTACATTGTTACATTGGTTACAATGAATTGGCAGGTCGAATCCGACTGTTAACCACTGCTTTATATAAACTACTTTCTACAATTCAAAATGTAAATACCCGTTTTTTATCGGAAGCTCGTTTAAGAAATTCCAAAGACTCCAAACTAAGTCTCACATGCAAATCTTTCAATTGATTTATCGCCAGTTCCAACAATCCTTCCGTAAGCGCTGCTTTTTTTGCTTCTTTCGACACGCACAACAACGAAGTCAGTGCTGACATAACCGCGGCTTTTCCCTTCGAATTCAAAACTGTAGATTCACCAGAATTGGAACGTAAAATATGAACGTTGTACAATCGAATCAACATTTGACATAGTTCAGCTCCAGCCATTTTTATGTCATTATCCAAAATATCCTTCGAACGTTCAATCGCTTTGATCAACTCATCGTCATGATCGTCGTGTTTCTCATTCCTTCGATTATCTAATCGAACAAAATCAAATAATGGTTCATTGGCATTTTTGTTATCTGTGTTACGATTTTGTAAAACGCGACGCTTACTGTTCGATGGTTTTTTCGTTAGTTTTCTACAGTAAAGTTCAACCATATTATTTGGGGAAATGTTTTCCGAGTTTGCATCACCCGGTTGTATTTGTTCGGTATAACGGGGGGATCGCATTGAGTCTAGCACAGATTGAAGTGATCGCGAAGGATCAATTGTTGTTTGAGATGCTGAGCATTCGTTAGTATTGGCCATTAATTGAGTTTCAAATCGTAGTAATGAAGTTAACGAAGAAATCGCTGATTGTTGTAAATCTGGAAATATCAATTGTTAATAAAAATAAAATTTTATTTTATGCTTGGAAAATACCAGAAGACGATGCACTGATTGATTCACATAATGCTTCTAAGAAAGATTCATGGCCACATTCATTTAATGCGGCAGTAATAGCGGAATGTCCCTGACCATTATAACATCTTTCATTATCTTCAGATATCAATAAAGCAGTTAAGAAACTGAAAATTTGACTCCACAATGAGTTGCGTAAAAATAAAAGATGAGGAACGTTTATATCTAAAAATTAAACAAGTTTATACTAGAGCTTGTATATAGAAATAAGCTATAGGAGCCGTTTATTTTGAAAGTGGTGTAAGTCAACGTATGTTCGTGTTTTTATGGAAATTGACTTCAAAAGGAAACACAAGTGGTCATTGTTGAAGGTTTTTCATCCTTTTTTGTTTATATTCATAATAAAAACTTTTAGTTAGCAACTTAAGATGCATATATATGAAAGACAGTTTTTCAGTGCATTCTAATTTTTTCAACATATGTTGAGGCAATCTTAAGAAATGTAACGACGTTTCTCTAGAGAGGTTTATTACAGAGAGTTATGGGGCGTTCACACGGTTCAACTAAAATAGCTCGACGATTTTCAATCATATAGGCTATAGCGGGGGTAGAGGCGCGAGAAGTGAAACACAAACCAACAGAGTTGAAAGAAAATTGACCGGCTGGTCGACTCGAATATGGCTCATCACTCGAACGATAACAAGTTTGAACGAGTCAAACTTTTGATCGTTCAAGTGATGAGTCTGGTTAGAGTCGACCAGCCGGTCAATTTGCTTTCAACTCTGTTGGTTTTTGCTTCACTTCATTGAAAATCGTCGAGCGATTTTAGTTGAAACGTGTGATCGCCCCCTTAAAAGTTTAAGTAGTAGTAGTACCACTTGTTAGGATCGGTTATGGACGGAGGATCTGGCGCGTGAGTAGTGGGGGGAGAACCATGGAGACGTATTTCAGTGCCGCTTGGGGACTCGGCCACTATTTTTCAAGCGGAGGCCACGGCCATTGCCTTATATATGAGAGAGAACCTGGATATGGGCTATCGGAATAGGAACATACAGATTCTCTCTGACATTCAGGCAGCGCTAAAAGCGATCGCCAATACAACGAAAGCTGGTGCTGGAGTGTCGGCAACTCCTGGAGCCTTGCTCCTGGAGGACCTGGCAAAGCACAACCGAGTCAAACTTGGTTGGGTGCTGGGGTTAAGAGAGATGAGGGAAATGAAGAAGCTAATGCTTGCGCAAAGGCTGGTTCGATGATCCGACTCGTGAGCCCGGAGCCTGGAGTGGGGATCACCAAATCTGCTGTCAAAAGGGCGATGAAAATTCGGCTGAGATGGCAGCAAAACAAATACTGGCAAGAAATTCTTGGTCAGACGGACAGCACGAGAATGATGGAGAGAATCTGCCCCCCGCTCACAGCTGAAGTTTTACGGCTGGGAAGGAACCAACTTAGGACTATAACAGGACTGATAACGGGACACTGTGGACTGAGGAAGCATTTGCAGACTATTGGGGTGTCTCAACGAGACCTCAATTGCAGATTGTGTAGGGATGGGGAGGAAAACGCGACCCATGTCATTTTCGACTGCAAAGCCCTTACAAAGTGGCGACACCTGTATGAGATCAATGAAGCCCAAACAGGCTCAAATCGCGCAAGATTAATACAGGGACTGCTTTTGGCAGAATGCTGAACCTGGAATAAGCAAGAATCCTTGCACAGCAGGGACACATAAGCAGAACAGGAGTACAATAGGCCTAACACTGCGGGGGGAACAAGCCCTAACTTGGCTTTCTGCTAACGGAAAAAAAACACTTGTTATTTTGAAAAATGGACTTGCGCTACTTTCAAAAAAACGGCTTATATATATATATATATATATATATATCAGTGGCGTGCGGTGACTTTTGAAACAGGGCATGCGGTTAGAAGTGGGGGAGGGGTTATAAGAACCACTTTTTTAAAATTTATTTTTTTATTTGATAAACGTGGTGTTATAAGTATTATTTTTAATTAGCCTTATTCGACGCTCCTTCTTACAAAAATCATCAACAACCGCATCATATAATGTATTTAAAAACCACGAAAATAGTTCTTATCCTAAAAAACAGAACATTTGTATGGCCTTTGGGTCAATAATTCAAAATAACTCACGAAAAGTATCAGTAACAATTAAATTCACTGTTTAGATTCAAAACGGAAAGCGCATCTACAGGCCGTTATTTGGCTATGCGAACTGCCGAGAGAGATAGTATTCGACCGTACTAGTGAGCATGCGCGACCAATTCGAAGCAAAGAATCGCATGCTACTGTCGCCAACGCATTCATTCGGCTTTTGCCGTTCATTTGACTTGGTAAACTATGCCAATTTTATGAGTGATACCTTTCATTATTACGTAAATTAAAAAATTTATTAATGATAAAAATATATCATTTTTAGAATGATTTTACAAATGCAATTACGTAAATTAAAAATTAAATGAATAAATCATAAAAAAATATTCAATTTTTAAAATCGTCTTACAATCCATAGGCATGCGCCGCATCTACAGCATGTATGGACCGCACGCCTCTGATATATATATATATATTTGTATTGAATTCTATGCCACCTCTTTCACTTACAGTATAGAGACGTATTTAAAAGTAACATTAACGTATAAAGACAATCACGAAGATGTAAAACAGTCAACAAGCTTTCAGTGCTATGTGAAACAGCTTTTGTCAACAAAGAACAAACCGCTGAATTCATTTCAACAATATCCATGTACAAAACTAACGATCGACTATTCTTAATATCTAACGTAGTAAGAACCAGACTCCTGAAATATATATAAGTAAAAATTTTAAAATTCTCTTCTTTATCACTTAAAGTGATATATTGTATATATAATGATAAATATATATTGAAATAGATATATTATACTTTAACGAACCTGAAAAATTTACGAATCAAACCATGACTGTTTAATTCATTAGTAACTGATTGTGGATCTAGGTTGAGTAAATTAGTAATAAACCAAGCGACAGCTTTAACCAAGCTTGGAGTCACGGTAATAAGAGCTGTTTCCATTAAATCATCCGACACTAACGAATTTGATCCAAAATAAGTTTCAGGTGTGAGCCGTTTCTTGCTTTGCGTAACTTTTAGATCATGAGATTTTACATTCGATGCAGAATCTGATGGTTTACCTAAAAATTACAATTTAACAACAAATATAATTCTAAATACTTCAAAATTACTTTTTTCTAAGTTTTTGATGGCTTTTAATTCAGGTTCCACATATAAATGCGATAAAATTCCATCGATTTCGGAGTAAAAATTGATTTCATCCAACAAAATCAATATGGCATCCACTGTAGAAAGGTTTGCCTATACAATGACAATCAATACAATTAAAAATAGAATTTATAAATAAAATTTGATTGTTAATTACTTGATCGTGTATAACAGGGCCGTGCATGGCATTTAAATTTAACTGAGACCCATTTGCTGAGGTGGAAGTAGTATGACTACTTAAGTTTGTTAGTAAAGTGGCAGCCTGTTCTCGAACGGCACTAGACTCTTTTTGATCTAATAAAATTGATAGAGTTGCCGCCCAAACTCCACCAAAATATGATGATCGTAATCCCAAAACTACTTCAGTTGCTCCTCGCGAGGATAAGGCTAATCCTGCCAGAAGTTGCAATGTGGCCGCTCGTAAAATTACATCCCTACTTGTTAGTAATGTCCCTAACCATTGTAAGGATCCATTTATTTCAGAAGAACTTGTTTCACATAGCCAATATCTCTCCCAATTCTAAAAAATTATATATGTAAAAAAGTTTTATAAGTAAATACGATTACAATGATTTAAATTTTGGGGAAAAAGAGATCAGAAGTCCTTAAATGAAACGGATTTTTACAGTTTCAATGTTAATTGATAAGCCTTCGAAAGATTTCAAAAATGATATACGTAGAGTGGGTGGAAATTGTTTACCGGAAAAGCTCAAAATAGATAAGTTTAGAAGAGGCCTAAATGATCTGGATTAGACTGAAAATGGCTCATAAGGAAGAAGAAAGGGAGACTCATTTTTTAAGTTTCTCGTTATCCACCACTGCTCTGGTCTGGCTTATCACAGTGACATTTATAGAACTACTCTTGGATATCTCCATCCCCATGCTACTCTTAAAGCAAAAGTTCAAGCTCCTGGTCTCTTTTTCTTAATGATTTTAACTTGAAGGTTACTTTTTCGTTTGAATTTTGCATTTCACAAAGCAAATGGTTCATGATAAGAATAGAATTTCGTGTGATGCTTAAGCCCATTAGTGATGTGGCAGCTGCTGGACCTTTCCCGCAATGGAATGCACCAATCAATTCAGTGAGACACCCAACCAAACTTCCACGAAGCTCTTTTACATTTATGGGACCTTGATACGAATCGCTCCATCCTAGGCTAGCCGTGATTTGAACTAACGCACACAACAACCAATCTAAAAATGCTGTTCAGAAAAAAAATTCATATCCGAAAAAAATTAATAGGCATCCATAATATTAATTTTCAGGTCTTAATAGTTTTATATTTTAGGTAATTATCAGGTTATTAAAGACCAGTTTTTTCTTTTAATATATATATATATATAATTATTTTCAAGGTATTACACTTTTTATATTGTTTATGTATTACTTTTTAATTTAATTTTTATAAATTGTCTGTCTTGTTAGATACCTGATGAAGTCAGAATAAGACTGACAAAACGTTGTGTGAAAAGAAAATAAATTATTAAAAGAAAAAACTGGTTTTTAATAACCTGATAATTACATAAAATTAATAGGTGTCAATATTCTCTTAAGTTATACTATTTACTTAACTACTCATTCAAACTAAAATTTCAATGTACTAACACAAAGAATTTAAACAAAACGACTTAAGACGGATTCACATGGAGTCGTGAACTGGCCGAAATCACTAGTCACTACCAATCGATAAGTGGTCGTGATCACAACTGCATATGAACCGATAGTAGTGGAAATTGGGATCGTTGTAAAAACCGGGAATCGATGAAATGTCTAACCAACCAGAGGTTTTATGCTTGCTTAAAACTGGTAGTATTCTCGCCCGGTTCATAATTTTTGTGTGAACCCGACTTAAAATAACTGCGACTAGTTTACCTAAAGCCGTTGTAACGAGGCGTTATATTATAATATTTTATTCGAACGGAGTTTCTCCATTTGTTTCAGGTCCAGTTGGAGAATCGGTGTCCTCGGGTCGTCGAGGAAAAACAAGTCGAATTTGATTGTTTGTCGGCGACTTTGGGGATACCGGGTGGAAGGACGCAGTTCGCTGGATTCCGGGGCAAATAAAAAAACTCAAACAACTCTGATTCCGCCAGCCGAGGAGCGAGCCTCGCCGTGATAATATTTAAAATTTTATTTTCGATATTTTTTTTTTTTTGACATTTTTTGTGTTAATTCTGATTACTTTTTTATATAAGAATAATTCTAATTTTGTTTGTTGTCAGTAAGTAGTGTTTTAATTATTTAAAATTCATTTGCAAGCGAGTTACGACCACCAAGGTAAGTCCTTCAAAATTCTTGATTTGATGGTGGAAAAACAGTTTGAAAAATCAAAGAATCCCCGTGCCTCACACACCACAAACCTTAAACTTTTTATAATTATTACTTTTTTAAACATTTTCTTTTTTATTTCTTTGAACGAGACTAGTTCATTCTCATCAACTCCACGTGAGGCCGGATAAGTCTGTCTCTTTTCACCGTATTCATACGGAAGTCATGAACCAGGTAACAACACTATCATCTATCTTCAAACGGGTGTAAAATCTCTAACCAACAGCCGGTTTTGAGCTTTTAATCATTAATGCAAAACCAAGCCAGCTTTCAGCCATCAAAGGTAAGAGCTGTTAGACTTTCGATTAATGATCACAACCAACTAGCTGATGGGTAGTAATCTCGCCCAGTTCACGACTCAGTGTGAACTTAGATTATTATTTCTTAATTTTAACCTTAAATAGCATGATTACCTCTAATTTCCAATTCTTACCTAGATTATAAAAATGTTGCGTGTCGCTAAATTTAAGATTTTCACAAATTATATGAACGATATGCACCCATGTTTCTTGTTTAACTCGTTTCTTGTTCTTCTGTTTTCGCAGTTCACGAATTGTTTTAATCATCGCAGAATCGTTAATTTGTTGCTCGACTAAAGCACATTCCGTTATTAACAATAGTAATTCACGATTTAAACTTTTTGAGCTGGAGCTACTTTCATCTGCATGTCGAATCAAATGCGATAAACAATGATTGGGATCTTTGATGAAATTGGTGATCCAACACGGTTTTTCATCTTGAAAAAAATCATGTTAATACTCGAAGTTGATCTTGAGGGCAAAACCTTACTTCGTTTTTTGAAAATTTTTATATATCTACGTAAAAATGATAAAATTGTAATCAATAATTCGATGTCCGCTGCACTCGATGGAGGTGCAGATAGAAATCTTTCGAAGGCTAAATGCCATGGTAAATTATCGATATCATCTTCTATCTTAGAAATATTTGAATCGTAAGCATTTGAATATAAAGAAAGATATCTAAAAAAAATTGCATATGTAAAAAGAAAATTTAAAACTAGTTTTAATATTTACGTTGCTAATCCGTGCGTGGAATCAATAACCATTTGATGTGTGCTCGCATTTTGAATGTCTCCTAGATATGAATCACAGCAATGATACGATGAGGAATATTTTAATGAAGCAAAATCAAATTTAGTCAAACGTAGATTTCCGTTAAATTCATTTAATTGGTCCGAAATTGTAAATAGGTTTTGATATGAAATTAGATCTTTATTTAGAAGTTTTCCTAGGCCTCCGAACCAAGCCAAGTTCCAATGTATTCGAAGATTAGCAGACATACTTTCATCAGAAAATATAATTTCTGTAAGAGAAATAGATTATAAAAATTCTAAATCTACAGGACATCCGATTCATATGTCTTCGTTTATGCCAATTTGCCTTTAAATCTTACAAGGGGAGAGTACGACATGGGAAACGGACTTTGGAATGAGACTTTGTGTAATCGTAGTACCCCTTTAGGGTATTCACCCTCTAAAGTATTTCATCAGTATAGCCAGCCAATTCGGAGAAATTAATTTTTGAGAATTGTATTTTTACGAATGCACGTTATATACTCTAAAATTGTTGCATTAATCATATAAGGTGGTAGGGTAGTTCGAATAGTACTTGCTACTTATCTTGATGGTCGTGGGTTCGAGGCTTGCACTCGACCAGTTGTTTATTTTTTTATTTAATACTTTTAATTTTTAAATTAATTTGTTGAATGACAATTTCGCTTATTTATATCAATTTTTGATAGTTCAAATATAATAACTAATTCATATCTTAAAGTTCAATATATCCAATACTTTAAATAATATTAATAGTATCGAAATTATCTTCTAACATTAAAATCTAATAAAATTTAAATAATTACATGTAATGGGCTCCACACACGTTGAAGTCTACATCGCCACATATCTCAAATATCAGTATCGCTGCATCGGTATCAGCTGGTATCGTTCTCTACATCGCTGTACTGTAACCCCGATGCAGATCTCATGCAGCTGATACATGTTGCAACGTGTGTGGTCTCACTATGATGTATCACGCTACTAAAGCATAAAAATTGTGAATAAACTGATATGTGCATAACGTGTAGGAACAGTTGAAAAAACATAGTTACAAATCTCAGATGCATGCATCGCCACCCGATGCGATGCAGATCTCAACGTGTGTGGAGCCCATAAGAGTAAGACAATATAAAATTTTATCTTGATTTTTATCAAACCAAAATTTTCACTAACCAACTATAAAATTCAGCATTTCTAATTGAAAAAAGTAGAGAAATAAAATCGCGGGAAAATTGTTTATCAATTAGCATCACCAATTTGTAATCAAATGATACAATATTTGCTATACAGCTAAACTTGGTGAAGAACGAGGAACGAGAAATAATTTTAATGCAAATGATGTTTGTTTATCAACTGAACTTCTGAAAGAACATTGTTTGAGCTGTTCTAAATTTTATTTAACTGAAAGTATTCTATTTTATTTTGAGTAAAATAATAACGTAACCTAAAATATAATTCAATATTAATTAATGAATTATTTTAATTAATAAAAGTGTTTAAAAAAACTGGCCGAGTGCAAGCCTCGAACCCACGACCATCAAGATAAGTAGCAAGTACTATTCGAACTACCCTACCACCTTATATGATTAATGCAACAATTTTAGAATATACTAGCTGGCCCCCGCCCGCTTCGCTGAGCGTATCTAAATTATACTGATTGAATAGTGGAAACTTTCATCCCATCAACAAAAAAAGACAGATAGATATTTCTAGATCTTTGATTCATAGAAAGTTCATGAACATCAGATAAACTACTTTTCCAGGAAGATATTCTATACAGCTATCTAGAAGAGCTATCTTATAGGTTCTATACGTTTTTATGAATATTATAAAATACCTATACTTGTGTTCCTTAAGTATAGCAATACAATTCGAAAATGTTGAATGTATTATATATTTAACTAAGTTTTTCACCAAGTTCAAATTTTTCAAGAGTAATTCAAAAATTCAAGAGTAACACGTTTATTTCTAAACATTATAGACATTCAAAAATTAACAATGAAGGAAGTTTCAATGTTTCAAAAATTTTCATTATTAATTTACCGATGTTTACCCATAAAATAATAATGTTAACCATATTTTGCTGTAGAAATTGTAATTTTTATTTAAACTTTTTTTGGAATGATTGTGTTAAAACGCTATTTCACGAACATTAGGGAAAGCTTTTTTAAAAACACGATTCCTGTAGGATAAGTACAATTGTTATACTATCTTTTGAGAATCGTGCACTATTCTAACATACGAATTAATAATTTATATTTTTTTCTGAACTTTCAACTACCCTATTGCAAAAAATCATGTCAATCTTTTGCTCTATGACAAACAGAAACATATCTATCCCACGGGAGTAGTACATTTTTCCTGGATAAAAGGTAAACCAATCTTTCTTGACGAAAATTCCTTAAAACGCTTATCCATGAACTTTTACGAAACTCCTTTTAAATACTCAGTTCCTGAAGGATACCATTCTTATCCTATCCTACGGAAACCGTGCTATATTCTGACATAAAAGGTAGCCTATATTTATTCTCTGACTCTCAATTAATCACCTCATTGTAAGAAATTATGGTAATCTTTTGCTCTGTGAAAAATAAAAACATATCTATCCTACGGGAACCGCACATTTTTCCTGCATAAAAATAAGACTGTAGGATAAGAAAATTATTTTTTGCCATGAGGACATTATGAGTTATAACTATAAATATACTCTATTATAATCAGCTAAAAACGTTTAGTTTCAGCATGATTTTTCTTTAAACCAATTTTTCTATTTTCCCGTTGAAATGAGAAATTTTTCCGAAATAAAACGTATTGTAGATAATGATTCACATATTTAGCTATCATCATACTTAAATATCACCAATATTCATTTGCAAATAAAAATGTATAGTTTATGCATAATTTTTGTTCCAACCCGTTTTCAATTTCCCGGAATAAATGAGACATTTTCCCGTAGTAAAAAGTATTCTTTTTAATGACTCAGATTGTCATTTATCATCATACCAAATTTCATTAAAAACCGTATTTATTTAGGTAAGAATTAATAACATGTTTCTAAAAACAATTTCGCTAATAATGAATTATTTTTGAAACAAATTTAATAACCATTAAAAAGGTTATAGCGGGCCAACCTTAAAAGATAGACATATGTCGTTGGGACTTTTTTTTAGAAATTTTTAAGAGAAACAATTTTGTTACAAATGATTTTTGCGTAACTTTAACCATTTACGCAAGGCAGTCAACAAACGCTCTCAAAAAGAAATAATTTTCCTGGTTTTTGCAACATTTTTCATTGACGCTCTGCTGCTATTGGTCGTAGAGTGATGTTGTATAGCCTAAAGCCTTCGTCAATAATTAAGCTATCCAACACAAAAAGAATTTTTCAATTTGAACCAGAAGTTCCTGAGATTAGCGCGTTTAACCAAACAAACAAACAAACTCTTCAATTTTATATATTAGTATAGATAACGTGCATTCGAAAAAAATGCAATTTTCAAAAATTAATTTCTCCGAATCGGCTGGCCATTCTGATGAAATACTTTAGGGAGTGAATACCCTAAAGGGGTACTACGATTACACAAAGTCTCATTCCAAAGTCCGTTTCCCATGTCGTGCCCTCCTTTTGTTAAATATATTTAAATTAACATTAAATTAAATTAAATGAACACTTTTACCTGACATGCTATTGATTGTATTTTTACTGTTACGCCAGTGTGTCCGGCAAGAAAATGGCAGTAAATATTTATCAGCTATAAGACACGCAATTGAAATCTGGTAAGAATTAACGGCAGTGGTCGTTAAGATGAAATCACTAAATAGTAAAAGGCACAGAAGTTGAGCAGCATCTGAACGTAAACGTTCATCGCCATTGAACAAAAATAATGCTGAAAGAAAAAAAATCATTAACTTCTCATCATCAGCATACTATTAAACATTTTTACCTCGAGTAATTAGATGATAAATATCATGTTGTAACGCAACATCTTGACGTATTTTAGGATTATGCAAGCATACCGTTTTCAAACTACTCATTATAGGAATCACATTATCGGGATAGTTTTCATTTTCTTTTTCGGTTAAAGATTTTCTTAAGATATCAAGAAGTAACTGAAGACCGTCTTGTTCGAGGAACGGAAGATGTAAGACTTGGTCTTCTAACATCACACTGATTTGAGTGATAGCGGATTTTCGAATGTTCGGTTCGATTCCGCTCGATGTTAAAAGTTCCATTACTTGTATAAGACTATTGACTTGGTAAAACGTTTGTGATTTGTTACGAGTTAAATCAACCAAGTTGTCAAAAATGCAAATTGTATTTAAGATTGGTCCCTGCAATGCTTTTAATACTGGTAATTTATCCTTGGAGTTTTCCTCCGTAGACAAAATCCAAACTAAACGAGATAGCGCTTCGTTTCGAGTTAAGGAGTCCTTTGCGAATAGTAATCGAAGGTTTCCTTTAATCACCTATGAAGAAATAAGTTTGATTAAAAAGCTATGCTGTAATGAATATAAAAATAAAAAATAAATAAAAAATCCTTAACAAAAAATGCACTAAAAAGTAAAAAAATAATTGCGTATCCTTGCAGTGTCTACGACTTAAAAATTATCAGGATGATATAATGTACAACTATTGTTATTTTTGGAGTTGGTGTCAGCCAAAGAAATACGACTATATTTGTACTTAGCAATAAACGAGAATACCTTAGGAAATTTATTTTTCAAATGAACTTTTATACAATGTACTAATACTGTGACGATATCTAGCGAAATTTAAACTACAAAATACTAATAACCAACTAAAACTTTTTACAAATTAACATTAATATTTATTTCCTTAGCTGACACCAACTCCAAAAATAACAATAGTTGTACACGATATCATCTTAATAATTAGTTACTTGTAGACACTGCAAGGATACGCAATTATTTTTTTACTTTTTAGTGCATTTTTTTGTTAAAGATTTTTTATTTTGTTATCATTTTTATTTATTTCTCGATTTCTAGTGATCTGAAGTTTGGTAACTGATGTTATTTCTTCGAATATGGGTAAACTTACTAAACGCGCTGCTCATATAAGACAGCGTCGTTAAATGTTAAAAGTTACTACTTCATCCTCTTTTGCTTTTAAGGGTTGAAATATTTTACTTTTAAATGTAATGGTAGAACTAAGTGGAATACTTTTTCCGATAGAAAAAAAAATCATGAAAATCTGATGATTTAGTTAAACGTCACAATTTCATCCCCTATTTTCATCCTTAGGGAGTGGGTTTTTTTCTTCAAACTTAAATGTAAACTATTTAAAGGTACGATGTACGTAATAGAAAGAAAATGATCGGAATCGGGTTAGTAAGGAAAAATGTATTATTTTATGTCTAATTTTGAACCCCTTATGAGTTCAGTTTTCTATAAAAAATGGATATGAGATTAATTTAAAATTATGTTCTACCAATAAAAAAAGAATTATCAAAATCGAGCTATCCAATAAGAAGTTAATATTTCATCTCTTAGTTTTCAACCCCTTTAACGTGAACGATTTTCTTCAAATTAAAATGGGACCACACGGGAAGCACCAGTATTCAAATAAAAAAGAGCATCATCAAAATCGCTTCACCCAGTCGGAAATTCTGAGGTAACAAACGTTAAAAAAAAACCAAAAACATAAAGTCGAATTGAGAACCTCCTCCTTTTTTTGAAGTCGGTTAATAAACTGTAGATAAGGATCTCATACGAAAATTAATATAACTAATTATTTTATTTTTATTTATTAATTTAATATTTCTTCATAAATTTTTACCTCTAAATTTGGTAGATGAATTGAGAGAGCAATATCTGGATCAATTGTTTTAACGATGGATCGGCCTAAAGTACTCGTTTTATCGGCGTAAGATTGCAGCAACGGGAAGGCAGGAAGTAGCGCCAAAATGATTTGATCCCAAATCTCATCAGAAACAATAAATTTCGCTTTTAAAATGTACAAGATGATATCTTCTGCATATCTTTGTATCTATAAAATTTTGAATTGTAAAGACTCAGTGAAGGATTGATTTATTTTTTTGAATACTTGAGCCTTTTCATTGCGTAGCCCATGGCCAATGATTTCAATCATTACAGCTGATCGCCACAAAAAACTTAAACATTCCCCAGCTTTCCCTAATCCTGTTTTGGACACGTGATCAATTCCTAGCACTTTCGTAACATACAAATGGCACGTTGCATACATTGACGCCTTAATTTCAATATCTGAATGTGCAAGCAATGCCAGTGTTATATCTGAAAAAAATTTGATTAACATAATTTTGTTAATTTATTTTTTTTTTGTACCTTCAACGATATTTTTTGAGTTTTCATCCAATTTCCATTTCACTAATTTGTTTACGCAGATTTCAACAAATTTTTTAACGAAATTCAAATTTTTATGATATTCAATACACGGTAATGCTTCTTTGATAGTGGAAAAAATATCAGGAGTATAATTATCACATTTTAAAAAATTTACAGCCGCGGTCATTGATTTGCAAATTTCATTGATGTCCTTGTACCGGGATAACGATGTTCCGGGCAGAGCAAAAATTTCATCCTTGAAGTGTTTCAATTATTAACATCTAAACTAATATTTTCAGCTTGAAAGATATCCCAGATATTCCCTTCCAATTTCAAGATAATAATATTTGCATAAAAAAAAAAACAAAACAAAGTATTGATCAACCACGTATTGGCGCAGAGATTAGAACAGTAGTTCTCTCCACTTTATGCGTCAAGTGGTACGGGTTCGATTCCCGTTGAATCCTAGACTCAAGATCCTAGACCTAACATTAAAATTGACCAAAAGAAATTTTCTGTGTTTAGATAGTCGTGATATGATTATAGATGTTAAAGCGACTTAAAACACCAAAAAACAAAAAATATTGACCCCCCGCCCATGAATAAATGAGAGTGTTAATAATATGCCCTGAAATAGACGAAATCAAAGGGGGACATCTAGGATATTTTCCTCGTAGAGATAATCAAATTTTTTACCTTCACATAACTATAAAGATTTTCAAAAATATGAGGATAGATTCTTGCGAAAGCGGCATCAATTAAACATTGCCCCAAAGAATCTTTGAATGTCTGAGGTAGCACCTTGGAAGCTTTTGATACAGGAAGAATCGCTTTCAAAAGCTCGTTGGTATATACTAGCAAATGCAAATGGGTTGAACGACTCCCTGGATTGATTTCATTAGCAAGAACTAAAAGTCTAAAAAAAATACTTAAAATTTAAAAAAAAAATGTTTCATAAATATGTTATACCGAGAATGTTCTAAAGTATCAGCCAATTTGTTAAAAAGTAAATTAAATTGATTTATAACTTCTTGTATTATAGGATTCGATTTATAATCCCATAGAACCGGTCTTATGCAAATATGCAATAGTTTTATTTGATTTGCCACTAAGCTTAACAAATTGTTTAAATGCTCCTAAAAATTAAAATAAATATAAATACATTTTTTGAATATAATTGGTAAATGTCAATTGTATAATTACGCTATTTGAAACCAAAATACGTAATTAACGCGATAGAGAAAAATGTGGGGATATTGTTATTTCCCGGGCGCTAAAATTTGACAATGGATCCTTATAGATCTCGCCAAAATAAAACGAAAATAATATAAAATAATATTTTATGGGAGCTGAGTTTTGTGAATGTGGCCATTTTTGGAACTACGAAATTTTGATAGCTGCTCTCAACTATTCTGAAAGTTGAGCCCGGGAGTGCAGCCCCCGGTAATTTTTGGGGACAAAGCCCCTAAAATAAAAATATCCCAACTTATGTTTCTAACATATTAGATGTGATCATCGCGTTGTTTTTTTAACCAAATATGACGTTGTCGATGCGACTTTTAAAAATCGATATCTCGAAAACTAACCGAAAAGTTGTATTCTTCATTTTCGATTTATTTTAGCGAGATCTATATGAATCCGTCGTTAAAACTTGGCGTCCGGAAAATAACAATCTTAGCAAAAATGAATTAGGTTTGTTCCAGATGAAACTTAAACCGTCCATCGTACGGTGCAAATCATGCGCAAAATAAAATATGGTTAGTTTTTATAATGGGCATGACTTATACAATACAGTTTATAGTTTTATTGTCAATAAATAAATTATTGTAGTTGGGCACATCCATAAATTACGTCACACAAATTTTATGATTTTTGACCCCTTCCCCCGTCCTTGTCACACTGGTGAAACCCACCCCTCCTTAGTCTGACGTCACATATTTTACAATATTACATCTACAAATAATTATTGAATTGAAATAGCAGTTCCAAAATTTGTTTTATTTCAATTTAAATTATTTAAAAAAAATAACAGCAAATCAAACATTTCAAGGAATAAACAAAAACAAAACGACTATTAATTAATGATCAAACTTAATCATCTTGAAAGTCAATTGGCAAATGAAATAAAAACAATATCACCGCTAGGCAGGGCGCAGCATTTAACAAAGGGCAATAGTATCGGTGCGTAACACTACACCAAATAAAAAATTCTCTTCGGATAATTAAATTTAAATATTTGATTGGCAGTGGGCCATCAAATTATTTAGTTAGCGTAAATGAAATTCAATTGTCAGAAGAAAATTTCTTTCTCAGTGTAGTAGAGCGAGTGGCCGACCAAACAATTTGAACCTTATGTTTCTACAGATAGTGTTACAAATGTTTTTGAGTTTTTCGTTAAAAGTTCGTGTTTTACTTAACACGAAATTTCAGTCACGAAATTTAGGACCCCTCCCACCCCCTTTTCACACTTCGTCGACCCTCCCTCCCCTTTAACGTGTAACGTAATTTGTGGATGGCCCCTTATTATAGTCTAAGAAACAATCGAAACTTTAGACAAGTGGTTGAATTTCTTATATAATTTTATTTGAAACATTCATTAGCAATGTTATATATTTATATATCCTTCCCCTTCTTTAAAAGTAAAAACGTTTCAAATTAAACTTGAAAAAAATAGTAACTACACCAAAAAAATTCTTTGAATATTTTCCAAATTCTTAATGCAGTATATTTTGGGAGAGACAAAAAATGTCTTCAAACATCCTCTGAAAAAACTTGTCCTCTTTTGAACTAATTTAATTTTTATACACTAGAAAGCGTAATTACAACTGACACTTACCAAAAAGAAATTGATAAGAAACCTGATTATGTAATCTAGCTGTAGAACTTCTAACAGATGCGGGTTTGGCTCCAATTCTAACAAAAGTATAATACAACGTTTGAATGCAAAAATGTGGTAAAGTTAACTGTTGCAATTGCAGTAAAACGGAATCTTCAACATCGGAAGCATTATCACTTAATTCACTAGCGACTTGTGAATAATAATCACGTTGTAAATCATCAGATCTAAATCGAGGACTTGAACGATTACTCGAAAACCTGACTGATGTAACCGGTAACTGATTTGCGATATCAGTGCATTTTTCTTGTTTTAAATTATGTGTACTCGGATCTCCATAATATTTAATTCGTATAAGAAATAATTCAGACAACTTCTGCAAACAGTGAACGACCGCATTTCCAATTTTTGTCGATTGATTGCTGTTTAATAAATTATGAAACAGTTTGATTATTTTAGGGCGTTGCAAGAAGATTTCTGCAGGAAAGTCCTGAAGTAAAACGTCGTTAAAAAATCGACATGAATGCATTAAGGTTGACGAATCGGAAGGATTTTCTAATGATTCTTCGATTGAAAGTAAAACGTGTCGATCTGGCGAGACTAACGGTTGCCATCCTAAGATAGAATGTGGCATACAAATTTCAACAATTTCATTTTTATCAAAACTTGATGTGGAGATAACTGATTCACTTTTATCGGATGGAAGCCTACAAAGAAGGATTAAATAAAAATTAATTACGATAAACTAGGCACCACATAAATCAAAGGATATTAAAAGCCATCTCAGGTCGTTCAAGTCACTTGGTGACTAAATGGTCGCTTTATTCGCCAATGGTCCTAAGGTTGAACGCCAATGGAAGCTCTAAATTTTTTGGGTTTTCGGCTTAAATAACCATTTTTCACCATTTTAAATTTGAAATGTTTTTAATACCCTTTTCGACCAAAGCTAGAAACTTTGAAAATGGTAAAAATGGAAAAAAAATTATAATAGGATGAAACCCATTAAAAAGGGAAGAGAATATAACAAAAATGAAAGGAAAAATAAATTACGGTCGATCTGAGGTGGGGAAGTAGAAAAGGGGGGTGTTTTTAAGGGTAGAAACGGTTTATCTCGATTTTCCGACAAAACTAAATGTCCTAAGAAAAAAGTTAAACTGCAAAGTTGTAGATAATAAGAAGATCTACAACTTTTGTGCTAACTTTTTATTCACATAGCCTCAAATTTTTGTGAAAAAGTCCAATAGCCAAGTTTTTTTTTGTTTTTTTATCGTTTACAAAAAAAATCATGAAATTTGTTAAAAACATATCTCCTATTGTCCCAAACACACTGTATTTTTTTTTATTTAAAATATTTATTTTTTCACCTTATTTTACAGTTACAATTTTGAGAAATTTATAAAAATTTACACCTTATTGCATTTTCTGGGAACATTTAACATTGTAATGTATATTTTTTGCATCATCAGAAAGTAGAGATTTCAACTAACAAAAAGCTCACCAAATTTTTAAAAAAAGTGGATATTTTGACGTGAGAATTTTCGATTGAAAATTAGGGTGCTTTTTCAATATTAAGTCAAAATAAGGTGAAAAAATAAATATTTTAAATCAAAAAAATTACACTGTGTTTGAGACATAAGAAGGTAAATTTTCAACAAATTTCATGACAATTTTTTTTTGTAAAAGATAAAAAAACAAAACAAAAACTTGGTTTTTGGAATTTTTCACATACATTTTGAGGTTATGTGAAAAAAATGTTAGCACAAAAGTTGTAGATCTTCTTATTATCTACAACTTTGCTATTTAACTTTTTTCCATAGGACTTTTAGTTTTGTCGGAAATCGAGATAAACCGTTTCTATCTTTAAAAACACCCCCCTTTTCCACTTCCCCACCTCAGTTCGACCGTAATTTATTTTGCCTTTCATTTTTGTTATATTCTCTTTCTTTACTAATAGGTTTCATCCTACTATAATTTTTTTTGCGTTCAAAAATTATCGGCACTGGTCTATTTAACGATTGTGTCTGGTAAAATAATTAAGAATTTCAAACATACCCTTGATCCACGTCTTGCGATCCATATTTTTCATTAATAAATACATCAAATGGAGTGGCTGTCGTTTCGGGTGCATTCGTCCCCGGTGAATTTTCTATCGAATTTTGAGATCGAGAAGTTTGTGGAAGCGAACTTAAATCTAGAGTTGGAACTACCGGTTCTATAATATCTTTTTTAGATGTAACATAATCGATAATTTCTTCTAAAAATGGTTTAAAAGCAGGACTCACACAGGAGTTAATTTCATTTAAATCCGATATTATAATATCCGGACTGATATGTTTTATTAACGTCTCTCCAGATTTTGACTAAAATTTTAAAATTAATAATAATTGGTCTTTTATATTCATCTTTAATATGAATGCATGGAATAAGAGTTTCATAGATTCATAGATAGTATGGTATTTAAGTATATTTTAAAATCTTTGTGTTACATTTCATTAATTTGTCAACTTCTTCAGGGACTGGAAAGATCATTGGATGTTCTTCGTAAGACGTGTCACTTGTCAAGTGAGACGACATTTCAAATTCGTATGCTTTGAGCTGTGGCGTCACGACAAATCTCGTGTGACTATGTCCGTTTCTTTTTCTCGGGAAAAAATGTTTTTGTCTAATCATATATAATCAGATCTGAAAACTGGCCAGGTATAATCATATATAATTATATATGATTAGACAAAGATATTTTTTCCCGGCAATCAATTACTACAAGTAAAAGCACATTTTTCGAGAGTATTATTATAAAAACTAAATAAAATAAAATAAAAAACACCAAGTATAGCGATAACTAAAAAGATATTACAATATGAGTGACTCCCCGACAAAAATATTTTTGTATAATCATATATAATCAGATCTAAAAATTGGCCTGGTATGATCATATATAATTATATATGATTATACAAAAAAAAATTTTTGTCGGGCACTCACTCGTATTGTAATATCATTTTAGTTATCGTTGTACTTGGTGTTTTTATTCTATTTTATTAAGTTTTTATAAAAAAAACTCTCGGAAAATATGCATTTGCTTGTAGTAAGTGATTGTTCAGGAAAAATATTTTTGTCTAATAATATATAATTATATATTATGATCATACCCTGGCCAATTTTCAGATCTGATTATATACGATTATATGTGATTACACAAAAACATTTCTTCCCGGGTTTGGTATTCTTTAACAGTGTGAATCGACTATTGTCGATTGAAACGATAAATTTACAAGATTTATCGTGAAGTGGCAATTGTCGTCTCACATGACAAGTGACACGTCTTACAGAATAAGCCGGCAATAGAATATCTTCTTTTTTTAAATAGCCATTAGCTACCACTTTGCCATCGGAAATTATTACCTAATTATTATTATTATTCTAAACTCTAAAGGTCACTTAGTAGTAAGGTTGACTAGATTGTCGTCCTGTACACCAGTGGTCCCAGGATCGAATCCCAATGAAAGTCCGATTTTTTCTTGGGTATTAGAAAAATATTGATCTAAACCAAATAATGGCAAAAATTATATTGATACCTCATTTTAAAAACTTTAATCGGTAACTTTGTTACTCCAAAACCTTTTGGTATTCGTTAATGTGAATAGGCAACTGTCTTTTGAAAGAAATTCACAAAATTTGTCGTGAAGTGACAATTAATGGTCGTCTCATATGACAAGTGACACGTATTACAGAATAGGCTTGAATTAAAATATATTCTAATAATCTATAATATTCTAAATATATTATATTTAAAAATTGATCATTTATTACCACTTTGTCATCGGAAATTATTAATTAAATTACATTAGTCTAATTCAAATAATGTTAAAAATTATAAAAATGTTTCAAATTTAAACATAAATCATGAACTTAATCCGAAATGTTAAAAGGTACCCTACAGAAGTCGAGGAATAAGTACAACGAAAATTTTAAAATATACTTAAATACCATAAAAACCGTGAACACCCAAGAAACGTGATTTTATTTATCAAACAATTAATATTGGAGGTAAAAAAGGTAAAAATGCTATTTATGACAAACCTTTAGAATTTTAAACATTAACTTTAAAACAGATTCCTGTTGGACGCAGGGGTCGAACGAAAACCATTCGCATAATTTAACCAAAATTTCTTTACTTTGTACCAAATTTAAGGAATATAAATAATCGTCGTCAAGTTTTGAGATTAAATTATGCAAAGCTCTAAGACGAATTTCCTCAATCCTGTGACCTATAAAATAAATGCATGTATTCGATATCGAATCATAACGTAAGGCAAATGTCAAAATCCAAACATACCTAGTTTTTCAATTAAAACCGATGATATTGTGTACGAAGACATCGTTTTATCAAATATAATAAACTGTTTTATTAAAAATATAAAATTATTTAATTAAAATGTTCGATTTAAATAAAAATAATAAATATTATATCACGATTACAAAATACTATAACTACTATAACAGCTAACACCTGTTATAATAACATACAAAAGCGTGATCGATAAACAAAATTTAAAATTTTAGTTCTTTTTTTTAACACCAGATCGAGATGTATTTGTTGATCTATTTAAATATTAAGAGGGAGGCGTGAATTTAAAAAAAATATATTTAATCGATATTTTATAATTAAATATTGGACTTAGATTATAATTTAAAACAACAATTGTTTACTAAATATTAATATTTATCCATATTTATCTTTAAAATAATTTTATTTATTAAATAATTTAATATTATTATCAGCTGATGTTTGACGTTTACTCTAATACCACTAATATATGCAATCTTAATGTCATATATGTATGTGGTGTATGTTGATGTTTGATAGTAAACGTCGTAAACGTCATAATATATTTTGTTATCAACTTTTCGAAGTTTATCAAAATAAATTACTCCTACTTTTATATTATATTAGTACTTTTTAAAAACTTTTTTTTTAAATCACTATTTTGATAAACAATTTAGACGCATAATCACAAATGGTGTGATTGACTATTTGACACGTTTTCTATTGACCAAAGTTTATATTAATTCCAAAGAAATGTTCAAGTTTTTTATAATTAACTTATATTTAGTTCATTTCGTTTATTCGCACGTTTCATATCAACCTGAACAAGTTCACATCTCGCTCGGAGAGAGTAATAATGAAATTGTTGTAACATGGAGCACTGTAAATGAAACGGACGAATCCATCGTGGAATATGGGATTGGAGGGTTTATTTTGTGGGCTAATGGGTCATCGGTTCCCTTCATTGATGGAGGAGCCCAGAAACGAAAGCAATACATTCATCGAGTTGTGCTTCGGGATTTGACTCCAGATACTAAGTATGGTGAGTTAAATCGATTTAATCATTATAACGTTATCTAGTTTTAATGTTGATCGTTTCAATGAGATGCTTAAAGAAGATTCTTTTCTCAAGTTAAATCCATGAGAATAATTACTTGCACTATTTCCAATCTTCCATTCCTTATCTATAGGAATACTTTGTCGTTCTGTTTTACATCTTATGATTCAGTCACCTTTTAATCTCTGCAAAATTTGGTTTAACTAGGAAGATTATTCAATTTGGGGAGAGTAGGGTTAGCGTGGCGCCAAGAATTGACGACGGTTCCTGATAAAACAAGTCAAAAGAAAACGAAAATGAAGAGTGGTAATTTGCGAATTTTTGCTTCGTTTTCAATAAAAACCGAATTTCAAGACGCATTTTTCTTATGGGAAATTATTTTGATGTGTCAATTAAGACGTAACTATGGGAACTGGCATGTATTTTAAGTTAGTTCATATAAATTCATTCAACAATTTCCTACTACAAATGCCAGGGGGCGGAGCCCCCAACAAAAGAAATTGCAGCCACCCGAATTTCATTATTTGCCTGAATGTGCATTTCCTAACACCACGAAGTCTTACACAAAATTAAATTTTTTAACATAAAAATTATGCTGCAAATATCTATAAGTTTTCAGTATTCGTTGAAAATCTTTATGAATACAGATCCTGCATTATTAAAGCATTTTAAATTTTTGGAATATTTTTAAAATCTAGTCATTTCTTTAAAATACGTGGTATTTAAGGACTGTTTATTTTGCCAATTATATTTTCTATATTACTTGAGTTCAAACTCGTTATGGCTGTAGTTAGAATTTCATTAATTTTATGGTGTTTTCTGTGTTTTATGGAAATTTAATATTGAAGACGTGTTCGCAAATAAAAATATTGACTTGTTCAAATTGGACCATGTAAATTCCCATAGTTACTCATACCTTGAATGACCTTGAATTTTGCAAATGGCTTGCTTAGGCCTCATGCTGACGTCAAAATTTATCGATTTTTCTTGAAATTTCGATTTTGGGATAATTGACACGCTATTTAGCTTCTATTGGCCTTAATTTATGGTTACACAAAAGCATAAAGTTGGGCGATTTGAAATATTCAAAGCGCCACGTTAATCTTACTCGTGCCACATACAATATAAAAAACATTAGCAATAAATTAAAAAGTTTTATACAAGAAATCTGTCCATAATTCTCATCAACCTGTCGAATTATTACTCGCATTATTTCCAACCAATCTTCCATTCCTTATGTACATATAGAAATACTTTGTCGTTCTGTTTTACACCTCCCTGTGATTCAGTCACCCTTTAATCTCTGCAAACTTTAGGGTCCCATAGACGAGCATTTTTTCCCGACGTTCTTTCTGCTTAGTGCAATCCTGAAGAAAAGACTGACGGGATTCACATTCCTCTCGTCCCCACTAACGGCAAGTCTTTCCTGCGACTACTCCTGTCAAGTAATCATGCCGTTCCATCACGTCGGGGTTCATAATCCTCTCGTGGCCATTAACGAGAAATAACAATCTGTTAGGATTGTTCACTGAATTTACATCCGACGGGAAAGACTGTTCGTCTATGGGCTCTTTTCTCTCGGTTCGGAAAGATTATAATCATGTGAAAGGAAAGTGCGTCTTCTCACCTAATTCTGGCGTTTTATAGATGAAACGTAAGGTGTTAGCCGTTACTGGTATGGCTGTAGCTATGTACAGCTTGTACAGGGGAAGAATAAAAAGAAAATGGATGAAGAGGGGGCTTCGTGATCGGAAAATGTTTAGTGACATGAAATTGCTGAAATAATTATCGGTTAATGTCCGCGTCAGGGTCGTACTTTTTATATACTTGTACCAGAGCCTGGTGTCCTTTATATTTTAAATTTTTCTTTCCAAAAACTTCCTTATTTTTTTATTGCCATAGTGTTGGGTGGGTTTTATATACTTCAATGAATTTTTTAATTACGTGTTTTGGTACATTTCTAACGTCATTTTTATTTTCACGCTCTCGTGACTCCATATTAAAAAGTAGCACTTCAAAAATCAGAAATAAAAAACTTTTAAAAAACCACTTGTTATAAATTAAAATCGAAAGAACGACACGCTTTCCACTTGAACGGGTAAGAGCTGAGAGGAAAGGCGAGGCTCCACTAACGGCGTAAATTTAGAAACGCAATCCTTCCAAATAATCCTGCTAAGGCTAATTTTCGGCGAAACCCGTACGGCTCGATTTCCTCTCGTGCTCCATACACAAACGTTCTTTCCGGACGGAATCAACATTCCTGCCGGAAAGAATGCTCGTCTATGGAACCCTTTTGGTTTATTAACTAGGCGGAATTTTCAATTTTTATATTTTCTCTAGTTTATCATTGTGGGAGTGATTTGGGCTGGTCACCTGAATTTTGGTTTAACACTGTTCCGGAAGGAGATAATTGGAGTCCTCACCTAGCTATTTATGGAGATATGGGAAATATTAACGCAAAATCTTTGCCAAAATTGCAAGAAGAAACTCAAAGAGGAATGTACGATGCAATTTTACATGTCGGCGATTTTGCCTATGATATGAACTGGGTATATACTTCAAAAAAATTAAAAAGACAAACATTGTTTTAATTAGTTAATATTTCTTATTTAAAGGAAAATGCAGTTGTTGGCGATGAATTTATGAAACAGATTGAATCGATTGCTGCCTATGTTCCGTATATGACTTGTCCTGGAAATCATGAGGAGAAATAGTCAGTAACGATTCGGTTTATTTCAAAGCATATTTTAATTTTTTTTTTAACAATTTTTCAGTAACTTTAGTAATTATCGAGCTCGATTCAGCATGCCTGGTGGTACCGAAGGTCTTATGTACAGCTTCAATTTAGGTCCGATCCACATCATTTCAATTTCTACTGAATTTTATTACTTTATGAATTACGGTCTTAAACCATTGGTACTACAATACGAATGGCTTGAGCAAGATCTCATTGAAGCAAATAAACCTGAAAATCGTAAAAAACAACCATGGATTATAACAATGGGTCATCGTCCCATGTATTGCAGTGACAAGGATACAGACGATTGTAGCCATCACGAAACCTTAACTCGTGTAGGAGTTCCTTTCTTACACATGTTTGGACTCGAGCCTCTCTTTTACAAATATGGAGTTGATTTAGCAATTTGGGCACATGAACACTCTTATGAAAGACTATGGCCGATTTACGACTATCAAGTTTATAATGGAAGTTATGAACAGCCTTATGTGAATCCGAAAGCTCCCGTTCATATTGTTACAGGATCAGCGGGATGTCAGGAAAATACAGATAGCTTTATCGATGATGTTCCTAAATGGAGTGCATTTCGATCATCCGATTATGGATATACGAAATTAAAGGCGTTTAATCAATCTCATTTGTATATAGAACAAATTTCGATTGATAAATTGGGAATGCCAATTGATAGTTTTTGGATTATCAAGGATAGTCACCTTCCTTACAAAGAAGTCAAAGTAGAATTATAATAAAATTTTATCAATTGATAACTTTAAGAATCTCATAAATAGTTATGAACAATTTTTATATTAAATAAGCAATTCTGAGATATTAAAAATTAATGTATTAAAATACGTTTATTCCAAAGTACATGTATGCAATTTTATCAAATAAACAATAATAATATCCCAACATTTACATTTTGCATTATTTATAAAGTGACCTTTTATTCATTCGTTAAAAATAGTTGATAAGAACTTTAGTGTGAACAAGATTAGAAATTTTAAGAATCAATTGAAGTTTTAATTTTGAACAATTAGGTCACAGTGTGGTGACCTTTCGTTTGTTGTTGTTTAAATCACACAGGACCGAATTCATAACTTTTGCGGCCTCAAAATATACTTTTTGAATAAAAAAATACCATTAGTAGTAGGGGTTGCAAACCGGTTTTTAAAAACCGTTTTTTTTTTAGTAAAAATAAAAAACCGAAAACCCGGTTATTCAATAAAAATAATAGTTTTTTTTTAAAACTGTATTTAATACCTATTATTTAACATGAATTTTACAAAATAAAACGCAATAAATAAATAATTTTTACTGAAAATTGTAATGCTATAAATATTTAATTTCTGTTTTATTATTTCTTTTCTGTATGAGTTAATAGTCGTAGTTTTTTTTTAAATTTCTTTTTCGAAAATAATAAAACAGTGATCGTAGTTCGTACAAATCAGAACCAGAAAGTTTGGATGGTGAGGATAGTGAGATTTAAATAATAAATGTGAATGAAGTGGAAATGTCGCTAAATGATGAATTCAACATAGCTAGCAAAAAGGAGTGTGTGCAAAAACTACATGAAGTATTACTAATGTTAACACGTTTAGAAAAGAATGCCAGTTATTTGAAATAATCGGAAAAAGAATGAGAAACTTAGAATTACTTTAAAATGCCATTTGATGCCATTATCATAGTTAAAGCAACTTCGACGGATTCAGAAAGAACATTTTTTGTGTCAGGAAATTTTTACAACAAAATTAGAAGTCGTCTTGGAAACGACTCAATAAATGCATTAGTATTTCTAAAATACTATTTTCTTTCGAAAGAAGAATAAAATTACTCTTTAAACATTTTTTTTTTTGATCAGTTTTATTAAATTTGAAATTTGCAAATGAACTTTTGTAACTGAAATTTAAAAAAAAAATCATTAACTAATGGTGTTTTTTTGTAAATAAAAACAATAAGAGTGGGGTGATTTTGTTATGAATTTCATTGCCTTAATAACCCGCTTCTTAACCGGTTAACGATAGGGGTTTAAGATAGAAAAAAAAACGAAAAATCAGTTTTAACAAAAACACGGTTTTTTGCAAACCCTAATTAGTAGTGTGTAGTTGGTATATTCTGTACTTCAATTACTAAAAATATGCCTCTTTGCAATTCAACTTGGAGATTCCAAAGATATTCTAAGTTCTTTACCCAAGTTTTGAGTTTAATTTAAAGCTCTGTCTACGGATTTTTCTCTATTTTAAATTAATTACCAGCGCCTGATTTGGCAGACAGAATTAGAAAACTTAATAATTTTGCCGCCCCCAGCTGCGTGCCTCAGTCTACGTTACTGGCTAAAAACTCTAAAAAAAACATCGGTGTACGAACTTTTCCAAGTTAATATAGTATATAGAGGCCGTTCATAAGAGACGTTCTCATACAATGGGAGGGAGGGGTATTGCTTAGGATTAAAAGATATGACAAGGAGGACGAGGGTGTCTCAGAAAACAATTCGCAGTTAATCAAACAATTCTTTAATTTTATTTTTCTGTCACGATGGAAAGTCATTCGAATTGAATGATGTATTTGAAGAAGACTGCTATATATTAAATAAAAAAAAAATATTTATCTGGTTATTATTTCAAATACTTTTTATTATATAACAAATTTTATTGTTAAAAATAGTAAATATATTAAAATGAATTATTTACATGGGGGGGGGGTCTATAAGTTTTCGGGATGTAATTTTATACGAGGGTCGCAGAAAATGTGACGCAGCATGACGAAGGGGGAAAGAGGCGTATAAAATGGCGAAATTTAGCTTGACGTTGTTTATGAACGGCATAATAGATAATAGATAACGGCCCCATAAATGAATTTAGCTTGTTAGGCATGCGACATAGATTATGTATACTTAAATCCAGCACTGCTTTATGATTAATATTTTATCGGTTTCCAGTCCATGTTATAACATATATCACAATATTTTTTTAAGAAACTATTTGTTCCTCCGTTAAACAATGCAAAAACATTTAAAAGTTATAATTGTTGTGTTAAGTTATTTCTGTGTACCTTTGGTATGCGGATTTGTGTCGTATCAACCTGAGCAGGTGCATTTATCATTAGGAGAAAATAACAACGATATTGTTGTAACTTGGAGTACTACTAATGATACAGGCGATTCTATTGTTGAATATGGAATTGGGGGACTCATTTCACAAGCACAAGGCTCATCGGTACGCTTTATTGATGGTGGCCCTGACAAAAAAGCTCAAATTATTCATCGAGTAACTCTTCAAAAATTAACTCCTGAAAGTATTTACGGTAAGTTTCAAACAAATTTTCCCAGTTTTTTTCGTTTATATTACGATTAATTCAATATCGTTTTCATGTGAAATGTCTTAACGGTCTAAATCGTCTAAATATATGATAAAGAATAATGGTGTATGGTGTGTTGCCTATAAGTAGAAATACATTCGTACAATATGATATAGATTTTTAAATTATTTAAAATTCAAAGTAACGTAGTTATTTAATATAAAAATGGAAATTGAATAAATCCTTAGCATTTAAACAATAGGTAACAATAAAAATTGTAGGTCAATAGGAATAATTTTATAAAATATTTTTAATTTTTTATTCTTCTTAAAAAGTATATCATTGTGGAAGTTCGCTGGGTTGGTCTCCTGAGTTTTGGTTTAAAACGTATCCCGCAAATGAAACTTGGGCTCCTCATCTTGCTATTTATGGAGACATGGGAAATGAAAATGCAAAGTCCTTAACGTTTCTACAAGAGGAAACTCAAAAGGGAGCATATGATGCGATTTTACATGTTGGAGATTTTGCGTATGATATGGATTGGGTAAAGTAAAAGATCTAAAAATCATTCCAAATTATGCCCGTCTATCCTCATCCTTTATTCGAATTATATAGATATTATGCAAAACAATGTATAAGCGGGAATAACTTTTCAGGGGCAAGTGATGCTTTCCCTAAATTCTACAAGGGGTTTCGCTTTCGCAGTGAATATTTTCAAAAAAAAATTTTAATATTAATATTCCCGTTGAAATATATGTTGGCCGAGTAATACACTAGCTGATGAATATAAAACTATCAGAAAAAAACGGAAGAGAGTAGAAAATCACCGATAATCGTTAAAAACAAAAGTAATTTTTTCTATTTAACTTATAATGATAAACTCCTGATTAAGGGGAGGTTCACATGAACCATAGTATTCACATTAAAGGGTTCCCGCGTACCCCTGCGAATCCCCAAGAAAGCATCCCTGGTTGCCGCATAATATCCAGATAAGCCTTTTTTCAATAAGAAATTCTTTAGTTCCAATTGTTTTACTTCCATCATTCATTTTCTGAAAAATCATAAGTATTGTACATATTAGTCGAGCAGACAAATCCTAAAGAACCCCCCCCCCCTTCAAGTATGTGGTTGCCTGCCTTTTTCCTAAAAGGATAATGGGCTGCCCGTTGTATACAGCTAAAATATTTTAAGTGATCAATCTTAATCGGTTTTCTTTTATATCCATATATAAAAATTCATTAAATTGTGCTCCTTGCGATTTTAATTTTCTCTTCTAACTATAACCATGACAAGCCTAAGATTTTCAGAGTTTTGCGGACAACTTTTTATCATTAATAAGAGACTACCTACTAAAAATATTTTGTTTTTTTTTTAAACCTGTTATAGTTCATCTGTTAGTCATCAGACTCATACTCAATCGGGCGGACTTGTATTTATATACTCGCTTAGGCGATCCATTTTTCTCTAGTCTTTTAGAGAAACCGTTGTCTACCTTGAAGATTCCCCCAAAACCGTTGATCGTAGAATAATGAAGTGTTTAAATGTCCATTATTGGAGTCGATGGAACAATCTGGAATGTTCTATCCTTTTCTATGGCTGTTCGTTACAATATGTTGTTTCATATTTTAAAATTAGATTAAGCTTTTATAAGATGTTTACAATTCTTTTAGATTTTATAAACAACATACGACTGAATTGCTCAATAGTATAAAAAGTGAAATCCACCTTACGAGGACTCTTAACGTAATCTAGGGATAACCCATTGCAACTAATTACCTATCCAGTATCCTTAAATTTAAATACCCAGTATACCACCAAGATAATATAGACAACCACACTTTTATGTGTTCTTTATGACTTGTATGTTTGCCTATACTTATTTTTTTTAAATTTAAACCAAAGAACTTCCTATTAAAAATAATTAGGATAGTGAGTGGTCGCTATCAAATTCTTTTCATTTAGTCATTAATTTAATTAGATGAAACCTACATTTAATCAGAATACTAATATCTTATTATCTAAACTATACTCAACTGCCATACTTTCAGGAAAATGGAGTTGTTGGAGATGAGTTCATGAAACAAATTGAATCAATTGCTGCTTATGTTCCGTACATGACTTGTCCCGGAAATCACGAAGAAAAATAGTAAGATTTCACTTTGTTTTTATATTCTAACCTAAGGATCTCTTTTCTAGTAATTTCAGTAACTATCGTGCTCGATTTAGTATGCCAGGACAAACGGAAGGACTAATGTATAGTTTCAATTTAGGCCCGGCTCATATCATATCAATTTCTACTGAATTTTATTACTTCATAAAATATGGGTTTAAATCGTTAGTGTTTCAATATGAATGGCTCGAAAAGGATCTAATTGAAGCAAACAAACCAGAAAATCGTCAAAAACGTCCTTGGATTATCACCATAGGACATCGTCCAATGTACTGCAGTAACAACAACACTGCCGATTGCACTAATCACGAAACTCTAATCCGTGTGGGAATCCCTATCTTTCGTATATTTGGTCTTGAGCCATTATTTTATAAATATGGAGTGGATCTCTCCATTTGGGCACATCAACATTCATATGAAAGATTGTGGCCGATATATAACTATAAAATTTACAACGGGAGTATCGAAGAACCTTACACTAATCCAAGAGCTCCTGTTCATATTATCACAGGATCGGCGGGATGTAACGAAAATATAAGCCATTTCAAGGAAGATATGCCCGAATGGAGTGCATTTCGATCAGATGACTATGGCTACACAAAGTTGAAGGTTTTAAATCTCACACATTTATACCTTGAACAGGTTTCTGTTGATAAAATGGGTCAGACTATCGACAATATTTGGATTGTTAAAGATGAACATAAATCATTTGAAACTATAGAAAAAATCGTATAGTCTTAGTAAAAATGTATCACTTGTTTTATAAATAAAATATTTACCTATCAATTTCTTAATTTTTCTTTAAATGGAGCTCCTTGCAGGGACTACTTTTGAGACAAAAATTGAAAAGGAAATAGAACTCCAACTGAGTCGTGAACGAAAGGCGATTTTAAGTAGATTATTGCCAAATATAGTGCTAAATTTTGAACCCAACTCAACAGTGCTCGAATTGTATTGTGTTGCACTAGAAATTGATTTATTTGGATATGCATATTTGTGTGAAAAATATGCACTAGGACAATTCGGAGGAGTTCAATATTTAACAGCTGCATTTAACGCTCATTTAGGCGCTATTATTGAATGTGTCTATTTTTTTGATGGGGACATATTTAAATGTGGAGGTAAAAATCCCATTAATAGAAAAGTAGAAGAAAATTGTTGTTTATATTTTCAGGGACTTCGGTCTACGCAATTTGGACCATATCTAATGATGAGTTAATGGTAGATGTTATACACAAGGTGATATCTTGTGCGTTATTTATTCAGAAGAAGTTGGGTCAATTTGAAACCAACTGCAACACGATATTGCATTTGAAACAATCAATTTCTTGTGGCCGAGGTTGTATTTTTATAATAGGCAATGATACTCAAAAAAATTACATTCTCCTTGGTCAGTTAGTGACTGATTGTAAGCTTACGTCTAAAGAAAATGCAGTCGGAGATATAACTTTGGCCCCCAGTGCATGGAGTCATTGTGATACTGAAAAATATGACATTGTTGCAAGTTCATCCAAATATGTAACAGTTCTAGATATTCTTTATTCCCATAGCGACCAAGTGACCAAGAAAGAATACTTGTCCAAATGCCAAAAATTATCTGAGCTTTGCGATAAGCATATCTCTACTTATGTCTCATTGAAGCACAAAAAGACAAAAAGAGATTTGGGACTGTTATATGATAAGATTAGAAAAGACCTGTTGGCTGATTTACCACCACGAAAAAAACTTGATGATATCAAATTGAAAGACATCGAAAGTTTTATGATTTCACCGATATTACAAAAACTTGATGAAAGAAAATCATTGGATTTTGTGTCCGAGATGAGAAATTTAACAGCAATGTTTATTTTGTATAGATTCAATCAACCCCAAAAAGATGTTACGTTAATTAATCAAGTATTTATAAGGGTGTTGGAAATAATTTTGCCTCGTGGTGGATGTTTGGTTAAAGTAAGTTTATTGCTTTCAAGAAAACCAACATAAAAATGTAGTAGCTTTTTAAGACCCACAAGCAACAGTTAGTTTTAAAGTTTAAATCCTGATAACGTCTAAATAGTCTAAATCCTGCAACTTAGAAATATTCAATAATTATTTTTTTTAATCCTAATTTAATTCAAGTTAAACGAAATACTCTTTGAAAATTTTATAATGTTGAGTAATTTTATTAAAACATTTGCAGCTAACAAGAAAGTGTTCGTGGTGCCCCACTCTAATTTCGTTAATTTTGAGATGCATTATTTTTCATGGTATTCTAACCACTTTTATTTTTATCGATGAAAAAATATTTTTAAAGATTGGATACATGATTATAGATAGTTATTATTTTTAAAAGTGACCATTTAACTATGGTTTCTCCCGAAAGTTGTGAATTCGTTGTTTTGAGCCAAAGGGCTATTCGAAATTAATATAAACATAACTACATATATATGTAAAAAGTTTTTGTCTAATCATATATAATCACATATAACTAGATCTGAAAATTGGCCAGCTATGATCATATATAATTATATATGATTAGACAATAATATTTTTTCCAGGGCAATCACTTACCTACTATAAGCAAAAGCACATTTTTCGAGCGTTTTATTATAAAAACTAAATAAAATAAAAAAAAATACACAAAGTATAACGATAACTAAAAAAATATTACAACATAAGTGAGTACCGGGGAAAAAATATTTTGACTTATATATAGTCATATATAATCATATATAATCTGATCTGAAAATAGGCTTGATATGATCATATATAATTTTTTTTTTTTAATTTTATTTAGTTTTTATATATTTTATATATTATAGTTTTTGCTTGTAGTAAGTAATTGCCTGGGAAAAGAAAATATTTTTGTCTAATCATATATAATTATATATGATCATATCTGGCCAATTTTCAGATCTAACTATGTATTATGAATTTAAAAACATTTTTTTAACAGCCAAAAAATTTTTTCCCGTGTGTTTGAACTCTCACCCTCTAACCCAAGAACTCTCCTTGTTTGATTTT
Source organism: Sisyra nigra (assembly GCA_958496155.1). Classification (NCBI taxonomy): domain Eukaryota; kingdom Metazoa; phylum Arthropoda; class Insecta; order Neuroptera; family Sisyridae; genus Sisyra; species Sisyra nigra. Next base: position 14,714,135 of record OY292314.1, read on the forward strand.
TCCATGAAAAAGTTGCAAATAAAAGTTGTAGTTGTTCGTTTTCGAAAAAAAAATCCATAGAACAAAGTGGGGCTTCCTGTCAACCAATTGCAACCAAAAGCTTCGCGACACAACTAGATCTAGTATAAAGGCAAAATTTCTATCACACAAATTACGTTTCCAAAAAAACACTTTTTTAGATTCAGGGGACCTCAAAAAGTATATTTCCGGGAAAATTCGAAATCGAAAATTCGACCCGATTTCAATACTTCCTTTACTATATAGTATCTGGTAAAAGAAAAAAAAAACTTTCAGCTCTTACTCCAAAAAAATATACAGAAATACTGTTCTGAGGAGTTATTTTTGAGGGGTAGTTTTCAACCCCTAAAACTATTTTTCCAAAGTTAATAAAATTTGGCTCCTAAGATTTCGATGAAGAATAACAAACAAAATTAACGAAATTAGACAGCTACAACTTGGGTACTTTCTTTATCACAAGGTTTTCATAAGGGTTTCTTTGTGCTTTGTATTTGCAACAATCATTCAATGAACACTTAATGGCGTAAACTTATTATTACTTATAGAGCATATTATATAACATATCGAGTTTAGCACTATATTTATATTAAATGAACCAACCTACATCAATATAATATTTATGTAATCACTAAGTCATATTTATATCATGCATAATAGATGAGCTAAACAATCATCGATATGGTGTAAAGTTCATGAAGTTATTATGCCAATAAAGCCACTAAATGTTCATTGAACACTTACTTATTAATAAAATAATTTGATATCTTATTTTAAGGTCACTTATTTCGATAAACATATGCTGATGTTTATAATCTTCTATTTACGTTATGGAGATCAAAACTCAAACACCCAAACCCCGTTGAAATGTGCAATGGATATAAAACGTGATATTTTATTTTCAAAAGATTTGTATGACTTATCAATAGCCCTAACAACTGGTTTGATTTATTGTGGAGTCGTTGGTCATCCATTTCGCCAAGAGTTTATTGTTGTTGGAGAATACGTCCCTAAAGCTATGGCTATGATATCATTATACCATGGTAAAATTACGTGTGATCAAAATACATATGCCTTAGCCAAATTACCAACGTGCTATTTCGATCTACAAAAGATAAAACCGATGAAAGGAATTTCAAATCCTGGACATATCTATGAATACAACGAATACGTACGACAACCTATCATTGAGCCAAGATCGTCGAAACCAATTTTAGGACGGCACAGCGAAATAGAAATTGTTGAATCCTGTTTTTCAGCTGTCCAAAGAAACGAAGTGGCGTCATCAATTTTATTTCTTGGCGAGTCGAAAATTGGGAAAAGTCGTTTAATGCATGAGATTTACCGAATGAGCTTGGATCAAGTATTTATAACGGGATTTTATTCAGCGAAAGTTACAAACATGACGAATCCGTACTATGGAGCCATTGTGATATTTGAACAGTTTTACGATGAGCTTAACAAACGGCAAGTGAACGCAGCTCTGCATCCCACTGAATCGGAACCTTCTGATTATTGGATTTTTCGAAGCTTACTACGCGCTGATTTATATCCGATTCAACATCGGGAAAATATTGAAAAAACTCGTCAGAATAAAATCATTCAGTTGTTTAATAATCTGGCAAAATGGCAAGACACTTTTTTCTTAATTATTGATAATATCAATCAATTGGATACCCAGTCGTTTTTGATTTTTAAGCATATAATTGAGCGTAAGTCGTTTGTGCTGATGGCATCTGTTAATTCTGATTCAGATTTTTGTGAACATATGCAAAATTTACTTCATCATCCATTGATTACTGCGTATACACTTACTGGAATCGATGTATACTATTGTACAGCTTTGGCGTGTCAATTTTTGCAAGTATGTGGAATACCAAAAAAAATTGAGACATTGTTACAGTTGAGTAGTGATGGTCGACCAGGTTGGATTTATAATTGTGTCATGTACTTGGTCCATATTGGATGTTTAGAAATTGTTGAGATTACTGGGAGTCTATTAAACATGGATATAGTAACTCCTCCAATGGATCTTATCACCAGAGAAGCAAACAAAGACAATGAATCAGTATATACTTTCAATTCATACTTAATATCCATTGCGATTTTAGGGGACGACTTTCCAATAGATGACACAGTATCAAACAGTAATAGTGATCTTGTTTTGAAAATATACAATTCATTTACAGAATTTGAACAAAGAATTCTTCAAGCTGGGGCTTTAATTGGTGGTATATTTACAAGTCATATTTTACAAGATATACTGCAGATACCTTTGATTAACTATTTGCAATCGATCAAAAGTTTGTATGATAAAGATGTGTTTGAATGTGAGACTAGAAACATTAAATTTCGTGATAAGAAATACTTTTACTCAACAATAGCGGATTCAAATAGTAGTGGTTCTGAAAAATCTGTATGTGATATCTATTTTATGAGATGTGCGTGTTTTATTGAATCGGAAATGGACGCTATAGAAAAGCATATGGTATCTCGTCAGAGTTTACCCCCATATGCATTTTGTCGTCTGTTAAATTTTAAAAGTGCCTTCCTTCAAAAAATCGCGTTTGATAGCATAACAGAACAGGAAAAGATTAAAATGCACACCCAAGTTGTTTACTTGTTAGAACACCAACGTAATGTTTGTTCCAACTGTTCAGAACTGTCCTCGATTTTTGGGATAAAGAAATTTAAGGATTTTATGTTTGATCTAGGCTTATCTTACCAACCATCTATTTATGATTTGAGCGCCACAGAAAGTACAAATGATCAATCCACATTCAAATCATTACAGCATATAATTCGAAAGCATTTCCACGAGCATTTTACACCTCGCACATATTCAGATACTAGCAGAGATAAATTCCAGATTACCGATAATCGTCACGATTTTCATCTTATCCAAATCTCTAAATGTAGCGAGTTGTGGAACTCTGCTAATTGCAATTGTGGAAGAATTCTGGCTCGTGTTTACTATCAACTGATCAAACATAGCAAAGAAGCCAATTTGCTTGCTCAGCATGTTTATTTTTTGTTGCAAGAGGCAAATGTGCTTATGGTTTTGAGTGAATACACAGAAGCGATTAAATTTTTGAAAAATGCCAGTGAGCTATGTTTATCAGATAGTTGCCAAATGGAACCACAACTCAGTAAAGATGCGTGCAAAATTTTATTGGCTCGGACGCATACGTTTTTGGGCGATGCTTATTTGGAGTTGCGAAAAAATAATGCAGCTCGTATCCATTTATCAATCGCTATGCGACAGTATAACATCCCAATGGTAGCACTTAAAAGCCGATTTTTATGGAGGGAAAATTGTTTGATGTTTCAAACAAGAAATCGATACTTGTATACCTATGATAACAATGTATCGGTCGTTAAACAGGAATCAACACGTTGCTTATATTTGATTAGCATTTTAATGTTGAGAAATGGTTCTTTGCCAATAGCCAAAAACACGATCCAACGATGTATTAAAATCATGAAGAAATCTAGTTGTAATTTATATATGCTTTGCGATGCAATTGCAAATGCGATCGATATCTACAACTATAGCGATAACATGAATATGTGTTCGACTCTGGAACGAGTCGCTTTTTATACTATTTTAAGGAAATATTCAAGTAACGATATCATGGATTTGATGTCGATTGGAAAACTATTAGCCGTTTGTTTTGCTGTACGATTTATGCATGGCCAAATACGACAAGCACTTCGTATTGGTTTTCGGGCATTTGAACTAAATTCTAAATTACAAGCCAAAAATGCTCAGTTAAGAGTCATGACGCTTCTGGCTTTTGGACTGTTGCTTCGTACAGAACTAGACGAAGCTGTTGTAATCATAAATCAAATTTATACAATGCGGGAAAGTAAATATGATGAAGCTACTATTTGGTATCATGCACTCTGTTTAGATGTGTATCTTGAAAGTAGTTATAGCATAGAAAAAATAAGCACTGCTAGAAACTTTGCTCATCATTATTTCTTTAGCAAAGAACTTGAAACTATTAAATTTGTGGATGTCGAAAAACTTACCGTCGCTAACATGTTCCTATACCATTGCCGGATTGGTAACTGGCAAGAAGCAGTCAAATGGAAAGGCATATTAAGTATTGTTACTGATCAAGAATATAGCCTCTACTATATTTACATACTCCTTAAATATGCACAATGCCTCTTGTTACTAATCGTCAATGAAATCAGCCAAAATAAATATTCAATCCGAATACAACAGTACGAGGAAAAGTTGATTTGTATTTTTCAGCGGGTTCAAAAATCAGTATTTAAATGGCCAGTTTTTTTACCTCGATATTATCATATGAAAGCTTATTACAGTAAAATCAAGAACAAAAAAAGCTCAAAAAAGTTCTTAGACAAAGCAAACTCGGTTGCTTTGGATCAAGAAAACGAACTGGAAACTCTATTTATCCAATCAAGCATTTCTTCGTGGTCCCCTAAACATAACAATCCGCATTATAAATTTTGGTTTTCAAAAAAGCCACAAGAAAACAATCCATGGAATGCAGCAGGTCGAAATTCGACCCAAGAATGGATCTATTTAATGTATGATTTGCCGTTACCCACCCCATATCGATAAAATCAATCAAAAAGCAAAAATTTTTTTTTTTTTCAAATCAATCTGTTACAATTGAATAAACTGACGAATATGTACCGACTGAAAATGCAAAAAACGCAAACAAAAATAAAAAATAGTCCTTCGCTATAATGAAATCCAGATTGGAGGTTCTCTCTGGCCAATGGACACTGAGTTCAACGAGAGCTGGGAAAAAGAAGGCCAAACCTGGCAGGCATACATTTCCAACCAGAGACACAGCCAATCCAAATTGAGGAATGGATGCGGAAAAGACAACTAAAATTAACACGTATCAGTTATCAAATCACTAATTATGTGCTTTAGATGCTTACACGAAAGTATAACAATCAAATAACGAACTGCGTATTGATAAAATAATGCACGTGTCTTGTTCTCAACTACTCCTTCAATATAGTTAATGTAAATTATTTCCACAGCAACAAATGCTTGAAGACTAAAACTTATCCAAATTGATATAGCGTATAAGATATTCAACGCCAAAACGGCTCTGTAAAATTATTATTAAAAATAAAATTAATATAAATGTTATTGTAAACATTACTTATCACGTTGGGGTAAATTCAGAGTTATTGAACCTTCAATATCTTTTCCATATTTTAGGTATCCGCAAAATGCAAAAATTATGTACAAAACTGTGATTATGATCATGCCCAAATTCAGAATACCGCAGAAGCCTCTCATTTGACGAGGATCAGTCATATTATTTTCCAGGGAAGTCGCCTAAAAAAATTGAAACCATTAAATTAAATATATATTTATGTTGTTTCCTTTGAAAGTGATATAAGCAGAGATGCTTTCCTGGGGGTTCTCAGAGGATTACGCGAACCCTTTGATGTGAATTATTTGGTTCATACTTCGTCATAAATAAATTACTTTCGATTTTTATGAATATTGGTGATTTTCTACTACCCTTTCCATTTTTGTGATAGTTTAATACTCATAAGCTAATATGCTACTCTGCCAAATAATATTGGGAATATTAATATTAAATATCTGCTGCGAGGCGTCACAGTACTTTGTTATGAAACTCGCTGTTGGTTAAAAGAACTATATGCACTTTATAACTATATAAACAGAACTATATAGCCTTGTTGCATGTACGAACTCTCACCGTTAAACATAAAACTGTACTTATTTGAGTATTCCCAGGAAAAAGGTTCAAACAAAAGCTGTAGGAATTAATGACTCTAAGAATTGAAGTAAGCTTAAAGAAAATTGTTGGAGCCATTTTTGAAAAAAATTGATAAAAGCTCAAAAACTCCTATAATAAAGTGAAGCTTCAATAAAGTCAACCGGGGTTAAATTCCAAGTTTAGGGAAATTCATATAAAACTTTCGATACGATATCCCTGTCACATACAGACACACATACATACAGAAATGTATCTAAACACCACTTTTATGGATTCAGGGGACCTCAAAGCGTGTATATCCGTCGAAAACTCGAAATTGAAAATTCGACTCGATTACAATACTAAAAGAAAGTCATATGTATACAGTCTATGTGTGTATATAAGAATTCCCATCTTTAACTCCAGAACCGTTCTTATTTGAATTTTCCTAGGAAAAAGTTTCAAATAAAAGTTGTAGGCATCATAAAGCCTAAAAATTTTAGAAAGTTTAAAGAAAATCGTTGGAGCCGTTTTTGAAAAAGATTGAAAAAGCTCAAAACTCATAGAATAAAGTGGATCTTCCGTTTAACCCAGTAATTTCCAAACTATGTGTCGCGACACACAAGTGTATCGGGAGAGATTCTAAAGTGTGTCGCAAAATTTTCAAAAAATATTTTTTTTTGCTAAGTATAAGGTTTTTGAGTATTTTATTTATTTGAGTAAAATTTATGTATACCAGAGCGTAAGCCGTAACGTATATTTTAAGAATATCTTTCTATGTTTTAAAAATTAGTTTATATTGATAATAAGAACCATTTTGAACCATAAATTTGATTTCTGGTTCAATTTTTTCGTCATTTCTTATAATAGAAATTCATACATTGGTGTAAACAGGTGTGTCGCAAAAATTCTTGATTTTTTTTACTGTGTCGCGAGTCAAAACAGTTTGGGAATTACTGGATTAACCAATATCAACAAAAAAAAATTCCAAGTTTGGTGAAGTCGATTAAAGATTTCGATACGACTTCGTGACGATTAAAATGATTTAACAAACTTTATGTATAAAATTCGCTTTTGGGGGTAAATGATTTATCAAGAGAAACTGTATTTATGAGATCTTATTAGAGATTCATCAAGTCAAGTAGTTGGACATTTTTGACTATCCTTGAACTTGTAAATAAAATAAAATAAATTTAAAAATCAAGTCAAGTAACTTTTAGATAAAGCCAAGTAGTGAATTTCTTGTTCTTATATAAGTACCTATAGACAAACGATATACTGACTCAATGCAGTATTTTTTAATAAAGGGCTAGTCGACTGAATTCATGTGTTATCCTTTTCCCTGAAAAGTCAGTAGTCTAACTTAATAACTATCTAAAGTACCTAAAGGTGTTGATTGATCGTCATATATGTTAAGAAAATCAAAAATGGAATCGCCAAAATTTTTCGTATAGAGCTAGATTATGAATCAAAGAAAACATATTAAGGTAACCCAAGAAGATGGTATAGTTCTTGTAGGATAGTTTTGAAAAATGAATGTACTTGATTCTAAACCAGCAATAAAAGGATGAATAACGAATGAAATGGATAAAGATATGGTTAAAGGATAATTCAAAATACTCACAACATTCCCTGCTTGCAGAGAAAAGAGTACGGCTCCACAAAATAACAGATATTCATTCCATTTTCCAATCAAACGCAATGAAGACACTTCCTTAGTATCACTAGCCGTATAATAAAACACAATGATAATACCAACAACTGTGATAGCGTTCGATAATATCGAAAATGGAGCCAAAACTTTTAAGTTCGGTATACTTATTATAAGTATGAAAAATATAAATAGACATGTACAGTAAATGACTAGATGATGTTTGTCTGATAACACGTAAGTTTCAAATATTTCCTTGAAAGTAGTCGCTGTAAAAAGATAATAGCAACAACAAACTCCTAATTGAAACGTTACGAAAAATACGTCAAGGACTACGCTGCAATTAAATGAAAATGAAATTTAAATCTCCCAATGTTATGTTGTGGTTCACAAAAGTTTGATCTTACGAGAAAATTTTTGAATTGTTTTTTAAAAAGCTGGGACCTTCCTGAAGAGCCAAGTAGACACATTGCTTGTAAGTTATATCGTGGGTTTTATGTTTCACACAAAGATTATATCGACATTTAAGCTAATAGGAAGAAAATTATTTTAGAATCTTTTGTTTGAAATTCTGGATAACTTACCAAAATTTGTAAAGCGTAAATACTGATAATTGCAAGAATAGCGGTTCCTACTATTCCTCCTACGATTCCAGAAAAATAAAAACTTTTTGGTAACGCAAATATACCTGTACCAATAACGCCTTTTATTAAATGTGCAAATGTTTCAGCATAACTAAATTATAACAAAATAAATGTTTATCAAATATGGTACAATCATTTGGTATAAACTATAAAGTACTTAGTAGTGTGTTCAAGATTCCGATGTGCGTAAGGATCATATTCCATTTCAAATAACTATATTGCAACACAGATATACAAAGTGTGCGTTTTGTTCCTCGAGTGCAAATTTTGGGAGAAATTTCATTCAAATAAACTGTTTCTCGTGTATAATTATAAAAGATAATATTGAATAAGAATTTAATTGTTAATATATTTATTTTCAATAATATAAAAATTTCTTAATTAAACGTCAGAATTATTTACATTTTCTTTATGAATCTATGGAAATATCAAATTTTTCAGATATTTTTAAATCCGGATGATCTCTGAAAAATTGCTTACTTTGATAAATGTTTAACCGTATACTTATACCAGTCTTATTAACTTATTATTATTTTCATGTATTAACAACGAAATGTTTGTAATAATATCTGTTAAAGTTTTCTTCTTCTGTCTAAGAGCAGCTTCTCCAGGTAGAACGTCCACTGGAACCGAATTCGGCTGGACGCAGCATCGGCTGTGCATGTCTGAACTGTTCGGCTCAAAACCGAATGATCCTATACTGAGAATCAAAAGGATTCGCATCCTTTGTCACCGGTAAGTTATTGTGTATGACCGTTTTCGGCTGAAGCATCTTCAGATCCAAACTGAATGAGATTTTGTAACTCATTCGATCGAACTTCCTTGTGCACAATGGGTTGTGAAATATTGATAAGTTTAATTGAAGAACAAGTCGCATTGTGGGACTTACGAGATCGACGAGATCAGCGTTACTAATAAAAATTGAGGGAAATAGTTTCTGAGGAAATGGGAGCTAAAGGATAGTTACTAATAAATTAAAATTGTTCTGTTTGTAGCATGTCAGCCATTAACTAATAAGTTGGCATAGTGACATTTAATTATTATTTAATATTAATAAGTTGTCATAGCGATATTCCATTCTGCACAGACGCCAAGAAAGGGAAGTTATATATAGAAAGGAGGATAATAACTTGAATTTATCTCTAACAGCGTAAGCACTAAGCAGTACTGACATTTCTGTTGTCGTCAACAGAAGCAAATCGGTCTGCGGTTTGTGTTGACTGAGCAACAAAACACGTTGAGCTTTTTGTCTATAATTACATTATGTAACAAACCGATGTCGAATTGTCCACTTTATTCGACCCCAACTCAAAGCTTTGACAATAGCCACCACTTGCTAGTCGTAATACCGAAAGTACATTCAACCACTTGTGTTCTTGAAAGCATTTGGTTAAAAATAAGGTTCTGATTGCCCAAGTGTGGTCACCGGATACGGTCTCATCAAATAGGTTTTTAGTGAAAATGCTTCATCTCCAAGAAGTACGTGAGAAGCTGTGGTTTCAGTTCCAGGAAGAGTAGAGAGCAGTTGAACCCGCATTACTTTCATTTTAAGCTTCGAGAAAAGATTATAATTTCGAAAAATTCTTCTGTCGCTCTCTTTACTATTACCACCAACATCAACAGCTATAAACTTGGAGCCTCCTTATCTCCTCATCTCGACCTAAACGATATTTCATCAATAAAAAAATTAAATTTTGCTGACTTTGGACTTAATTATTATATTTCACAAATACAATTCACAAAAATTCACAAGACAAATTATAAATTCAAGTAAGTTTTCCCTGGGGTATCTAATAAAATTTCAAACATTTTGAAACAATACGATATAAAGGCAGGATACACGACAGCTAAACTAAAGGATATTTTCCTCAGTTGCAAGGATAAAATACCTGATCTTCAAGGATCAGGTATTTATCAAATTGCGTGTATGGAATGCGAGAAAAGCTATATCGGACAAACCAGGAAAAAAATAGAAACTAGATACAAGGAGCATCTGGCAAATATAAAATATTCCAGAACGGAAAAATCTTGTGTAGCGGAACATACTTTTGAAACAGGCTACAAGTTAGCCGAAGTAAAACTTCTGAAAAATGTTGAACAGAACAAGAGACTGGATGCCATCGAAAACATTGAAATTTATAAAAGAAAAGGGAAAGTTTTAAACTGGGAGAAAGGACCGATTCAGGTTTTAACGTTATTCGGCGTTTTGGGAAAGGGTAAGAAGAGGATGAACGAAAGGATTGCACCCCAGCTGCAGCGATTGCAAAAGAGAAAGGGATCGAAAGGACCTATAAATTGCGGTCAATTCGGGACTACTTTGTGAATCAGCACGAAATTGTCCTCAAAGACACTTCAATTTGATCCACTGATGACGAACGCATGGCGTTTGAAATACGTATCTGAAGATACAAAATTAACAATTTGGATTTTTCGGTTTGTGATTTTTTACATTTATTTTTACTTGAATTTATAATTTGTCTTGTGAATTGTATTTGTGAAATATAACGATACTCCATCGTCTCCATTTTAACCTACATGAAATTTTTATTATATTTTGTGAACATCGTTTCGTCTTGGCTGTAAACCTGTTTTTTTTTTACAATACCTAAGTATTGCAAATTTTATTTACTAATAACCCAAATTTTTGATCTCTCTTTTTCCTATAGAATGGATGCTTAATATAATATTATGTAGTCTCTACTATTGCGTTTCTGTATATGATCCATTACTGGTTTGATCTTTAATCCTGTTCACTCTTGTTCATTTTTACTCAGCTGTAGTCTCTTGTTAACCGTTTTAGTGCTACACGAGTTATTATACAACAATTGAATAAACTTATTTCATTATTTGATTATTTTTCAATATTTTCAATTTATTATCTTGAAAGTAATCAGAGAGATGTTACACAATTAAATAAAATTTCTAAAGAAATGCATATGGTTGGGTATATTGTAGATTATAATAAAAGGAAATCCTGGAAAAAAATGATGGCAATAGCGACAATAAAAGAGCTAGTAAACGAGGACAAGGAAATTAAGAATTAAGAACTGATATTTGTAATATTCTTATTACTTTTAAATTTATCGCTAATATTAATGAAACTTGTATATTTAATGAATAAAAAAACAAAATATTAAAATACAAATGTTATTCTTTTTGAAAAAAACTCTCAATAAAACAATAAAAGAGAGTAACAAAGAAAAAGTGGAGAAAAGAGAGAGAAAGAGGTTCATTGGAGAGTTTTGCTGTCGACCTCATTTGAGCCTAAACATTGTATTTTGTCCGATAAATGCCACTTGTAGGTTCAAATGAAGTCTAAAATTCAAATTTATTGGAAAATTTTCAAAGTAGTAACCCTAGTAGTACCTAACCCAAACACTTTTGTATTGATTAAAATAATTTTTGTACGTTAATATGCACGTAAAAGTATTTATTTTGAATATGCTTGTATAATAGAGAGAACTGATGAATATGTTCCGACTGAAAATGCAAAAAATGCAAACAAAAATAAAAAGTAATCCTTCAAAATAGTACAATCATAATTTGATGTTCTCTTTGACCAATGTACACTTAACTCGACCAGAGGCGGAAAGAAGAAAGCCAATGCTGGTAAACACACATTTCCAACCAGAGATACAGCCAATCCAAATTGGGGAATCGATGCAGAAAAGCCAACTAAAATTAAAGTTTTTTTTTAATTACCATTTAGCTAATGATATATGAAGGTTCTTACAAGATATAATAACAATCAAATAACGAATTAAATATTGGTAGCACATTGCTCGAGATTTATTTTCAACTGCTTTAATAATATAGTTAAGATAAAGAATTTCTACAGCGACAAATGCCTGAAGACCAAAACTTATCCAAATTGATATTGCGTATAGGACATTCAACGTTAAAACAGCACTGTAAAATTATTGTCAAAATTAAAGTTAATAGAAAGTTTAATTGTTAATATTACTTACGTGTCACGTTGTGGTAAATTCATAGTTATTGTACCTTTAATATTTTCACCATATTTCAAATATCCACAAAATGCAAATACTATGTACAAGATTGTGATCAGAAACAAGCCCAAGTTCAAAATACCACAAGAGCCTCTCATTTGACGGGGATCAGTCATATTATTCTCCAAGGAACTAGCCTTAAAATCTTTATTTATTAAATAAAAGATTCGTTTTCATTGATTGCATTCTTATTTAAAAAAATATTATTTAAATTAAAAATACGCCTATTTCAAAAATATCTGCTGCGAGGCGTCACAGTACTTTGTTTACTTTCTTTTATGAAACGAGCTGTTGGTTAAAAGAATTATAAGCACTTTATAACTATATAATCAGAACTACAATATGCATACAGTCTCTGTATATATACAAACTCCCACCCTTATCCCCAGAACCTTCTTTATCTGAATTTTGTCAGGAAAAAGTATCAAAAAAAAGTTGTAGGCATAATGTAATGTGTCTAGAAACCATAGAAAGTTTAAAGAAAATCGTTGGAGCCGTTTTCGAAAATAATTGAAAAAGCTCAAAAACTCCTAGAATCAAATGGAACTTTCGCTCAACCGATTTCAACCAAAAGTTTGGCGGCATAATAAGATATAATATGAAGGCAAAATTCCAAGTTTAGTGTAATTCGGATAAACCTTTCGATACGATATCGCCTGTCAGACACAGACATGTTTCTAAAAACCATTTTTTTTGGATTTAGGGTACTTAAAAAGATGAATTTCCGGTGAAAACTCAAAATCAAAAATTTAACCTGATTACAATATTTCCTTTACTATATAGTTGTAAAAGAAAATAGTATAGTACTGTACAAATTCCCACCCTTAAGAGCCGTCGTTTTTTGAATTTTCCCAGGAATAGATTTCAAATAAAAGTTATAGGCACGAATTTAACAACTAGAGAACGTTAAAAGAAAAGCATTGGAGTCTTTTTCGAAAACATTTGAAAAAGATCAGAAGCTCCAAAAGTAAAGTGAAGCTTCCCGTTAATCGATTTCAATTGAAAGCTTCTCACCACAACCAGATATAATATTAAAGCAAAATTCCAAGTTTGGTGAAATATGGCAGTCACACACAGACAAGGTGCAAGGTAAGACATTTTCTTTAAATACCTACCCTTTTCTTTCTTTTACTACTTAGATAGTAACGGAAGTATTGTAATCGGGTTTAATTTTAAAAATCGAGTTTTAAAAAAATTTCTACGAGTATGTGTGTCTATGCGTGACAGCGATATTGTATCGAAAGCTTTAGCCAAATTGTATTCAACTTGGAATTTTGCCTTCATATTTCATCTAGTTGTGCTGCATAGCTTTTGGTTTTCAGTTGATTGGAAGCTCCGCTTTATTCTTTGAGTTTTTGAGCTTTATCATTTTTTTCAAAAGCGGTCTCATCAATTTTCTTTAAATTAATTTCCAATTTATAATGTTTTTACTTATCAATTAAATTTTTATTTTGTTCTTTTACCCTATAGCAAGTTTCTTAAAAAAAAAAAATAAAAAAAAGTTCTGTGACGCCGCGCAGCAGACATTTTAAATACCCTTTCAGATTTTTATTACAATGAATTGTTCCAGATTTATGAAAATTTAAAAAAATTCTATTATTTAAATGGAAAATGAAAAAGTGGATTGAGGATATTTAGAGCTCGTTTTGGCACCAACATTTTTGTTTGAATAAACTATAAGACTATATAAAAACTTTAAGATTTCCTGTTTTGTAAAAAATCTAATAAGCAAACGATGATCAAAATAAGAGAGACACAAAATCAAAAAAACAAGAGCTTAAAAGCGAGACAAATTTTGATCATATTCTTAATCTTGTAAGTAAAAATCAATACTTTATAGGACTTTCATCAATAATAGCAAACAAATATTAACTTGAAAAAACTCACAACATTGCCTGCTTGTAGCGAAAATAGTACAGATCCACAAAACAACAAATATTCATCCCATTTTCCAATCAATCTCAATGAAGACACTTTCTCAGTATCGCTGGATGTATAATAAAATACAATGATAATACCAGCTAATGTGATAATGTTCGATATTATCGAAAATGGAGCCAACATTTTTAAGTTTGGTATACTTATTATAAGTATAAAAAAGAAAAATAGACATGCACAGTAAATGACAATGTGATATCGGGTGGAAAACACATAGGTTTCAAATACTTCCTTGAAAGTAGTTGCTGTAAACATGTAATATACACAGCAAACTCCAAACTGGTACGTTACAAAAAATATATCCAAAGCAAGGCTGTAACAAAATGAAAAGTAAGGTTTAAATATATTGCTAATGTAAAACATAAGAATAAAGAGGAAAAGCGATTCATGTCCATTTTTACGAATTTCGATTTTGCTTCTCTTGAAACTTTAAAATTTAAATCCTAAAAATTTTGCTCTTCTAAAAAATTTACTCCAACGGAAATGCATCGTTTTTCTTCATTAATTTGTATTTAATAATTACGAAAAAGCGTTTGAGTTATTTTTTAAATAGCTAGGACCTTCCTGAAGAGCAAAGTAGACACATTGTTTGTATGTGATATCGTAGGTTTGATTTCGAACACAAAGTTCATATCGACATTTAAGCTAAAGAAAATAAGAAAGATATTAGCTTAATACTTTTTATCGACACCCATTTAAAAAAAAAAAAAATTTTATAAGAGCTTTTAAACTTATAAAAGCTTCAAAAAACTTCCTTCTTTTTTTTTATTTTTGAAGAACAAGAAGAAGAAACAACTTCATTGAAATTCGTTTTTTTAAATAGGATTTCGACAATAGGCGTATAATAAAGATTTATTTAGGTTCGTATAAAACTCAATGACTTACCAAAATTTGTAAGGCATAAAGGCTTATTATTGATATTAAAAGAGTTCCAACAGTACCTCCTATAATTCCAGCATAATAAAAACTTTTTGGTAAAGTAAATATACCAGTGCCAATAACTCCTTTTATTAAGTGTGCAAAGGTTTCAATATAACTACATTGTAACATAATAAGTATTAATCAATTAAAATAATAATTAATAAACCATTTGATTTGCAATACTTTGTTGTGTGCTGTAGATTTCGGTGTTCGTAAGGATTGTAAAGTTCAGAAGATTCCATTTCAGATAACTATTATCGGTTAAAGGACAAAATTATTTTTATTTCATAAAAAAATATGACCATCGGAGATTATTCTGATATGAAAACTATTTGTTTTAAACTATCCTCGAAACAATTAGTTGATCAAATTAAACGTCAAGATGTTATTTGTTGTACAAGAATCCATGGTAATTATTTTTAAAAGAACTAGAATATAGTTAATTGCAACAAATTTATTATCAGAATAAAATATATAAGAATCGTGTTATTGAGCTTCATTAATACTCACAAAGCTCAAAGCTTATTTAATACTCACTCCGTCATGTTTTAAAGCATTGCAAATAGTTAAGGTCTGTGTATTGAGGAAGGTCAGGGTAAGGCAGGTAGCTTAAGCGGAGATAGAATCAGACGTTCTTTTCACTTTTGGTCATTGCACACGCACTTAAAAGCTCCTATTTAAACGCGTTCTAGGGACCCAACGATGCGTAATAATTGACCCACATTTTTATTTACTTTTCCTGTTCACACCCATTTAAACTTTAATTGGGATCCTTCAAGGTTAATTTTTCAATACGTGCTTTAAGTATGCTGAAATTTGTGACGTTATCAACATAAAGTTTGTGAATAAGTAGCAATTTCAGTTTCTTTGCAAAATATTGAAATTAATTATAGCATGTTATACACTGCAGTTAAGCATTAAACGTTGGTATTGAAAAACTCATCGCAAAAAAAAATCTTTAAATTTTTAATAGTACTAAAAATTTCAATTAATACTGAAAATTACTAAAATTTGAAAATGTACGTTAAGCTGAGTTGTTCGTTAAGTTCTCATTTTTTCAAATGTTGGATGGTTAAAATATTGAATAAGTAATAGTTAATATTTAAGTTTTATACATATTATAATATTTTTTTCTTATTAACAACTTCGACACTGAGCAATAAAAAAAATTGCATTGTTATTTTTATCGTGTGTTATATTAAAATGACACTGGATGTACAGTCAGTAAAGTAAAAAAGTATACGGCGTAATTAAAATAAATTTATTTAAAACTATTTTTTTTTTACATAAATGTTACAATTACATCAGCAAGCAATACGCTTTTGTCTTATTAAAGTGTCCAATCCCCCTCCCCCGCGTCAATAATCGCTTGGCATCTGCGAGGCATACTTTCCACTAGATTTTCGGAGTATTCTAGGGGAAGCGACCTCCAGATGCCTCGAATTGCGCGGGAAAGTTGTTTTACATTATAGCGACGTTTTTCCCTAAGTTTATGTTTAATAAAAGCCCAAACATTTTCAATTGGGTTAGCGTCCGGGGATTGTGATGGTCCTTCTAAAGTCTGAATAACATTGGCTTGTTTCTAGTCTGTGCAAATCCGACTGCGATGTTTTGGATCGTTGTCCCCCGGGAAGATCCAGTCCTCCTTTTTATTTATGAATTTCCGATGATATGTCAAGTCCTTGGCGATGTAGTTTTGCTTGTCTTTGACGCAAGGATAAGGATGGGTTTTTTGAAAACAAAGCCACGATCCGCTTTTCGTCCTTTTTGGATATTTTGCCGTTTGAACCACGATTTGGAAGGTCATCAACATTTTTAAATTCCTTAAACCGGTGCACCCACTTCTCGACATAGGGTTTTGTCTTTTTAATATACTTTTCCGCCGCTGCATATGACATTTTAGGTCCTTTTGGGTGCGTGCAAAAGAACACTGCCTCGAATATTTTAGCGTACGCTTCGCTCATTGCAATTTACGTGCTTATCTAACTGAAGATCAGCATTGACTGAATTTTGCTTAGTAAAGCGGTTAAGCTTAAGACCCTAAATTGAAGAGTTTGTTTGTTTGTTTGTTTGATTGTTTGGTTAAACGCGCTAATCTCAGGAACTACTAGTTCGAATTGTAAAATTCTTTTTGAGTTGGATAGTCTAATTATAAACAAAGGCTTTAGGCTATACAACATCACTCTACGACCAATAGCAGCTGAGCATCAATGGAAAATGTTGCAAAAACCAGGAAAATTTTTTCCTTTTGAAAGCGTTTGTTGCCTGCCCTGCGTAAATGGTTAAAGTAACGCAAAAATCATGTGTTGCAAAATTGTTCTTCTTAAAAAGTTCTAAAAAAAAGTCTACAACGACATATGTCTATCTTTTAAGGTTGGCCCGCTATAACCGTTTTAATGGTTATTAAAGTTTTTTCAAAAACAATTCATTATTAGCGAAATTATTTTTAGAAACATATTATTAATTCTTACCCAAATAAATACGGTTTTTAATGAAATTTGGTATGATGGTAAACGACAATCTCAGTCATTAAAAAAAATACTTATTATTACGGGAGAATGTCTCATTTATCCGGGAAATTGAAAAACGGGTTGGAACAAAAACTATGCATAAACTATACATTTTTATTTGAAAATGAATATTGGTGATATTTAAGTATGGTGATAGCTAAATATGTGAATCATTATCTACAATACGTTTTATTTCGGAAAAATTTCTCATTTCAACGGGAAAATGGAAAACTGGTTTAAAGAAAAATAATGCTGAAACTAAACGTTTTTAGCTGATTATAATAGAGTATATTAATAGTTATAACTCATAATGTCATCAAGGCAAAAAATAATATTCATATCCTACAGTCTTAATTTTATGCAGGAAAAATGTGCAGTTCCTGTAGGATAGATATGTTTTTATTTTTCACAGAACAAAAGATTACCATAATTTCTTACAATGAGGTGGTTAATTGAGAGTCGGATAATAAATATAGGCTAACTTTTATGTCAGAATATAGCACGATTCCCGTAGGATAGGATAAGAATGGTATTTTTCAGGAACTGAGTATTTAAAAGGAGTTTCGTAAAAGTTCATGGATACGCGTTTTAAGGAATTTTCCTCAAGAAAGATTGGTCTACCTTTTAATTGTACTCTTCCCGTGGGATAACAAGACAATTGTATCTTACAGGAACCGTGTATTTAAAAGAAGTTTCGTTAAAGTACGTGAAATAGAGTTATAGTGCATTATCCTCAAGAAGGCCTGATATATTTTTTTTATCCAGGAAAAATGTACTACTCTCGTGGGATAGATATGTTTTTTTTTGTCATAGAGCAAAAGATTGACATGATTTTTTGCAATAGGGTAGTTGAAAGGTCAGAGAAAAATATAGATTGTTAATTCGTATGTTAGAATAATGCTCGATTCTCAAAAGATAGCATAACTATTGTACTTATACAAGAATCGTGTTTTTAAAAAAGCTTTCCCTAACGTTCGTGAAATAGCGTTTTAACACAATCACTCCAAAAAAGTTGAATACAAATGACAATTCTTACAGCAAAATATGATTTTTAATCCGATAACATCGATAAATTAATAATGAAAATTTTTGAAACATTGAAACTTCTTTCATCGTTAATTTTTGAATGTCTATAATGTTTAGAAATAAACATGTTAAATTATATTCAAACAGTCAACAATTACTCCACTTACTCAACTTTTTGAACTACTTATTGAAAAATTTGAACTTGGTGAAAAACTCAGTTAAATATATAATACATTCAACATTTTCAAATTGTATTGCTATACTTAAGGAACACAAGTACTTATAGGTATTTTATAATATTCATAAAACGTATAGAACCAATAAGATAGCTCTTCTAGATAGCTATATGGAATATCTTCCTGGAAAAGTAGTTTATCTGATTTTCATAAACTTTCTATGAATCAAAGATCTAGAAATATCTATCTGTCTTTTTTTGTTGATGCGATGAAAGTTTCCATTATTCAATCAGTATAATTTAGATACGCTCAGCAAAGCGGGCGGGACTAGCTAGTTAAAAATAATTTAGGTCGGTATCACTGACCAACTGTAAATAATGCTGTTGTATACGCTCTTACTTAACTGACTGTATATAGCGATTGCAAGAATTGTTAATCTGGTAACTCATCTAAAAATCATAAAAAAAATTTAAGAAAATGTTTTGCAGTCAATAAAGTTGAAATTAATTTTACTTTAAACTTTTAAAATAATTTCTTACGTTACAGTGAAAATTGGTAAAGCTTTGCTGAGGAAAAAAAGCGTTTCTGTTGAAACGCTATTTACGAATTTTAACTAAGTTAAAGAAGTTTAACTTCACGATCCCTTAGGATACAATTGTTGTGCTATCCTATAGGAATCAAGCATTATGCCGTCATAAAAAACAGCCTATATTTATTATCCGACTCCTTATCTAGCACATTGCAAAAAGCATGCCAATCGTTTGCTCTGTGAAAAACAAAAACATATCTATGCGATAGAAAAACGTATCCCACGAGAACCGTACATTTTTCTTGGATAAAAAACTATGTGTTATTTCCGACTATAATCTATTTCTTTGCCAAATTAATTCTAGATCCATTTAGATCCATTTTGGTGTGATTGAGTAGCTAATATCCATACAAACTTTCACATTTATAATATTACTTTATATTATTAGTAGGGTAGGATATGGATGTATAGAGGGTATTGTAGAGGTATGTATGTAATTTTAAATAAAAATTATACTTTCAGCAGAAGTTAAAGTATAACATCAAATCAACCACAGACTCGAAAAACACGCTAAAAAGTTTAATTAAAGACCCAGTTTCTTATTAACAAGAAATACTAAGGAATATGGTAAGCTTTCAACTTTCAAAAAAGCATATCTAAAAGTGGACCATACATTTTAAAGGTAATTAAAAATAAACTATATTTCCAATTAAAAATTCATCAATACAATGATGTCAACGTATTGCCAAACATTTTATTTTATTTCGTTTTCATCATAATAAAAATCCACGAAAATGTAAAGTATAATTAAAGTAAAATTGAAATCAATTAAATGATTTTACGATATCATAGACACTTGTGTAGGTCCCAACGAAAAATCCAATTATTCCAAAAATAATCAATATGATATCTTTGATGAGAATATATTTAAACTTTCCAAGTTTGTCAGGCCAACATGCACACATCTCTATTATAGCTGGAAAAGCTAAGCCCAGTGTTGACAAGCAAAGACACCCGACCAAAGAAATAAATAAACCAATACGTGGAACTGTGACAGCAAAGAAGACTGAAAAACAGATAGAAAAATGGAATGAGGATATTTTTTTTAATTTTAATTTTCAAAAAAATAAAAACGGTTTTTACTTACATGTAACTATAACTGTTCCAATTCTAAGTACGTATTCCCAAGCTAATTTATGCTGACTCTCTTGTAAACGTTTTTCAAGGTAAGTTGTCCAAATAATATCAACAGGAACATAAGCTTGTAATCCGTAAGAAATATATATTGCGATTGCGAACATTGCTTTTACACTTTGAGCTAATCTGTAGACACAAAAAAAAAATAGTTTTGAATGAAACTACAATGGAAAACACTTAAAACGAAATTCTGTTAATACGAAATAATATTTTGATATGCTCATTAGCATTATAAACATTTTCCAATGTATTTACAAACTTACATATCTCCGTGTGGTAAGTTTAATGTGATACTTCCAGCTGATCTATCACCATACTTCACATATCCCAAAATACCGAAAACCGCGTACATAATAGTGACAGCACCCATGCCTACGTTTAAAACACCAAAAGGTGTTCCGAACGATTTAGGGGTTTCCATGTTGTTTTCCAAAGAAATAATCTGTAATAAATATGCATATTCAAGGTACTTGATCAAATAACATAATGTAATTTTAAACCCTATGAATTTCAACCCTTGAAACCCCATGCAATTTTTAAATTAGATTTTTTTCCTTTGAATTTTCAAAGATTAAACTGCTATTAAAAAGAAGTTATCTGAAAAAGCCATTAATGATTTCCGGTGTATTTTTTTCAGGATGAACACGAATCCGTGGTTAGTTTTTCTCCAGTATCCTTTGTTTTTCATAAAATCACTGAAAAACTTCAATGCCATACAAAAAATATATCTGATTCAGAGATTTTCTGAAAACTGAAAGGCCTTGGAGAAAAACTGATCTCTGATTTGTGCTCAGCGTCCCAAAATACATCGAGATATGATACGTCGTATGGGAATTACAAGCAATGGGCATTTTCCAATTTTCTAAACGTTTGTTGGCCATTTTCTAGAACTGAACGGGTGCTGAGAAGAGTGATCGAAAAAGGATAAGAGAAGAGACCAAAATCGAAGATGAGGAGTTTGGCTTCATGCCTGGTAAGTACATAACGGATGCGCTGTTTGCCCTAAGGAAGATGATGGAGAAGTTTGGGGAGAAAAGGCAGCATCTGGTTCTGTGAAAGTGTATGAGGAAAAAAGAATTAACGGAAAAGTACGTGCAGACTGTACGGCATATGTATCATCAGTCACATGCCCGAGTAAGGACAGGTGTGGTTATGACGAAGGAATTTCCAGTGATGGTGAGCCTCCTCCAAGGATCTACCTTGAGTTCGTACCTGTTCAATCTAGTTATGGAGAATTGTAGCAAAATTGATCAATGCTTTTTATGGATGATATTATGTTGATGGAGTTGAAGAAGAGGAAGTTGATGAACAGCTAGAAAAGTGGAGGGAGGTTATAGAAGGCTCAGGATCAGCAAAACGAAAATTAAATACCTGTGATTAGGAGGAGGTGGCAACAACGGGGAAGTAGAGTTACTAGAAGAGAAACTAGGAGAAAAACTAGAACATGTAAGAACTTTTAAATATCTGGGGTCGTTCGCAACGAAAGATGGTCACCTCAGTACGGAAGTGAACCCCAGGATTCAAGTGGGGTAGAAAAACTGGAAGAGAATATCGGGGGTGTTGTGCGATGGAGGGATAGACGGTACAATCAAGGACAAAATCTATAAGACAGTTGTGAGGCCAGTGCTAATCTACAGTAGTGGGACGTGGGTAACCAAGAGAGCCCACGAGAAGAAGATGGATATGATGGAGATGAAAATGCTAAGGTGGATGCACGAGAAAGAACAAGACCAGGAACAAAAGGATATTTAGACGGTTGAAGTGGTGGAGTGTTTGAAGAAATTACAGAAAAAAAGGTTGTAGTGGTATGGCCATGTAGTTTTTTTTTTATACTTACAACTCCAACCGCTTCCAATGCGAATAATGTTGTTCCAAAGTACAATGCATAATTTCTGGCTGAACCAAATGGTTCTCGTTCACTTATACTTGGAAAATCTTGCAGTATGTAATATAGAACAATGCCAAGACCCACAAATGTAATTACATTCGCCAAAGATGAAAACGGAGCCAATAATTTCAAGTTTCTTATACTGATTATAAGTATAAGAGGCAGTAAGAGTATCACACAATACCATACTACTGAATATTTTTCAGGTGTATAAGGGTCGCATACTTGCTTCAAATTTTCAGCAGAAAACATTACATACACACAACAAATTCCTAATTGATACGTGATCAAAAACACATCAACAATTAATCTAAAAAAATTTAATCAATTAATTGATTTCAACGTTGAATAAAAGTTTATAGCATACGGGGAAGCGTTTGCAAAACGTCGTAGACAATTTGGTCCGCTTTGAAGAGCCAATTTCATTGATTCCGGATAAGTCAAAATTGGAACTTTGATTCTTTTGCACATAGCATACTGAGCTCGAACCTGTAGGAAAAATTAAGAAGTTTTAAATAAAATAAAAGTTTTAAAAAGTAAAGAATTACCAAAACATGAAGACAATATGTACATAGAGCTCCTAAAAGGAGCGTTGATATGAATCCATTTACGTAACCAGAATTATTGAAAGCTTGAGGCATTGCAAGAATACCAGTACCCAAGCTACCTTTGAGCAAATGAACCAATGTTTCAAAATTTCTGCAAGAAAATCAAGCGTGAAAATTAATTAAAGCAACGCCACAAAAACCAACGTAGGTGTTATAAATATCATATTTAAAAAAATGATTTTCCATATTATAAGCTTTTTTTAAAAGATGGAAAGTACGTTTATATAAAGAATGAGTCATTTATAAGTTTTTATTATAATTAACACATTGACTGCAGCTTTTTAACACTTTGTTGGTATTTCCTTTTTTCGTGATGTGTGCTTTTAAGGATAATTAAATATTGTTGTCGTTGATTTCTCTTCGTTGCACAAAAGAAAGATTTCATTGTGCGTTTTTATGATCAAGCCTTCGCTTTGGACTTTTATATTAATATTTTTATCCTTATTTAATAGTATAAGCCTTTAACTATTGAAAATGGGACTCCTGATGATATCTCTAGGAGAATGAGGTTTTGAACACCAGAAACGAATGAAGGGAATATTTTTTTGAAATATAAGTAAATAAAAACTAATCAAACTGTGGCTCTTCAGCCCGTTCAAATTATATATTAAAAACAAAAGTTGGTAGTAAGTCATAAGGGGAAAGAAATTTCAAATTCTCAAAAGGATGACCAAATTATATTTGAAACATGGAATAGCCTTCCTGAGAGTTACAACCAACTTAAGCTGGCGGCAATTAGACTTATGACAATTTTCGGATTTACATAGTATTTTGAGGAAATGTTTAGCAACATGAACATCCTTAAAAGTAAATTAAGTCAACTATGTTAGCCTTGATAGTTGTCTAAAACTAAAGACCTCAAACTATGAACCTAATGTAAAACAAATATTTGTATCAATAATGATCTACTGAGTTTTTTACACTAGCATCCTTGTGGCTCTTGGTAAGTTTTCTTTAGATTATTTAAGAAAAAATGGCTCTCTACTTATAAAAGATTGCCAACCCTTGGTCTTGAATAATCTACAATAGTACCTATTTTATGTAAAAAACTATAACTTTTTTCAATTTTTAAGGTCCATATTTAAGGCCAAATATTTGTGATATAAATACCTACAGATAAGTATTTGAAAAAAAAAATGGTTAGAATTTATTCTCAAATTTCTTTTGCACCAGTGGAACGCTTTTGAGAATTTTATGACTTTTAAGTTACTATCAAAAGGCCCCAAAGTTAGTAAAAAGTCACTCAAGTAAAAAATTATTTATATAATTATTATTATTAAATATAGAGGATACTCCATAGAGGGTCTTTCTCCAATTTTCTTAGCTTATATTTCAAATTAATCGTATCATATGTAGGTACCCTTTATAAAGTTTCTTCAGAGCAATTTATATATGCATTCATTAAATCTAGTAACTGTCCATTTTGTGCAATGAATTGAGCTTCATATTTTAACTTTGAAATGAATTAACTTGTAAATTCAGTGCTAGACTTTATTTGATATTCAAATATGAACACTTGACTTGAGTTTGGCTCGATTGGTCAAGTAGCTTGAAAATCAAGTAAAATAGCGAATCCCTAATTCTTTACGATACATATTGTATTTTTTTTGAAAGTAATTACAAAAATTAAAAAATAAATAGGTAGATTCAATTAATCCTACAGGAAACCAATAAAATGTTAATAGACCTTAATAGTCAATGTGTGGAAACTATTAACATTCCGATATAACATAAATATGGATATTAAATTTAAATGCCAATCATCTTCCATAATGTCGGTGAAATAAATCTTTAACGTAAAAGTGCCAATAATAATAATATGACGTAACAATGAGGTAAAAATATTACATTGTACATACAGAAGAATTCAAAAGACAATGAAAAACGGGTAGAAACTAGAAAGAATAGGGGGACATATTTTGAAGAAAAAGTTTACCACTGGATACATCATAGGATAACCCTTAATCAGTTAAGAATTAAATTTCGTTAAAAGTTAGCTTAGAAGGTAAGATTTGAAAAAAAAAATTGGAAGAATAGAGACAGAAAGAAATAAATGAAACAGATTTTCAGATTACACAGGGTTCGCGACAGCATTTGGGAGACCGTTCTAATGTTAAACCGACGATCGGATCAATGCCTGTTGATCAGATTAAGGATTGGACACGCGGCCTTCTCTCATCGACACATCCTGGAAAAGACAACGCCAAAAAAGTGGTCCAAATGTGAAAGTGAACTGACAGTGACACATTCATTCAGTGAGTGCCCCTTTTTGATTGCACCAATCAACCCCACTGACCTAAAAAATACCCTCAACTAAAGCCTAGTGGATCTCGAGGACAGTAGGAGCTCATTGAGGCTGCTGTGTGTCCTGGAGGATGTATAAACCAACCCAGTCAACACAACAATTGTCGCTTAGGACAGAAATGTTGACGCGACATTAAAGAAGAAAAAAAAAAGATTTTCAGATTTTATTTAATTCGTAACGTATAAAGGATGAGTTAGATGGAAAAACACTGAAAACTTTACTACTTGTATGTATAAGTCGTAAATGTTAACTGGAAAGTGTAGAAATAACGTTTGTCGGCTTAAAATATAGATTAAAGTAAAATAAGAGTTCACATAGATCACATAGATATTAAGACTTGAGAAATTTAGGAAATTCTTACGTGGTTGGATGCGATCTTGTCCGATGAACGTGAGGATCGTATGAATCATCTTCACCATCTTCAGCACTTCGAACACTGTAAAAATATCAATTATATTGTTCAGGTTCAATAATATACTAAAGTACTTCGTGATAAGATGTACTTAAACCATTTTGTTCTTAACGTTTGTCTCCTAACGTTGGTATGACTCCAAAGTTATCTGGTATCTTAAAAATTGATTGATGAAGTTGGAATCATACCGACGCAACGTAGTATCAAAAAACAATAAAGAATAGCATTGAAGAACAAAATAGTCTGAACACAGCTAATTACTAAGTTACCACGTTTAAATAACTTAAAAAATAATTGTTGTCAGTAAAATATCAAAATATTTCTAACAAATCGTATACTCGTATATAAAAATTAAATTAAATGTTTATTTTTTAACGTAATGTTTCAGATTCAATTAAATCTAGTTTAGAAACTACTTATTACGTTTGCAAATAAATCAAAATCACTTTTTTTTAAATTAATTTAGGTCATTTTAATTGTACTAAAGGTTAATTTATTTGACCAGGTTATAACTTCTAAACGCATTGTTAACAAACAACGCAAACATTATCAAAACTTCACATAGTCGATTTATTGTTGCATTTTACAAATGCACTAAGTTGGTTAATTATAAAAATTAAAACTATTAATAAAATATTTACGGAACGTATTTTATATCCATTAGGTATTTAAGCACACTAAATAAGTATTTAATAAATGCAAATTTATATTTTGAATTAAAAGTTATCATTACATTTTGACCTTTGCAATTAATTTGGCAACAAATTTTAAAATCTGTACCTTTTTGTTGGTGATGCTAATATTGTAAGATTGATATTTTCTTCTTTTGCAGGAGACGCCATTTATGTGCCGTTTGTTAGCCTGAAATTAAAAAGTTAATGAATTAATAACAATAACATATACAAATATAAAATATAAAAATTTAGAACAATGTAACCTTAAAATGGTTTTTTTAGGAAGTAAACGAATTAAATCATTATTGAAATCAAGGAATTAGATATAATTTACTAATTTACGAAAAAGATTAATTTGAACAGTGTAAAAAATTTTGTTTGTTTGATGGCTTTTTTGACCTCTGCATTAATTTCAACAATTTGATTATAATTACACTTTGTTTATTGTATTCTTATAGGAAATTTTTTCGGTTTTTATATTTATCTTTCAAATGCGATTTATAAGCAAATTAAATAGTGGAAAAATGTTAAAGTATGAAAATAAAATTAAAATGTAATTATATTTAATTCACAGGAAGTTAAAAAAAGCACTTGTTGAGCACCAGATGTTCCCGTGGGATAACAATCACTTAAAAAACGTCTTAAATGCGTGATGGCATAAACCAAACTCCGATTCACTGGATAAAGCAATTGAAATTGATGTCGAGACGAATTGTGAAAACGTCTCTGACATAATATTTTCTTGTCTCCCAAACACTTTTTTCTCTGCTCCGTTTTAACAGTTTGATGAGTATCATTGCTCTTTATAAACAGTGGCGTCGAAGATTCCTAATCAAAACTAATTATTCATTTTTCTCGATCGATACTATCTATTCACATATAACATATCTATAGAGTTTATTGATTGAAAACCAACAATAAATAAATATTGTTTAAAATATTTCACTTAAAAACCCAATCGAGAAGCTAGTCGTAATGATCTTCATTGATCGTAATAATCCTTTTTACTTATTAAAATCTAAATAAAATCATTAAAAAGTTATAGAAATTAAATATCAACATTTTGTTAAAATAATGCTGATATTAAATGTTTTTAGAAATCATTGCAAAATTGCCTTATTCATAGATTCCTATCATAGCAGTTAGGATAACAGATAGAAGCTATAATGCTTTGATAAGTATGGTAGGTACCAGTATTTAATTTTTAATATTTCTTTTACTGACCAAAATTAAAATAAAATCGTTAAATAGTTATGAAAGAAAAAACCTACAAATTTTATGTGTACCTAAATTATTTTTTTACTGATACCTAAAATATTATTGTAGTTGTAATATTTATGAATGTTTGGAAGGGATATCCAAATGATTACAACGTAACAAAAATCTAGAATATTCCTTAGTTTATCCTAAATCTTTATTACATTACGTTAATATAGAAAAATAGTACAAATAATAAGTACTTCAAGTACCCTGCAGATAACCCAACCAATCTGAAAATGGGAGTCCTATAAGAGTATAGTATAGCCTTATAAGAGTCAGTATACCAAATAATCTGGAAAATTTTTGAAGAATATTGGGCAAAAAAAATTCTCAACAAGAAACACAAGCAGAGCCATGGAGGTTCGATGAGAGTGATGCCCTGGCACCAAGAGCCGAATGAAAATATTATACAGCAAACACGGCACGGAAAACAATAAATATGTCGTTTTTACCGACAAATACTTTAGTAATGCATTAGACTTTCTTAAGATCCATAACTTTTAACATAGGTTTTTCAAAGATAATCATAAAACGAGACGAGGGCATTTTATTTTTTCGCCCAGAATGCTGTAATATCACACTACGATTCTGAACAAAATTATATGTTTAGGCTGGTGGAATAAAAAAAAATTATTCCATTTTATATAAATAACATAAGAAACAAATCATCCAACTTTAAAAATATAATTTTTCATGAACAACAGACAAATTGCCCAGGCGACGAAGGTCCAGTATCTTGGAATTCACTTGGGCCGACGCTCACATGGCGGAGACATATATCCATGAAGCGTCAACAACTTGGAATCAGGCTGAGAGAATTTTGGTGGCTGTTACGGCAAGGATTGCAACTGTCCCTGGATTGTAATCTAATTATCTATAAAGCCGTCCTACAACCGGTCTGGACGTAAGGAATCCAATTGCGGGGAACTGCTAGCAGCTCCAGTATTGAAATCATACAGAGGTTTCAGTCCAAGGTGTTACAACTAATTGTCGATGCCCCATGATACATCAACAGGGACATCCATAAGGACCTGGGTATGACTACCGCCAGAGGGGAGGCACTCAGGTTTAGTTCTAAATACCGCAGGCGCCTAAACAAACATCCTAGTCACCTGGCTGTTAACCTCCTCGACAACAGTGAGAATTCCGCCAGACTGAAACGCGTGTCATGTTTTGGAACTGCCCTATAGGCAGCAGTACAGCAGTCACATCTTATGGGGTGACCTGTCTCGTTCATACGTTTACCAGATTCGGTTATTGTCTTGGGACAGATTGCAAAATAAATAAAAATAATAATAATAAAAAACGTTAGAAGTGTTAAATTCTTTAAATGTTAAATTATTATTATTAACAAACTAAAGAATTCGCATCACACCCTGCAATTATAAACATAATATCTTTTTCATTAAATTTTTTCTATGATAAATGCGATTCAGTTTTCAATTTAAAACTGTACACTTAAACTATTATTCTTCTATTTCTATTTATTACGTTTTTACACATACCACATAAAACGTACCTAATATTTGAAAAAGAATTTTTAAAATAAAAATGCGTCCAAAAATGTACTGAATTATTACTTAATAACTTTGTTTTCGTACATTAGTACTAAATATATCTTTCATTTAAAATATACCTTAAAAGTATTTAATATTAAAACTGCAATCGAATTACCTATCAAAACAATTTTTATGATCATCTAATGAAACTCTAAACTTCTGCATATAAAATATAATATAGTTGGTTAAAGATTAACAATGAAAAGTAAAAATAGTTTCAGATTACCTAATAGTTCAAAAATAAACTATTTTCAAATGATAAGGTCTCAAACGGAAAATTTTTGTGTTTTTAAATATAAGATAGTCGTCTGTAAGAAGATAAAATATTTTTTTTTATTTAAAGTGCACCACTGTATTCATCATGCTATATCAATTAATTAGTTAATAGGGGGCATCCATTAGTTAACAATAATAATTTAAACGAACTTGCAGTCATAAAGAGTCATCAGAAAATTGTAAAGGGTGAATTTAAAAAATTAACAACGCTCATAAAAATTAAATATTTTTTTTTAATTTTCATATAAAGCTAATTTCATTTAAAATGTTTATAAAATTATACATAATCCTATTACTTTGTAATCTTTTGTAGGGCTTTAGAATGTATTTATATTCTGAGTATTGGATAAATGTTAAAAAATTTTAAGTTAAAAAAAGGTTTAAATAAATTATTGTTTTAAAAAAAATTAATGCAAAACCTACCCATATTTCTTTTGATTTCAGGGTGGATTTTTGAAAAAGTCTTTTGTTGTAATGTTGACCACCAACCAAGGATTTTTAGAAGGTAAATTAAAATGTTGACAAACTAACGAAAATGTGCAAGGATATTCCTTAAATGATCCTTAATCTAATATTAAATTTTAAAAATGATTAACTAAACTGTTCAAAAGTTATAACAATTATATAAAAAACTCTTTATGTGTTTTATGAATTTTTGTTCACTAAAGAGATTAAATTTATAATATTTGAATTAATGCTTAAAAGCTGGCCAGAAGCCAGAAGCTGGCAAATGCTTCAAATTTTCAAGATATAGATACAATTGGAAGTGCGTAAAACAGTTTTGCAAATTTGATTGAAAATCGGTTGTTGAGAAAAAAATGAAAAGCAAATGAAAGATCGATTTTAACTGTTAATTACGAGGTATGTTCACAATCAAATGTAGTTAGACTTTTTGTTTTATGCATATTTCTCAATTAAAATTAAGATTAATAAATTTTATGAGTTTGTTTAGTTAATATTGAAACTATTTATACGTGACAAGCTATGAAGAGTAGATATTCGAGAATTTATAGTGGTCAATATTTTTACTACCGATTGTAAAATGAAAAATATAACAAAATTTTTAAATTTAAAAGAATGCCACACCCTGTATAAGTTTTTATTTAATATGAATGAAAATTAAATTAACCAATTATACTTCGTAACTACCTAATCGAAACGGCTAAAGAAAGAATTTAAATAGTCGTACCGTTAAATAGGAACATTTTTTAAATGAAATAAATTAAATATATTTAATTGATGTGGGTATAAGCATATTAAATTACTTTTAAATTCTCCAAGTCCAAGTTCATATTTTTACTTTCTTTTACTTCTTTATAGTAAAGGAAGTATTGTAATCGGGTCCAGATTTCACCGGAAATAAGTGGAAATAAAAAAATGGTTTTTAGATGAATGACTTTGTGTGACAACGATATTGTATCGAAAGCTTTCTCCGAATTTTGACCGGAAAAAAATTTCTTCGGAATTTGACCGGAAGCTCAAGTTTCTGCTATGGGTTTTTGAGAGATTGTTCAATTTTCTTCGAAAACGACTCCAACGATTTTTTTCAAACTTGCTATAGTTATTAGACGCATTAATGCTTACAACTTTTATTTGAAACTCTTTCCTAGGAAAGTTTTATGTACTTTTCTTTGTAAAGATATTCCTTATAGTCCAAGGAATAAAGACAAATAAAAGGTCAAACTTCAAATAAATTAAGGGAAAGCTGAATTTTTAAATGAAGTTTCCTTTTGTTGTTCTAAACAACATATCAAACGTCCCCAACGATACATGCGTCGCTTAAAATTTTACGCGGGGTTAAAGGTTGCTATCAACGAGTGTTTGCAAAAATCTTGCTAATGGTAACTTTCATCGAAATAATAGTGGTTATCAAATTGGAAGTTTAGAAGAAAATATAATTTAACTTTTTTTGGTGAGACTAACGGTTTTAGAGTTAAATTGACACTATTGTGTAATACATATGCGTTAGTTTGCATTATTATATGGGCTTTGCCAGTTTCACGAAAATACATTTTCCAGTATTTAAAGTCATATTTAACGTTTAATTACAAATATAACATTCGACATACAGATACCATTAAGGAGTGCATACTGAACGTTACAACTTTTTGAATCGAATTTTCTCAAAAACTGTTAGTCTTACGAAAAAAAGTAAAATTATATTTTTTGTAGATTTTTTCCTAAACTTCAAATTTGATAACTAGTATTATTTCGATAAAAGTTACCATTAGCAAGATTTTGCAAAAACTCGTTGAGCGCAACCTTTGACCCCGCGTCAAATTTTTAGCGGCGCATGTAACGTCGAGGACTTTTGATAAGTTGTTTAGAACAACAAAAGGAAGCTTCATGCAAAAATACAGCTTTCCCTTAATTTTTCCGAAGTGCAATGTCTTTATTTCCTGGACCATTAATTACAGAGAAAAAAATTAAATAAAATTATTATCTACATAATTTTTTTAAAAAATCTTTCTATTATTATGACGAAAAATTAGAATACTGCTGATCTTTTGTTTATTTAAACACATTACCTATACAAACTATATTATCTAATGTTTTAAAATTCATTTACTTTTAATTTTACTTATGAAAAGAATTTTTTTGATTTCAAATAAATTAAAATTCCCTTTTTGGAATGTACAGTAATTGTAATTAAGTGTTTTAAATGAAATTAAATTATCAGCACGACATTTGACGTAACATTCTTAAATTACTAAATTGGCGAAAATATGTAAGTAGTTTAACTATTAAGAATGGGAAAATAACTTGGAGGTATCTCTAAATATAACTCGACAGCTCATTTCTATCTTTTCAAACATAATTATATAACAAAACATTATTTTTGGTATTCCGTATTTTCAACAGATTTTATTTTTATATGGTTTTTTTTTTCAAAATTTACTGTCGATTAACAGAAAATTATAGATTTTTTAGTTTTCGACGATTTAAAATTAAACTTTGATTAAAAATAATCAGGAAACATTAATTATCTAAATTCTAGGCTATATATAATATTAAATTTTGATAGAAACGCATTTATTCTGATTTATTTTTAGGAATCAAATTATTTGATTGATCTATAATTAGTTATGTTTATTAGAATAAATTTCTAGCTGTAAAAATAAACATTGCAATAAAAAATATCTGCTGCGAGGCTTCACAGTACTTTCTTTTATAAAACTCGATATTGGTTAAAAGAACTATAAACACTTTATAAATATATAACCAGAATTATATATGCATACAGCCTCAATATATACGAACTACCACCTTTTACCCCGACCCCCTCCTTATTCCCTTATTTGGATTTTCCCAGAAAAAAGTTTCAAATAATAGTTGTAGTGCGTCTAAGAACCACTAAGAACAATCAAGAACCAGCAAGTTAAAAGAAAATCGTTGAAGTTGTTTTCGAAAAAATTTGAAAAAGCTTAAAAAGCCATTGAATAAATTTTAGCTTCCGGTCTACCGGTTTCAACCGAAATCTTCGCAGCACCACTGGGTAGATGTAATATAAAAGCTAAACACCAAGTTTAGTAAAATTCGGATAAAGCTTTTGATACGAAATTGCTGTCACATACAGAAATTTTTCTAAAAACCATTTTTTTGGATTTAGGAGACCTCAAAACGTGTATTTCCGGTGAAAACTCGAAGACGAAAATTCGAAAAATGAAGTCAAGAAATTTATATAGTTATTACTCCTTAGTTTTTATAAGTGAGAGTTAGCAGTTTTAAAAGTATTGTTGATGTATGTTTATAATAAAATAATAATTAAAAATAATAATTATTCCAAATTTGAAAAAAAAAATTACTGAGTAGTATACATAGGTACTTAAAGCATTTAAGTAAAAAAAGTACGAATTGCTTAGAGTTAATATGCAAAATAATTAGTTATTAGAAGTAGCCTTAGTTAAACGAACAAAATTTTTAAAAAATCTAAGACAAAAATTTAACTTTTTAACAAGTTAAAGGCTGACTGGACACAGCAAAGAAGCGTTAATGTCATCAAACGAGTAGAAATAAAAATGATTTTTAAACATATTTTCAAAACCGTCTAACAAGAAAATGCGAAGATCCAACTTGATAAAAGTCTAGTTTGTAGTAACCAGAGTTAAAAGTAACAACATTTTTAAAAATCGAAATCTGAGACGAAAATTTAATTTCCAAACAGCTTAAAGTCTGACCAGACACAGTTAAAAATGACAAAAACTCGTAGTATTTATAAAGACGCAATTTTTAGTATTTGAGACTTGCACGTTCAAGGAATTAGTCTTTTAGTTTTATATGTTAGTATTGATGGTATAGATGTTGATATAATTAATTCCTATGCATTCATATCTATATATACTCAAATCAATCTTATTTACGTCACAGCCCCAGCCCAACCCTCTAAAGACTATGTTAGCATAGGTCATCGCACTTTTATTATTTGAATACGATCAATATTTTGCAAGGAACAACCTAATTTTCTAATAAAAAAAGGTCAAACAGATATAACATCGATTAATTCATTGTTGTAATTTTTTCTTTTTTTTTTTTTGAGTACCTATATTCTTATACATGAATACACGAAAGCACGTGGAAACATAAAAGACGCGAATAATGCTGATTTATATTCCACTTGAAAAGTTGACACTTCTTTTATCAGATAGGGTTCCAGAAGGATTTAATTATAACTCATTCTGACATTCTTGATGGGGAACATGAAGAGAACAATATGTTAAAGACATGCACATTAAGTACATCTTGAAATATAAAGCATGATTCAAAATTAAATTAGTCGTCTTCTGATTTCGTTTCTAGAATAAACTTTTAATTAAACATTATTATTATTATTACATACATTTTCTATAAAAAAAATATTAAAAACGGTTAAGAGTTTATGTATAATTATGTGTGTTATTTTTAATATTTACAATTTTCGCGCTCATTTTAATTTTCTCAGCTTGTGTTAACTTTGTTTAGGTTTGAAAACTTTTTAAAAAAATTTCACACCAACCTTAGTTTAATTGTGGTTTTATATTATTTTGTTTCACTTTTCTTTAAAACGAAAGTTTTTCGATGTACTTAACCCTAAACGCTTAGATGATTGTAGCTAATGCAAGCAGAGCGACCATGCATCGCCATGATCTTGGGAATACGGGAATATAATCCCGTGAAAATCAATCAAGACGTCGGCGTCGCGATGTCTATCATATTCCACAACCATATTTTCCTTCAATGAAAGTAAAAAGTTTCCCGTCACTCTAAACCATTAAAGAAATGATTTTTTATGCACAAAAATAATATTTCTTAAGAAATTTGTACATTTCATTATTAAAATAACAAAATGATTTTATTCTTGGAATGATTTTTGAATTTACTACAAAGCGCCATCTATTAGTTTGAGGTCGAAGTATGAAATGGTTGTATTCCATACTTCTTTCGTTCAAGAAGTCGAAATTAAATAAAATTGAATAAAATAATAGAAAAAATAATAATTTTAATAAGATGAAGATATTTAATAACAACCATTAATGTTTTATCAAAAATTAATTTATTTTAATCCTTTATTAATGGCTTATTTATGATTTTTTTTTTAAAACGTTGTTTTCTTGAGTTTTTACATCGACTAATATCATTTTGCAATCATGCAATGATTCTTAAAAATTAGCAATTTTATTTATATTTACTTTCAAATATAATTGGAAAGATGTAAAATTCTTTGAAGAAATCCTATTATAATTCCTAATAATTTTTGAAGTCCTCATATTGATCCTGTTAGTTGTTTTTTTGCAATAAAAAGGATGCTAAATTCAGTAACAAAAACGTCACTCGTACGTCACAGGCTTATAGGATTGTCAGCCTTGGCAGGTAATCTGTGCATTTTTTATTTTGATAAAAACAAGTGTTGAGCCACAATTAATTGATTAATTTACAAAATGAAGAATAAAGTAATAGGTTTTATTTATTTTCGTACTAAAAGACCATATAAATGAAATTAAGTAGAACCTTGATCTTTTATTTCTTTCTATGCAATGAGTATTGGTATAGGGTGTCTTAGTTACTCATAAATATCATTTGTAAAGAATAATAAAGCATCTGTCTAAATTTTTCAAGCGTTGCCTATAAAAACTGTTGCTTTTATTTTAATTAAATTACGTTTTACTCAATATTTCATTTTAAAAAATGTCTTATTCGGGTCCTGACGATCAGTCAGAAGATGGTGAATTAAAGCGGAGCCCTGCAAATGTTGGACATAGTCAAGAAGAAATTGATTTCAGGTGAGTTTTGTTTATAGGTTATATATGAAAGACTCAAAGGAAAAAAGTTTATTTAAAATATACTTAATTCGCCTAAAAATAATTTATTTTAATATAATGTGCCTTATTACGATGGACAACAAAGTAAAGGATATTTGTTTATGTTCAAATCAAGTAGTTTTTAAGGTCTTCTTCAAATTCACTGTTTTTCTCGTAGAGCCTATGCATTTTCATTTCTTATTTAGAAACGTTCTTATCAAATCAAATTGATAGTTAAATCTAAAAATGGGGAGAGTAAGGTTAGCGTGGCGCCAAGAATTGACGACGGTTCCACATGAAACAAGTCAAAAGAAAACGAAAATGAAGAGTGGTAATTTGCGAGTCTTCGCTTCGTTTTCGATAAAAACCAGATTTCAAGACGCATTTTTCTCATGGGAAATAATTTTGATAAATCTGTTAATTAAGACGTAACTATGAGAACTGTCATGTATTTTAAGTTAATTCAAAACAATTCATTCAACAATTTCCTACTACAAATACCAAAGGGATCCAGGGGGCGAAGCCCCCAACAAAAGAAATTCTAGCCACCCGAATTTCATTATTTGACTGAATGTGCATTAGCTGACACCACGAAGTTTCGCACAAAATTAAATGTTTTAACATAAAAATTATGCTGCAAATATCTATGAGTTTTTATTAAAGCATTTTAAATCTATAGAATATTTTTAAAATCTCGTCATCTTTAAAATACGTGGTATCTAAGGATTGTTTATTTTGCCAATTATATTTTCTATATTACTTGAGTTCAAACTCGTTGTGGCTGTAGTTAGAATTTCAGACAAGATTGTTATTTCCCGGACGCCAAGATTTGACGATAGATTCATATAGATAAAATAAATCGAAAATGAAGAATACAATTTTGCGAGTTATCGCTTAGTTTTCGAGAAATCGAATTTTAACAGTCGCATCGACAAAGTCAAATTTAGTTAAAAAACAACGCGATGGTCACATCTAACTTGCTAATTTCTCTTGAAACATCAGTTGGAACGGTTTTATTATTATTTTGGGGGCTCTCCAAGATTTTACCGGTAGTTGCACCCCCGGACTCTATTTCCAAAATAATAATAGTAGTTCCAAAAAAGGCCGCATTCATAAAATTTAACTCCCATAAGAAATAACATTGCAGTCGTGCTACTAAAATCCAATTTTTCTCGAAAACTAAGCAAAAACTCGGAAAATTGTATTCTTCGTTTTTTTTTGGCGAGATCTATAAAGATTTGTTGTCAAATTTTGGCGCCCGGGAAATAACAATTTCCCCGAATTTCATTAATTTTATGGTGTTTTCTGTGTTTAATTCTTGAAATTTTGTATTATTTGTGATGTTTCTAAAAAATGTGTACTTTGAATTGCAAAATAAATGAAAATTATTATTACTCAATGGAAATTTAATATTGAAAACGTGTTTGCAAATAAAAAATATTGAGTTGTTCAAATTGGACCATGCAAGTTCCCATGGTTACCCACTCCTTGAATTTTCCAAATGGCATGCTTAGGCTTCATGCTGACGTCAAAATTTATCGATTTCTCTTGAATTTTCGATTTTGGGATAATTGAAACGCTATTTAGTTTCTATTGGCCTTACTTTATGGTTATACAAAAGCATAAAGTTGGGTGATTTTAAATACTGAAAGCGCCACTCTAATCTTACTCGTGCCCTAAAAAGGGTCTAGCCCGATAGCCATTAGGAAAGTGCCCCAGGGGTTTTTTAAAAATCCTTCCATGTGCTGATTCCTCGTCATGAAAAATTTATTGTCGCACAATTTTAACTCGCTACCCCCACTTGTATTGGGGTTACGGGGGAAACTACCCCAAATGTTAAAAAGGATTGTTCAAAAACCGCCTGGGGCACTCTCCTTATGGCTATCTGGCTAGACCCTTTGTACCAATGAAGTTACACTGTTATTCCTATGAGGCATTCATTTTTTGGTTTATTCTAAATCTTGATATGAAAACTAAATATATTTTAATTCCTTTAGTTTATCAGACGACGCAGATACGGCTGACTCATTGGATATAAAACCACCACAAGCCAAACTGGCAAATCGCTCGTTAAACCGAAACAAATATTCGGATAGAACCAGCGATGGTCACGGACACCATTCGCGTTCAGAACGTCACCGAGAACCCGAACGCATGCACAGAGACACGGAAAAGCGGCATCGCGACAAACACGAAACTTCCCGGGGCTCGCGTGAATATCGCGATAAAGAGCGCGAATATCGAGACAAAGAAATGTATTACAGTTTAAAAGAGCAATACAGTCGTGAGGGAAAAGAAAGGTACGGAATGCCTCGAGATCGACGAGAAGAAATACGATATACGGTCGAATCGACGAGGGATGTTCGTTATTCCGACTCGAAAATCCCATATACCGAACATGAAAAACACAGGAAAGAGCGAGAGATCAAATATGTTGAGTATGAGTCAAATGAATTGCGACGTGATAAGCGTGAATCGAAGTATTATGAATCTTTCGAGCAACGTAAAGAAATGCCGAATTTACGACGTGAAACTACATCTAAAGACCTAAGTTCCGAGATGGATATTGATTATTCTGATAAAGCAGCGGCCGATCGAGAATTGGCAGATTTACGAGAACGTTTATTAGATAAAAGACGGACGAAGGAAAATGAAAAATATGCGAAACATTCTAAAAGTTCCAGACGCCATAAATCACGACGAGAGGCAATCGGAGAACCAGGCGAAATTATGGAAGACAGTAAAACCTATGTAAAGGAAATAATCGATTTAAGCAAAGCGGACGAAATGAAATATCGTGATCCGAATCGCCAAAGTAAACGGCCCAATGATAAAAATTCGGATCTTGATGAAATGACGGTGAAAGAAATTGAAGAGCGTGAACAACGTCGTGAAAAATTACTCGAAGCTGGTTAGTATAACTTTATTTAATGCTATATCTCAAAAAAATAGTTTGTAACTTATCATGGCTTGAGCTTTTAGTCCTTATATCAAATATTTGTGTTATAAAATATGTATGTATTTATCAATTTTTCTCAGGGCCCATTCTACCAATTTTGATGATACTAAAGACCATTAAAGTTGGTCGTACGTCAAAGGTAAAAAGACGACTTATAATTGGACAGCAAAGAAAATCAAGAGGATCTTTTAACACGACTCAAATAGTGCTTTATAAAAGAAACCACTTACTATTAAGTGTTTAAAAGGCACTTATAAATATTTTAAAACTACTGTAAATTAAATAGAGTTACCATTTGAATTGTATTCGATTTTCAAAACTTTAATCACAAGTCTTTGGAATAATGATTTCGAACAATTATTGAGTGACATAGTTTTGAATATCGGACAGAACCAATTAAATTGGTTAATTATTAGCTTTGTTCTCACAATGACCTAAATTGGATTTGAACTGCTCGAGTCTCCGCATACGAAAAACCGAACACCTTCTTTTATATGCGCACCTTGAAGCAGTTCAAAAGTAGTCCAAATCCAACTTAGGTCACTGTGAGAACAAAGCTATTATTTGAAAATATAGAGTTTTTTCTTATAAGCAACCTACTTGCTTTGCTGAGCGTAAACTAAACGTTACTGGCATTTCATTGTAAAAATAATTTTTGAATGCATAATAACAGTTTTACAATTTTTTCTGTCAGTTTCACAAAGACATTCTAACAAGGGATTCATAACGAAAGTATTTCAAATTTACTTTTAAAATCTCTTTTGTTTAATCTGTTAACAACGTAGCAGACGTAGAAACTATACTTGATATTATTGTACCATAAGTCCAGCGTACCGTATAAGTACCAGTGTGTCATAAAAGACCTGCTCATTAGGTTTATTGAAAACGCGTGTTTCTAAACACCTAATGTGTACCTTACGTAATTGTTGAAGTTTTCACGTCTCTCTATCTTTTCTTTCTGGTTGAGACTTGAGACGTAAAAAGGTTCTTTTTTTCATCACCAAATGATTTCTCCTGGTAGTATGCCCACATATAATTAAATAGATGTAAAAATGTGCTCTGCTGTGTTATGCTCTCTCTTACATTGTTTTTATTACTTTAAATTTAATACGAGCATTAGGTCACTACTTGCATCGTCTAGAAACCAAGTGTTCAGGAAATAAAATAAAACTTTTGAAAAAAATTTATTAATTAGTTTTCACGATAAAGGCGCCTAGGGATTTAATTGGTTATCATTTTATTTGCATAAATTTTTTAACTTCAATCTTCATACGTGCGTTTAGAAAATCTTTTTTGGAACTAAAGACTTGGACAATTAAAGCTAGGTCGAAAAGTAAAATTTATTATATTGCCACGTGGAAATGGAAATATGCACGTCAGCATTGTAAGAGAGAGTGTAAGTTACTTTGGGTGTATAATGTTTACACATATTGTATTAGCAGACTCAAAATGCGTTTTATATATGAGCCGTTAGTGCACACATCGATTAACTCCGTAATGCAAAAAGTTGAGTAAATTGATAAGATTGACTTCTTAAATATATTATCTCTTATGGAAAAGCTAAAAAGAAAATTTTC
Source organism: Sisyra nigra (assembly GCA_958496155.1). Classification (NCBI taxonomy): domain Eukaryota; kingdom Metazoa; phylum Arthropoda; class Insecta; order Neuroptera; family Sisyridae; genus Sisyra; species Sisyra nigra. The sequence continues at coordinate 14,754,271 of OY292314.1, forward strand.
ATTTAGAGTTGTTATTATTTTATTTTTAGAAATTTTTTTTTCTGATATATAAAGTTAGGAGTCAACCAAGTGTTTTGACATGAAAATTTGTAAAAGCTGAAAAAGTAGAGTTAATCGATGTGTGCACTGAGCGGATCATATATGAGTATGCGATATTGCGGTAAAAAATGGTTTCCTGTGATATGAACGAGATAACTTTCCTACTGTTCTCGAGTTTTAATGAGAAAAAATATAGAGATAGGTTCAATTTCAACAATGAATGTTAATTAGAATCTGTTCGGTTATTTAAGGTAGCTTTAATTACTCAAAAACTTAATGAAAATATTTTGAGCTTCCATTGGGAATCGTCTCTAGAACCACCGACGTATAGGGCGATAATCTAGTCTCAATGCCACTAAGTGATCGTTTAATTAGCATTAGTATTTTACTTACCATTCAATATATGCTTTAAAGTGATTTTCTCCATGATGACGAAGCCTTTCAAGTTTAGATTATGAAGTTCAATACCCAACGATCTCCTGTTCGTAGGCAGCCATCTAGAAGAGAATTAAAAATAAAAATTATCTTCATCCAGGGCCTATTCCGTAAGACGTGTCACTTGTCAAGTGAGACGAATGTTGTTACTTCACGACAAATCTCGTGGATTTCTCGTTTCAAACGACAATAATTACTGACTTGCACTACGTTAAATAATACCAAAAAGTGTCATCGCATACACAACATTTGTCTTGAAGCGACACAATACAAATTCGAACTGTCGTTTTACTTGACAAGTGACACGTCTTACGGAATAAAGATAATTCTTAACTTATCATTTGTAAGATCATGTACAATCTCATTTCTTATAGTCTAAGAGCTAGCAACGTTTTCGAAGGAGAATTTTAGGTCGACCAGTTTTTATATAAGTTATCTCTCGCACTATCCCGGGCATCATACGGGCTGTCTGGCTGTCGGGAGGGGTTGCGTTTATTAGTGCGCATCGCACCTGTACAGGTAAAATATTGAAATTTTTAGAAAAAAGAAAACGTTTCAGATGAAATTTGTAGAAAATCACATTATACATAAAAAATGTCCAGTAACTAATTTTTGTAAAGTGGCTAGTTTGCCCGCTACAAGCTTGGAAAGGCTGGCTCATTGTGACGTCATTTGAGTGGCCGACCGTTCAGAGATACAGCCGTTGTGCTGACATGCATGCAATGAGTTTTACAAGCTTGTAGCGGGCAAACTAGCAACTTTACGAAAATTAGTCACTGGACATTTTTTATGTAAAATGTTATTTTCTACAAATTTCATCTGAAACTTTTTCTTTTTTCTGAAAATTTCAATATTTTACTTGTCATAGGTGCGATGCGCACTAATAAACGCAACCCCTCCCGACAGTCAGTATGATGTCCGGGATAGTGCGAGAAATAACATATATAAAAACTGGGCGACCTAAAATTCTTATTTTTTTAGGCGTCGTTAGCTCTCGTACTATTATGTTAAAAATCAGAACTGAAAATACTCTATATTTTCCTTTGAACTAACACAATTGATTTAATCGTTAAACATGGCAACAATGAATTTTTTTAGATAAGATCATTAAATTAATATTTCTTTCTTCACGTTTGTTCGTGTAAATTTGCATATGGCAGTTTTCGGTATTGGTCGTACGGTTTTTTAATAATACAACTCCAATTTATACATGATTTCAGAACGTGAAATGGCCAGACAAAAGGAATTATATCGTCAAGAAATCGAGGTTCGTCGCGAGCGTCGCGAAAGAAAACGTCTTCACGAACAACAAAAAGAAGAAGCGAAACGCAAACGGCTAGAAGACGAGCACAAAATGAAACGAGCATCAGCCCTCACCGATGAACTAACCGGTGTTGTCACCGTCTCCGATAATTCCGAGGAAAGTGATATCGAAATCGCCGATAATCTCGACTCCGACCACCAAGAGCACAGTGATAATCAAAGTGGAAGTGATGTGACGGACAGTGACGATTCTAATGACTCACGTCGACATAACAGTGACAAAGATTCGATAGCCAGTGACGAAATAAGAAAACGGGGTCGAGACTCTTCCCCGATGTCGGTAGATGATGGTGCTAAGTCAGATCGTAGTGATTCAAGATCCCGTTCACGAACTAAATCAAGGTCTCGAGAACGAGATCGAAATCGGGACCGAACCATATCGAGATCACGATCTCGCTCCAAGTCTCCTGAAGAAGATGAAGAGGATGACGACGAAGACGAAGATGAGGAAATCGATAAGAAATCCAACGAAGAACCATCCAAAAACAATGAAAATAACGATAATCCTCCAACTGAAGAAAGTAAAGAAGTAACGGAACCGGTAGAAGAGTTACCCCCGTACATCCCTGCAATTCAAGGATGTCGGTCAGTAGAAGAATTTCAATGCCTTAATCGAATTGAAGAAGGTACCTATGGTGTTGTATATCGAGCTCGCGATAAAAGAACCGATGAAATTGTAGCCCTAAAAAGGCTTAAAATGGAAAAGGAAAAAGAAGGATTTCCAATTACTTCTTTAAGAGAAATCAATACGCTGTTAAAAGGACAACATCCTAACATTGTTACAGTAAGAGAAATAGTTGTAGGTAGTAATATGGATAAAATATTTATTGTCATGGATTATGTCGAGCATGATTTGAAATCTTTAATGGAAACAATGCGAAACAAAAAGCAAGTTTTTGTTCCTGGAGAAGTTAAATGCTTATTAAAGCAGTTACTTAAAGCCGTCGCTCATTTACACGATAACTGGATTTTACATAGAGACCTGAAAACTTCCAACTTACTTTTATCGCATAAGGGGATTTTAAAAGTTGGAGATTTTGGTTTAGCACGTGAATATGGATCTCCTTTAAAACCGTACACTCCTATTGTTGTTACATTATGGTATAGAGCTCCTGAACTGCTCTTATGTACAAAGGAATATTCCACACCAATCGATATCTGGTCTGTGGGATGTATTTTCGCTGAACTTCTTCTAATGAACGCTCTGTTCCCGGGGAAATCTGAAATTGATCAATTAAATCGGATATTTAAAGACTTAGGAACGCCCAATGAAAGTATATGGACTGGATACAGTAAACTTCCTGCTGTTCAAAAAATGACTTTTACTGAATATCCCGTGTCACAATTACGAACGAAGTTCCATATGCTTTCAGAAGCCGGTTTGAAATTATTGACTAAATTTTTAACGTACAATCCAGAAAAAAGAATCACAGCTGAAGATGCGCTGAATGATCCATATTTTACGGAAATGCCGTTGCCAATAGATCCAGCGATGTTTCCCACGTGGCCGGCCAAGAGTGAGTTGGGTCATCGAAAAGCCATGGCTGCAAGTCCAAAACCACCATCTGGAGGAGGTCAATACAAAAAATTGGTATGGTTTTTTTATACGCAAACAAAATTTTTCTGGTTTCCTTAATTTAAATTATTTTACAGGGCGATGGAGATGACGATAGTGCGTTAGGATTTCATATGGGTACATCGGCTGTAACACATCCGCAAAATAGACGCATTGCAGCTCTAGGAGGTGGGTTTAGTTTAAAATTTTGATTTGTCAACTAAGATTACATTTAATTTTTAAAGTAATAGAATAAATAAATTAATTATTTAAAACTTTGTTTTTTTTTTATTGAAACTTTTTAATTTAAATTCCTTTTTATCGCCTGATTAAACCTTACTTAACTCCTAAAGAAACCATGCATTTTTCCAGAGTAAGAATTACTCTTTCTACTTTCATGGGTTGTTCTTTTTGAAAATAAGCCACTTTTATGTAAATACGATAGACACTATTGCTCCTCAATTCGGACTTATGATCCTTATGAATTCTTGTTCTTATTTGCTCCAATCTTTTTCATTTATTATGATTTTGAATACAAATGATGTTCAAAAAATTAATGATAGTTTCATGTAGATTGACACTTAAATACGTAACGAGAGAAAACTGCGTCTATCTCTCTACATATAATCGCTAGTTACAAATCGACTAAAACTGCCTAAAAGGTTATTGAAAGTAGGATATACAGAATGAGTTGTAGTAAGTAATGGATTTACTTGAAAGGGTGGATAGGGGATGAAGTTCTAAGACGAAAAGTTCTTTGACATTTTTGTATTTGACCTACCGTTAATTAGATATTAATTAAAAAAGGTAACTAATTACAGAAGCGCGCCAACGGAATAAATGAATGGTATGTAGAATGCGTTGGAAGGAAGAGAATTTTTGACTACGGGATCTAACTTTTGAGGGCGTATATCTCAAGAACTATCAGAAATTGAGAAAAATTAATAAAAGCAAACTTATTGCAAAAAAGGATCTAGCCCAATAGCCATAAGCAAAGTGCCCCAGGCGGTTTTTAAAAAATGCTTCCGTGTGCTGATTCCTCTTCATGAAAAACTTATTGTCGCGCAATTTTAACCCGCTACCCCCACTTGTATTGGAGTTACGGGGGAAACTACTCCAGACGTTAAATTTTTTTTTCTAGAAAACTATTGAAGATTTTTTCATGAAATTAAAACTGTACGTAGATATTGATAAAACGCATAATATATATTGTTTTCAGAATTTTTGTAAATCTATAAATGATGAAAAATATTATTTTTATTTTTTGAGGGGGTTTTTTTACATCAACCCTTAAAGTGACACCTTTTTTTAAAAATGTGATAAGTGCATTTATTATCTATCTTTCATTTAAAAAAAGTCGCTTTAAGAAATTAGTTGTCGCTCACCACCAAAATGAGGTTATCCAGGGACAGGTTTGTAATAAACAGCCATGAGTCAATGCATTTCGTAAATGCATTTATTGCTTTATGGCTTGTATATATATGCCATAATATGGTTTTCGTCAAGAAAAAAAGTCCTGAGACAGAAATTAATTTTTGAAAATTTTTAATAGGTCGATTAACAATATATTGCTGGGATCTTATCCATTCTTTATACTAATAATAAATTCAACGAAAGTTTGCTAAATAATACCTACTTGGAATTATTTTGGATCTTATATTACCTACGTATATACTCAAATATTGTTAGTATTATTATTTGAATCAAGTTATATTTTTGTTTGTTAAAACTAAAAATAATTAGAATTCGAATTTATTGGAAATAATAGTAATTTAGAATTTGTTTACGGAGGAAGCAAAAACATTTGTAAACATTTGTAACAAGTGCATTGGGTTGTCGAAACTGTGTACATGGTACGATCGGTCAATAAAAACAGTATTAAGGAACAAATTATTATTCTTGGTTTAATCACTGTGTAAGATTTTTTGTGTAAGCTGAATTTTTGCACTTTAGGTTTGGAAATAGACTTAGGTAACTCAGAAGTTGTCATGGCGGATAAAATAATTTCTTATATGAAGGAACGTCAATTAGAATTTCGCGTTTTATGCGTTTTATCAATATCTACGTACAGTTTTAATTTCATGAAAAAATCTTCAATAGTTTTCTAGAAAAAAAATTTTAACGTCTAGGGTAGTTTCCCCCGTAACTCCAATACAAGTGGGGGTAGCGGGTTAAAATTGCGCGACAATAAGTTTTTCATGAAGAGGAATCAGCACACGGAAGCATTTTTCAAAAACCGCCTGGGCACTTTGCTTATGGCTATTAGGCTAGATCCTTTGATTAGCTTCATTTTTACTAAGAATACGTTTTTTTCTTAAATCCATCGTTTTTGATATATAAACGATAAAGCGACAATGGGACCTTCTTAGATCTACCCGCGTATTTCCTCATGCTATCGTATGGAGTGTGCATATACAGCCATAGACTTGAAGCGAGTTGGCTTGCCAGACTGGAGTAATACACTGCTAGACCACTAGTTAAGTCAAAATGAGGGGGCCAGCCTCGGAACGAGAGATAATTATGGAGTAATATAAGCTGAAATTGTATACACCTTTATTTTGGCGTTCTAAGAGTTATCTAAGAAATCTCATAAAAGTTTTTGTCCTGCGTCTTAAGATATTCAAGGTCACAGAATCGGTTTCTTGCAAATATCTCGTTTTATATGGTTTTAATGTCATTTGCATTTTTTATAAAAATTGGAGAAGATAAAATAAAAAAGAAGCTCATTTTGTGTAAATTTTCTTTATTAATTCAAATGGCTGCAGTCCTAATAAAATGTTCACACATAATACTAATTATAGTTTAATAGTTTTAGTTATACTAATTATAGATATTAGTAGTTTCAGTTATAAATGTAAAATATTTTACTTTCGTCCCACTTCATTCATTGTCTTGGGAAGACGCAGTAAGGAATTGATCAACTCCGAATTCCTTTTGGTAGCTCCCAGACGATATAAATAATTTCCGTCCACGTTTCGTTTTGCCAGTACTGTGTTTGGAGGTCGACACATTTCCGAATTTGAACCAAAATCCAGATTATTGCCCCCATATTCACTATTTTGATTATTCAGTTGAGATAAAATCCAAGTTGCTAACTCATGGCTCCTTTTCTAAAACATAAATACAACAATAATGCATAAAATACATTTAAATTTACACAATACCTCCAAATAATGATCATCCTCTGTGGTTAACGCGATTGTTCGCTCCATGAATTGCAAGAGAACCAAGAAAAATAAAAATGTTCCGATTGATTTTGTGGAACTTTTTTTACATGACTTAAAAACATTGGCCATAATTTGTGTGTACAAGAACAATAATGATTTAATTCAAATATTCACGAGGATAATATGTGGTTTTGACACTGCGAAATCTATGAAACGATTGTGCCGCGTTTGGGAATTGAACGTTCTTAAATACCCCGGATTCAACCGGTGGTTGATGTAAAAACACAACCCCCGCATGAATTTGAACTTCAATAGCAGACATACCCCATCAAAATTTTTTATGCAATAATTCACATATATTCATGACATTATTTACTTTTTTCTTAAGAATTTTTTCTTTATTTTGACGTAAATAAAGATTACAGAACCATCCATTGTCTTCAATAAAAAAAAAAATCTTATGATATATAAAATTATAATAAATTACCTATTGTACTTACTTTTGTGGTGGTTTAATATACATTAGAATTATAATATGCTTTTAAAAATTTCATAATTAAAAAGCGAGAATAACACAAATTGGTTGTACCAATTATTTGTTTTCTATAAAAATAGTCTAGGTACTATTAACAAAACTTGTATCATTTTTAGTGTTCATAAATTCGATTCACGATAGCTACAAATGTTTTCAGTCATGTTTTCAGTAATTTTTAGTCTTAAAAAGGTATCCACCAATCAGAAATGAGTATTTCCTAAGAAGCATAGCATAGCTGATCCCCACCCGCTTTGCTGAGTGTTTTCAAGTTTGGCGACGTATGTTTTTCGTTACACAGTTTTTATTTTTTTGCTCAGAAAATTAAATTTTTTTTGGAATAAAAAGTATTTTATAGCTCTTTTTGTAATGTTTACTACCTGTATGCGAAAGTTTCGTCCAAATCGGACCATTGTTTTCAAGTTTGCCAAGAACAAACATGCAGACAGACAAAATTATTCGAAATAAAAAGTAGCCTATAATGTAAGTTGCCTTATTTAGTACATTTTTATGAAAATTTCATTGACATCGACCCAGCCGTTTTCAAGTTTACCCTGGACAAACAATGTTTTTTTGGGGAAAATTACAATGTAAATGGCAATAATTTTTTTGTATAAAATATATGAAAATGTAGGTAATAAAAAGTTTTTAACAAAACACCTTACGTTTTTTCGATTAGATAAAAATCTCGGCTGAGAAAAATAATTCCGTTTTTGTTCGCTCGCCCAGGTAAGACGTAACGTTTTTATTATATAACTTTTCAAAAAACAGAAATCTCAATCTTATTATTGGTAAAGATATACTTTTTGATAAGAATAACGTTCATATTATGCTTTATTGGTAATATACTTCTATAATGGATTAATTTCTGTAGGAATACTTTTTTGACTTTATTTTTAATCTAATTGACTTGATTTTCAAACTAATTGACTTGAAATCAAATCAGCCTTAAACCAAATGTTGATAAATAAATATCACGGTCAGTTAATGCAAATTATTTAATTTTAAAATCATAATATCAAGCTATCACCTATTATAGGACTATAGGTATATCGATCATAAAGACGCTATCAACACCGAAAGACTATACACAGCTTCTTAACCAGATCTAGAGCCACCAAGACTAAAGTGCCAATGACGTAACTTTTAAAACACTAAAACGGGAAGAAGAAAAAAATCCAGCTCAATTCCTATCATAACATAGCCAGTTAATGGTAAACTTTATGATAATCCGTAACTATTTGCATAATATACAATACTATATAGAGAAACCGTTATACGTGGTTGTTTAGTGTACTGCTCGTATAACAATTAATAGTAATCAAAACAAGATTTAAAGATGTCATCGTTTAAAATGAAATATCAAATCAGTTTTACTAGAAATGTATCAAAAAGTTTTCTTATGCGTCGTTATATCAGCGGCCGAGCTTATGAGAGGCAAAAAGGACCACGGACAATGCACTAGGATGTATGTCGATACGAGTACATTGAAAATTTCGTTTATAAACTCATTCAATTTTCAAAAATTTTATATTAATAAAAGAAGATAGGAATTTCAAATATACATAATTTATAATACATACATTTTCTTCAATGACTACATAGTGTTCTTAATATAATTATAATTACATATACTATGATTATACATAGCAATAAAGTTGTTGCCTATACAAAACAAAAAAATATAAGCATTTGGGGAATTGAAAATTAATTTAAAAAACTAAAATTTGCCTTCTTTCTATTAGATTTTATAATATTTTAAAGACCTATTAAATATCTTCCAATGAATCCCCAGCAATGTATTATGAAAATTTCATCAAAATCTGAACATATGAAAATGTCACTGATTTTCAAAAAATCCATGAACAGTTCATGCGATCTATACGAAAAATCGACAACTTTCAAACGTTCCATTTTTCGATGTTATTTACACTAAATATGTCTTCGGATGTCAGTTCATCGAGAAATACGTTAACATAATAATTAAAACTTCAAAAAAATATTGATAGAAAGACAATAGGTCAGTTTTAGATGAAAATAAAACTGTACATTTACGATACAATTGATACGTAATAAATTGCCGTAATTGTAAATTACGTAAAACTTGTATCATAACTGTACGGTTATTTTTTTATCTGGAACAGACCTGATCCTTATTACATTTAGTTTCTTCGTGCATAAAATATATAAATAGCATTGATTAAGGATTAAGTATGTAAATAGTATTTAATATTTAGATTAGTTTATATGTTATGTTTAAACTTATCAGTAAATCTATTGCCTATGCAAAACATAAAACTTAACCATTGAAACCCTTGGAAAAAGGTAACTCACGTTTAATAACGAAAATTATTTTTTTTTTCTATTCCCACTAAATAAAATAAGGAATATGTTAAGTTCATGAAAATGGCGTAAAATCAGTATCACAATTTTAAAACCAGAAGGCCTAGACTGAAAGTTTTAAGTTCAAATAGTAATGTCACACGTTCTATACACGTTCTTCTTCCAAGAGCTTCAATTAGTCTTTGGAAAATTTAAATTTAATGTCATTTCATTGGACTTAAAAAAGTTTTACGTTCAAACATCTTCCACTGAATTCTCATCAATATCATATGCCAATAAATTTCCAGTATGCGTAAACGCATCAGTTATTAAGTATTAATAAATTGATTTTCAACCTGTGACGGCTTGTGACAAAATCTTTAAGGAGCTAATTATTTTGTTAAACAGTTTTGTGATCATTACACATTGTTTAGTAAATATTTTTGATAATAATAAAATAATATTTTGAATAAAATAAAAATTAGGTATTATTAAGTTAAAACGAATACCCTTATTTTTTTTTTTTTTTGGGGCACTTCTTTTCTCGCCTCCATATACAAGCCAAAACTCTATCAATGAGCTTTTAATCTATCATTATCCGGTAATTTTTTGACTATATAAAAACCATCAAAACTGTAATATAAACTGAAGCATCTATATGCAGGTGAAATATTCTTAGTAGGCACTATAAGTCATAGTTTTTCCTCGATTTTACAGGATCGGATGTTTATTTTATTTTTTTGAGTGTTGAAGTCGTATCTTGAATATACGTAGGTACACGATTTAGTTTTGTATTATTTAAGAGATTAAGTCAAAAAATATTAATTATGAAGGTATGAACAATCGTTCCTTGATTTGTATGATCTTAATTAACGCGATGATTTAAAGAGCGATTTAATTGCATTATTGAGATTACTACAATAGACTAAAAATCTATGATTCGCCTCTTTCATTGGAAAGGACATTGAATTATACCTTGCCTATTATTAATTCACCCCACAACCATAATTAAAATTGTCTTGTATTTTATCCGATCCTCAATAATGATTATATTAAGCCAAACAAATAATGGAAAACATTCTAAAATCCACGTACTTAAGCCCACCAATTATTCAAATTGGAAATGCGAAAGCACAAAATAATGTATGAAAATTTGTTAATTTCAGTGAAAATTTTTATGAACACACGTAAATTTAATTGTAAATATAACGCGAGACATCCTTGAAAAATAAACATTATCTAAATGGAACCATTTTTTTCGGTATTATGAAAATATACTATATTTCTTTTTGAAAATATCACAAAAGAATTTTTATTTGCATCTCGCCACAGGTGACCTCTTCATTTTCTTGTCTTTTTTTTTTCAACTCCACACATTTTTATATGCATTTGACAGGATAATCAATAGAAATTATTGTTATTAGGACTATTACGAATTTATTATTCAATTGAATCATGTTTTTTTTTCTACGTATTTTTCTTGAAAAGGGCGTTTAGAGCGTGGGTTAATGTTCTGAAGTTTTGGAAAATGAGGAGATAAATTTATCTATCTCTTAGACATTAGGTATTATATTGTGTATTATATAATTTCAATAAAAAGCAATGGAAATGTTTTTGGCAAATCCAAATAAACGAAAAGAGTAAAAAGCCGATACAAAGAACATAGAAAAATAAAATTTGAAAACTTGTAGACAATTTCATTGTTAATAATTTCAATAATTCGGAAAGCTATATAGTGTATGTATCAAATAAAAATTTACAGAATCTAAGAATTTTTATTAGTGAAAAACGTGATCAACGTTATAAATCGAAAAATGTCTTACTATGTTCAAAGTATATAATAATATATATAATATATATATATATAATAATAGCCAAATCCTTAACGAGACAAATCTGCCAAGCATAGACGGTGTAATTAGGATGCTGGCTCAAAACTTTTTTGGTCAACTTGGTTCATGCCAAAGTGCTACTGAACTTAACCTGGGCCAGCGTAGACCAACTACACGGCTAAAAAGGAGGCTCCCACAGGAGGTGGTAGAAATGTTTTAGTAATCATCTAAATGTATTAGTAAAGTTAGAGGATGTAACGACAAGCCTCAAAAGATAATATAGCTAAAAATAATGCTAACAAAATCATGATATAGCGACAGGTGGTTCGCTGAACTGATTAAATGTACCAAAATGGTTAAAAAAAAAAAAAAGTATATACTAGATATTAGGTATGTATATTGTGGATCTTAGTAATTTTTTTTCATTTAAATATACGATATTTATAGGAACTTTAGTGGTGCCTATAATTGATTACTTGAGTTGAAATAATCTCTATATAAAGAAAAGTTAACCTATTGTCTTGCAGACATGTTGAAGGCTAAATCTTTAAAAATAAAAACATTAATTTTAAAAGTATTATTCCTGAGTAGACTGTGGTCCTCACTAAGAAAGGATTTTTCGAAATTCCACCCTTACGTGGCTCACTAAGAAAAATTTGTATTTTTAAGTCTTTTCTCAAATTTTATTCTTGCCTACATGTGAATATTAAAAACCTCTGCTTTTGTAGTTTCTTATTTTGTTCATTGAAAGGTCGAAAAATATTACAAATTATTCCACTATCATTAGTTGTGTTATTCATTATACTTTATCCACTTAGTCATTTTGTTTAATTTTTATAATAAAATTCTCAAAATGGGTGCTTTTGGTCTTTCTTTCATCATGCTCAAATTTTATTTTTTAAGCCAACTGTGTTAACTTAATTTGTTAAAATTTACGTGGGTGAAGTCACGGGTAGTTGTTAGTGTTTCTACAAGCTGTAAATGATAATTATGCCACTAAAGCAGTTATAGTTAGTAAAAAGGCGTATAGTAGCATATTAAAAAAATATAATTTATAAGCAGTAATCTAGGGAGATTTCACCTAAGAATTTACTACTTGGGTTATATTAATAGACTATTTAGCTTGATGCTTAATTTTCAAGCTACTTAACTTAAATGTAACATAAAAACAAGTTAATTACTAATACCTATATGTTAAATCAAGTCAAGCATTGGCTTCGTTAGTTATTCAAAATATCAAGTACAGTTCTTTTCAAAAAAAATTCAACTGCTTGACTAGATGAATTTCAAATATCATCTAAAACCAGAAAATATATACAAATTCTATAGGAAGATAACTCTTATCTTTAGACGCTCTATAATATATAGAGCGTCTAAAGAAAACTAAAATTAGCCCTGAGGTCAATCTGACACCAGTAACTTTAAGGAACCATACATTATTCTAGAATCGTCTCAATGGTTCAAAAAAATCTGGGAATAAATTACAAAATTTTTTACTTTCTTCTACTACTATATAGTAAAGGAAGTATTGTAATCGGGTCGAATTTTTGAATTCGAGCTTTCACCGTAAATACATGTTTTGAGGTCCCCTGAGTCCAAAAAAGTGGTTTTAGAAACATGTATGTGTGTGTGACAGCCATATCGTATCGAAAGCTTTATCCGAATTTCACCAAACTTGGAATTTTGCCTTCATATTACATCTAGTTGTGCCGCAAAGTTTTTGGTTAAAATCGGTTAACCGAAAGCTCCCTTTTATTGTAGGAATTTTTAAGTTTTTTCAAATTTTTTCGAAAACTGATCCAACGATTTTCTTTAAACTTGCTATAGCTGTTAGACTCATTGATGCCTACAACTTTAATTTGAAACTTTTTCCTGGGAAAATTTAAGTAAGGAGAGCTCTGGGGTTAAGGGTGGTAGTTAGTATATACATTATACATATAGGCTATGCATTAGTTCTGGTCGTTCTGGCTATAAAAAGAAAGTACTGTGACGCCTCGCAGCAGATATTTTAAAAATATATCCTTAGTGGATTCGTTTCTATGGTGTGTTGCAGTATAAATGTAAAAAAAATAAAAAACTAGGGGCATATCTTTAATAAGATTAATTTATAAGTAAAAAAATATTTTGTTAATGGATAGTTAAAAATGTATCAATGAAGCACTTTAAAAAAGCGAAACCCTGGACGGGTTGGGAAGGGTCATGGTTTCTCTGCTGGCCATGCATTAAGGCCACCACTGTATTTTACTGAATATTTGCAAATTCACATTAAATATAACAATTATTTATAATTAATAAATAAATTAATATTATTTTTTTTCTAATTTAAATATGCATGTGTTAAAATATAGCGTTATTTAAATTTGTGCAACAATCGTAAACAACTTGACTATAGATGAGTGCGCCATCTACCTAGTACAAGTTAATATGTTTGTCAAAATGAACGAATTTTTTCTTTAGTGATTGAGACTTTTTCAAGAGTTAATTCCTCATTACTATTGAAGTAAGTGTTTTAAATTTTATTGTTAGTTATTTTTAGTTATAATGCATGAAATAATCGTTTAAAAATCCGATGAAAATATTATTTAACCTTAAAAAATAAATGTAACAATTCCATAACTGCGCGAACTTTTTTCATAATAATATAATTTTGATGTTTGCGCATAATCGCGTACTGTTCATTTCCAATCATATGGAATTGAACATTTGAATGGGGGAAATGGGGGGAAATTTATGTGTCAGTGCTAGTCAAGGGCAGAATTGAAAACTTGTCGGCGGTGAATAAAGGGGGTTTTCAAACGAAAAAAATTTTGAAACACCTTTAATAAGTGTGGCAAATTGATTATTTTGTGATTAAAAAATGACTTAATAACGCATATAGACGGTTCAAATGTGAATTCAATCGGAGTGTAATATCAGAAATAAACGTGTAGTGTTCTTGAAGTCACCGAAAAAAAAAAATAATAAGGAAATTAAAGATGGGATCATCAAATACAGCCGACAACGAAGTTTTAAGTGGACGGGCCTTTTTTATAAAGCAAATTTTGGCTGCGTTATTTTATGGAATTGCATCGTTTATGATCACAATCGTTAACAAGACGGTATTAACTTCCTATCAATTTCCATCGTTTCAAATTCTTGGATTGGGGCAAATGCTAGCGACAATTGTCGTATTATTTACGGCTAAGCAAGCGAAAATTGTTGATTTTCCCGATTTTGAACTTGGGACGTTTCGTAAAATATGGCCCTTGCCGCTGATTTATATTGGAAACATGTTTTTTGGACTTGGAGGTACCAAAGAGTTGAATCTACCAATGTTCACAGTGCTGAGGCGATTTTCAATTCTTATGACAATGATTGGGGAATATTATGTGCTAAATGTGAGACCGAATTTCGGGGTTCAAATTAGTGTTTATACAATGATAGCCGGAGCCTTGATCGCTGCTTCCAATGACTTAGCGTTTAATTTAACCGGATATGTTTATGTGCTAATGAACAACTTCTTCACAGCCATGAACGGTGTGTATATGAAGAAAAAGCTAGACTCAAAAGAACTTGGAAAATACGGACTTATGTTTTACAATTCAATATTTATGCTGGTTCCGGCTACGATATTCGCTTGGCAAACCGGCGACATGGACCGGGTATCCGTGTTTCCAATGTGGACAGATCCCGTTTTCCTCTTAGGATTCGTTTTATCTTGTATCATGGGATTCGTCTTATCATACAGTGTGATTATTTGTACTCATTACAACTCAGCATTAACGACCACTGTGATCGGATGTTTGAAGAACGTTTGTGTCACGTATTTGGGAATGGTAATCGGAGGCGATTACATATTTTCCTGGGTGAACTTCATCGGTTTGAACTTGAGTATCTTAGGTAGTCTTTTATATACTTATGTCACATTTCGGAAAACAAGCAATCAGCATCATCATAATCATAATAATACCGGGGCACAAGCGGGCTATGTTCCATTAAATCAAAAGGGTGATAAGATTGAAGTTGTATGATATAAACTTTAACAAACTGCCAAAGATTTAGAAAAAATGATAAAGATTAATTCCTAATTATGTTGTTATTATTTAAGATAATTTATAGTGTTTTCCATACGTATACATAGATAGAAAAATGGCCTTATTCAATCTAGTAAATAGATTTTATTTTAACCAAAAGCTTCTCTTTGGGCTTGCTGCACCACCTATTGATAAAGTAACGAATAATCTATCTGCTAAAAATCTAATAGATACAGTGGTGGTTCATAACAAAAACTTTTAGGGTAGTAAGTTTTTGGTATCGCTGGTTAATAATTATATCAAAACTAAGCTTTATAAATTGTTTAATTAAACTTCTTTCATAACAGCAAGAAAAATTTAGTACTGATATTTTATTTTACGGGTTACACCTACTGCAGGATATTGCATTGCCATACGTTATATCAGCATATTATGGTAACACAAATATGTCAAGCTTTAGAAAACTATAAGATTGGAAAGCATTGACATATAGGCTACATTCCACAACGCGTTTACAACGATTACGCGCATGGCTGTTGTTTTTTATCCATCCCACTAACTTTGATGTGTTTGAGCAACGTTCATCTGAAAGCCAATGTTGGCCAACTAGTCGATCGCGACAAAACAAAAACTATAAATATGTACCTTACAGTGGCATGCGGTGAACTGGGTGGGGGGGGGATGGTTAGAAACCAAATTTTTAAAATTAATTTTTTTTATTTGTTAAACATGGTATTAAACTATTTATTTTTAAAAATTAGCCTTAAAAACCAGGAAAATAGTTCGTATCCTAAAGAATAGAACATTTGCATGGCCTCTGGGTAAAAAAAATCAAAATAAGTCACGAACAGTATCAGTTACAAGGAGTAGCAAATAAATTCGTTGTGTAGATTCAAAACGTCAAACGCATCTACAAGCATCAACCGGCAATGTGAAACGCCGAGAGAGATAGTACTTGACCATACTAGTGCGCATGCGCGACAAATTCTCGCCAAGCGCTTGCATGCGGCGCTCGCTTACTCATTAATTCGGCTTTTGCTGTTTATTTGATCTGGTAGTCTATGCCAATTTTATAAGCGTATACCTTTCATAATTACGTAAATTAAAAAATGTATAAATGATAAAAATATATAATTTGCAATACATGCAAATACGTAAATTAAAACATGAATTAATCATAAAAAAATTACATTTTTTAAATTGTCTTACAATCCCAAGGCATGCGCCGCATCTACAGCATGTATACACCGCTCGCCACCGGTACTGATGTAATTGTATACTGAAGTATGAGAAGTATAGAATTGATAGATCACACAGGGTTTCATCAGTAAACAGTAAATCTTGTGTGTAATCAAGTTAGCCACCCCTACTCTAAACCATACCTTAAGAAGGGTTTATTATAAGGGAAATTAATGGCGTCATACTTAGCACAACGACTGTTAACATTTAGTGGAATGTAGCCATAGTGTTATGAAATTTATGTTTTTTTTTTTTGTTATGAATATACTGTACATAGTTATCATAGAAAATAAATTTTTAGATTTTGCTGACATAAAAACCATTCCTTTGTAAATATCTTAATAATTATTGAGAAAAAAAAACATTTTCTATTCTTTCTTCGTCCACTATGGTATTCATTTTAAATGTCAAAAGATATAAACATTAATTTATAATCGGAAGAAGTTTCACTTCTAACGCATGTGTACTAATGTATACACAATTGTTTTTTTAAATTAAAATTTCTATCATAAAACGAACTATTTAACTTTGGTTTGAGGAGGCAGTGCCTTCCTTGTTATCATGTAAATTTTTGTTTTTCGATGTCCTGTTAACGTTATTTGGCTTGTAAACGTTCATATCAACTATTTAAAGGAAGTTAGCTGCTTAGTTTGTATCCTCTAGCTAAAGACAAGACCTTCTATTAAATTTAAAATGGTAATACAGTTTTTCTTTTTTTACATCAAATACAACCTTTTTTATTTTAAATATTTATTTTTCAAAATTTTCATTGGATGTTTTATTTTGTACTTAAAAACCGTGCAGGTAATTGTCGTGTGTACGTATTGAAGTCGGAGTTCGTGAATTAAACGTGTGAGATTCTAAGGACAATTGCACTATTCGCTTCACTCTTATGCACATGCAGTTTTTATACACCTTCGACTGCGACCGTTTATTATTCCCTAATTCCGACTACAATAGAGATACAGGGCAAAAGAAAACAGTATTAAACACAACATAAAACATTTCATCCAATCCAATGAAAATTTTAAATGAGTTTTATTTGAAATTCAAAAAGTTGCTTTTGAAATAAAAAAGGTTGTATATGAAGTAAAAGAAACCTGTCATTAAAGGATTTCAAATAAAATTATTTTATTTTGTAGTTAACAAATTAATTTAAATATTACATTATATCTAACTGTAATTTAAGGAAAATGTAATATCTAGTTATCACTTTTTACCATCTGAAGTACTGCATAGCGTTATCTTTGTTAGTTACTAGCACTGCCATAACCAACGAAATACAAACGTTTAGTACAATAATACCAAGTTAATTATTATTATACATAGCTATCTATTAGAAATGTTAATTAATAAATAAATAATACCCATATAAATAATTAATTTATCACAGGACTTTCTACCCTTTATCAATAGATGGTGAAACGAGCCCTTAATATTCAAAAGTGCCATTTATGCTCAAATGCATTTTATTAGTTCATTAAATTAAAAATTTTAATAGATTTTATTGACCACGAAAAGAATATTTAACTTGAAATGAACGACAAAAGATATCTTATCTTTAAGTTGAAATTATTTTTTTTTCCAATTGTGCAATGTAAGTAATTTCAAAAATTGCTAATAAAAAATAGTTACGAGTAAGAAAACGGAAATAATAAATTTAAGCCTTGAACATGTTGCATATCCATAATTGTAATAATTATTATATCAAGTCTGAATTTATTGGTGCATTAGAAAAGAAAAATATTGTTACACGATCATTATTATTACTGGGCCAATGTTGGACCAGGCTGCTACGCTTGATGTATCACTAATTTTTGGTTTTATGCTTCTATGTAATGGGCTCTTAATTCCTTAAATGCTTTTTTTATTGTCAGCTAGAAATTGAAACTAAAATTTTACCAATTGTTTCATAGTCATACTACGATATCGGTTTTTTTACAAAAATATTGCTTTTGCAATGTGGCTACTGTTATTTTAATGATTAAATTTTTAGCAGAGATAGCGAACCTTCATAAAATTGCGTGCTTTACTGATTGATGTTTTTGTCTTAAGGTTCAAGTATTACGTAAGCAGAATTTTAGCTATGTTTAACCCCTCCCTCCCCTTGTCAAAAAAAAACCTTAACCCCTCGCCATGTCTCTAAGTTCTCCAAGCATAGACAACATTATTAGGGTAACCATATTTGTTTGAATTAGAAACTATTAAATTTTGTAAAAAAAAACAAATAATAAATATACATTGCTAACGTAAATACCATTTAGACCCCCCCCCCCCCCCGAACCCTGTATCATCAAAAATTAGTAAATATAAGACCCACTCCCTCCCCTTCGGTGTTTACGTAATACTTGAATGATCCCTTAGGCTAAAATGAGTGTATTAGTAGAAAAATAAGACAAATCTGGTTAGTAATTCTTTTTGATTATTAAATTAGTATAATCCGAAAACAGTTTATTGGTTCTAGTTACGAATCCATAGTTAATCGGATCATCATGTAAATTAGGGGTCGGCAACCTTTGGTTGTAAAAGGGCCAAATATTTTTCACGTGGGGTTTAGTGCGGGCCGCACTTGGGCAGTGGCGGATATAATGGTAAGCATTTCAGCAAATGCTGACTAGAAACACCCCCCCCTCACCTCTGAAATCCCATTGTGGTTCATGCATC
The DNA here is from genome assembly GCA_958496155.1 of Sisyra nigra. NCBI lineage: Eukaryota > Metazoa > Arthropoda > Insecta > Neuroptera > Sisyridae > Sisyra > Sisyra nigra. The sequence continues at coordinate 14,773,392 of OY292314.1, forward strand.
GTGAATATTAAGAAATCAACGTACGAACTACCAACGAAAATTCATCACCAAATTCACTATTAATTCTGCCCCAAAAATTAACCTCATATTGAACAATCCTCGCCATTTTAACTTCGGAATCCCGGCCTACATAGAGAAATGTACTCGCAAATTAGAATTGACGAATATCTGGCCGCACCAAGACGGCTCGCGGGCCGCTGGTTGCTGACCCATAGTGTATCAAGTAAAAAAATACGCACATGAAATAGTGGACTTATCTACCTGTTAATTGTATGAACTATTCCAGATAACACTCGGTAGGATCAATATTATTTCTTGAACGTTTTCTTTAGCACGTAATCACATTTTATAGGTTCGCAATCTTTAGCTTAAGAAACTTTAAAAAGATCATGATACTTCGCCAGCCAAAAATCTGCTTTATTATTATGGGATATGTTTTTGTTGCTCCAGTATAAAACCGGGTGTCACCGTAGCTTTTTAAACTACTTATATAATTGTATACTCTTCATAAATATTAGGGCAAAATTACGGAAAAATTATTTTCATTTTTCAGGTACTTTTTCCTATCTTCATGTCCTTTCTGATTACAAGAAATTACGTCTTATGAAAATAAAATAAGGATTTAAATATGCTTCCTTGTTGTGTGCTATGTACATGTTGAATAATATGTGAAGTTGGATGTCATTTGTTGTGTTGTTTTGCCTTATTTGCATAAAATTTGTCGTGGCGATATTTAAATTTGTGTTGACTAAAATGAGCTCTGAGTAAGCCATTTATTGTTTGTATGTTTTTAAAACTATATCCAGTAATAAAAATATTTCCGAGTGTACTATATTGAAACATGTGAATTTTGTTATATTCAATACCGTATTTAACGATATTAAACTGAATTTATAAAGTTTAATGTTTTGCCAAATAAAATTTATTTACCGTTTAATACGCTAATGAATAAAATTTTAGAAGTTGTCTTTGAATTATTTGTTAAGTTATGTAACTGGCCATTATTAAATTAAAATCATGAAAACTTCCTTTCATATTTATATTTATGTTTAAAAAAATGAAAAGTGATACGGCCCTCACTAAAGGGATAATTTATTAGAGACGATTTTTATTGTTATGAGAATTAATTATTTGCCACATTGTTGTGTTAAGTAAAAATTGGAAATAAAAGTTAAGTATTGCAGATTCTGTGTTTCTCTTCTTGAAATTTACATAATGAAAAAAATTCAGTTCCAACTCATCTAGTAATGATTACATAAATTAGTAGATCATTAAGTAAAAATTAAAACAAAAAAGCTATATGTAAGCTGGTTAGAAACGTTTAGATATGATTTTTACACATCGGTTGTTGGTCCTTTTCAGTACTTGCATACTTCCATTATTCCATTCCTCATTATCGTTATCAAAATACGAAAATTGACCTAATTAACTTTAAAAAACATTGTGAATTTTACACATAGGCTCATTATTTTTTGATTTCTCAAGTTTTACTCGAAAGTTCTTTTTTTTCTCATTACTTAGAGGGAGATGATAGTTATTTTAAATACGAGTATATAAAATATTGATTGTACTCAAATATGCATTGAAAAGTGGATTATTCTATAGTTTTATAGCTCTTAACGAAGTGACATTGAAAGTTGTTTTTAGTTTTTAAATTCCGTATTGGTCAAGCGTCTTACAATACTATAGAAATGTTATTGCCAAAATAGTCATTGCTGAATGTACACAATGAACTCTCGGGGCCCTGGACCAGCGGGTTGCCACTCAATGCTAAAGGATAGGGAGCTTATTTGACCAGTTCTGAAACAATACCAACTCAATTCACATTAGCCGTAAAATCTTCAAATATTCATAGATATTTATAGTTTTCCACCACATTTGGTGGGAACCTTGTTGTTCTGCAGCGCACTTTAATTACAAGTAAACTAATTAATTTTAAATTTAACCTGATTTAACCAATAATAAACCAGTTTAATTAAAAAATTTCTTGTTGTGGTATTGACACTAAACTGATGGGTAAATAAGAAAGTGGGGGGGTACCCCGCTACTCCGGGCGGCAGAATTTAAGTGCTGGAAAATTTGAAGCATGAAATGAAAATTTATCTTAATTCTACAGAAAATTATTTCAAAAGTATGATTGCCTCGAAGTGATCTTGAATAGAAGTAGGTGTATGAGGTATTATAATTTTTTTAAATGTATTAAAAACTTGAATGTATTTTGAAACTACAGCTTCCTTAATTTCAACACATATTTCCAGCAACGATAATAACTTCATTTTAGTAAACTGTTAGTTCTAAATTCCTAAAGTTGTTGATTAATCATAACTTATTCAACTTTCTTTAGTAACTTAGAAAGTACTGGTAAATGGAGATATTTAGGATACAACTAACGTAAATTAAACAGTCTTGTAAAAGGACAATTATAGAAATTACATTTTTTTTTCAGAAACTAGTTATTTTCTCCTAATAAATTTTTCCGTTCTATAGTAAATTATATTTATTATTATTATTAATTAACTTTTTCACAAAAATAGGATATCTTATAGCCTAGGAGCCCATTGCATGACTACTACACCCATAACGTACTTTAATAGTTTATATATCAAATCGAAGCTCTTTTTCTCTGTGCATGATGATATAAGGGTGCCAATTAAAAATTGTCCGGAAATAAGCGGAAATAACTGTTAAAGATGAGATAAAGCGAGGGAGAGTTATTGCGCTGCGACATATGTCAGACGAGAACAACAAGTGTTTGCGCTACAAGTTTTTGTCTCGATCTATTGAGATACGCAAAGGGTTTAAAAACTTGTCAGATTAGTTTTCACCTTCCTTGTCTGAAAAATATTGTCAGGCTCTATACTTTATCTTTAATTTATAGCATCTTAAACAGCTATTTTCGGGAAATTTTAAATTGGCACTCTTATATCATCATGCACAGAAAAAAGAGCTTTAATTTGATATATTGTAATGGTGGGCGTGAATACCCACATTTATTTACATTAATATATATACAATAACATAGGCCAGCGCTGGCCAAGAGCAGATCACATCATAAAGGTATATCATATATTTTTCCCAAGTCAGCTGCGAGAGATAAACACTGCATTTTCCAATTTCCAGCCGCCACAATATAAATGATTAAACTACGTGTAGCAATCATGCAGTGGGCTCCTAGGCTTTTAGAAAACAATTTATATATCTACGACTCATTCGTGTAGTATATAAACATGGGCTCATTTTATATCTAGATCAGAAAAAGTTTTCATTAAAATGCCTTGGTTTTTGGCATTAACAAATTTAATAAAGGACTTCTAAATTTCTAGTCGAAAAATTTAATTGAAAAAATAAATTCATTCCGATTAACTTTTATTAATTTTCTTTATCTAATGTACACATACCTAATTAAGTACTCCTAGATAACCCAAAATTATTTTAAAAAAACCTTTTTAATGAGTATTTTCATTTATAAAATTTTTCTATAGGAATTATCCTAGCCTAGCCTAAAATATTACAACTCTTACAAACACTTAACTTACACTAAGTATTATAATTAGTAATCAACTATTATTTTTAAACGCTAAACTAGGCCTGGTAATCAACTCTGATATTTGTTATCTAAATTCTAAACATCAAATGATAACTAGCAAAAATTTATTATTTTTACAGTAATGGAAAGAATATTTTTTCAAAGTACGAAAAATTCAATTATATTCAGTTCCAATAGGAACGAAGGTCGTTGACACAAGCCAATTAGTTTTTTTTTTAACGAAGAATGATTGATGGGTTTTAATAGTAAAAAATAATTAACAATTATAAAAACCTTGCGCTTTAAAATTAGTTATTTAAAAATTGTGTATGAATAATTTCATGTTGGACATAAAATATGGAAAATAATAAAATGTTCAGTAGTTATTATAGAGGAAATTATCTGTTGAAACTACATATACACATGCGAAATATTTTATCTTCCACTTTCAATAAACTTTTAATATGTTTATGGCATTGTTGTGAATATATTTTACAATTGCAGAGTTAAAAAATGAACGTTAGTTATTTATTTTAGCATTGTTTATGTGCTAAATAGAATTTATTTGGCTAACATTTTATTATTTACCTGATAACAAAGTTTAGGATGAATGTATGCGTATTTGATAAGTAAAAGTGATATAAATCTTTATAATATACGATTATCAATTGAAGACACGAGTGGGTGGAGGTGTTATGTTATATTACACATAACATCCACTTGTGTCTTTAATTCTTCTTTATCGGATTAAATATTTAAAAGATAATCTGCTTTATATTATGTACGATATACATGGTTTTATTAGTCTTATTGTTAGACTTAATTTAAGTTGGTAAAGTAAGCAGTGGTGATCCGTGATAAAAAAATTTTATATAGCAGTTTTACGGTGAAATTAAAATTAAATGTTATAAATTGTTTTAATTATGATAAAAGTGGAGATATTCAAATTAGCTTCAAAGAGACTATTTAATTTGCGACTATGGAGGCTCTGCCTACTTTGTCTTCATAGACGAGCCACCACTATAAGTACTCCATGGAGAAAGATACTCCATTACTCAACTTCTATCCAACCGATTGTTTTTAATTGATTTTTCTAGTATGGTTTTAGCGATAATTTCTTTAGCATTCAAAAAAGTGCTAATATTGAACTTAATGAAGCTCACAACTGAACAGCGCTAATCTTTTTGTAGGGTCAAATTTTTCTAAATAAGATGCTCTCAAGTACAAATATTATTTTGCCTTAATACGTCCTCCTTCAGATTCCTACAACATAGTTATAACTTGCATAGCTTACACCGAACTAATGAATATAAATGGAGTTATTCTTAAAAGTAACATAAAATAATTAATAAACATTTCATAAATTTCATGAAGGCAATAATTTGTGATAAAAGAAATATTTTGGGTGGCATCGATTCATACCGTTGTCAATGCCATTGTGATAACAGTATCGAATATCGAATATCGATCATATGTTATACTTTAAAATACCATTAAACTTTCAATTTATTCACAAGTATCAATAGTAGAGCAGATTCTAAACTAATGGTAATCATTATAAATTCAAGTGCAACTCAATTATATTTAACTACTGATTAATACAGGAAGCCATAGTATATTTTTGAAACATAGCATGTAAATGCAGCATCCAAAGTTTGAGACATGATTAGATTTTTGCTAGATCAACGGTCGAGGAACATTTTTTACCATTAACCCAAAATAATTTTTCATAAGTCGATATTATCACCTCATTTTGAAAAAGGGACAATCAATGTAAATTTAAATTAAACATTATTTATTGAATAAATTTACACTAAAAAAAAGTTGCATGAAGGTAGTAAATATGTAATACACATTTACAGAATAAAATTCTCATATAAGAACAAAAAAAAAATTTAATTGAAAACTTTCCCGTTTAGATTTTAGAGAAATCATCTTTCTTCATGTTTGATACAACAACTTCAAAATTGGGGCTTTTTGATGTAAGAACAAATTGTATAGTCTTCGGTCATAACTACGTGCTTATAAAATAACCATGATAAAAACTTTCCTTATTACCCCCAAAAATTTCATTTTTACCCCGGTTTTTACCGTACACTGTACGGTTTTATTTTCATCCGGAACAAACCGATTGTGATCATACGTAGGACTTCACTACTTGACTTGATTTTCGAGTTACTTGACTTAAATTTGGCATAGAATCAAATAAAATTCAAGTCAAATGATAATATTTAAACTTGATAGGGAGTTCATAAGAATGTGGAGAGGTTTTTAAATAAAACGTCTAAGCTAATGTTGCATCATACAGTAATTCATTCTAAATTGAGACTTTCAGGTGCTAAAATTTATTAATGAAAGAATTAAAGTTGTTCTTACCATGCAAAATAATTTCATGTTTTTACATTAATATTTAAATGTCAGGTCAAGTCCAACATCGAATTTGCAAGTTATTGTATTTTAAAGTTTAATTATCAAACTCAATTCATTGAAAATTTATCCAGATACTTGACTTGATAAATTCCTAATCATATGTATTAATCATGTAATAATCACTTTTGATGTGCCATGAAGAAAAGAGACCAGGAGTCCTAAATACTATTTTGAGTGTAATCTAGGGATGGAGGTTATTACGAGTAGCTCTATTGTTGATGCCACTGCGAGAAGGCATCTTCATAAAAAGGATATTTTGATACTTTCAGAATACAAGGCTTTTGCTTATAATTCTTCAGTTGGTAATAATTATATTTGAGAGAAAATCTAATAATTTTCGAATATAATTATTTCCTTTAAAGTTAGATGTTTGTTTTAATTATTTATATTTTATACAAACTGAAGGAGTATTATATTTTGCAAGTGTAAGCATATCCTTTACATGAATTAACTTGAGAACCTTTTCAAAGATTATCAGTTATTATTGAGGGTGTCCAAATCCCTTCCAACTAAGCTGGGCCTCCTAGTATCTATTTTTCATGTAATCTAGCATATTAAAGCTGATGTAACAAGAAAGAGGAGATGAGACCAAAATGTGTTGTACTTGTTTGTATTAGATAACAGCAGTTCATAAATTGATTTAATCAAATTTTTCTATAAACATAAACTATATCTTTCAAAGCAAAAAGAAACTATGCCATTTCAAATAATAATACCTATAATGTGTGTAACAAACATATTATGTATATAAAAAATGTAATCAGTTTTTCAACAAAACTAGCCGCTAAATCATTTAGAAAATTTTTGGTAGAACATAGTAAAAGTATATTGGAGATATTGTCGTTGGAAAAAATAAAGGTCACATCTTTAAAGACTTCTCGTGTAAATCGTAAGACATAAAATCGATTGATTTTTATTCAATTTAATTTAAAAATTTAATTCAACGACTCATTGAATGACTAAGATATTTAAATATTTATAAAAAGGCCATATGAATATTTCTAATGTAATAAATAAATAGGTAAATATCTTGTAAAATATTGTAAATATGATAATATAAAAATATTTTGTAAATAATCATGTAGACAAATCATTAATAAATAATAAAACGAATGATTTTGAATCATATTATTATTAAATAACATTTATTACCCTATTCTCTGCAAAATTTATAATAAAAAATTTATCTACTACTATAAAATTACTTTTATTTCAGAATATGCAACATTTTCGTAAACCATTCAACCCTTTGGTTATTGCAACCATTAAAAGGGTTGTAAACAGTAGAGCCCTATCAGCCAAAGCTGAACCCCTGGTCACTGAACCACCTCAACAAGAATCGGACCATGAAAATCCAAAGCAATCTGAGTCAGAAACAACAAACCAGTACAAAGATTTCTTAGAATTTTTTCACGCTCATCATATTCCGACAACGTTTCCTCAAAGAGCGTTATTAACACTTGGTTCAATGGCAAATTCTATCTTAGATCCAACAAGGGCTGATGCAATTGCAACTTTGGCAGAAACAATTGGAACGCCATCGATGGTTTACTGTAAACAGAAAATGAGCGAAACTGTCGAAGGAGCGACGATTTTAAAAGAACAACCTCGGATCAATAGCTCTACCGTTAATTTAGATATGTTAAAAGATTTGCCGGAAAATACTCTAGGAAAAGCCTATAGTAATTTTTTGGAAACAAACGTAAGTAATAACACAATAAAGTATTAAGACTCACCTAGCCTACGCACAGCACATGGACAGCCCATGTGTGACAAATTATATAATTATATTACCATGTATTTTGTATTAACAACTCAAAATGACTTCACCTCTTTGCTATGCTACATTCAGCGTGGGTTTAGCGTAAATATTTTCTAATTCTCGAATAGTTTTGTGGGACGTGGGTTAGTTATTGTCTGTGTTTAGCCATTGAGCTTATTCATATGAAAAACTTAGGAAAAAAAAAGATTCATTTTTTTTTGTTTTTGGTACCAATAGTGTTTGAAAAGTCGATTCAAATGGTGTAAGTTTCCGAATAAACTTTTTTTTTAATGTTTATATAAAAAGTATACTCCCTAAAGTATTTTTAAAGTAATTTAAAAAGTTGCTCTAAAATTTAAATAATCTCCAACACAAAATAGCTTTTAAAAAGTAAAAAAGTTACCAAATTTCAAATCAATCGAACAAAACTCTTTTGTCAATTGGAAATGAGCTTTTGATTTTCAAGCACCTAAACAGATATTCATTAATAATAAATAAGAACCATCTCGATCATGTCAGCTTTCAAACAGAAAAAACACTTCAAAATTGGTCTTTTAGTTTGGGAGCTACAATGGAACAGACATACATAGTACATACATATATATTATATAGGTAGATGCTAAATTTATAATACCCCTCTCTTTAAGAATAGATACTTAAAAGGAAAAACACTTTAAGTGAAGAAAATTTTGTAAAAAACAATTTGATTCCCCTTGACTTGAACATAAACAAACCCCTTTTAGGTACTTTCCTGTCCATTGTAGTAGGTACTCGTACATAGTGTGAAATAAAAACTTTCTTAGAAACTTTTGAGATAAGGACTTGTTTTGTTTTCCTCCGAGGCCCTTTTTATAATAATTTTTTTTATTCGTTATATCTAGCCAGGTTTAATATGTGAAACTGAAATAAAAACGTGAATGTATGTTAGGATGGGCTAGACCTGTGCTGTGCGAGGGCTGGATTCAATTTTTAGCAGTCCTTGAAGTAGCAATTTTATGTATAAACTATTTATTATTATATTAATATTTATTTTTCATATATTTAACCGTTTGAGTGCCATTGATTTTTACTCGTATATGCTTAAAAATGCCAACGACATCTTTTTTTTATGTCATTTAATTCAATAGTAATAAAATACAAAGAAAATTCGAAAAATATCTTTCCTAAATCCTTTTTATATTGTAATTACTAATAACATTATAATTTGAACTGTATATAACACTTAGAAAGATAAAAAATACCGTTCGTACACGAGCGCGATCGCGCTCGTTGGCACTCTAAGGGTTAATATGCACCTACTTAAGGTTATCTTTAGCATACAATTTGTGTCTATGTTTTATATAAGTATACATACTCGTACATATATTTAATTACGAGTAGGTATATTCAAAATATTGTTGGGTTGCAGTAAAGATAATAACTTTTATTATGTCTATTTTTAATGGAATTTTTTTTGTTAGATTTTATAAGCGTACTCACGAATAATCCTTTTATGATCTAACTTATGATCATTCTATTGCATGATTCATTCTATAGTTGTGATAAGGTTTTTCAAATTAGTTTTTTATTATAAAATTCTTTAAAAAACATTATAATTTCAAGAAAAGAGGGTAATTGTCATAAATATTAATTTTCCTTTTAATTAGTCTTATCTAATTAATTTTTATTCTCTGTTATATTTAGTATATTATATGGTAGGTAATATGCCAACGGTAAATCCTTTAAGTGTTGTTTTTCATAATATAAGAACTCTTAGTCCTTTAAAATTATTTTGACATTAATAAAATTAAAGATAAGATAGGGAAAAATGCAGTCAAACATTTTGTGTATACCTAAAGGGAGATAAAAATGGATTTCGAAAGTTGAAAACCAAATTTTCTCTTCTTTTTTAGGGTAATTAAATAATTACACACTTTTAACTCAATGAGTATAAAGCGGGTTAATGCCCAATTTCGGAACAGTTACGTAACGTTTTTTCATTATGACGTAACTGTTACAGAACGGTAACGTAATTGGACGTTTTGTGAAACATGTAAAGGAGGAACATTTAACCAATATTTTTTACAATTTTCATTGAAAATTCTGCTGTGAAAATTCGCTTTGTAGAAACCCTTTAGAAGAAATGTTTCTGCAGCGGCTAAGAGAACTCACTAAGGTTTAATTAAAAGTTTAAAATATGTATCTAATTTAAATTTTTATAAGAGATATATCAAAAATCCAAGTGCCACTCTTTGCATTACATATTGTCTTATAAAATGGTTGTTAGAAAGCATTTCGTTTTATAATTAACTAGTAGTTGCCCGTTGCATTCGCAACTAAAGGTTTTATCTGATCTGATGACAAAAATACAAAAATAACAAAAATCTTGGTAAATAGCCGGATTGAGCAAATAGGCATGTTTGAATGCCGTGCGCTGTGTCAACTTACCCCTAACAATGTTTTGAATGCGTAAGTAGGGATAAAAGAGAGAGTTGTCATACTAAAACATGCAGGGCAAGCATGTCAGCCATAAAGTTGGCGTAGCGACATCCCATTCTGCACGGACGCACGCCAAGAAAGGGAAGATATTAGTAGGATTATTATTTATGTATTAATACAAGCTAATCCCCGCGCGCTTCGCTTAGCGTGTCTAGATTAAACTGAAGTATAAAAAAGTTTATATTCTCGGGAATCCCGGGAAATTCATTTTTAAATTTCCCGTTTCCCGGGAACTAAAATAATCCAGGAAAAATTACCCTCTAGTGCCATTCATCCAGTGAAGAAACGCACACCAGTTAACAAACTTTTTCATTTTCAACTCTTCCACAGTAACAGTTTACATTATTTTATCAAATCCCATTTAGCTATTTTAACAAATTGGAGTATTTGATTTCCTATTGGAACCATTCATTTATCTGGGATATAAAATATTCAATATGGTATTTGAAGATCTCGTACTTCTTTTAATTACATTAAAATCCGTTCAGCCGTTTTAGATGAAAAATTGCTAATACCACAAAAATCTTCAACTTTTTCGGGATACAATTAGAGATGTTACGGAGCTTCGACTACGATTCCGATAATTCGGAACTTCTGATTTCACCTCCGGTTTCGACACTGGAAGTGTTAACGGAGGTCGAAGTCTAGCGAATAGTCTTTTAATGTCGAATGCTCGCCAATATTTATCGTGTTCACCAGGGTCGTTAGCAATAGCGAACAACTTTTTAGTAGCGCTAGCTAAATCTATGACTCTTTAAGAAAATGGATTGGATGGAGACAAAGCTGCAAGGCTCTTGTTCATTAAGTATAATATTTCACTTTTGGAGTCAATTCATTTGATTTAGTTTGCTTACTATTACCATTAACCATTATGAATCATGTTGAATTTGTACGTTCATCATCGACACTATATGTTTATCTATTATTTTTGAGTTATATTTAAAGAATTTAACTATATTTAATGTTTTTATTTGCCCTTAAAACAAACTTCTTCTGTCACCACCTGTGCAACCCCCTCCGACGTCGATTCCGACTCCAATAAACCAAATTCAAAAACTTCTACTCCTACTTTTGTTCCAACAAAGCCACCTCCGTAACATCCTTATAGATACAATACGCAATTTTTTTTTTTTGTATTCCAAACAAGAAAAAAAAATTGCGACTATGATTTGAGTAGAAATATAGTTTTTTACTAATTTCTCAATAGATATAGCTTAATATAAACGAAATAAAATTAGTAAAAATTAAGGAAATTTTTGAAGGAGGCAGCTAAATATTCTGGATAATTAAATTACCTTAATATAAAACATTCAAGACATACCAGTTGTAACAGCAAAGAAATCCTCGATAAAACCAACATTTTCCACCGCGGACCTCCGGCATCTTCAAAAGGACGCGAATTTTTTCATATTTACACTGTTTAAATGTCTAGGATCTATTTTGTTGATTACAATTCACCGTTATTCAGTTACAAATTAAAACACTTACACTCACATAAAACTACTTAAGTCCGGGAAAATTCGGGATAAACCAGGACAATATCTCATATGCCAAAGTTCACCAAATAAACTGAGCTGCCTAAGCTAACGGTCATTGTTGCCCGCGCAAACTCCGTTTGGCTCAAAATTCAAATTCTTATTTTGGATTTTTCAGGAAAAATTAAAAAAAAAACTAATAAAAAGTGCTTGAAAAATTATTTTATTATTCCTTTGAGTGTCGTTAAATATAATAATTTAAGTAATTCTACATAATATTTCAGTGTTAAAATAAAGTTTTCACTAGTTTTGCAAAATTGATGTTAAATATGTTTCAAATCAGTTCTTTATGTATTAAATCTTATACCTATGATCATGGTAAATTATAAAATTTTTTTTCGGTGTTTGTTAATTTTGATTATTATACATTATTTTATTTTATTCCTGTAACGTGTTGCAGAGAAAAAATGTTGCAAGTACCTATTATAGATATTCATAAATAGTTAGTTTTCTAGACTTTTTCCTCCGATATGCCAAAAAACATTCTTAAGACGGTATCTGTTTAAAAATTATTATTTTTAATATTGAAAAATGTTAACATTTAGATTACTTTATCTTTATACTTTAAAATTAAAAAAGCTATTTTATGTAAGCAACAATATTTATTGTTTAAAATGGGAGTATACTTAAAATAAATACTACAAGTAATAACTAATCAACTAATAAGTTGTTCAAAACTCCTTAGTTTATTTACACTAACTTAATGATTAATATAAACATAGACTAATTGATTTTTTTTTATTTTTCTTATAGAATGTTACTCCCGACTCCCGATTACCAGTTCAATTTGTGGATGACCCTGAATTGGCTTATGTAATCCAAAGATATCGAGAAGTTCATGATTTAATTCATACAGTATTAGGAATGCCAACAAACATGTTAGGTAAAGAAATTAAATTTTGAAATCTAAGTAAACATATTGTAAAAGGCTTATTTCGATACCGCGCAAACATCGATTGTATGAATGTTAATGATGATATCAGCGTGATTATTTCATTTAGGTGAGATCACGGTCAAATGGGTTGAGGCTATTCAAACCAAATTGCCGATGTGTATTGGAGGAGCAGTGTTCGGTCCTATTCGATTACGTCCTAAGTAAATAACATTAACAAAATATGTGGGTCATTCTTTCTTTAATTACTTGGATAAGCAAGTGAACATTAGTTTTGTGGATTATTCCTCAGAGTTTCTTGGATATAAATTAGACATTTTTTAATGTCGCATATTGAGGGCATTATGATTGTTGAATCCTAAAGGTTCGACAAACAGAACGTATTGTTAAACATTTTTTTTATCTTGAATATTCTTAACTAGCTGATACCCGCTCGCTTTGCTGAGAGTATCTAAATTTAATTGATTGCTGAATAGATTCCCTACCGTCATAGCGATAGATACTTGTAGACTTTAGATCCAAAGTAAATTCATCAAAATCCTAAAAAATGCTTTTCTAGGAAGAGATATTATAGTTATCTCACAGGTTCTATACGATTTTAAGTATAAAAAGGTCCATTAAGAAAATGGATCTTTATTACCAAATGTAATTTAAAACCGTTCAGCTATTTTAGTAGAAAATATTAGGAGCTATCCTACAGGAACCGTACTTTTTTTAGGATAAATGGTATTCAATATGTTAAGATCTGAGGCACCCGAGGTATCTTTAACAAAACTTCATTAAAATTCGTTCCGTTAAGTAATTGTTAATTATTTAAAAATTTATTATATTATTTTAATACATTCATTTAAAATTCAAATTTCATTATTAATTTTATCGGGTTTTAAATTGTTAAAATTTATTTTCCAGTAAAAATTGTCAATTTTTTATTTTAAACTTTTACGAGATTTTTTTCTTCAGGAAAATGGGTTAAAATGGGTTAAACCGTAAAATACACGGTTCCTGTAGGATTCAATTGTTATACTATCCTATGGGAACTGTCGATTATTTCGGCATAACAAGCAATCTATATCATTCTCTGCCCCGTTAACTATCACATGGAAGCGGATATTGTGTCAAATTTTGAGTTCAATTGGTGTAGAATTTTTCGAGTTTTTGTTTTAAATAAGGACACACATAACATTTTTATATTTATAAGAAAAAAGATAGCAACTAAACAGCCACTACGTACGACGTACAATATCCAGTCGCTCTGCCAACGCTTTTTAAATATGTGATATCTTCTAAGATATTAATTTTTATGATACGATGTTAACGGGCAATTTTTTTTTTTTTTTTATTTAAAATTGTAAGCGCTTAGCTACTAGGCTATATGCGCCCTTGTTCAGTATATATCATTTTGATATGGGCAATTTTGATCTGCATGAAATGCACAACGAATCTAATGTATTTAATTGGATAAGGAGTAATACTGTATTGTTTAAAATAGCTTGGTGAAGAGTAAATAATTTTTTTGTAATATGTAAAAGATAAAACTGGTTCTTTTGGATTATCCTTAGAGGATAAGCATATACCGTTGCGGACTTTTTTATCAATCTTTTTAAGATATACAATTTCGCCGCATATTAGTGTAATCTATCTCGTAAGGTTTAGCAAGCGTTTGCAATGTAAGTGCACAAAAATATGTTAATTATGACCTAACATTATATATCTTTTAATTTCCCGACTGTTCTCTACTATAATATGCATGTATTATACCTGCAAACCTTCCTCTCGAATCACTCTATCAATTTCTGAAAACTTCATTAAAATCCATTGTGTAGTTTAGAAGATCTAAGGGAACAGACAGCGGGAGCGATTTTGTTTTATACTATGTAAAGATGCAACGAATATTCGACTACTATTCGGCTGCATTTTTTAATATTCGGTCGAATAGTATACAATATTCGGCCGAATACCGAATACTAAATCATAACAAAATAAATGCTTAATTCAAAATTAAAAATATTTAAATCACAAATTAAAATTGAAAATCTATTAGGGAGAATTAATTATGATGAGTCAAAACATTTTTTTCTACATTTGAGTAAAGTTTTGTAGAGTAAGAACCTGCTTTGAATTTAGAAACCACTACTTATATGGATCTAGGGTCCGATCTAGGCGAATACTTTGTAAATAAAAATCAATTTCGGTTGTCGTTAAATTTTTCTTTTTTTTTAATAAAAAATAATGCGTTTCGTGATACGATTTACTCAGAAATAAAACGGCCGAATATTCGGCTAAATCACTATTTGTTGCATCTCTATTTTATACTATGTAAAGAAGATAAAGATAACTTACTAGTCATGGATGATCCAATATAAATCTTTAAGTAAAGGCAAGATCCATTTACATTTAAATGAGTGATTTTCACAAATTTGGTTGGGAAATTAGCGTTTCACTTCGATAAGAGACTAATTTGTGATTTGATTAACAAGTAATTAACTAAAGATGGAATGACCCATGTATAAGTAAATATATGCATAAAGTAACATTTCTTTTTTTAGCCATCGAAACAAGTATCTACAAATCTATATGCCATGGGCAATACAAACGGGTGCTACGGCTAAATTTCTCCTAGGAGTTCACTACGAAAAACGTTGGGAGCAGCCAATGGACGATCTATTACGAGAACTGAATATAAAACCTTTAATTGTACAAACTTCAAACCAAAAACCAATCGAAGAGTTAAATAAATGAACAAATAGCTTTAAAAAATAAACGCTTTATTATTCAATTTTTTCCTGATTCTCCAACATTCACTGTATCATCAATTAAAATATTTATTTCTTCTGGTTCATCAACATTGGCCGGACGATGAATCAATCCAAAAATGCCTGTACCAATCGGAGCTGGAAGACCTGCAATAATACTCTCGGATACTCCATTGATTTTATCGGTTTGTCCATAGTATGCAGCATCGAATAAATGGTCTGCCGTTTTTTCAAACTATTAAAATAAAAAGATTAAACAAAGAAATTTTGTGTGATTTTTTCCATTTTACCGAAGCTAAATTTAGTACAGATTGTTTAATTTTGGCTAGTCCATGTCGAGTTATTCCACACACCTCACCAGTGTGTGTCATTTGGGCGGCCAGTAACATAATATGCCGATAATCAACACTCATTCCATGACCTTTCATTACAGCATCGATTTCATGCATGATTGTTGTTCTTGCAGCCTCGATTCCTAAAGTTATAAACACTTCGTGTGTGTTGTTTGATTTTGTTTGGGCTCCTTTAACACCGTAAGTTGCCATCACTTCTCGAAGATTGTCGCCTTCTACCACCAATCGATATCCATCACGACCATCAACCTTTTGATGTTCTATCACCGCACGACTTATAGCTTTAAGTCCTTTGATAACCACTTTTGGAAGCTCAATCATTAACGAAAGAAGAGCGAAATTTAACTTGTGGCCCGTTTTAGCGGTGTTAGGATAGACGACTATGATTGAGTCACTTTTAACATCAACTTGTTGTGGTTTTAGTTTTAATTTTGAAGTACATAAACTGTATCTAATTGAATCGGCATTGACTTCTAATTTTAGTAACCGAATTCTGTCTAAATCAAGACGAATAAGAACGAAACATTCTTGAGGAAGATAAACTTCTTCAATAAATGAAGCAACCTAAAATGAAAAGATATTAGAAAAAACCCACTAGGAATATGCTTCGACTTGAAATACTTCGCCTAATGTTGTTTTTTCTAGTCGTCCCTTGACTCGTCTAGCAAATTCTGGCTCATAAGGATTTTCTAGTTCAGCTGTGATAATTGGAGTTATAATCTTTTGACTTGCATTCATGATTTCCTTAATTCTTAAATTTAAAAAAAAAATAAATTAACAAACTGAAATTTTTTTGATAATTTTTACGTTTAGCGTTATTTACAGACATAACTCAGCTTTTGTAAATTTGCGAGTAGGGAAGCTATTTTTTACTATTATAAATTTTACGATGAAAATCCGTGGTAAATTTTTATACAAAGAAGCCATTTTTTACTATTGTTTTTGCTATGAAAATGTGAAATAAATTTTTTTGTAGCGCTAGATATTCTTAACGTAGGTTTGGGCCTTCTTTTTTTAATAATTATTTCTTTTTCTTTAAACGGTGTGGAGCCAAAAATTTCATTGAGAAAATTTTCACCATGCAATTGCAACTAAAGCCATGTGGATATAAAGACTAAATTTTTGAAATTAAAACTTCTAGAAAATAATTAAAAAATGTAAAGAAAACAAACGCACTAATTACAATATTGTTTTTAACAATGCGGCTGCCAGGTTTAGATACGCTCGTTCCACTCATTATACGTTTATTTGGCTCACTATGTTCTATTGAATAGAGCTATGAAATCTTCTATACGATATTTCAGTGTGGAGCATCCAAGCAAGTAAACCGTTTTAGCAAGTTGGGCCATTAGATACCGCATACGCATGCGCGATTATGTTGAATCGCTGTATGTTAAGTGGATTCTACAACCCAAGCAGCTTCCACAGGATATTTACATAAGTCTATCTCATTTCATCATATCATTATGGTGCATAGTAGACACGCTGTTCAAGCCACGGATTTCAAATATGTTGTTGGGTCTTATATTTGATTGTTAGTAAGTTGAACGTTTAAAAGTTTTTGATTTGTTTGAAATTTTACTCTCGTTTGAAACTTAATTGGAATATTTGACCAAAATTCTAATAGATAATGGATATAGCAAATTTGAAATATTTTTGAAAAAAAAATATTTACTCATATATTTTCGAAAGGAATTAGGGAAGCGGCGCTTTCACAGCTTCCACGGACTGCACGCCACTGTTCCATACCATGATTAACTCATCTTAATCTACGCCTAAATTTTTATTTATAGATAGTCGTGAAATAGTTTCAATTTGTACTGTTTAGAAAATGTGTCAGTTATAGACGCAGTAGTTCAATTTGTGGCTAGTCTAAACAGTCTGCAATTATCTAAGGTTCCGTTTTTGAATTGCCAAATTGTCATTTATTATATACCTAGGTACTCCCTGCGTAATATTCATAGCAGCAACACCAGCAAAATGAAACGTTTTCAAGGTCATCTGCGTTCCGGGTTCTCCTATACTTTGGGCCGCCAAAGCTCCAACTGCTGTTCCTGGTTCAACGATTGAATGAATATACTTCAAACTACACATTTTCAAAAACTCGATCATCTGCCCAAATGTAAGACGTTCAATTTCTTTTGCTACGATTATATTTTTGTATGTCTCCTGGATTAAATCAATTTTTCTCGCTATCTGATACATAAAGTCGGACATTTCCTTTTTAAAGTCTTTCGAACATTCGCTTAGTATATCTTTACATTCTTTGATTTTCGCACGTTCATTTTTGTTTAAATTTTTGATGGTGACCTCTCGAGGTTCAGGATCGGGTAGTTTTCTTAGATTGGCTTTGATGTTATCTTCCCGTTTTACTCCAGAACTAGTCAATCGGCTGATGCGTTTTTTAATTTTACTTCCGTTTTTTTCGTAGATGTCCCAATCTGTTCCTAATATATAATCAGTTAGTTTACGAACGCGATCGCCTGTTAAATTTTTTTCACTGCGATAAGAAAAACAGGCTCGAACATGTTCTAACACTCGTTTAAAATCAACAGGGCAATCATTTCCTTCCATATAGGTTGGATCTAAGCCATCACAGCCGTATTCAAATTGGATAACATCTCCTTCAGCATTTCTTACGGTTCTATCGTATTGAACGACCAAATCTTCCAAAGACTTAAAAGAAAAATTAAAGACTAGTAATTGTTGTATATATTTCCCAAATCATGATAGTCTAGAAGGAATCGGTGGATGAGTATAAAAAATTATTTCGGTTATTTTTTTTTTTAATATCTTCAATATATTTTATAGAAATATAGTTTACATAAGACGTCTTGGGCTGATATTCCTCAAGGATATTCGGGCCTATTCTATAAGACGTCAAGTGAGACGACAATAGCCGATTCATATAATTCTAAAATTGTTTAAACAATATCAGACTAAGATGTCTCATGGAAAACTATATTTCTATAATATTAACTATATATTGAATAGATTTTAAGAGAAAAGTCAGTGGAAATAGTTTTCGGTATTATTTGTCGGTTTTTATCAAAACTAAAGGTTCTAGCCCGAAAGCAATAAGAAAAGTGCCCCAGGCGATTTTTGAAAAATGGCTGTTTTTTACAAACCTGTCCCTGGATGAGATCATTTTCGTGGTGAGCGAAAACGAATTTTTTAAAGCGACTTTTTTCAAATGAAAGATGGATAATAAATGCACTAATTGCATTTTAAAAAAAAGTGTTTATTTAACGGCTGATGTAAAAACCACCCTCAAAAAATAAAAATAATATGTTTCATTATTTGTAGATTTACAAAATTTCTGAAATATGAAATATATATTCTGAAATATATATTATGCGTTTTATCCATATCTATGTACAGTTTTAATTTCATGAAAAAATCTTCAATAGTTTTCTAGAAAAAAAAAATGTTAACGTCTGGAGTAGTTTCCCCCGTAACTCCAATACAAGTGGAGGTAGCGGGTTAAAATTGTGGGACCATAAGTTTTTCGTAAAGAGGAATCAGCACGGAAGCATTTTTCAAAAACCGCCTGGGGCACTTTCCTTATGGCTTTCGGGCTAGACCCTCTATAATGAGATATTTACTTTTACAAGTCTTCGTTGCATATAACCAGTTTCGGCGGTTTTAACAGCCGTATCCACTAATCCTTCTCGACCTCCCATGGTGTGGAAGAAAAATTCCGTCATTGTAAGCCCCGAATAAAAACTATTTTCCACAAATCCTTTCGCAGCGGGAGTTTTTGCTAAAATGAAGAAATAAGTATAAATAAAAAATATTTAATTCAAATCAATAAAATTACAATGCCGATGAAAATGAGGTAAAGACCGATCTTCAAATCCATTAGGAACTCGTTTTCCATTTAAAGCTTGCTGCCCTACACAAGCTATCATCTGAGAAATGTTGATAACAGACCCTTTAGAACCACTTAAGGCCATTATTAAAGGCCCATTTGTAGAATCTAATTGTCGAGTACATGCTTGACCAGCTCGATCTCGAATCACAGACAGTTCACTTAATATTTTATTCTCTAAAGTTTGTTCAGGAGTGCAACCAGGTTGAGACTGTAATTTATTTTCAGCTAAATCCCGAATAAATTCATCACATTTTGCATAGCCTTGTTGAACCAGAGCTCGTTTTTCTTCCAATAAAACCTGGCTTGGAGTTACATCACCAAGGCCTATACTAAATCCCGTATTCATTAAATACTCTGAAGCCATTCGACCTGAAATACTTTTATTTAAAAAACTCAATTAATAACCAATTTTAACCATCTTACCACATCTCCACATCGATCTTATAGCAAATTCCTGACCAAAATCTCGAAGAATTATATAGAAAATATTACCCCCTTTTCCACCCGAACCTAAATGACTTTTATCAACCGTTCCAGCGATAAGTTCCGAGTTTCGAATTATTACGTAACTATCTTTGTAACAAAGCTCTCGATTTTGAGTGTAAGCTTTGCCTTTTGATTCTAGATTGGCTTTCACTGAATAGTCTCTATTTGGTCTAAATATTAAACTAAAAATTTGTTTTCCAGTCCAAAATGGACTCGGTTTGAGAATTGCAGGTGTTGGAAGTTCGATTCGTAAATTCGAATCTTTTCCTGCTAATAGAGTAGCTGCTAATTGGCTGGCTTTTGTCTTATCCAAAAATGTATCTTTGTTAGTCAGTAAATATGAGCCAGTAAGAAAATCTTGAGTTGGAGCAATCAAAAGTTCACCGTTTCTAGGTGTAACTAAGTTTGATTTATTCTAAAAAATAAGAAAAAAGTTGATTAATGATTATAAGGTTTAAAAGTTTGAAGAGAGCTTTTAAAAGCATAACACTATTGATATATTGGATTTATAATTTTTATCTTTTTCTTATTAGGTTTGTTCGCGGATCTGATACTGAACTGATAACGTACCAATCCAAGTGGATTTAGGATAATCGTCAAACGCATACACGCTTATGAACTGATTAAGGGTTATTTTCCCGTGAACGAGTTTGAAAATGTTCGGAAGTAAGACGATGATTCACGAGAACCCACGAAAATTGTTAATTGAATTTAACGTTGAGAGCGAAGGAAAGAAAATCTAGCCACATTTTATCAAACTGCGCATGAGTAAGAGAATCGAATTTTTCGTCTTAACACGTTGACGGACAGTAGAAACAAGTGAAATTCGAAAATTGACACTATATGTTTTTGTAATTTTTAGAATATTAAAAGTTTAGTTTTACTCTTTCTGCTTAAATACACTTAATTTTGATTAATTCAGTGCATACTCAATGTGTTAACCTTGCATACTAAATTTTTTTTCGAAAACATGACACTAGGCTTCTACTTGTACGCTGGTAAATGCACATTTGTGCTGCTACAGCCGCAGTGTCTAAAAACGACCGTTTCGTATTGGACGGCTATTGCCGTCATGTCACATAGTGAACTTGAACTTGACGGCTATAGACGCAACTGTCCGTCAACGTGTTAAAAAAACGAGAATCGCTAGATCCAAAGTCCCGTTTCTCTATCGTTTCCTTTCAACTTTAAATTGAATTCAGTATCAGATCCGCGAACAAACCTATTTTCTCTTACTCTATGGTTTTGAAAACTCTCCCATGTGTATGTTAACTTACACCCATTAAAATTAATGCCTCAGCTTTGGCTTCTTCGGTTTGAGGTAAATGAAGATTCATTTCATCCCCATCAAAATCGGCATTGTAAGGGTTGCAAACACTTTCGTTGAATCTAAATGTTCGATGTTGGTGTACTTTGACGTGATGTGCCATAATTGATAACTTATGTAAACTTGGTTGACGATTGAAAAGTACGACGTCACCATCACGAAGGTGTCGTTCAACCAAATCTCCTAACTAAAACCATTATGCTATATTAAATACGTGCGTAGTATCCTAAAAATAGATTGGTTCTAGATGGAAGTAAAATCGTACATTGTACGATACGAGACATGCGCAATATAAATAATTACCATAATTTTAAATTACGAATGCCTTGTACCGTACAATGTACGATTTTATTTTCATCTGGAACAAATCTATTAAGAACTTCAAATAAAATAAGACTAGATAATTTTAACATAGATTCAACATTGTTATAAAATATAAACTGTTTACTAAACGTAGCACATTAACAACGCTTATTGAAAAGGTTTGTTTAGTTTAAATGAAAATAAAAAATTACTTTTAAGTCTTGTGCTAAACGATTTCTATCGCCATATTTGAGAAATTTTTTGAAAGGTGAATTTTTTTGTTGTACGTAATTAGCTCCTGGCCAGACATTTGGTCCATTTACAACTAATTCTTTCATAAGAGCTAAATTTGATTTGTTCACACGTTCTGGAAATGTAAGAATTACTGCAATATGAACTGGAACACCGACCTTAAAATACAACATATTTTAATCTAACTAACCAACTGATTATTTATTATTTATACTTGATCTATTTCCAAATTTGGATCTGGCGAAATTACTGTACGACCAGAAAAATCAACACGTTTTCCTGATAAATTACCTCGAAACCGACCCTGTTTTCCTTTTAGTCGTTGAACTAGACCACGACCAGGTTTCTTCGGCTAAAAAGAAAATAAATATTTAAGATGATATTAAAAAAAATGTGGAGAAACGAACCATCATAGCTTGAGGAATTCCTGAAAGTTCGCTATTAAAATATAACGCTGTTTGCAGTTGTAAAAAATCCCATCCTTCCTGGTACATTGTTACTGAAGCGCCTGATAATTTATGTTTTCGAATAACATCATTGATAAAAACTATTTCAGATTGTTTCATAGTTAAATCATCTTCATTCCTATAACGAAGTATAATTATTTTAAATCGAAAACTTTTTTGAATTACTCACGTTCCTGCTTTTAAAGAGGTGACCACAGATGGTCGTATACAAGCAGGAGGGACTAACAATCGAGTTAAAATTAAATCTTTTGGATGAGCCCTAGAAATAAAATATAATTCCAATTAAGTTTAAGTTTGAAATAATCATATTATTACCAAACCTATTTGTGTCCATTAGAAGTAAAGGAATATCCGCATGAGGAATTAGCTCAAAAAGTTTTAATACTTCTACAGGTGTTAAAATATGCATCAATCCACTAGTAATAGCTGATTTTAGCTCTGGATTCATATCAACAGCGGCATTGAATTCATCTAATTAGATTATAAGAAACAATTAATACAAATCGATAAATAATGCATAATCTATAGACAAGACTTTTATGTGTTTCTAAATTTCATTATCTTTTAAAACATTTGGCCCTATCCCGGAAGACGTATTACTTATCAGGTAAGACGTCACTTCGAATTCACATTAACAACTCTCATTTATCATTTAAGTCTCCAGAATGTTGTAGAAACAAAGGTTTAGAGTAAATAAGAAATGAATCGTTCAGTGATAACACTCAGTGAACACAACCCCGTTAACTATGAAATATTCTTTCATTAGCTGCTACAGAACTGTTACGTAGCTGGACGATTTGTGTTCACTAGGTGTCATATTAAAGAGTCTCTCAGAGGAGGTCAAATATCTTGGAGTGATCCTCGATAAGAAATTGACCTGGAACTCTCATATACAGAGAACCCATCAAAAAGCGACCTTAGCGGCGTGGGCATGTCGCAGGCTCTTTGGGAAAAACTGGGGACCAAACCCCAAAATGTTCGTATCTGACGGTGGTGCGCCCTATGGTCACGTACGCTTCGGTGATATGATGGCCAAAAACAAAGGAAGGGAGAACCCAAATTCTGTTGGGCAAAACTCAGCGCTGTGCGACGATGAGTATATGTCCCTCTGCAGCATTGGATGCATTTTTGGATCTCCTCCCTCTACATCTTCATGTAAAGAAAGAGGCTATGATCTCTGCTCTGAGACTAAATGCAGAAGCAAAGTTGAAGTCGGGGGACCTTACGGGTCACTTAGAGATTCTAAAGGAAATTTTAAGGAATCCGGTGCTTCAAATGCTATCGGACGAAATTCCAATGACATACATCTTGGACCAACCATATTCAAGGTCTGCATACCAGACAGACCACTGTGGGCGTCGGGGGAACCGGTCTTTAAAAGTGGGCCGGTCTGGTTCACCGACGGCTCAGTTATGCATGACAGAGCAAAGATGGGCGTTTATGGGCCATATGGCCAAATTGAACAGGCCCTTGGGACTTGCACTACCATATTCCAGACTGTGGTGCTTGCAATAGGTGAATGTGCCAGACTAAACCTCGCAAAGGGTTTAAATGGAACACATATCAATATTGTAAGTGACAGCCAAGCAGGGTTAAAAGCACTGTCATCTAAGACGATGAAGTTTAAGCTTGTTTGGCAATGTTCACAAACACTCAGGGAGCTAGCAGCTTATAACAAAGTCTACCGATGGTGGACTCCAGGACATGAAGATATAGAGGGCAATGAAAAAGCCGACCAACTGTCCAAAAATAACACCTCATCAGACCTTTTTGTAGAATCACAAAAAGTAGAATCAAAAACGCTTTTCTGGCTTGGGAGACCAAAACCAAGGCCTCGCACTGGAGGAACACTCCGGGGCATAGAGAAGCTAAGAAATTCATAAAGCACTCCAAGAAGAGATCGCATGACATATTGTCACTTGACAAAAGGAACGTAAGGCTCCTAACAAGCCTCTATACGGGCCACTGTACCCTGAATTACCATCTTCACAAGATTGGTAAAGCCGACACCAACATATTATGTCGTCTCTGCTGGAAAGCGGCAGAAACGGCGGAACACATTTTGCGCTCATGTGAGGCAATTTTCAAAAGAAGACTGCAGCATATCGGAAAGACGGACATAACGCCTGACGAGATAGCAACGGCAGCCCCTAGGCAGGTGCTGGCTTTCTTTAAAAGCCTGGAGCTCCCCTAGTAAACACAGAGGGTCACATCACAATAGACCTCCTTGGTCGCAGTGATTAAAGGAAGGAATATCCTGGAACCCGTAAAACGGAAATATTAAAGGGTGGCCGGACAAAATGTCATGAGGACAGAATATAAGATGTTTGGGTATTTACTTGTTGTTGATCAGTTGGGAACCGGTACCAGAGTCCAGAACACTGCACTGTGTAGCATAAATCTAATGATAAAAATATAAAACCAAGAACGCTGCTCTTTGTCATTGTAAGAAACACACAGAATTAAAAAGTAACGAACAGATTAAAACGTTACACTATAAATGAACACTTCCAAAAACTAAAATTTGAAATATTAGATGGAAAACATACTCTCTTAAATTAAAATAGTGAAAAATCACTATTTATTTGTGAATATTCACTATTTCAAATAGTTAAAAGTATACCTCTGCTAAATAGTAAATATTCACTAATCGAAATTGTCCATGCCATTTTGTGGCACGTATTAAGCACGTATTAAAGAGTCATATACCGTTTGAACTTTTGAAAAATCGCAAAAAACAAAGATAATTTTTTCCAATTTTTGTGAACATGTTCAATTTGAAAATTTGGTGTTCGAAACACAGATATTTAAAAATAAATGTTTGAAATGCTTTCTCAAATTTTTGTGAGCCGTTGGCTCGATCATGGAAATTTTTATGGTCTTTTTAAAGTTATTGGGGTCAGACAGATAATTACCTTAAGGAGGTGCTATGTAAGAGTTAAAATTTCTTTGATGTTAATTATGATTTAATAAAATAAATCGCTTAGTAATTGCAAGAGTTTATAAATCTTATGTTTCAAAGTACGATAAATCAACAAACACATTCTGTATTTAGAACGATTACTAATTATATACTAACTTAATTGGTTTTTTACGATAGCATCTTTATCTTTTTTGCTCCGAAACTTTTCATGTACTATTTTAAGAACAGACCCTCCACCACCAGCAACTTTCATGGAAGCGGTTACTTTCTTAACAACTCCATTTAATTCTTGGCAATTAGGACAAATCGTGGCCTTTTTGGCCTTTAAAAGAATCTTCTTGCGGTAAACTTTTTTCAAGCTATATTTAAGATCGGGATTTTCAAGTTTTAATCGAAAATCAATTTTTTCGTCTTCTCGTAACAAAACATACGAACATTTCTAAAAATAATAATTACATTAACAACGAATTAAGCAATGTAGTTAACTGGTTTACGCTTTGCTTACTTTACAAATGGTTTGTAAAATGGAAATAATGCTGTTGAAATATCCCACATGGAACACAGGAAGTTCCAAGTCAATATAACCGAAATGACCTATGCACTCCCTTAAATCTTTTTCGCATGTTTGGCATTTGGCGTCTTTTTGACTAGTTCCCTAAATCAAGAAAACGTTTCTTAGTAGTTGACATGCTAATTAAATTAATAACTGAGTATACCAGTCGACGATCAAGGACTCCATGAAGTACAGGTGTCCTTTGTGGATCTTGATTGTATAAATTTTTTGCAACTATAATAATATGGGCTTTTTGCTGCATCGACTGGGGGCTTTCCACCCCAAATGTAATGTGGGATCTGAATAATTGAGAAAAAAATTATTAAGAGAAAAATATACTTAAATATTTAAGCTTACATTTTACGAGCTACATCTGTATTTCTATATTGCTCTTTAGGCATGTTTTTTTTTTAGAAAAAAACTTTCAAGTCTTGTTTTTGGTTACATATCAAATTGACATATAACATGTGCACGCAAAATTCCGGGTGAATACAGAGACCCCTGATGATATAATATTTAAGTATCGATATTTTTTGAAAATTTCATTATTAATTTTTAGAATTTGTAGTAGTTTATAATAAAAGTATATTTTAAATCAAATTAATTGAAAAAAATAACAAAAATACAACAATAATGATAAATTATTCACCTCAAATAAATACAGCGCATTAGTAGATAACATTTTTAGCAATAAATTGTACCCGAATACTGTGAATACTGTGGGCAATATAAGAATTCCATTTTTCGAATGAGTAACAATCGAAATATGTATTTAATAAAAATAAAATTTTTGGTCGTTCCAATTCACTATTTATAACAAAACAATTCTAGTGTTGTTCAAAGCACGCCCTACGCACTTATCTCTGAATTCCGTTAACACCAAAATTAAAATTTCTGTTAATAATGGAAAATGATACATATTTGCAAAATTGACTTGTTTATATATATACTCCATTATCTTAAACCACAAGGAATCCATATAAAAAGTCAGGGAAAATACTGTAAAACTTCATTAATATTGAAAAGATATCTGAGGAAAACTGCGTTGATTGTTGTTCCATATTTGGTGGTAGGCTCATTTACATTATTTTACATTATTATTAATAAGGTGAGCGTACGTCCCGGATTGGCTGGGACAGTCCCGGATTTCCACCTTGCGTCCCGGATTTTTCAAGAAACAATATCCCGGATTCAGGTTTTTTGTCTCGGATTGTCCCGAAGTTTTGAAAAGGTTCTTACTTTCAATATTTATTTTAAATATATTTCAACTAGAAAAAATGTTGTACTCAGGAATTCTGATCAAAAAAATTTGATTCTTTTAAAAGAAAATACTTATTTTTATTATATCCTTAAATAGTATTTGTTATGTATAATTTTTATTTAAAAATAATTTAAAAAATCATATTTAAGTTATTTAACTTACCCCCCCCCCGCGCTACAAGTTCCCGTCCCGGATTTGAAATAAAAAAATATGGTCACCTTATTATTAATCTGTGTCGTCATATAAGTTATATATGTTACAGTGAATTTGTATTTCCAGTGAGAAAAATTTCTCACTAGTGAAAGTATATTTTCAAATATTTCAACATTTAATTTCAATATTTGGTTTATCTCACTGGAAATACAAATTCATTGTAACATATACCTATATAATGCAACAGGCAATGAAAGAAAGAGACAAAGAAAATGTACAGGCTTGCTTGCTACAGTGCATCCAGATCTATGTCAACTCTCAATTCGAAACGTTAAACTCAATGTAAGATTGGGACACACGAAGATCTGAGAATAGATCTCTGCACTGCGTATTAGATATACGCAATGTAACTATCTCTCTTTTTCGTTACTAACGTATATCTCTCCTCTCAACTTCGATCGTCTCGCCAGATCACACTTTTCGTAACGCTCCTGTAACACATTCACCAGTTTACTCCCCAAGTCCAGCGCGCGTAAAAACCTTTTCTTTTTTCTTTGCTGTTCATTTTAATTGGACATAATATATTTAAAAAACTTTTATTGTTGTTCTACTTCCCAGTGAGTAAAAAACGTCCAATTAATGAAGTGTGCAAAGTGTGTAACTGTTACAAAGTTGGGCACTTAGTGTTTATTGAGTAAAAATCTTTAAAAATGGAATTATATTTTCCTTTGTGCCCTTCATTGGTAAATAAATTAAATATCTTGTAGCCCTTGTAGCTGTAGTTTTAGAAGTATAAGCTACGTACCCAAAAATATCTGCTTGCTTTTTAAAATACTTATCCTAGGTCTTATATTGCGTAATAGGTTTAAGCATGTAGTACCACTATTATTATTATCGCACATTTATGATTTTACGGATCCCACGTTTTTTCTTGGCAGAATAGTTTTTGTGTCTTAAGATTTCATCTCCTGTTCTTTTTTTTCTCCCTCTTTGACTTCAATAACTCATCGAAATTTATAGTATTAAAGAACGTTGATCGTTGCGAGTCATCTACTAAAAGAGACGCTAGAATGTTTTAATTAGACTTGCGGATATAAAATAAATCTATTTTCTTGAATGACCATTTGTTTTAAAATCTAATTATATATTGTCCATCTATTTTTTTTTTCTGAGTATTGGTAATGAAATAAACTTTCTATGAGAAACTATACCTTTGTTGAAATGGACAGTGAGAGATTAGTCAGTAAATTGATAAAATTTGAAATAGAAGTGAAACGAGACAAAATATTCATTCAATGTAAAAACATTGATTAGTTGAGTTGATCGTTGTGTCAAAGCAGATATTGAGTTAATAACTTATAAGAATATACATTTTTTGTAGTGCGCTATTTTTCACTAATCCCACACTCGCCAATAAAAAGAGGATTATTAACAGGTTGATAAAAACAACATTGTTTGCATAAAATATTATTGAATGTTATTGTTTATAAATTTAATAAATTCATACAAATTTATAATAATTACTTGCTAAAATGTATTTCTAGCTCTTACATATTTTATTCATTGCTTGAAATACTTCCTGAATCATAGAGGATTTTTGTTTACAAACAACAAAATAATAAAAAATACACCATTTCTGTGGATATTTTGTAACATTTTCAACTAAGTACTACAATTTTTGACGTCTAACTTAAGTATAGTTAAAAAGATTAAAAATACATAAAATAGTTGAAAACCTGAAAAATTATAAATTATTATGCCGAATGATACATTATGTTTCCTCAACTGTTTGATATATAAGTTTACAGACAAACTTAACAGAAAAAAAAAGAATTTCAAGATTCTTTTTCTAAATAATGATTAAGTATTTTGTTGTTGCTAACATTTAGCTGATGTTCTTTAAATAAATTCTTCTGGTTCTCGAGGAGCGTCTAAATCGCGATAATGGACGACTGGACGAAAATCGGCACCACCACTGAAAATTTTGTTAAAAATGCTGATTTAACATATTTTAAACAATTATTTAAAAATAATCAGAAATAATAAGAAAGATTTTGTAATTAGTTACCGAGAAAAATTATTTTTATCAATCTACAATCTTTTCAAGACCCAACTTTGGCGTAAGATTATTGAGAAATAAAATAAAGAAAAGTAAGCAATTTTAAAAAAAGCAATTAAATTATCATTGATTTTAACGATTCAAATTTAGTCTTTTTGAAGTTGCTCATAAATGAATTTTCTTTTTTTAACTTGTTTATTTAACATGAAAAAAAGTATCCACTGTAACTTTCAGTCAACATTTTCTCAACAACAACAAGTTAGATTTTTACATAAAACTTTTCTAAATAATAAAGAAAATGATGGTCTAAGTGTTGATTTTAAAATAAAAAGTTTGTTGTTAAATTTCCTCTATGTTTTAAGACATAACGCCAGTTAATTCATTTATTTAATAAAATAAATTTTATTTTAAATTACCGTGCTCGCGAATATCCTCTAGAACGCGCTCCATATCCTTGGTTAAAGTATCCACCACGTGGAGGAGCTCCATAACTTCCATAAAGACTAGCATATGGCGCTGGATGGCCACCATAGCTTGGTGTTTCCTCTCGTTTAACCGGTTGTTGTTCAGCCAACATTGGTCGTTTTGGATCTTTCAAGTAGTTGTTGAAAAATTGAACCTCTTTTTTAACTTCTTCAACCTTTTCGGCATGTTTATTGAAAATGTGCTTTCGCACGAAATCAGGTCCCTTGAATTTCTTTCCAGATAAGGGGCATAACCACTTGTCTTTGGATAGTTCACGTGTGTTGGCCAAAACGAACTTATCCAATTCGGCTTGCTCGTCTTTCATAGCTAATGTAACCAGTTTGTCTGTTTTTGGATCACCAGTGGAACCACTACTGGGATTAGTTTTGTCAGGAAGAAAATGAGACATTTTGGTCTCAACAGCAGACCCCAAAAATGCGGTCATATCAGTCTATAAATAAGAAAAATGATTAAAAAAATGTACATAATATACTTTGATTTTATATTACTTTAGTTAATGGTGGTGGACCTCTTGCATGTAATATTCCACAACGATTTGGCATCTCATCTTCATTGGGATATTCACAATGATTGTAATAATCTACTGAATGCACTATTCTTAAGTAAAGTATTATTCTACAAAAAAAGTAAATAATTAATAACTATTCGATGCAAAATATATATTTATTAACTTGTCTAAAACTTTGATCAATGCTTCATCTCGATCGACGGTACAACTGGTAGTATCCTGAGTTTCTGTAGTTGACTCCAAACCCAATAACTCTTCTTCTTCCGCTGAAGCTTCTTCAATTAAATAATCCGTAATATTTTTTAAAACTGGATTATTTGAATCTAATCCAAATGACTAACAACAACAATTAGATTAATATATTGAATTTCGATTTCTGAAAGTAGATAATATTTTACCGGTGTTTCTAGTTTTTGTTCGACTTCATCGATCCATAAACTCGCTTTTCCGTCTAAATGTAATGCCACTTTGGCAGAAATACGAATATCAGAACGAACTACTTGCTTATGAGCAGTAATTCCATTTATTTGACGAATACGACGACTTAAATCTCGATTTACAATCGCTCCCAGTTCACAATCTCTAAGCTGGAAAAATATTAAGGCGACTTAAGAACTGATTTACTTATATTTTAAGTGGTAGGTATTTGATATAACGTTGTAGGTATTTTAACGTTGTAACTATAGACTGTAATAAGATAATAATAAGAACGTATATCTCGTATAGGAGAATTATTTAAACTCTAATTAAATTGTTAGCAATATGAAACTGTTTCCATAATTTGACAAATACCGTATAGCCTTCGTGGTGCTGTTAGCATTCTAATGTACATAATATATCTCTTAAGCCGCGTTCACATGAGTCAACTTTAGTTGATCGGCAAAAGTTGGATGCGACTTGAATCAGTTTTGGTTCAGACGTTTCAACTGTTAGAATAATTTTGAGGGTAGCGGTGGGTGCGAGAAGTGGTCCATACTATAACAGTTATGTTAACAAGAACAACTGCAAACAATTCCATCAAGTAGCAATTGTCGAAAGCGACGTTTTTGGATGAGTATAATTAAATATAATTTTTATTATGGGTAAGCAGAGCTCGCATAAGGCACCCTCAACGTGTAAGGACATATCTTTCAAAGCTCCTTAATAAAATATAATTTTTTACATTTTAAAACTGTGTAGTTATTCAAATAAAACATAAACCACAATCCAGAATATCCAATAATACCAACAGAGTTGAAAGCAAACTGACCGGCCAATTCAATCTAAAGGGTTCACACCAGCGGCGTGGGGCCCATACATGCTATAGATGCGCCGCATGTCTTGGAATTGTAAGACGATTTTAAAAATTGAATATTTTTGATATATTTGTGATTGTATGCATTGTAAAATGATTCTAAAAATACTTCTAAAAAATGTTATCATTTATACATTTTTTTTATTTACGTAATTATAAAAAGTATGGCTCATAAAATTGGCACAGAACACCAAATCAAATGAACGGCAAAAGCCGAATGAATGCGCAGACGACCGCAACACGCGGCCTGATGCGGTCGTTTGCTTCTAATTGGTCGCGCAGGCGCACTAGTATGGTCAAATACTATCTCTCTAGGCGTTTCACATTGCCGATTGACGGTTTGCAGATGCGGATGACGTTTTGATTCTATAGTATAGTAAATTTACATGTTACTGATACTGTTCGTGACTTATTTTGATTTATTTCCCAAGAGGCCATACAAATGTTCTGTTCTTTAGGATATGAACTATTTTCGATGTTTTTAAATACATTATATGATGCGGTTATTGATGCTTTTTGTAAGGAGCGTCGAATAAGGCTAATTTTTAAAAATAAATACTTTCATACAATGTTTAACAAATAAAAAAAAATTTAACTAAAAAATGCCCCCCCCCCCTTCTGCTGACCGCATGCCCTGTTTCAAAAGTCACCGCACGCCACTGGTTCACACATGTTAATACCTGGTAAAATTTGAACATGACTCACCACTTGAACGACAAAAGTTTGACTCGGCCAAACTTTTGTTGATCCACTTTATTGAAACAGAGGTTCACACTAGGTTTTTCATTAAAATGTTTGCGAGTAACTGAACTTGACTCGTGTGAACGCGCCATTATGGAAGACTAATTTTTA
Source organism: Sisyra nigra (assembly GCA_958496155.1). Classification (NCBI taxonomy): domain Eukaryota; kingdom Metazoa; phylum Arthropoda; class Insecta; order Neuroptera; family Sisyridae; genus Sisyra; species Sisyra nigra. The sequence continues at coordinate 14,805,919 of OY292314.1, forward strand.
AAAAATGGTTAAATGTTGAGATCAGAAAAATAGTTCTAGAATATTCACCGTAGCGCATTTGGAAGCTAGTACAGTTATAAAGTAAAGGCAAACATTTAATGTAAAATACAACCAAATGTTCTGAATAGAAATCTAGCAGCATCAAATAGCAACAATACGACTTACTCTTCAGAGCTTTTTTTTAACACAGCGATATATTTCTACTTATGTTCTTCATGGTTCTAGGTATCTTAAAAATGTTATAATTCGTTTAAACTTACTCTAATGTTGTTCAAGTTCCAACATATTTCTTTGATGTTGGCATTTCGAGTGAATGTGACCCAACCACGTCGTAACCATCTTCGTTCTGGTTGTGGATCAGCCAAAGCGACACGAAGAAATCCTGCATATCTTGAACACATCTACGAAAATAAAATATTTGAAAAAAGGAACAATTTCGAAAAGTTTGCCATCTTACAGCTTCGACTTCTTGGCGTGTAATTGTTGGAGCTAAATTTCTTAAAAAGATTGATGTTGTTTTATGTAAAGCGCGTGGAGGATCGGGTTTGGCCTCTTCGACCACCACTGGAGTTTCTTTAATAATAACATCGGCGTCTTCTTCTTTATCCTCAACATTTTTATTTTCGACTACTTCTTCGTCCTCCTCTTTGGAACTTTCCACTTTTTTCTCGGCGACTTCGTCGTTTTCACTTTCACTCTCACTTGATGAACTACTACTGCTACCAGAGTATGAACGTTTTCTTTTCTTAGACTCTTTGTCTTTAGTAACTTCGTTTTCGGTAGTTTCATTTGTTGGTTCAACGTCATTAATTTCTTGATCAACTTTTGGCTCGTCCTCATTATCCAAACTAATTTCGTTCATTTTTTCATCACCATTTTCTTTAGTTACTTCCTCGACGGTTTCGTCAGATTTGTTCAGATCTTCAACATTTGTTTCGGGCACATCGTCATCTTTGTTTACCGAAGTTGAGTCTTCTTCTTGTTCTTCTTGAGAAGACTTGTCCTGAGAATTTTCCTCAGGTTTTTCTTCTTCTTGAGTAGTTTCTTCTTTATTTTCAACTTTTGGTTCTTCGGTATCTTCAGATTTCGCTGGAACGGTTTCCTCAACCGGTTTTTTATCATTTTCTTAAAAAAAGAATTAAATTATTATGTTTTAAATAGAAATATACGATTTGTTTCAGATGATAATATAACTTACATTGCACGGTACGAGTAACTGGTAATATAAAATTGTATATTTACTTTTATGACTTGTACCGGGCAATGTACAGTTATATTATCATCTGGAACAAACCTATTGAGTGATCTTTTACCTAATGTAGTAATAACTTCAGCGGTTTCATCTAATACAGCCAAATCGGCTTCTGTACCTCCTTCTAATTTGATAACGACAGTGTCAAGAAGTTTAACGAGATCATCGGCACGTGAACAATCTACGCTAACTGAATCTAATTTACCATTTTCTAACAATTCCAAAAATACGTTTACTCGTTTCTGTAAAGAGAACAATAAATAATAATACTTGTAATATGCATTAATCATTAGGTTTGTTCCAGACGTTTGAGCAAAACACGTCCACGTAAGACAAAGAGAAAGGCACACTGACCAAGAAACAAGAGTGAGTGAAGAAACGCCCCAGCCCTCGGCCGTTTGGCCGCAACAGGCCGAGAGCCGATCTATGAACGTACATTTTTTATGACTATAGCTCGCCTGGGCACTGATTTGGAGGTGTTTAAACACCGCAAAACCAGTTTTAAATTAGGGTGAAGCCCTTGCTTCATGATTTTCACTCACTCTTGTCTCTTGGTTAATTTGTCTTAATCTTTGTCATTCGATGGACGTGTTTCAACATCATCAAATGTACAAGTGGTACAAAGTTATTGCTTTATTTGCCAAAAACATTAACGTCTTTAAGTTAAGAAAAATGATAAACGAGCTTTTAAAACCCATAATATTTATTAGTCGATGACTAAAGAGTTAGTCATGTAGTGCTAATTGTTAATAAAGAAATTTATTTTAAATATGGGTAGATCTTTTGTGTACATTTTTTTACAATGGAGTTCATCGATTTGGCAAATGAGGCATTGATTGTATGATAAAAGTAGGGATGTGATGTTCTACATAAAAAATCGATTTTTAATTAATCGATTGTATTTTTAGCAAAAAAATCGATTATTTCCATAATCGATTATTTTTTTACATCCCTAGATAAAAGTAATTAGTAAACTATAACTACATTAAAGTGGACCTACTCTCATTTGTACAATGGAAAATGAGTAACAGAAAAGTGCTTCAAATTAAATTCGGTTAAGACGAAACAGTATTGAAATTCTAAATAGGTTCAAATGTGAGCCCATTTTTTTATCATGAAAAAATAAAAAGATTATTTTACTCATTGTTGAGTTCATAATTTGTTTATTGTAACGGATTTAGACAAAGTTGACAACGTCGAACGAAGTGTTTAAAAGAGATGAAACATTTTCGGATATTTCACAATTAATAATCGAAATTTTAACTTTCAACAAGAAAAGTCTTTGGAATGAACAAGCCAGTCATTGTTTAATCATTTTTGATTTGATATTTGACAATTATTAAAGCGAAATGATAAAAAATAAGTGATTATTGTGTGACTTGTGAATTCGAAAAATCAAGGGTTTATTTTTTACTTGTATCGTACAATGCACGGTTTTATTTTCATCGGGAACAAACTTAAATATGATTAATCTATAGATTTTAATTATTTTATTAAAGTCTTAAAGTATTGAATAAACGTTATCAATATTGGCTAATTCAAGAACTAAATCACATACTTTTAACGCATTTAACTGCTCTTCCTTTCGTTTCACAGAATCCTCAGGATGATATTTCAATCGGAACCTAAAAAACAAACGGCAAAGACGTAAATTAGTGTTGGGGCTTAGAAAAGTGACCTCTTACAATTATTTTCACTCGTCATTATTATGGGACTAACACGGTGGCTTTTTTGGTATGAGTTATGTAGAGATTTAGCCGATTTGTTCAACACTCATTCAATCATAATTTTATTCATTCAAACTAATCAAATAATTTGAATGAACGTAAATTATACAATCCTCACTTAAACTTTGATTTCGATAAAACTTTATCATAGTAATTGAATCTTAAATTTTATCGGTTTAAAAGATAATGTTTGATTTTTATCATTTCGAATTATTAAGGATGAATAGGAGATAGATAAAAAAAATAGTTTTAATTTTAAATGTTATATGGAAATCAGATTTTTAATTTACTTTTAATTTTGTGGCACCCCAATTTTGATCTCAACAAGCTTTCAGTGAATGTTAGTCTAAACTTTTGAACATAATTCAAATTATAAAACTTGAAAATTTCAAATTTTTGCCATATTTTTAACATTAGTTTAATTAAAATAAATTTATTGAGGGAATAAAACTTCATAAGTAGCATTTTAAAAGTATAAACTTGTTAAATTACTAAAACTTTTGAACGGTTGGGCCAATCGTTTTAAAATTTAAACAGCAAAATTTGGATTAACTAAGGAACATCCTTGAAATTCTTTTTGTTTTTTAACATTTTATTTTCCTACCAAACATCCTTAATTTACCAAGTGACTATTTTTAATTTTTTTAAGATAAAATCAACCATTATCTCTTAAAATTTGAAAAAACTCAGAATGTTAAAAGAAAATGTTTTTTAATAAATTTTGTCTTTAATCACATGCACACATTTATAACGTTCAGACATTGAATTTTGGAGTACATTCAAGAAATTGCTCACGGTTTCAATTGAACAAAACGAGATATTGCAAAAATTATATTTTAATTTGTAAGATATAATAAATGTAATAAGAATAATAATAATAATAATAAATAAACGTTTGTTTGGTTTTATAACGAAGATCTCACCTGTTTTGGTACATTTTATTAGAAAAAAACCTAACCAGCTAAATCGCGATAAGCATTGCATTGCGCGCATTGCTTCTTATTAACGGAAACCTAACAAGCTAAAAATTGTCGGCGCTCTGTTCTCACACCAGGTTTTGAATATATTTTTTTGTTTGTAAATATTTTAAATATATATTATTTCAATGATTCTTTACTAAATATACATTCGTAGAATTTTCACCACATTATATATTTTGTTTTTAATTTTTAATTGCACAAGTACGTATGTTATATGTACAACAATTGTGTGACGAAGTAGTGCGTAGACTCACGTCTCTTAAAGCTGTAGAGAGAAAGTTATTTAATAACAAGTTTATTCCTTCGTTACAGCCTTTCATTTTTTCCACCAGAGATTATAAACTTCATACAAAACATGCATAAATATCATTATAAAAATAAATTCATCTTTAAACCGGCTTCATACTATGAGATATAATAAATTTTCTGAATTATAAGGTACTAGCGGATATCACCTACAGTTGATGGAACATTTTTAAAGGAATTACCATGTAAAGAAAAACTACATATATATAAATCATATCTATATGTCTAACTATACAACTATAAGTACTATACTACCTATACTACAAAGTGATAAATAAAAATTATAACAAAATGAAAAACCGACTTTAAAATGTATAAAAAATCTTAAACAAAAAATGCACTAAAAAGTATAAAAAATAATTGCGTATGCAAGAATACGCACTGACACTGCAAGAAGTGTCTACGACTTACAAATTATTAGGATGATATAATGTACAACTATTGTTATTTTTGGAGTTGGTGTCAGCCAAGAAAATACTACTATATTAGTAGTTAGCAATAAACGAGAATACCTTATAAAATTTATTTTTCAAATGAGCTTTTAAACAATGTACTAGTACTGTGACAATATCTAGCGACCTTTAAACTACAAAATACCAATAACCAACTAAAACTAAACAAATAACAATAGTTGTACATTATATCATCCTAATAATTTGTAAATCGTAGACACTGCAAGGATACGCAATTATTTTTTTACTTTTTAGTTCATACATGTGTTGGAGATTTTTTATTTATTTTGAAGTCAGTTTTTCATTTTGTTATAATTTTTATTTATTTCTCGAGTTTTAGTGATCTGAAGTTTCATTTTATTTCTTTGAATATGGTTAAACCTACTAATCGCGCTGCTCATATTAAGCAGCGCCGTTAAATGTTAAAAGTTACTACATCATCCCTTTTTGCCCTTAAGATTACGATGACTATTTTGAAATATTTAAGAACAATCACAATTCGTAGTACTAGAAATTACTGAAAATATTGCTTCCGTATTCTGATAGTGCGTTTAAGTTTGCATTTTAAGATATTTTTTGGCAGGAAAGCCAATGAGCATATTTTCATATAAAAGAGAAGATATCCTACGTTAAGCCTTTATACTACGAGATAATATTTTTTTAACTAGTTGACTTGTATTAGATTGTTATTACTTTTGCAGGGACATAAACTGTAGGTAAATTGTTGTAGAGAATAACATGATATAAAATATTAGATCTAAATACCGTTTAGGAGATAAAAAAAAATAAGTTCGAGGCATATTATATTTCAATATAATTATAAACAGTTTCATAAAGAAACACGGATAGTAATATTTATTGAAATAAGAAGATTTAATATAGGATCCATTTATTATATTATATCTCCTAGTGTGAATCCGGCTTAAATGTTTATAATCTCTGATTTTACTAAAGCTGTATTAGGATAACCCTGACTATATACAAACATTATAATTTTTTTGAAATTTAAAATAAATAGCCAGGGTTTATAAATACGATTTTTTAAAACATACTGCGACGAACTTTTAACATACCACTCATCATCTTTATGAGCAACGAAAAACTCGTTCAACTGCTGTCGTTGAAACTCCAATTTATAATCGTTGTACTTTTCAACGGCTTCACTATCCGAAATGTTATCATCTTGAGCTGCCAAAAACGCTTTGAACGACATCATCGGAGGTTGCGTACCTTCTGCAACCGGTGCTGGAGCTGGCTCTCTATACATTACAATATTGTGATTTCCAATTTTCCATACACTGAATATAATTTGTTTTTAAGTGATGTAAGGATAAATGCAGGAATAGGATTAAAAAAATATATGAACTGTTTAAGATGTCTGGTAGATGTAAAATATCTAAATTTTACTTTCATTGAATTGGATTAATTTCACTGTAGGATCTTTGATTTAAACGCCAATAAAGATGTTTTACATCAAAAAGGTTTATCGTAAAAAATTTACCTATGAGGAGGTTGGTGATATGGTTGATAATGGTTGTAATATCCTTCATGAGGCGGATAGTAATCATGGCGTAAACGTTTTGGTTGAGGTTCTATACTCGGAGAATATCCTCGATCTCGAGGTGCTCCGCGATATTCTCCTCGAGGACGTGGTCTGGACCAGGCTTCTCTATAATATTTACACAAAAACATTAATAACGAGCATTAAAAAACAGTAAAATATAGGTTTACCGATCTTGCCAATCATCCCGAGGACGCACTGGACGCTCGACTCCTCGATAGTTAGCCTCGGCACGTTCCCCACGGAACTTATCCCGCCTTTTCCGGTCGTACTCATCTTCACTGTCTCCCATTCTGCAATGAATAAATTCACAAATGAAAAATACTGACCTAGAAAGTCAACCCAATTAATGCCGCCTTGTCATCAATGAATGGGTCTAGCTTGGAAGAATTAACCATAAATAAATGATCGGTGGCATGCAAGCTTTGCAAAAAAGAGCTTAATTGTAAGATTTACCTACGTATTTACTTAATTTTAATGGCAGAAATTAAACGATGCGAAATGTTTTTGACACTTTCAAGTTCACAATTTCAAAAATACCGACGACGCTAATGGCGGAAAAAGACCTTCATTTGCTCACTTCACATTTGACATGCGTCACGGCGGTGCAAGAGGCCGAAGGGGTAGAAAAAAATTACTACGGTAATTTAGTGACAACCAAAATCCCTAAATTCAAATCGTTTGTCAATCTACTAAAACTATACATTGTTAACTTTTATTTGACTATTGGTGAGTCTTAAAATTATATATTAACCAATTTTTTAAATTAATTGATTATAATTACTTACATTTATTCTCGTTTCCACTTTTATTGTTAAATTAGAGCCGTATTAAATTTTTACTAATTTGAAACAATTATTTTATATAATAATAGAAATTTATTTATCGCATTGCTTGGTTTCTTCTATGACATCATTAGTACTTATTAGGATTTGCTAATTTCAGAAATTCATAAATGAAATTAAGCAGGTATCAAATAAAATTAATAATTAACTCTAATTATATATTACTCTCTCTATTAATTGCTGATTGATTTTGAATAGCTGATTACAGTTTCGCTTTTACGTCCACCCCTAATTATTATACACAAAGCAATTAAGGATATTATTATCATTGTTATCTATAATAAATACATTTTGTGTCTTTGAGGATCTCTAAGATTTAGAGAAATGGTCATTCTTAAATTATAGTGGATAATGGTTAAAATTCATTTCGTTAAAAAAAAAAACTATATAATCAATGTATATAGTAATTAACGACTTATGCTATAACTGAAAAAACCAAAATATTTTTCCAAGTGAGCAATTTAGATTTAAAAAAGGCAACTGCATATTTTAAAAACATTAAGCTTTATCTTATTATCTTCTTTACATAAAGTCTTTATTTACTTAAAATATCATTTCACCTTTCCCTATTATTTTTTTGAGAAAGATTTTTACTGTAAAACGAATTTTAAATCTTATATTTGACGTATTTAAAAAAAAAATATTAATGCAATTTTTTACAACTTTAAGGGTTTAAGGGTGAACGGTAATTAAGCTAGCGATAGGAACACGCCATTGTATAAATTTTAAGAAACGAGTTTCTAGAAAACGATAGTTTGTTCATTCCAGAAGCGATTGTTGTTTTATTTCATGTTAACTGATCTATTTTTCATCTTAAAAAATGTATAGATTCTAATTATAGTAGTATTAAGTCAGAACTGCAGTATTCGCATTTCGTATTAACTGAATTTTGTTTTAAAGTTTTTAACTATGCACGTTTTCCACTGTATTTTGTTCATTCGGGAAAATATTATTTTTTTTAATTAAAAATACTACTTATAGCATTATGATTGTATGTATATTTTAGTAGGAACCACAGTATTATAAATTTTATATTAACTGAAGTTTTTAAACTGTCGATTGAGTTTTTAGAATACATATGGCAAAATATATTGTAGATATATAATGGCTATTTATTTAGATTTGAACAACTAAAAAAAAAATTTTTAAACTTTAAACTTCTTTACATTTTAAACAAAACCTTTCAATAACGATTGAATTTTTTTTCTTACTATACGTGCAACTTTCCAAATAACCCACGTACACACATTTAAAACATTCAAAAACTGATACAATGCTGGTAGGTAGGCAACCCACAATACATCAATGCATAAAAATATGTATCTGGGATGTTAGTGATATAAAATTTTGGATATGGATACGGATATAGAAATATTGTAATTATTGCAATATTGTTAAAGTAAAATAATACTAATAATAAATAATAATTTGACTTTATTTCTAAGTTATCATTTGATACAATATAATCAGTTGAATAAGTAATCTTGTATTTCCGTGATTTTAAGCTTTATGTACTTAAAAATACAATAGTATAAAAATTAAAATAGACCCTCTTTTATCCGAAATATATATATCGGATTCGGTTACGGTTACGGATATATTTTTATTTTGGATATCTGATAGTTACGGTTACGAAGCTTGTTAACATCTCATGATAAAAATCTGAAAATACGGGAAAAACCGAATTTTCCTAGAAATGGCAACAAGCTAGATCAATTTTCCACTATCTGAATACATTTTTATTCAGCAAAATAGTGAAGGACGTGAAAGAAATTTCTCAGTATGTCAATGTTTCCCAAACTTTTTACATTTACGTATCCCTTCTTTATATTTTGTAAACGCTGAGTACCCCATGTCACAAAAATGGATTTCACTTAATGGCACTCACTTTCATTAACAACCACTGTGCAACAAATATTCTAACCAAACTCCGGGCAACACGTACCCCAACCAAACTCTTTTTGTATCCCTGGGGGTACGCGTACCACACTTTGGGAAACATTTTTAAGCGTTTTCGTTTTTATTGATATTAGAAGCGATTAAAAAAATTCTGTTAATTATAATTATCTCATAAAAAATGTTCCCTACAATTTTTGTTCATTATGCAAGAAAAAAAGAACGTATGTAGTCGTAAAAGTAATTTGATGGGTTACTATAATATTATTTCGCGCTAACCGAATGCCATTCTTAGCGTTTGCTTATCACATTGTTATTTTTTTTTCTTGAAAAAAGTTTATACAATCATAATAGTACTTAACTGGAAGAGTTGGGACCACCAGGATTAATTCGTGTTAACTGAACTTTGTCTTAAACGTTTCTAATGTAATTATGGACCAACTCTTTGTTGGAAATTCATATAATGAATATATGTGCAACTTTTCACACAACTCACGTATTATATATTTTATATCATTTTGTAAAGAAAGCCATATTCTAAAAAAAAATATATATACATATATTTAAAACATTCAAAAACTGATACAATGCTGGTTGTTAGGCAACCCCCAATTCATCAATGCATAAATATATATGTATCAGGGATATATTAGTAGTATAAGTTTTATAGCGTTTGTTCATCTGATTGTTATTTTTTTTCGTGAAATAAGTTTATAGAATCATAATAGTAATTGGAAGAGTTGGAAGCACCAGGATTAATTTGTGTTAATCGAACTTTGTCTTAAACGTTAATCTACTGTAATTATGGAACAACTCTTTGTTGGAAATTCATATAAGAGTAATGTAACTATAAATATTTTTAAAATATAGGTAGTTATACTCTTCCAGGATTTTGTAAAAGAAACTTTGAAATTAGGGAACAGCATGCGCAATGGGCATTCGATAATAATCGAATAGGGCGGTAAAAGCTTCTTTCGTAAATTTGAAACATTCAGTGCGTTGTTTTATGTCGGGAAAGTCGGGTGTACGGCTTTCGCTCGTTCGAGAACTTTCGTACGTAACAATGTCCATGTAGTTGAGGAGCGCTGTTTGTTGGATATCAAGCAAAAAATTTTTAATATTTGAATATAATAAATGAAATAAAACTCCTAAACCCCACGTTAGGCACTAATTGTTTTATTCGCAAACTAATTAAAACTTTTCAAAAGTAATTAACTTGTTATTAAATAATTATTGTAACTGTTTCGCTGAGAAAATTGCGTGTGTACGGCTCCATTTTGTTGGTTATAAATCAAAGAAAATAATTTCTATTATATAAAATTTGTAACAATAAAACTTTTCATAGATTAGTTTATTTATGCGGCTTTTTCGTGCGTGTTTATTATTTTTTGGAATGTAAGATAATTTTTTGAAAAAAAAATTTCTAAACAGTTTTCATTAATTTTGACTTTTGTGCTTTGATAAAAGACGCTCTCTTATCAGATTTGCTAAGAAAAAATTTTATAAGAGGTAAAGTTCCTTTATTTTTTCTCATATAGTTTAAATGTATGTAATAACTTTTTTTAGGGTTGGGAAAAAAAGTTTTCTTCAAATTCGTAAGTTTCTTCTTCACTGATTCGAGAAAACGTTTTCTTTTGGAGCAAATAAAAAGAATTAAGACAAATGGTGTTAGTGCGTGAAGTTGATGGGACAGATAATTGAATTGAATGTGAAATAGATGGAGAAGTGACCACCCTATTGTCGACATCGCCAATTTATCGACCTGTATTTATTTATTTCTATATGTTTAATAGTGTGAGTGAAAAATAATGAACATGTCGCCAAATGGAGGATCATCGAAAGTCGCAACAATTTTATTCATCACTGAACTGCTAATATCTCAACCAATGCTTATCCATCCAGGTACGTTGGAAAAAATTTCCCAACAATTTAAAACTTTTCCTGTATCTCTTTCATGTATTTCCATGTAAAGCAATTAGTTGGGTAAATAACTTGCCAATTGTCTTCTTGTTCACCGGGGTTTATCTCCAGAGAATGAAATAAACGTCCCGTCCTCCTGAAGGTGTATCATTTGAGATTTGAAAACTTTTCCAGACCCCCTTTTGCGCGTTCTTTGTTCTGAGAAGAATTTTTTAAAAAACTTTTTTAATTGGTAATGCTCTAGTGGATTTGTTTAGGACATTGAATAAATAATGAGTTTTTTATTATATCTTCCCCCCTCAATCCCACCGCAAAAGTTATTGTCTCATATTATTTTCAATGTTTTATTAAATTAATTACAGAAAATTGCTTTTTTCATGTCCTAAATTTGAATCAAATTAATTTCATCTCGTTTCATCTATAGAAGAAATATTCATAAATTATTAAAAATAAATAAGAAATATTCTTTTTCTTTATAGTATACAAACCAGTGTCGTGCGATAGGTTTTTGCTTAGGACCTAGGAGAAACAATAATCTAATATTTATACATAAATTAATTAAACGTAGTGTAGGTACATTAGGCAGAAAAATTAAGGGAAATATGAAAATCCCAAAATTGTGTGATTTTCAAAAATAGATATAACTTGGAAGAAATTGGTCGTAGAAAAACAAAAAAAGTTGAAGCTTCGAGTTTCTAATTTTTGGGTCTAGAGTTATTAATATCTTAATGTGAGTTTTTGTACAGTCATAACAGACGACTAATCAGAAAATAACTACTTTACTTGATTTCAAAGGTACTATTGACTCGATTTTGAGTTCCTGGAACTACAATTTGGTTTAATCAAGACAAATGAATTTGAAAAATATCTAACTACTTGACTTGACGAATCTTTAAAACTAATGAAAAAACTAGTAGGATCAAGGGAGTCTTGTCAGGAACGAAATTCTTTACATTATTTTTTATCTCTTAACGTTAATAAGTGCCTAGTAAAAATATTTATAGATATTTAAGTAATTTCATATTTGGACTTCAATTAAAACTATGATTTGTTGATTGTAGATTTTTACAACTTTTATAACTTTTATAATTTTGTAAAGTGACAGACGTGACATATAGTAGTTAAGGCTTTCTTTTTTATTTCTTTCTCTCTCTTTCTTTTTCTCTATCTTTATGTTTTCCCCCTTTCACTTAGAACTCTTCATTTTATCAATCAATGCTGGGAAGCAGTGCAAAAAGGAGATAGAAAGAGAAAATAATTAGAATTAAAAAAAAAGAGAGAGAACGTCACCTAATCGCTTTTTCGTTACGTGAGCTTTCTGCCAGTTTTACTCTAAGCCTAGTACACGAACTTCGTTCCACAATTATTTTTTTTCTTATTTTTATGAAGATCTCATTACGAAAAAATTTCTGGTCTGATTTTTGATATGTGTTAGTTGTATAATTGGGCCATCTAGAGCCAAAATAGTAACTTAAATAATAAAAGAAACTCTTGTTATAGTCATTGCCAAAAGCTTAATGAACTAAGTATTTCATTTGAAATTTTAGTTGCAGTGGACATAAAGAGATAAAAAATAGAATTAAAAAGAAAGAAAGAGAAGGTTGCCTTATCCGTTTTTCGTTACGTGAAGCTTTCTCCCAGTTTACTCTAAGCCGAGCAAACGAACGTTGTTCCAAAAAATTAATTTTTTTTCCTTATTTTTTGAATCACTATCATTATGAAACATTTTTTGGTTCGATTTTTGGTATATGTTAGTTGTATAATTGGGCCATTTGGAGTCAAAATAATAACTTATAGAATAGAAGAAACTATTGTTATAGTCATTGTTAAAAGCTTAATCAACTAAGTATTTCATTTGAAAATATAGATGAGCTGTTAAACTTTTGATTTAATTTAATTTTAGATATTTCTTAGCTTTATGTGAAAATATTTTTATCTCACCTCATTTTTGAGGGTTGAACAATATAAATTATATTTATTTTCCAAATAACTTTTAAAGGACAAGACTAAAAACGATGATAGACACTATGATAGAAGTGGAATTTTTAAAAAATAAAAAGAATATGAATGACAAGTGTGAAAAACAAAAGGAAAGAAAGAGAGAACAATAAAGAATTAACATAGAAAATATTATCTTTATTCAATATTTAAACTTTTATTTTATTCTATTGTTCCACTTCTGAGCGTCGGAATATACAGTTTTCTTTTTCTAATACGTAGCATTTTTCTTCTTTCTTGTGTAACGAAATAAAGCATCCTTGAAATTTTCCTCTCATAATTTTCTTCCACTTATAGATTATCGAATCGCAATAGAAATTTAATATGTCCCAGTTACCTTGCTTCCATTCCAGACTGCACGCCTCTGCTATAGATTATTCTCAAATGATTGAAGTTTTCTTTGCTTCGTTTTTTTCAAACTGCGATGATCGTATTTAAAATGTTGGAATATTAAAAGAAAAAATTAAATATAGAAAACTATTCGAATTCTTTTTTTCAAAATGTAAATCTTAATAGAAAAAAAAAATATATTTAACGAACGAACAAATGTACGATTCAGCGAACAGAGTTTTCCTTAATTCGGACGTCCTTCTTTTTATAATATTTTCTCGTTAAATCGAAAAAAAGATATCCATTATTTCTTTACAAGACCGTCATTGGTTACTTCTTTTTTTTTTAAATTTCTTTTTACTATATTTCATCCATCCATTTTTCCAAGAAGAAATTAGCCATTATTAATCACACTCCATCATTTCAAATCGTTTATAATAATATAGTAATAGTTTTAACTTTCATAAAAACTCGTTGCAATTATCTTAACGAGAGTAGCTGCAATGAAAATAGAGTCGTTCGCTGATACATATAGAACAAAAGATGTGGCGGTTAAATCATTTGTGAAGTGAAGAGAGGGTTGAGAAGGTTGAAATGCATCGAGATTTAGACATGTGTGTGACTCTTGCCATTGCTGTGACGCTTTTTAATGATCCCAAAATGATATTGGTATTATATAAGTGTGATAAAGAGAGACATAGTGCATTTTCTCGAAAATTACGCGATTAGATAAGCGCACGTCTCTTGGTTTCAGGAATGAAGGGAAGCTTTAGTTAGGCGGATTACATTTATCGTGCATTTAATATTCTACCTCAACAAAATGTATGAAACTGTACACCAAAGGTTGGAAAATCACTTTTAAATGCTGTCTCTCTTGAATGTTAATTTTAGATCGCAACTAATGGTGGATAATCATTTTTGACTAGGTTTATCGCATTTTGAAAAATCGATTCTCACAATTTATGTCTGAAAATAAGCTCACATTAGACAATGATTTATTTTATGTATATAGTATACAATGTTAAGATACCTCTGTTTTCTTTAATGTTCAAATTTCCATAACTATAAAATTTTATCAACTATATACGTAATAAAAAGCCATCTGTACATTTAAAGAGTTTGGGGTTGAAAGCGAAGACGCAACTATTTCCTTTATTATTCCGATTTAAAATAATGTTTGTATTGAATGGAATATTCGCGTCATATTCTTATATGAATTTATAGTTCTTTTTGGCGATTATTTTAGACATCACATCTGTACACGTAATAATAATAACAGTAACAAATAAATTTGAGTATATGGTCATATTACACGAACAAATTGAAAATTAAAATTCCCATCTTTTCTTAAAAAACCCGCAAATATGTATAATATGGTATTATTAACATGGCAACATTTGCATCAACCATAGTAACATTTAAGTCTTGAAATTGCCTATACAAAACTTGCACATACAACACGTGGCCATAACACTATTTAAAACAATTCAACCTATTTTTTTCGGTATTAAGTTTCGTAAATAATTGGCTTTTTTATTTAAATTAATATAAAGTAATTGGATCTCAATGGCATTGTAAAACTTGTTCAAAATGTTATTATAGTGTTCCAAAATTTAATAATAGTTTTAACATGTAATGAAACAATTAATTTAACTATAATATCTTGTTGCACCAAGTAAAGGTTAATGTAATTGGGGCACATTACGCTGTTTAATTTCATGTGTTTTTTGTTATGAAATATCATAGTTGCATATCTTTTCATTCCTATGTTCTTAAAAAGGGAAGTTTTTATATTTTTTATATACAAACAATATAAAATTAAATTTTATTTTAAACAGTGTGGTATACTCGTACACATTAATTTTTAAAAGTAATGACCATTGCTAATAAAACCGTCCATAAATTTTATTGTCCCATCGCATAATTTTGATCGATTAATTGATTTTGATTACACTGTTTGTAGAGATTTCTGCATATTACAAGTTTTATTTTTCTTATTTTAAATATCGAAATAAAATTCAATTCGTACTAATACTCGTAAATAGCATTATAGATAATAGATTTTTCGTTTTATTAAATTCAAACGCTAATACAGCTACACTCGACAAGCTGTGATACCATTGCACAGAAAAGCACGACTTCGGTTTATAAACTTTAAACAGAAAACTCATAAAAATGCCACATTAATTTAACGACAGAAGAAAAGCAAGATGTTAAAAATCTTACTTCTGGCATTTTACGGTTTCAGAGGAAATCAAGATTTTCACCAACTTGCGTTTTCTTTTAATCGTAAAATTTTCTAGTACCTATCGTTTAAACCTAAATGATACTGGCCTGAAACCAACATTTCCAAAGTTCAATTTTTTATATAGAAATATTTAAAAAAACTTTGAATCATATTAACTATTGATTTAATAAAAGAAGTGATATTTCAATATTTTTACTTACTTGCTTTATATAATGCATTCAAACTTTGTAAATAAGCTTTAGATAAAGTTTACAGAGACTTGTGAGTAATCCATTTATACATACGTAGTGTATTAATGATAAGATTATCGTAACGTATTCAAATAACGTAATTGGTAGCTCTCAGTATACGTATACAGAATTGTGTTTGATTTTAACTTAAAAGGAGAGCTTTTAGATTTTCTTATAATTAGTTATAAATATAGTTTAAAAATGGTGTTAAAAATTGGCTTTCGTATGCACCACTGGTATTGTTAAATAATTTTTTTTTGCCGAAGGGTTTGTAAAAAAAACTTATATAAAACCAAAAATATAAGTCCTTAGTATCTTATGGGAGCTTATAAAATTGCTCTAACATTAGCATATTTGACTACATAATTATTGTACTAGCGGCTACCCATGACTTCATTCACGTAAAATTTGATAAAAACTACGCTCAGAAAATAGTGAATTTTGGGTTAAGGAAATAAAAAAAACCTTTCCAATTTCATTTAATGACCTAGTAGCATTATTTCCAAAATAATAATTTGTATAATAATTATGCAATAACTAGAACCTTTAATTTTTATATCCCCCATACATATAACAACTTTCAATACAGTGTTTAAAAGAATACGTCTTAACTTAATTTGAGTCGTAAAGGTCAGTTTTAAAAAATAAAATTTTAATAAATGAGTTATTGAGACCATTTCTTTGGATGCTTTCATTTTTGAAATATACTTGGAACTATAAAGCTTGACACTAAATTGCGTTGGAAGGAACACGTGAAGGTCAAGAAGCGGGAACTTGAAATGAAGTACAGAAGGATGTACTGGCTGCTTAGAAAACAAGCAGGACTGAGCACACACGACAAAGTCTTATTTTATAAACAAATTTTAAAACCCATCTGGGCATATGGCATCCAGCTTTGGGGTTGTGCAAAGTCCACGAACAAAAAAAATTATCCAAACGTTTCAAAATAAAGTGCTTAGAGGCATTGTCAATGCACCATTAGGAACTTTGACGTACACAGAGATTTAAATATCAACACCATTGATGAAGAAATTAAGAAAAACGCGGGAAAGCACCAGCAGCGTCTTCGAGTACACCCGAACCTTGAGGTCCAGAAGATGCTGAATGAGCCTGACTCTCCTCGTCGGCTCAAGAGAAAAAATTATTGTGTGGTTTTACGAAACCACGATGCAAGTGAAACTTTTTTGTCGAATTTTAGGCACTTAAGTAACTGAAAATTTTTGGAAAATTATTCGATTTAGGGTATGAAAATAGAATAGAAAAAAAGGGATGTGGCACGAATTCACTGTCTTTTTGAATTTACATTATTGATGTTAATACTCGAATGTTAT
The DNA here is from genome assembly GCA_958496155.1 of Sisyra nigra. NCBI lineage: Eukaryota > Metazoa > Arthropoda > Insecta > Neuroptera > Sisyridae > Sisyra > Sisyra nigra. The sequence goes on from OY292314.1 coordinate 14,822,995, forward strand.
TTTCATTATTAAATTTGTTGATTATTGTTAAATCGATCATCTGCCTGTTGTTATCTATTGTAACATCACCGTCGGATATTTTTGCACTGTTCTCACTAGCTGTATCTTTGTCTATCATGATTCATAATCAAGTGAACAATAACATTTATATCAATACACTGATCAAAATACAAATACCAATACAAATATGATTGACAATTAATGACAACTTATAATATAATAAAACGTTGTCATGGAGAGGAAAATACCTCATTACATTCAGTAATAGCTCGCGCAACAGGCCTGTGAAAGCGATATGGTATATAGCTAACAATGTGTATACGAGCTCTGCCGAACACTTGTCGATTCCCTGCCGAGAATGTGTTACATTTAGCGACATGCTAAAGACAGGCCAAACATTTGAGACCATTTATAAAAAGTTTCACTTTAATAAAGCCAGCTGATCTGATGTAGTTGTGCGTCTTATTTTATATGGGAACAGCCACTGGGCTGTTTCCCGTCACAAATTTTTATCAGATAGACAAGTTGCTAAATGAGCCAAGCTCAAGTGCAACAAATTGGTTTAACAAAAATTTTTTTTGAAATATATTATGCTTGTAATTTTGACTGATATATATGTACAATGACTTATAAACTCGATGCTTGACTTGATTTGACATTAAAATATTAATATTTAACTCAAATTTGACCAGATTTCAAGTCAAATTTACACCAAGTAACATAAAAATCAAGTCAAATAGTGAATCCCATTTAAATTAATTTTTAATTAAATTTAAATTTCTAACAATTTGTCATATTCATCTTTCAGATTTGTAACCGTTTTCCTCATTTTTCTTTTAAAAACTAACAGTAATCCTTTACATAATCAAAAGTGTAAATCATAATATTTGCTCATATTAATTTATCATTTAATGATGTTTCGATATTTAAATTTCCCCAAAGATATTTATCCACACATCTAATCGAATTGTCCTTAGAGATTAAGTAAAATATGAACAGGCATAATCATATTTAATTCGTTTTTTATTATCTAATTCAAGGATATCATTAATTAATTAAACCCATATTATTTTAATAATGCTATTATTATAAAGCTTTGATTTTTCTATTCAGTGCTTCGAAAATTTATCTTGATGTTTTTTTTTGCAAATTGATATAAGAAAAGATTCGCAAAATCATTCAATAAATTAAAAAAAAAGTCGACAGAACGTGGTGAAAACTCGGAAAACTTTCACGACCAATAATACTTTGTTAAGTCGTGAAAAACTTTTCATGAATTCATAAACCTACTACATATAGAAAATAGACGGGAAAAAATAGAGCCGTGTTATAATCATTTATGATAGTAAAATTAGCGCGTGAAAACGTAGATAAATTAAAGGAAATTGTTGACACTTTATTTTTCTTTAGTCTCCTGAACTTTATACTTTATGTCGCGGTTGTGATTATTATTATGATTATATTCATAAAGGGTGAGAAACCATGTGAGAAAGACTGAATGGAATGATGATAAGATTGTTATGAGTTAAAGAGAGCCATAAATATTTACCCGCGACTGGGAAAATCTCATATTTAATATATTACATACATTTCCATGGGTAATATACTCGTGAACAATAAAATAATACTAATTTGCCAAATGCACTGGAAGAAAATTTGTTGGTTCAACGACGATAAACTAACGCAGAAACGACTGTATAAAGCAAACGTGATAAATATTCATAATAACAACTACAAACAGGGGATGGTTCGTTTTGTTAGAGCCACAATATATAATTTCTTTGCTTATAGCTTAAAAAACAGCAGAAGGGAATAATTTATTGCGTTATATAATTTAATTTTTAAACTTTTCATAGTACTAGGTATCTATTAAATGATTTAACAATTTTTGCATTACTACAGTAAAACTTTGTTTAATAGCCACTCCTTTATCCGCCACCCTTGGTACTAGGTCACTTAAAACCAACTAAATGAAAAACATATTTTGCCAAGGTGTCTTTATTTTTTTTAACCGGCTTCAAAAAAAGCAGGTTCTCTATTCGACTGTATTTTTTATGTTTGTTACCTCAGAACTTTTGACTGGGTGATCCGATTTTGACGATTCTTTTTTTATTTGAAAGTTGGTGCTTTCTGTGTGGTCCTATTTTAATTTAAAGGAAAATTTTCACTTTTAAGAGGTTGAAAACTAAGGAATGAAATATTAACTTCTTATTGGATAGATTGATTTTGATAATTCTTTTTTTATGGGTAGAACATAATATTAAATTAATCTCATATCCATTTTTTATGAAAAGCTCTACCCATAAGGAGTTAAAAATTAGGGATAAAATAATACATTTTTCCTGGCTTACCCGATTTTGATAATTTTTTCTCTCTATTACGTATATAGTACCTTTAAATTATTCACATTTCAATTTGAAGCAAAATCCACCCCCTTAAAATGAAAATGGGGGATGAAATAGTGACATTTAACTGAATCATAGAATTTTGATGATTTTTTTCTATTGGAAGGAGTATTACACTTAGTTCTATCATTACGTTTAAAGGCAAAAATTTCAACCCTTAAGGGCAAAAAGGGATGATGTAGTAACTTTTAACATTTAACGGCGCTGCCTCATATGAGCAGCGCGTTTAGTATGTTTACCCATATTTGTTATTTATCTTATTTGGGGTGTTTATAGTCGCTTTAACATCTATGGTCATAACACGACTGTCTTACACACAGAAAATTCCTGTAGGTCTTCAATTTTAATTTTTAATCTTAAGTCTAGAGATTCGACGGGAATCGAACCCCGTGTGTCTATATTGTATTATATTAGGTCATTGGTTCTTAACTTGGGTTCGATCGAACCCCAGGGGTTCGGTGGAGGTCCAGACACACATCCGACTAATATAAGGTATATGGAGATATAGATCCCATACCTTGACTTTTAATTTTTTTTATATAGTGATTTTTTTTTCAATTAAGAAGGTTTCGATAATTGCACTTATGGGGGGAGGGAGGGCTCAGTACCTTCAACAAGATTAAGAACCGCTGTATTAGGTATTTTATTATACCTACTATAATTTCAAAATATAATAATTTTAAATTCTCTACATACAAAGTCGATTTACCAATTGGTTGTCTGTAAGAACCTCTTAAAGGCTTCTGAAAGTCTTTGAAAACCATTTTATTTAACTTGACCATTGGGACCATCCTTAAAATTTTACTCCTTAAATTCTAAGATTAAAGATTAGACCCCTAAGAGGGGTCAGACAAACTGCTATAAAACATAACTCTAATAAGGTAATATTTTACTGGGTTAAACTTACATTGATCGTTTTTGTTACTTGTATCATTTTCAAAATTAATAATTTGTAGTTGACGCGTTGTTTGCATAAATTTTAATAACAAATTCAGATACATTGTCGTACGAGCGAGTTAATAGTTTAGGGGAGATTTATTCTAAAATAATTTTTAATGTATGCACGCTCAAAGTGAGTGAAACTATTAAATTAACTTTTTTTCATAAGAAAAGTTTGAAATTGTTTCGTATTAAATTACCAAGTTTGTGAACTAGTTGAAGACTTAGGTAATCTGTACCGAAAAGTGTTTGCATGAAATTTTAGTGCGTTATTTATTTAAAACTTAATCAATGGATACACTAGAACTAGAACATTTACATCGATAAACGTTTTCTATTTTGTTACTAAATACAAAATTTATTTGATGATATCAAATTTTAATTTTTCTTTCTTTATTAGGAAAAACTAAAAGTTTACAAATACCTCATATAAGAATGGATAGCATAGAAAAGAATATGTTTGATTTTGGTAGTTATAACTATAGTAGAGGTCTCTAAAATCTTTTAGAGCTATGTGAATATAATAATAATAATTATACCTTATGTGACTATGTCGTTATTTTCAATTTAAAATAAGAAGAGCTTTTCATGTGTTTAAAAATCTATTAAATGTTATGTTTTTTTATATTAAACCATATTGAAGCATTTGTAACTTTGGAACATCTAAATTTCAGAATAACTTTTTTGTAATTATTGTACGCCTTCTCTATTCCAGTGTTCTATGGAATTTGATAATGTTGTATTATATATCCCTTAAAGCTTATCGTTCAATAGTATAAGATATAACCTAAAATATATAGGTAATGGGTGTTCCAATATGAACGCCGGTTTTGAGTTTAAAATAAAATAAAATTTTTTAACAAATACCTACCTTAATGCAGGCATGTAATGATTTGTAATGAATTTCAATTGAACTGATTATGAAATTTAATTTTACTGTGATTACTATCACACTATGATTTAATGGGGGTCTTAAAGTTTTACCAAAATATTAGTTAATATTCAGGAAATTAAGGTATTACCATTATATTTTTCCGTCAAAAAATCTTAATATTCTATTAATCAATCAGATTCATTTAAATACTCTAAGAGCTGTGAACGGGTGTCAGCTAGCATGTTAAGTATAACGATTTAAAAATACAATACAAAATGTTTAAAACTAAATCAACATGAAATCATACTGTGGTTCTAGGGGTCATCCCTAAACCACGTAGCGCGTTTTCCATACTTTTAGAGCCTCTCTCCTCGACTAACGCCATGTAGACTGTCTAATAAATATTATTTCCTTTAACCGCATATTACATGAGAGCATACCCTCCCTTTGCAGCCTTTGCAGAGTGACTTTTGCGGTTTATGGATGTCTCCTAACAAAATAATGTACCATATGTAGGTTAGTAGAATTTTTGCTTTTAACGGAAGTAACAGCCATTCAAAATAACCTATTTATCTCAAAAAAATTAATAATATTTATTTTAGTGCTGTACAAGTCAGTGACTCCTTAATAAAATTACTTGAGTTATTTTTTTTGAAAATAAAGATTATTTTGGACTTTGATTCTACATCTGCTATCACTGGGAGAATTCTTGATTCAGTCTTATTTGTCAGAAATCAGAAGTCCATTTCCAAATGTGCCCGTAGAACTTAAAATCTCGATATCTTGAAAAAAGTCAAAATGGACTTACACGATTTTACTAAGGAACTAAAGAATTCGTTATTTTGCAACAGTATTTTGTTAATATTATGACTAGCGACACTTGTAATCAGTAAATAACAGTAGATATAGCAGTAGACAACATCTATGACATGAAATACGACAATAAACAAGAAAATTTATTAAATTTATTAATAAAAATTTAAAAAAATACTGCTCGTTTAACCCAAACTAAAGATCAGCCAAAACAAAGATCAGCTCTAAGTTGGTGCTGGAGTGTTGGTAACTCCTGGAGCACCTGGCAAAGCACAATGCCGGGGCATAAGGGAGTTGAAGGCAATGAAGAAGCAGATTTTTTCTCAAGGGCTAATTCGATGACACTACTCGTGAGCCCAAAGCCTGGATTGGGGATCATCAAATCTACTGTCACAAGAGCGATGAAAAGCCGGCTGAGACAGCAGCAAAACAAATACTGGCTAGAAATTTTTGGTCAGAAGCTCAGAAAGTGAATGATGGGGAGAATTTTCCCCTCGCTCACTGCTGAAGTCTTACGGCTGGGAAGGAACCAATTCAGGTCAGTAACAGGTCTAATAACCGGACACTGCAGACTGAGAAAGGATCTGTAAACTATTGGGGTGCCACAACAGGACCCCAACTGCAGACTGTGTGGAAATGGGAAGGAAAACGTGACCAGTCATTTTTGAATGCAAAGCCTTAACAAAATGGAGAAACCTGTATGGGATAAATGACGCCCAAACAGGCACAAATCGCGCAAAAAGCTTAATACAGGGACTGCTTTTGTTAGACCAAATGCTGAATCTGGAATAAGCAAGAATCTTTGTACAACAGGGATACATGAGCAGAACAGGAGTACAATAAGCTTAAGGCTGCAGTGCAAGGGGAACGAGCTCTAACCTGGCTTTCTACTAAAGGGGGAAAAACCAAACTTCGTTTAATACGAAAACTACTTCTGTAATGCTATTTAAATTTTGCTGCTCTTCCTACCTATATAATTCTATACCCTAGTTCACAATCATATTAATTATATTATTTATTTTCATAAAAATTGTGTTTTTAAATTTTGGCTCAAATATGCCGTCTCTAAAATCTACCGCCCTAGGCTCCAACCTAGTCAGCCTGCTGGTGAATACGGCTTTGCTTATCCATGTATACAACATTAACAGTTTTTCACCCTGTTTTAAGATTTAAGAAGCTAATTTTATTCACCAGTAACTTTTAGTGTGCACCCCTTGATATAATACATATATAAAACCAATATTTAGTTTTGATTTTCTCTCAAGTATATTTTAACGTATTTATGTTTCCCAGACTCTAAAAGTATTTTATACACATTTTCGATCCTTAAATCATCAACGTTTTTTGTTTTAAATATTTACCATAGACATATTTCCTTTTTACATTCAAAATTTTAATTATCTTCAACAATTATTTTAACATTATTAAATTAAATAAAACATTTTATTGTTTATTATATTTTTATCCTAAATATGGATTAACGTATGAATGAAACAGAAATAATTTTGACGATAAAATAATTAAATTTGATAAAATAATTGTTGTTATTTAAAAATAGGTTTTGTATGCCACTTTTTATAGGGAAATTATTATTGAATTTTCTTAACTGTTTCTAGATTAAAAATGTATAAATCGTTGTTCTCTGGAAATAACATTATCTAGATTTTCATAGCTAGATAATAAATCAATGCAACATATAAATTAGAGATGTTTTAAAAATATAGCTATATGATTGAATATTGGTCACCATTGAAATCATTTAGATTTAAATGCGAAGCTATGAACGACAGAATAAGGGATAAAATTAAACATGTATAGAAAACACGTTGCATATTCATCCATGTACTTCTACCCCATACTATAATTCAATCCGCTTTCAAAATATTTATTTATTCAATGAAAATATGAAATCATGATACACACAGTTGTGTTTAATTTACATTTTAAATTTTCATGCACATTTTATGAAAATATCAACCTACACATGTCTCTCAACCTAAAAAAAACTACTTGTCCATCCCTGTCGTGCGAACCTTATATTGTTTTGCCTAAAAAAAATCCTTGACTAATCAATTATTTGATGGCATGTAAATGGTGAGCTCATTTCAAAAATCGAAATTATCCCCTAAATCATAACACAAAGGATATGGAAATAATTCATAAAATCATCTCCCTTGTTCTGTCTATTATCTAATTATTTGTATGATGTACGAACACGCATTTAAACCGCCATAAACACCCGCTTGATCCATGTCAAACTACCCCAATATTCCATCCCAAACCAATAATGGATGTTTTTCCGCGTACCATATCACAAATGCATACATAATTTTTTTTTATTAACGCCTAATTTGATAAACAAAATAATAAATCGAAAAATTGAAATATATCGCAAACATTTTTTTTTCAAAATTGACAGGGGGATAGTTCAAAAATAGTGACTAAATATTTTATGAGTTGTTTAAATTAATTTGTATGGCATGATTGAAAATTGTTTGTTTTGTACGAGGCAAATTTAGAGCGGGAACATCCAAAATTTTTCCATTAAAATCTATTATTGAGACACAATTATTTAATTTGTGTACTTTTGCGCCCCCTTTGTTTACATCCCTTAAAAAATAATTGAAGTTAACGCAAATAAAATGTAAAATAAAAACACAGAAGAGTTTTGTGCTGTAGCTTCCACACGGTGTTATACTTTTTTAAGAGTTTGACTCTTGTTCAATATTTGTTCAACAATCGAAATGTAAAATTGACAAAATTTTAACGTGCAAACATTAAATATTTATTGTTGGTAAAATCACACGCTTGATTTTTTATCTTTCGAGTTTTTTAAAATACATAAACTGACCTTTTCACTGTAAAAAATAATTTTTACTTTCTTTTACTACTATATAGTAAAGTAAGTATTGGAATGGGGTTGATTTTCAATTTCAAGTTTTCATCGCATATACACGCTTTGAGGTCCCCTAAATTCAAAATAGTTGTTCGTAGAAAAATGTCTGTGTGTGACAGGGATATCGTATCGAAAGCTTTATCGGAATATCACCAAACCTGGAGTTTTATCTTCATATTACATCTGGTTGTGCCGCGAAGCTTTTGGTTGAAATCGGTTCACAGGAAGCCTAACTTTATTCAATGGGGTTTTGAGTTAATTATTTATTTTTTTTGAAAACGGCCTTATCGATTTTCTTTAAACTTGCTATAGTTCTTAGAATAATTAATTCCTACAACTATTATTTGAAACTTTTTCCTATGGGAAAATAGAAATAAGGAGGGTTCTGGGGTTAAGGATGGAAGTTCGTATATACATAGAGCAGTGGTGGTCAATCTTTTTTTTTACCATGTGCTAATTTTTTTACTGACAAGTACGGATGTACCATACAACACGAGTTTTTTTCACCTTACATTTGGGATTGTAAAATAAAGATAATAAGAACTGCTTCGCTTCTGGGAAGAAAAGGAGTAACTCAATCACGCAATTCAATTAATTACTTTACGTCATTTCAAAAGACACACGTTTATTAGAGCACCAATCTACAATAATCAGAAATGGGCGAGAGGGTGATTACTGTTGTGGACTCACCTGATGCTACAGCTCCCGGAGAGTCTCGTTTTGTGAAGCCAACTCTGAACTACTGTAGTTGGATGTAAAGTGATCATAATAAACATTTTTAAAATATTTCATTATTGTATAAACAAAATATGAATATGAATTTAGTTATAACACCTATTTTAAAAGAATGGGCGTAGGGATGCAATGCGTTACGTTTGGCGCATGCGACACGGTTTGGCCACCACTGACATAGAGGCTGCATGCATATAGTTTTGTTTATTTAAAAATTTAAATATTATTCAATTTTTAATTATTGTTACCAATCGTGGACTTTACTTATCTTTTTTTAACCAAAAGAAATGTAGGTATGTATGAAGGTACTGTGACGCGTCGCAGCAGATATTCTTACTTTCTTTTACTAGGTACTATATATTAAAGGATTTATTGTAATCGGGTCGAATTTTGGAAACATTTCTGTGTGTGTTTCAGCGATATCGTATCGAAAGCTTCGTCCGAATTTCACCAAATCTGGAGTTGACCGGAAGCTCACCTACATTCTATGGGTTTTTGAGCTTTTTAAATTTTTTTCCTGTTTAAAACCTGCTATATTTCTTAGACGCATTAAAGCCTACAAATTTTAATGGATGGAAACTTTTTCCTGCAAAAATGCAAATAAGAAGGCTTCTAGGGTTAAGGGTGGGAGTTCGTATATACTTAGAACAGTGATTCTCAACATTTTTTTTTGTTACGGCACACTTTTTAAAAATTTTAAAATTTGGCGGCACACTAACCATAATATAAGTAAACACTGATAATGTAAGCGTTTTTGAAAATTTGGCGACACACTTTATGAATTTTGCGGTACTCAAAAGTGCCGCGGCACAGTGGTTGAGGATCACTTACTTAGAGGCTTCGTGCATATAGATCTGTTTATATAGCTATAAAGTGCTTATAGTTCTTTTAACAAACAGCGAATCCCATAAAAGACGGTAAAAGAAAGTACTGTGACGCCTCGAAGCAGATATTTTTTTCTTTTATATATCTATCAAAGCATAAGACAGATACTAAAATGGTTATATATTATTATTATTATTATTATTATTATATTATATTTAATTCATTTTACAAATGGAAATAAATATAAAATGTAATGATTTTAATTTTCAAAAGAAAATTTTTTTTGCAATCAAAATCCATTAATCCATTAAATTTGAAAAAAAAAACAGAGGCATTAGGCATATATCGATCGGATTCCAAATATAAAAACGCTGCAATGAAAAGCGAAGAAAATTTCGAATTCAGAAAGCATTAGAGTAAAATTTATTATTCGATTGAGAAAATTTAATTAAACTTGCTTTTATTTAAAATTTTATTCGATGGTTTTTAGTTACATCAGTGAGTGATAGATAGAAGCATCATGAAACGATCGAGAAACTTGGTTTCTGTAGTTTGCACTTCTTTTGCAATTGACAAAAAAATAAAAAGACGAGAAGAAACAAGTTGTAGTTTGTCTATCACAGATATAAAATCGTTGATTTTCACAATTTTAAACTTAAAACGGAAATGTTTACAAATCAAATGAGTTCACCTATTTGCAAATTTTTTATATTTATTATTTGGGAAATATATTAACAATATTAAAAAGTGAAAATATTTGTAAGTTTGTATGTAGGTGGTAATTTAAGACACTATTCATTTGATTTCAATGAATCTTTCACCAATTTTTAAAGTGAAGCAATAAGTTGGACATAAGTTATTTGTATGTGTATATCTGCGGAATTCTCTTTCAAAAGATCATTTTTATTAGATGGAATGATCCAAATTATGCCTATTATTTTAAAACTCAGCGAAATTCTAATTATAACATTTCTCATTTCTTCGCTAAAGTTTCATTTTAAACGGATTAAAAATCAAATTGACGACAGTTACAGATATTTTTCAAACTTTAAATTTTTTTTTTTAAATAATATTTACTTAAAGTTATTTAAAATTAAAAAGACCAAAAGAATCAATATAAAGGCCTTACATTTTTTTTTGAACTTGTTCTTACACTAACATTAAATTTAATGACATCATTTAACATAAAAAAAAACAACAAATGCCATTTTTAATCATTATGTCAAACATTAATTAGGTAATCTTTAAAAATCAGGATTAAATCTTTAAAAATCAAGCTCCAATTCAGATTATTAAAAGATTCATCTCTGCTTTTATTAAACCAAAAGAACATAAACTGTTTTATTATATAAACTAGTAGCTACTCGTGACTTCGTTCACGTAAAATTTAATGAAATAAGTTAACTTAACTTAGCTGCAAGTTTAAGAAAATGAACTTCTGTCTAGGAATTTTTTGGGTTCCGGTACAGACCTGCCTACAATCCATTTTTAAATCAGTAAGATAGTTTTTATCAATATTTAACGATTCATCTAGTCAAGTATTTGGATATTTCGTGCCATGAAATAAATTTTTGCCTTAAAATGAAATAACGGATAAATTCAATGCTTGACTTGATTTGATATTTTATCATTAATATTTGACTTGCATTTTACTTGATTTTAATCAAATTTTTTTGTTTTAAATAAATTTAAATAGGGAATTGGTATCGATTTTTAACCCACTCACTTTTTATGAACGGAAAACTCTTTTTAAGGGTTGTAACTCAGCCTAAAATTTATTCTGTGAAACTACAATTATACAGATATCTTATACTTGATTTCAAAGTGCAGTTTATCAAATTCGAACTAAATTAATTTCATGTTGATTTCAAAGTTACATTTTTTTTTTTAGAAAATACTGTTGTAAGGATTGTGATAATATTTTATTCACTCTGCTCCCTTAATTTGATTAACTGGAAAATTTCTTCTCGTAAATTACGCGAGTTTATAATTAGATACATGAAATTTAAAGCAAAAATCATTTATTCTCTAATTTCTTGCCAACTTCTAGATAAAATTGCATTAGTAGGTAAATTTAGGCAAAAAACTTATGTAATAATTAAATCAATATTATCTTCGCAATTCAATATGAAGCTAAAAACTTAAAAAATTAATTTTATGGAATTTAAATTATCACTTTTCTTTAATTTACATTTGTGAAATTTTCTCATTGGTTCACGGTTAAAATATTGACAGTTACGAAAATTAGGTAGCACGCTTCCCGTAGGATAGGATAAGAATTGCATCCTTCAGGAACTGAGTATGTAAAAGGAGTTTCGTGAAAGTTCATGGATAAGCGTTTTAACGAATTTTCCTTAAGAAGGATTGGTCTACTTTTTATCTTGGAAAAATGTACGGGCCCGTGAGCTAGATACGTTTTTATTTTTCATAGAGCAAAAAATCGACATAATTGTACTCTTCCCGTGGGATAACAAGACAATTGTATCTTACAGGAACCGTGTATTTAAAAGAAGCTTCGTTAAAGTACGTGAAATAGAGTTCTAGCGCATTATCCTCAAGAAGGGTTGATCTCTTTTTTATCCAGGAAAAATGTACTACTCCCGTAAGATAGATATGTTTTGTTTGTCAAAGAGCAAAAGATTGACATAATTGTTTGCAATAGGATAGTTAAAAGATCAGAGAATAATATAGATTAATAAGATTAATTCATATGATAGAATAATGCACGGTTCTCAAAAGATAGCATAACAATTATTGTACTTTTCCTGTAGGATTCGTGTTTTTATAAAAGCTTTCCTGAAAGTTCGTGAAATAGTGTTTTAACACAATCACTCCAAAAAAGTTGAAATAACAATGAGTATTTTTACTGCAAAATATGATTTTTAATTTAACATCCGATAACATCGATAAATTAATAATGTACATTTTTGAAACATTGAAACTTTTTTCATTGTTAATTTTTGAATGTTTATAATGTTTAGAAATAAACGTGTTAAATTATATTCAAACAGTCAACAATTACTTCACTTACTCAACTTTTTGAAATATTGAAAAATTTGAACTTGGCGAAAAACTCAGTTAAATATTTACTACATTCAACATTTTCGAATTGTATTGCTACTTAAAGAACAGAAGTAAAGGTATTTTATAATATTCATAAAAACGTATAAAACCTATTAGTTAGCTTTTCTAGATAGCTATATGAAATATCTTCCTGGAAAAGTAGTTTATCGGATTTTCATGAACTTTCTATGAATCAAAGATTTAGAAATATTTATCTGTCTTTTTTGTCGATGGAATGAAAGTTTCTATTATTCAATCACTATAATTTAGATACGCTCAGCGAAGCGGGCGGGGACCAGCTAGTTTGGTATATTTTCAAGTCTTAAAGGAAGGAATACAGGTACTTTTTTACTAAAAATCGTATATAAGCTGATGTGAGACAGCTAACATATCTTTCTTGAAAAGTAGTTTTACGAATTTTGATGAACTTTCTTTGGATCTAAAGTCTGAAAGTATCTATCATCTTTTTCTGTCAAAATAGATTAATTTTTATATTTTGCTATGAACGCAAGGAATCTTTTAATCTATCAGTTAAACTTAGGTACACTCAGCGAAGCAAGCGGGTATCAGCTAGTATAATATAATGCTGGTTTATTTAAAGGGAATCAGAGATGAACCTGTTAGTGTTTAACATTTTATTAATACTTTTGTGTTTTCTAATTTAAACAAATTTTTACTTCTACAACATTTAAAATTTGATAAAAAATAATATAATAAACAAAACTGATTTTATGAATTAACATGGACACTTTTTCCAAGTTTATATATCTAAGCTCCTACAAAAAACGTCGTTTAAAACCAAATACCTTTGATTTTTTGAATTTATCTCGGGCTGAATGAAAATTAAACCTGAAACAATATTGCACAGTTTATAATATGATAATAATCTCAAAGTTTTAGTAATATTTTATTTGGTTCATTAAAAGCAGTTTACAAGCGTTTAGAATCATGTATGTGCTAGAAGTTGGAGTAAAAATTAACTCACATAGGTACACGACGATATCCATATTTGCAGTAATTAATTCTGAAGAGACAAAAGATAAATCGATTTTACCAGCTTTAATATGTCTGAGATTACGGAAGAGATTAAGACATGGGTTGTCCAGATATATGAATATGAATTATGTAGAATGGAGATGAATAAAATAGTTTTGCGGCTTTAATAAAAGCTGCCTTAAATAACATTAGTCTTATGAAAGCTTCAACATGACGTTAAAGTTGTATTTTTTTCCTTAATTATTTTATTAGTTTTAAATTTCTTGTACTAAATCTTATATAATATAGGAAGTATTGTAATCGTGTTCAATTTTCGAGCATTAACCAGAAGTACACGTTTTGAGGTCTCCTGAGTTCGAAAAAGTGATTTTTAGAAAAATGTTTGTCTGTGTGTGTGTGTGTGTGATAGCCATACCGTATAGAAAGTTTTATTTGAAATTGAACCTTGGAAATTTGCCTTCATATTACATCTAGTTGTGACGCGAAGCTTTTGGTTGAAATCAGTTGAGAGGAAACCCTACTTTTTTTTTTGAGTTTTTTTAATTATTTTCACTAACGGTTTCAACAATTTTCTTTAGACTTGCTAGAGTTATTAGAAATATCAATGCCTACAACTTTTATTTGAAAAATTTTCTTGTGAAAATTTACACAATGGAGGTTTTAGGGATGAGGGTTAGAATTCGTATAGAGGCAATATACATACAGTTCTGTTTATAGATATTTATATATTATTTTATTTATAACTTTTTTAACCAATCGTGGACTTTATTAATGTTGTTTTAACCAACAGCGTTTCATGTAAAAGAAAAAGGAAGCAAATATTTTTAATTTGATAAGCAACAGTAAAATAAAAAATGCTAACGACTTTTTGGAACTAGAGTAGTTGATGAGACCTTAAATAAACAACAACAAAAATGTGTCCTGTGAAAAGTATTAAAATATAATTTTTAAAAGTCCATATTTTTTTTTTCTTATAACAAAGATTTTTTATTATAAACAATTAGACGATAATGCTAAAGTTATCTTTAATAGATAAACCTTTACATTTTCTGAGGATAAAATTTAAATGCTTAGTATTTATAAATTAGAACTTTCCTTTTTTAACTTTGTTTAAAATATTCATGATTTCTAAATGAAGTATAAGTAAATTAAATGAAGTTTGTGGCAAAAGCCATTATTATTGAATTCGTCGTGGAAGATTAATTAAAACTTTGATGACTTTTGGAAAATAAATACGAGTAAATTATTTGAATAAACGTTAGTGCCAACGAATATGAATCATCCATTCCTTATTAATATCTCAGACAATTAGAACTATAAACTAATTTTAATTTAAGAAACGAAACAATATAAAAAGATGAAAATGTAAATATTTGAAAAATTTCCTTTAAATATTTTAAATGAGGCTCTCATTTAGTTTGATCAAACTATATGTAAATTTTCGCGCCGAACTATTCTCTGATTACAATGGAATTGCAATAGTCTGCATGGCAAACGGTTTCTCGTATTGCATCGATTCATCCCCTTTTTCCGTTCATCCACATATGCAGATCCTTCATCCCTCTCCTTTCAATCCATATAAAATTAAAGTTTCTGAATAAATTATTCGAGTCATACCAGTTGCATCCTCATTTTGTTGTAATCAAAGAGTCACATCGGTCGATTCGACAAGTGAGCGCAACTTCAACCCTCAACCCTTCAACAGCAATCTGCATTTGTTCGCTCAAGAGTGCGCGATTTTTGAGATCGACAACGATCGAACGGATGATTTCTCCCCGGTTCAACGTTAGACTCCACTGAAATATTCAATCAAACCCCGTCAAAATGTTTTGTTTCCATAATTGAACGACAATTCAATATGAGTGCATCAATTTCGTCATTTCTTCCCAGACATCCTCTCATATATATTAACAAATGAGATAACGGGAATAACAGCAGAGATCACCATTACGTTGAACTTCCACTAGGAACACAATTCGTTCAATTGTTTATTCATGAATCAATCTGGGAACTTTGTTTATACAATTGCAATCGATGTACGAATGAAAGCTTGTGGAATATATATATGAAGAGTTAAGTGCTTCGTTCCAAGATATCCCATTCAGATACACAAGAATCGTCTATTTAATATACAAATCGAAATTACTGGAAGTATATATACATACTTATAAATATACTCAAATAAACCCACTTCAATATCTCTCCCATTCCTTAAAAATATCGTTACAATCAATAACATTTCAATTGATTTTTCTTTTATATCAAACAATAATAATTTCCTCAATTTTTCCTCTGTTTAAGCAATCATTTGTGCGTTAGAATTTAAAGAATATAAAACATAAATGGTTAAGGCTGTTTAATCAAATGCTAGCGAAAGAGTATCGCGTGATATCATTATTGAAATAATTTAGAAATGACAAATATTTGAAACTGAACCAATCAAAAAAGTTAGATATAAATTTATCTTCCCAACATAGGCAGGGCCGGTTTTATTAATTACGTTCTTTGAGAAAGTCATTAAGGTCATACCTTATGGAATTTTTCTAGTTTTAATTTAACAAATATTAATTTCAATCCCTAAAATGTTTATACTCCAATAAAATAAACATGAATTCTAATATTTTGTTACAAAACTACATATTTTAAAATCAATAAAATAGCAGGGAAACATTTTGGGTTCTTTTCCTTGTTAGCAGGAAAAATTGAATTTGAATTTCAATGTCTAAATGTAGGTATGTTTAGGTATGATTAAGCTCTGCAATTGAAGTGAGAAAGAAATGAATATTTAATAAACGTATTAAACCAAAGAAAATACAGTCATGTTAATCAACCAGTCATAGAACATAACAATGAAATTTCAAACATATTTCAGACAAAATGCATGTAGATTGAAGATTATGAAAGAAACGTTAATTAAAAGGAAATGCGATTTTGAATGTAAATATAGTTAACCTACGTTAAAATAGCTATGAATACTCATATGATTAAAGTGTTTTATAGCACTGAATTTATAATTAACTTTACAGTTAACATTAGCTTATATTGGCTATAACGTAATGTTTTGATTAGAAGAGTAAAAATTACTACAAAAAATATTTTTATCTTTTAATATATAAAACTCTCGTATCACAGTGTTTGTAACAAAACTCTTATGAAATTTTTTTGAATCAAAATTGAATTAAAACGGAGTTTAAAAAATTACAATTAAAAATTGAAATCATTTGTAAACGACTAAGCAGTACTAAAAATTAATATTATAGTTAACTTACAAGTTGCACCATTTTATACGACTTTTGTAATAAATTATAAAAAAGTTTTATTTTCAAAGTTGAACTTTTAAGTTAAATTGATAGGTTAAATTCTTAGAAACCATAAATCCAAAGCTAATTTATAGGTGTTTATTTTATCTATAGTTCGGCTCAGTAAACGTTCGAATAAACGAAGAAGGAGTTTTATTTATACACTGTTCGATTCATTGAGAGTAAAATTTGGAGTAGTAAAGAAATCCTCTGCAGTGAATATGATTGCATTCCTAAAAATTAATATCCAAGTTCCAAAATGACACCTGTAAGAATAAATAACCAAAGAATACAGTTTGACTTAAGTGATCCCGACTAGGAGTTTGCCTTAGAAAGATGAAGCCGTTAAGAGTTCGATTCATAGAGGGGAAAATACACAGAGTTACATAGGGGTGAATGGGAACAAATTTTTTTTTAAAATTATACACCCAACTTATAGGAAGGTTAAAGTGTGTCAAACGTAAATTATGGGTAATAATCCACTGAAAGATGACTGAACTGAAAATAGTCAGATTTTGAAGCAGGTAATAATACGAAGATTATCTGCAAAATTTACGATCTCTTAGGAATTACTATTATCTGCATAGATAAAATGGCTTTTTTATATTATGGTATAACGGTTTCTATTAATCAATCAGTTTAATTTAGCTATGCCCAGCGAAGCGGGCGGGTATCAGCTAGTTTATATATAAAAATGAAAGTCTTATTCTTTCAACCTGCAATATTAAATTTTCCGATCTTTTAAATACTATTTTCGAAGTCTATACTGCTTCTGTTGAGATGTTAGGATATTTAAAAGTTAAATCTTGAAAAAAAAATCAAATTTGGGTAATTTCAACGTTGGTCAATTCTATCTTAGACCAGGGTAGATAATTTTTGAAACAGAAAAAAAAATAATGGTAGGATGAAACCCATTGGAAAAGGAAGAGAATATAACAAAAATGACTGGAAAAATAAATTACGGTCGATTTGTGGTGTGAAAGTAGAAAGGGAGGGAGTTTCAAGGGTAGAAATGGTTTATATTGATTTTCGACAAAACTACAAGTCCTATGGAAAAAAGTTAGAAGGCAAAGTTGTAGATAATAAGTAGATCTACACTTTTTGTGCTAACACTTTTTATTTATAACCTCAAAATTGTTGTGAACAGTTTCAATAACCAAGTTTTGAGATTTTTATTTTTATCTTTTACAAAAAAAATTTTCACCAAATTCCGTGTAAAAATATTTTTTTTGTTAAAGATAAAAATTAAAAACCAAAAACTTGGTAATTTGAATTTTTCTCATAAATTTTGAGGTTAATGTGAAAAAAGTGTTAGTACAACAGTTATAGATCTACTTATTATCTACAAGTTTGTCATTTAACTATTTTTCATAGGAATTTTGTCGAAAATCGAGATAAACCATTTCTACCCTTCCCCCCCTTGTCCATTTCACCACCACAGATCGACCGTAATTTATTTTTCCTTTCATTTTTGTTATATTCTTTTCCTTTTCCAATGGGTTTCATCCTACTATAATTTTTTCACTTTTTACCATTTTCAAAAAGGCTAAACGCACTGGTCTATCTAATTTTAACTTAGTTATCTATCTGAAGGTGAGTACAGTTAATTTGGGGAATATGTATTATCTTATTATATTTCGTATTACACTCAAATTAGTACTTTTGTAAAAAAATTAGTGTTTCAAAGTTGGTTGTTGGCTACTCCAACTCTGCATTTATTAGGTTTCATCAAAATAAAATTCTTAGACCATTTAATTTTTCGATTAAATTTTAAAGTTACCGGAAGAAGTCGTTCGACTCATCTATAAGATAATTGAAAATTTCAAAGCTAATTAAATTTGTTTCAAACAAACGTTCCAAATATAATTTCCAATTTGAATCCAATGCGAAACCAAATGCGTTCCCGACTTTTTAGAGCCTTCAAAATTTATTAACTCACCATTCGAAGCGATGCAGTTCACCCTTATTTGTACGCCCACTGTTCCACTAGTCATACGCACACTGTAAAATCGTTATTCATTTTGGACGAGCCAGTAAATTTTCGTAAAATAGTCTGTTGTGTTTGATCGAATTGGACATGGCGAACGGCTGCTGCATGAATTTGTCCCATTTTCTGGAATGGGATAAACAGGAGTGTGTATGTGGGTATGGGGTGGGTACGAGAGGATATTGGGAGAGTGTGTATTCTCTCTATTGAATTCAAATCTAGAGAACACGATAATCAAACCATGAACTGATTACAATGATCAGTGTCGATAAATTGGTTCGTTAGATGAGAGGGTTCTATGCAATTTAACATTGTCGTATACGATGAAATAGTATTCGTCTAAATTACGAGCATATATTAAAGTGGGTTTCGTGGTGTGAATATGGTTATGTTGGTTTTGACCGAAAACAAGAACGACTAGATTTCTCGAATGCAACATGAAACTGACTTATAAGATGTTGTGAATAGGTACATACGAGTTAGTTGAATATTTAATTGTATCTTATTTACTCTCAATTTCAACCACTTATTTCAACTAACTTAATTGTACACAGTTTACGTTTAATGTCGAATAGTTAAATTTTTTTATTCTATAAGATGTTTGCATTCTAATTAGGGCCTGCAAAAAACCGTATTTAAAAAAAACGGTTTTTCGTTTTTTTTTCTATTTTAAGCCCGGTTAACCGGTTAAAATCCGGGTTCTTAAGTAAATTAAATCTATAATAAAATCACCCCACCCTTATTGTAATTATTTTCAAATAAAACACCATTAATTATTGATTTTTTTTATTTTTAATTCAGCTGCAGTTATAAAAGTTTTTTTGCAAATTTCAAAAATTAATAAAACTGATAAAAGCATGTTTAAAGAGTAATTTTACTCTAACTTACTTCTAATTTTGTTGTCAAAATTTCCTGACACAGAAAATGTTTTTTCTGAATCCGTCGAAGTTGGTTGAATTGTGATTAAGGCGTTTAAAAGTAATTCTAATTATGCTCGTTCTTTTCCCGGTTGTTTTGAATAACTGACATTTTTTTCTAAACGTTCCTCATTTAGCGACATTTCCACTTTAATCACCTTTATTTTGTATTTGAATCTCACTATCCTCACCTACAAATTTTCTGGTTCTGATTCAACTTGAATCATTCATTACTAATAATCGCCTGCCAAAATTTAATACAACTGATTTTGACGAATATGGCAGAGCAACTCCCGGTTGAATAATTGATCTGATTTTTGCATAATTTGGGTCTTTTAAATACTTCGCCAAAGTTCTTTCTTTTGTAATCATTTTAAATAATATTAAATACACTTAAAAAAAATTCCAATTATTGTTATTGAACAACCGGGTTTTCGGTTTTTGATTTTTACTAAAAAAAAAACGTTTTTTAAAAACCCTAATTCTAATTCTTAAACCTTCTTCCATTTTTAAAATGAAACTTTTTATACATCCTCTCAAATTTTTTTTGGTCTGCCTTTAGCATGTCGCTAAATGTGTGTTACATTCTCGGCAGGGAATCGGCAAGTGTTTGGCAGAGATCGTATACACATTGTTAGCTATATACCATGTCGTTTTACCAGGGCTGTTGCGCGAGTTATCACTGAATATAATGAGCTATTTTCCCCTCCATGACAACGTTTTAGTATATTATATTTGATCAGTGTATTGATATAAATGTTGTTGTTCACTTGATCATGATAGACAAAGATACAGCTAGTGAGAATAGTGCGAAAATATCCGAAGGTGATGTTACAATAGATAACAACAGGCAGATGATCGATTTAACAATAATCAACAAATTCAATAATGAAAATAACATTCGAGTATTAACATTAATAATGGATATTCAAAAATAGTTGCAACGGTGCGCGTCACGTCAGACAGTGAATTATGCCACATCCCTTTCTTTCTATTCTTTTTTATGCTCTAAATCGAATAATTTTCCAAAAATTTTCACTTACTTAAGTACCTTAAATCCGAAAAAAAAAATTTCACTTGCATCGTGGTTTCGTAAAACCAAATAATAATTTTTTCTCACATTGTTCTTTTTTCTAAACGTATATCATATCATTTATAAAAATAAAAATTAACAATATATGAGTACAAAAAGAGTACAGTGGATTTTGTTTATAACGACGATGAAGGGGCCATTATAATTCCATTGTTCTTTCCGACAGTCGTTAAATACGAAGGCAAAAAAGAGCAAAAATTAATTAATTAGATTATTTATTAAGTTATTTATCTGTACCCAAAGTAAGTACAATTTCAACTCCCTTGAAATTTTGTCAAATATGTTTTTAGATGATCATATTAAGTATTAACACTGTTGAGTGGACTGCAATACTCGTACTTAAAAAAATTAGAAGTATCTCATTCTCCAGAAAAGTCAGCGTAAAAAATCTCTTGACTTAAATAGATACTAATACCCTTAATTGTATCGCCAAGTGAACAACTTACTAGAAAGGTAGTCCTATGACCACGATTATAATATTTGTATGTTAAACATTATCTATATACTTGTTAAATTGAAATTTACACTAGATATAGCCGGGTATTTCAAATGTTTTCTACAGTGGTAAAGTAATCGATTAGAATGTGTAAATGGTATATACGGTGGTTACCAATAAGTTAACTGGCTAATTCGCGTACCAAGTTGCCTCTATTATGGACAGCATAATTGACAAAACTTTTGATTTTACACCTCATTGAAAACTTCAGACTATAATGGGGTTGAAAACATCAACTTTCAATACTAATAAGTGGTTAGTAATATTTACGTAAGTATTAAGCAGAACACTATATAGCAATTTAATATGTATCAAACATTATAGTGATTTGAAAAGTTATTAGCACCTGTTTATATACAACTAAAATTAGTTATTTTGTAATCGTAACACTTAAAGAAAGCTCGTAATTACAATAGCCGTGAAATATATATTTGGATTTTTATATCACTGATCAACCTTTTTAAAGCTCATTTGCTTTGCATTGTATTTGTAAACGTTAAATTAGATGAACAAATTTCAGAAAAGATTTATATTAAATGCAAATTTAACGATAAAAATATTCTTTGTTACAACAATCTTAAAAATAATTGACTGTAAGAATTTGATGAACCTAATGAAGAAGACAAAACTTAGGAAATTTTTTCCCTAATTTATTATTAAAATTTTAATCCAGTTTACTCAGTATACTCCTCTACCTACATATTTTTATTCAGCTAACTATAAATTGGATTATGCAAAATTTAGTTTTTTTAGAATGAGGTTTTTTAAATACAATAGTTTAAAGTTTATTATACCAAACAAAAAGCAATTTATATATAATACATTTTTAAAAGGATTAAAGTTCAACTAAATATAGAGAGGCGTTTTTTCAATAAATTTATTTAACATTTAAAAAAGTAAATACTACATTGAATTGTGGGATATATGCAAACTTTGCAGAAAAAACGATTTTATAGTTTCAACTTATCTTATTGTGTTTAAATTGAATATAATTACCTATATATAAAACTATTAAAGCTGCTTTTAGTTAACTAATTATAGATGGAAATATTCTCTTTTATATTTTTAAAATTATAATAACTTATTGAACGTACAGGAAAGGCAATAGCCAATTGTTCTAATTTTTTTTTCATCGTTGGTTATCTTTATTTTGGTATCTTCATTTAACACGTTCTTACGACATTGACGACGTTTGTGTGTAATGGTGGTCATGTTTTAAATTTCGAATGTGTCAGTTTTTTCTTCTAATCACCACATTAATTAATGCTGGAAAAAATTGCATCCCCCGATAGTTTCTTTTAACGTAAGCCCATCAGACTACTCGAAAAGTTTATTTTGTTCACCATACATATTTGTGATTATTTCTTCAATATTTTAGTACTTCTTATGAAAGAACTGGTATTTAAATTTTGAGTTGACTGAATAATTGAGTTTTTAAATATCTTGGCTAAAATTTATTCAGTCCCTCTAAATTTCAGAAGCAGGATTTTCATGTATGTATCGATTTTTGCTAGGCTGGTCTAAAACTCCACGACAATACAATTTACTTAACATCTATACATACCTACGTCCAAAAACTGAATAAGGTTTTATACTTAAACAAGTAATAAGATTTACTTTCAAGTATAATAAAATAGATAAAGAGAAACTGATTCAAAAAGTTAATATTTAAAAAAAAAAGTGAATAGAAATATGAATATAAAGGTAGACACTTGGTTATGCATATTGTAATTTAGATATCTTTATATTTAAATCCGTTTCTGACATATCTAAAATTTATTACTCATTGTTTTTTATCCTTTTATATTTCGTGGTCTATATTATCTATATATATAATAAATAAGATAGTCTTCCATTTTCTTAGTCGTTTCCCCGTTGACTTTATGTGCTCCAGATATTTTACACCGTAAAGATAAACTTTGTCGCTCCTCGAGGGCTCCAGTAGGGTAACATTTACCTACTCTATACGCTGAGCATAACGCGTGTAACACTTTAAGTAAACTTAATAATAGGATCCCGTTGGTTGAAGGTGCTGAATGTCGTCGTATCGTTAATATAAACGAATGTGAGAGCAAGAGCTTTCACATTTGTTACGTCTTACCCCCACACCAAATCTATATGCATGTGTTCTTATATACACATGAGCGTACCCAGCTTTTGGTTTACGGGAAGGTAAACGTTGGAAGAAGCATTCTGTGAATGGAAAATTGTTAATGGGATTCTTAGTAATTTCTTCTCACTATTACCATATCAATTTACTATATATTCTGTAAGCAAAAATGTTATAAGAGCCTTTTTAAGCTCTCTCACGTAACCTGTTTCTATAAAAATAGTAAAGTATCTATTTAAAGGAAATCATTATGATTTAAAAATGATCTATTTCGATCAATAATTCAGTTATTACTTATTGATATCAAAACTTTACTAAGTAGTTTGTCTTAAAAGTGTCTGACGTAGTTCTATAAAGTTCAACAAAATACAACACATATAAGATTTTACGGCAATTTACGTATATATCTCAAATTATAACTCATTAAAATATCGTTTTACTAACGTTAGTGACCGCTTTGATTTAGAAACTCGACGCAGGCATATGTTGGTATATATCAGGATTTTATCACATAGACTATGAAATAATAGTTATACCCACGTTTTTAAATATGTATAGAAAGATTCTTTTCTATTTACTATCACGATTCTTAAATTTTAGAATAATGTAATAAGGCATTACTTACGCCATTTATTCGTGAAATTAATTACTGCCTTTTATTCGTGAAAAAGAAAATCATTTTTACGTCATTTACGATGTGTTAAGTACCAGTTAACCAAGTTAAGTAGTACGTGTTAAGTTTAGGGGTAGAAAACTAACCAGTTCAAAAACAACTAGTGTGATCGGAGAACCCCCAGGGGGTCAGGAACGAAATTCGTTACGATATTTATTCAACTCTATAAATTCAAAGGAAAATTAAAAACTTGACGATTTTTTTAACAATTACGAAGAACACTTAATAAGTAACTTGGAATAGAGAAGAATAATTCACACTTACATATATTTAACTAATATACAGTTTGCGTTTTCATCCCCCGACAAAAAAATATCAAGGACAAAAAATCCCAAAGATAAAATATCCTTTGACATAATATACCGTAATATAAAAGATGATTGATAATACTTAATTAGTCACGTTACGAGTAAATTGATTATATGTTCATTTCAATTTTATTATAGTATCCCACAATATTCCTGAAAAACAACCTCCCCAATTGGGAAGTTTTTCTACTTTTTAACAAATGCCAAAATTCCAAGGGGGTTCAGGTCCAAATCCCAAACTCACTGTTTGGTTATCCGCTTTTCATTATTTAACTGAATGTGTGCACTTACTAACACCGCGAAGTTTTACAGAAAACCAAATGTCTTAATCTCATTATTGTTGCAAATACGATTATGAAAACATATTCCTTATTATTAGAGGATTTTAAATTTAAAGAATATTTTTAATATTTAGTCATCTTTCTTCAAAAAGCGTTGGAGGTTATTATATGCATGGAATATTTTGTTCTTGGGATACTTTTTTGGGGATACTATGTATTAGGATATTTTGTCGGAGTATATTTTGTCAGTAGATGAAGACGCGCGAAACCAACTAATTTCGTATTGGAATTTCAATTACGAAATTTGATTTATAGAAAACAGATCTTTACAACTTTTATAAATTAGTTAAGTCAATAGATGTGCCATATAGTCTGAAGAATCTAATTTTCATCTCTCTCTCTTTAGTTCTCTATTTCCTAGTCTCTTTCACTCAGCACACTTCATTTCAATCACTGTTGACAAGCAGTGAGGATAAGGAAATTAAAAGAGGAAGATAAGGAAACTAGGATTTAAAAAAATAGAGAGCATGTTGTCTGGTTGGTTTTTGTTACGTTATGGTCTCCATAGTCTATAGACTTTGTCCCAAAAAGTTATTGATACTATGTCTTAAAAACATTAAAATGCAGGTTTTATGAGTTATAATTCGCCAAAAATAAAACATGGGTAGACATAAATTACATTGAGGTCTAAAATATTGACCCACTTATTACCCCTGATACGTACTAATCTTTAGCAGTGGTCTTCAGGTAATTCTGGGTCTCTCCGAGACTGATATGTGATGATTCCCAATGCTCGTAGTTACGATCCAGAAGGGTAGCTTCCCTTCTTTAGAAACTCTTCGGTACGCTCATGTATATATGTGTGTACGTACTATATAATATAGTGAGCTACCGAACGTTCTATTTTCCTTCATTCTTCCATATATTCATGCATCGTATTCTAGATGTAATGGAACATTGTAAGTATAATCCTATGACGGCAACTACTAGAACAATGTTCCCTTTTCCCTACCCATAGGAATCAACTCCCGCAATATTTACCTCATTCCGTCATGTATAGAAAAGGGAATTGAGGAACGTGCGAACATGTGTACGATGGAGACTGGAATATTGGCGGCACGACAAAGTGGAAATGCCGTTGGTTAACCAAGCACAAACATCATTCTTTACACCGATGTAAATCTCCGGCTTTATCTTTTCCATCTATATATAAAATTCGTCGCGTCCATCGTTCGAGTGTGAAATTGTATTCATTCCTTCTCGATCTACGTGAATAATTAATTTTATTAGCATGAGCTTTCACGGTTAAACATAAAAGGTTTTTAAAACCATAATTAATCTATTAAACTTGCAAAATCGTAAGTTATTCTCGCTAGCATTTTATTGTCGTGGTAAATTAATAATGCGTAGATTTTGACGAGATTTTCACCGTAATTTATGCTACAGATTTAGGTAAATTTAAGACTATATATTAAAATTAAATTGTATTAATTAATATAAATTACATTACGCTTAACAGTTTAAATATCTTGCTAGTTAATAAGAGTTTATATTAAAATATACGAAGGTACAGAGACAGCACAAATAGAATATACAGCGTTGGTTTTTTACGCACTTTTTTATCAAATCAGCAAAGTTAGGAAAAACCACAATTCACAAACATTGCATTTTTAGTCCTTCTAGTTGAAAAATTATTGAATTTTATTAACTAACCGTACTATCTGCATCAGTAATTTACTTTCCACCTATTTTTCACTTTTTCAAATCGATTTTGAGAATTTTTTCTTAATTGTTTAAATTTTAGAATATAACTCAGAATTGTACTTTTTTTTAAAATTAGAATAAAATAACCCACTCTTAAAGTTGTTTTTTTCACTGATTCTTTAATGTCGCGTCAACATTTCTGTCCTTGGCGACAATTGTTGTGTTGGCTGGTATAGTTACCAGAAGCCTCAATAAGATCCTAATGTTCTCAAGATCTATTATTTTATTGGTTGAGGGTCTTTTTAGTTCATTGGAGTTTATTGGTGCACTTAAAAAGGGGCATTTACTGATTACATGTGTCACTGTTAGTTCACTTTCACACTTGGGAGCACTTTTTAGGGGTTGTTATTTCTAAGATGTGTCGATGAGAGAAGGTCGTGTGTCCCAAATGCTGTCGCGAACCCTATGAAACGTTGCGTTGTGGGTGTTATTTTCCATTTCTCGTTCCATCAGTTTTGAACACATTTCCGGACCGTCTTTCTGAAGTCGCTGTAGGTGGTATTTGCTCTTGTCCGGTCTTGACCATAAGTGGTAGCACTTTTTGTAGCCTTGTCTGCTTTGATGTTTCCTGATATTCCTTTGTGGGATGGTATCCGGGCAATAGTCAAGATGATCAATGACCTTAAAGGTGAAACATTAGAAATTGAAGTAATCAGTAATTTGTTTTGGATATTTCAAAATTAATTTTTTTTTCTTGCTATTAAGAAAATATATCTTTTTCTCAAAGAAGTTGTTTCTGTCTCAAGTTAGAAAAGAAATTTACACTTTTACTTCTTATAAAAATACTTTTCTTGTAAAACTTACCGAAATCTATCTGACTTCGGTAACTCTAAAGAATAGAGATGCACATTTTTTGATTGCACAATTTTTAAATGAATTGTGCGTAAAACTTTGAATTGTTTATGAAATAACTAACGAAGTTAATGCTTGCCCTAATTTTACATTTAAATATGACTAAAATTTGACTTGACTCCAAGTCAAACTCGAGTCAAGTAGCTTTAAAATCATGTCAAGTAGTGAATCCCTAGATTTTAAACTCTCTCAGGATTTTTCATCCGTATAAAGAATACCTAAATATTTTTAAAGATTTTTTTTATACCTACAAACATAAAATATCAACGAACATGTTAAATCAATACAAAAAAATACCTATTGGAAAAATTAAATTTCTGCAAAAAAAAAATCGATTATTTAGCTTCCCGAAATTTTTCAATTAGGGTATTCAATAGGTATGTTATTCTTAAAGATGTCTCATAGTATTGCATAAAGGTTTTAATTTTATATTTTAAAAGTATAATATACGATTTGCTACTTTTCACTTTAAACAGTTCATATGTAAATAGGGTTTCATCACGTCAAGTTGTTCGACATTTTTAGACACGAATTGAGTTAAAAATTGGAACTTGTAAATAGGTTTGTTCCACTTGTACATTTGATGATTTTGAAACACGTCCATCGAATGACAAAGAGTAAGACAAATTAACCAAGAGACAAGAATGAGTGAAAATCATGAAGCAAGGGCTTCAATCTAATTTAAAACTGGTTTTGCGGTGTTTAAACACCTCCAAACCAGTGCCTGGGCGAGCTATTGTCATAAAAATGTACGTTCATAGCTTGGCTCTCAGCTTGGTGCGGCCAAACGGCTGAGGGCTGGGGCGTTTCTTCACTCACTCTTGTCTCTTGGTCAGTGTGCCTTGTTCTTTGTCTTACGTGGACGTGCTTTGCTTCAACGTCTGGAACAAACCTAATAAAACACCATGCAAAAGCAATGGTTGTATTGTGATTTGAAATTTGAATATTAACATTTGATTCGAGTTAGACTTAATCGCAAATTAAATAAAGGCCAAGTAACTTGAAGATAAAGTTAAGTATGGCTTAAAAATAAAAATGTCAAGTTGTGATTCTATAGTTTAATATCCTCATCGACCATTTTGCGTATCTATAGTAAACCTATAATTTTTAGAGGAACCCCAATCTTTCTGAAAGAGAAAATCTGATTCAAAAATTTCGTGTGGTCATTGTGACCCCAATTTATTAAGCAAGGCAATGGTTGAGTGGAAAAAGATAGCAAAATAATTTTTTCAACCCACCATTATTGTTAATTACGAATACTATTCTAATAAATCTACCATATAGTCGAATGTTAGATCACCAAAACATCTGAGCTTAGGTAATTCAAAGATTTCAAAGCAACTGATTTTTTTTTTCAAATACGCTTAAATCAAATTCAATAATTAAAACATATTATAAATAATATTAAAATATAATTTATTTCTTTGTTTGTATATTATTGCTACATATTTTAAGTTCCATTTGTGTGAAAACTGTATGCATTTGGGAGCATGGTTTAAAGTTCTATGTAATTTATTCCCTTTAATATAATTCCACAACAAAAGCAGAAAAAGTAAAAAAAATGCGTTCTATGTGTCGATTGTGAAATAACTAAATTATTCAATCGAATGTAGAAATACACAAGAACCTTCTTTTTCTTCAAAGGAAAATTACTTGGCAATTGAGAAAAAACTATACAAAATATGAAAATATTAAAGCTTCTTTTATGTGGAGCGGGCGATTTTTTTTTTTGTTTATAAACTTGTAATTTAATCCCTCAACAATAATTTTTTCCTTCGCACGAAAATTTATTGGTGAAATAGACACAGAACTAAGTATTTCAAAGTTACGTTTCGTTGAAAAATTGTACATTTTTCCTCATTTAATAACGTCGTGGTTTTCATATTTATATTTACTCTTCCCATTCTCTCGATTTTCCAACAATTTAATATGTATGACAAGATTTATTACGACAATTACAGGGGGCCCGAATGTGAGTGGTGCTGTTAATAAATGATATTTGTATGCATTTTACGTGGAGCGCTAGATATCTTTGCGGTTCGTGCTCTTGAGATGGTGCGCTGTAGGATTCCTGACGGGCTTTTCAGGTGGTTTGAGGCTAGATGAAGCTCTGACTTGGCAGTTTTGGAGAGTTGATAGATGATCTACGATCAAATATATGGAGCTGAAAGGATGAGAATTAGAGAAAGATTAGTGTCTTCAATTTGAGATTTACAGATACATACGTTGGCTTTCCGAATTTATAATTCATCAAACCGTGAAGTATTACCCGGAATGAAATCCAATCGAATCAGTGTCAGAAAAGATGCTTTCACATTTTGAAATTTCCATTTGCATCCTTTGAATTTTTATGAAAATAAGTAAAATAAAAATACGTATAGATATATTAAAAATCAACTCAAAAAAATAAAATTTACCTTGAATTTAATTTAAAAAAAAATTCTCTCCATTTATTTCAATAAAGATAATTCAATAAAGATTTTGAATTCAAAAATTGGTACTACTTTATTTGAATTAAAAACGTATACCTACTACAAAGAAACTAATCTACTAACATTTCTCTATTCGAAATATTAAATATTACGGAAATTCGGAAAGTTTTATGTGTTATATAAGTAAGATTGTTCTAGAATATTTAAAATGTCTTAACTAATTGAGAGCCAAATAAGGGGTCATCCATAAATTCGTCACACGAATTTCATGATTGCGGACCCCCTCCCCCGTCCTTGTCACAGTTGGTCATATTTGTGAGACCCCCCCCCCTTAGTGTGACATCGCATATTTTACAATTTTACATCTATAAATAATAATTGAATTAAAACAGCAGTTCCCAAATTTGTTTTATTTTACTTTGAATGATTTTTTAATAAAATTAACATCAAATCAAAGATTTCAAGATATTAACAAAAAAAACGACTAATTACATTAATTAATGATCAAACTTGATCATTTTAAAAGTCAATTGTCAAATGAAATAAAAACAATATCACCGCTAGGCACGGTGCAGCATTTAGCGGCATTTATCAAAGGGCAATAGTATCGGCGCGTAACACTACACCGAGAAAAAAATTCTCTTTGAACAATTAAATCTAAATATTAAATATTTGATTGGCAGTGGGCTATCAAATTATTTTGTTGGCATTATTAAATTCAGTTGTCAGAAGAACTTTTTTTTTAGTGTAGTTGAGCGAGGGGCTGACAAAACAATTTGACCCTTATGTTTCTGCAAATAGTGTTGCAAATGTTTTAGAGTTATTCATTAATAGTTCAAAGTTTGTGTTTTGCTTAACACTTAGATTAAAATAGATTTTAAAATGTGACTTCACGAAATTTAGGACCCCTCCCACCTCCTTGTCACACAATGTCACACTTCGTCGACACCCTCCCTCCCCCATACCGTCTGACGTAATTTATGGATGGCCCCTAAGAACTTTTGCTGTTAACCGAAAATAACGTTTTATAAACTGTAGTAATGTTTAAAATAATTTAAATGTTCACTTGATTGCCATACTATGCTATTCATTGAGGAAACATCATTTATATGGCAATAAAACGCAGTACAATTAAATGATGTCATAAGTTGTAATTTTTTGCACACAAGTGTACTAACTAGGTACATAATTACTTGAAATTATTAAAACAGACCATGATGATAATAATTTTAGAAAATAATATCCAATCGTGAAGTAAAATTCTATAAAAGAAACGAGAATATTTTGTTTGCATTTGAACTCATTATCATATTATATCCGATATTTGAGAAAATCTATTAGCATTCGCCCAACAAGAGAAGCTCTTCAAGTACCAATTTCCGAAAATTCAATCATAAAGACTAATTCTTATTAACGTTTCGAATATTAGCTAAATCCAAACTATAGCAATCAATTGCAAAATAATTAAACGACCTTAATATATATAATAAACCAAGTATATACCCTTGCACGAAAATGACTTTAAAACTAACTGTAAGGGTTGTGATTGAATTTAGAGAATGGAAAGCAGAAGGAAAATAAATTGATATTAGCTCGGCTTTTATGGATATTAAACTGTAATTACTTCCCATTGATTGACATCAATTAATTATCAAATGAAAATATTTTTGGCTTTATACATTAAGAAAAATATTTTGTCCCAATGAATGATTAATGTGAATTTTATATCCTCCCTATATACCCGTTGTTTTATATGCTAAATGAAATATGGCCTCATTCTCTCATTTACAATTCCATAGAACCTCCGTTTTTCCCATAAAAAACCCTCAAACTCCGTCTCTAATCGTTCTCATCCTCCAGTCCATTATCGTAAGTCGTAAATGTGACAATTTCCTTCTGCTTTATATTTCCATTGGGGGTTACTAAGATAAGAGATTAAGAAGGAGAAGTAAACCATTAAAATCTTCGCTGTGTTTAAGGGGATGACGAAGATATGGGTCTTTCGGGGAGATTTTGATAGAGGTGGATGGCTGTTCTTTAATGTTTTCGATCATCGCTTTGTTTTGTTTTGTCTTACACGATTAAGGGTGGGTGCGGACGACAAAACCGTAATAATGTACTTGTATATGTATATATACAAATAATATCCCTTGAATGTTGAACCGGAACAATTGGTTGAGAAGATATTATAATAATAATCGCGGGGTTCTTCGACGAAGATAGAACTTTTGGGGTGACATCGTAATGGATAAAATGCATTTTGGGTGAAACGATAAGACGAGATATGGTGGCTGTATTTGGCGCTAGAGTTGCGTCTTCTATTTCCGTTGTTTCATGTGATAAGATTACGACTTAGGTTTTACAAAACACTTTAGCTATCGTTCCTTCTTCTCAGCACTACGCCGTTTATATACAACCATTCCAAATCCTTCTATTCATTTCAAGATGTATATAAATTTCCGACACAGTGTGTTCTTACACGATTGAACGGAATCGGGACGAGAACTGGTATGGTAAGGGATGGAAAGTTGATGTTTTCCTTTCAAGTTTTCTTGTGCCACGTCACTGTATCATTTTGAACGGGTTAAATTAAGCAGAACATTAAACATTTGATCTTTGAAAAGAACATGGTGTTGTGCTGTGACGGGGGATGAGGGTGAGTGGGCATACGGCTCGAGGCGCGTATGAATTCGAATAAAGTTCGATGAAGTTTTGTGTGTCATGCCGCGTTGGCGATGGTCATAAATTCCGGCGTCGATGTGCCAGAGTGCGACAAACCACAAAATTACTTGAGACGTCGTCGGCTTCATCTCACTCATTCACCCTTTTCTTTTGTTCAATTGTCAAATGCAACTGAAATGACCGAAATTTTCTCTTGTCAGCTGAGCCCATTATCTTCAAATTAAATGTTTTATGCTTTCCTTTTTCAATCCTTGCCATTTATTAAATGTTTGGAAATGGGTCAATGTTTGACAGATCTAGGCGTTTGCGTTGTTCAGAACGGCTCATAAATCATAACAATGCTTACATAGATTTTACTTAATTTCTTATTTTTATTTAAAAAAAAAATTACCTAACGATCCAGTGCTTTACTATTTTTTTAAATTGAATCTTATTTAACTGGACCATTGTCTTATTAAGGTTCTAGTGGTTGTTAAGTGTATATTTACTTGATTTGTATCGAAAATGATAAGAACATCATAGATATGATGGCGCAGTTTGTTTCCTAAGAATCTTTGTCTTAAATACTTTCACGGATTGTATTCGTATGTAAACTTAAACAAGTTTAATTTCGCCTCAAAAGTCTATAGTCAGTGACGGAACAAAAATGTTTGCCCCCTCCCCGCAAAATAATTAGATCGACCCCTAACCTTATATGCATTTTTGCTTTTCGTATCTAGCATCCCATATTTTAATGTACCACCGATTTTCTTGCGAAAGGTCCTTCTCAAAAGGCCCTTAAGGTCTAGATGAGTTAGCAGATATTATCATTTTTTTCATATCAGGTGTAATATTTTGTTTTAAAAATTAGCATTGTCCGTTAAGAATAACGACAAATATCCTTTTTCGTAACATCTGGGTCAAAATCCATGGTATTTTCATCATTATTTATGTATAATTGCCGTACTGCTTTTGCTATCAACATGTTCAAATTACCCTTCATCTCTAGGTGTAGTACCTACCTTGATTTTTTAGTTTTAAGTAAGTTGGATTAATTTTTTCGCTATAAACTTGTTTAAACACCTGTCCATCTTTAGAAGTATTTTGATTTTCTGTGATCGTAGCAAACGATTTAAGAAAACGGGATAATTTTGGTATTTTAGCTAAACGTTCCTATTCCTGTTCGTTTTTCAATTTCTCTTTTTTACTACACCGTCTTTGCAGCACCACTAGTACTAATTTTCTCAAAATTTTTGGACCCCCCAAAGCTTCGGGCCCCCCGCGTCGCGGGGTCTAGCGATATGGTAGTTCCGCCACTGTCTTTAGTCTATGCTAGGGGTCGGCAACCTTTTTTGACTGCGGGTCAAAATCAACTAGTATTTGATTTTAAATACACGTTTGGGCCAGTGGTATTTTCAATTTAAAAAGTTTTTCAGTGAATAAGAGGGTATCAGGCGTTTTGATCCCCGGACAAAATATCCCAATGACAAAAATATTTGCGATAAAATATTTCATTCAATTTTTTGAGCTCAATAACTTAGATTTTATATTTAATAAATTTTGTTAAAAACGTGGTAAATTGACCCCCATATGTTCGTGTTAAATCCGCAAAAACTGTGTTAATTAATTCCAAAAGGATCCAGGGTGTCCCCCTAGCTGGGGTTTCAAAAGAAATTAAAGTCATTTGTCAATTATAATAAGATTGTGCACTTCTTGACACCTTGAAGTTTTACACAAAACTAAATGTTTTAACATCAAAATTATCCTGCAAATACAATTTGCAGTTATTCTATGAGGACTTTTTGTCGTGGAGATATTTTGTCATGGGAATATTTTGTCCGGGGATCAAAACGCATGGAACCAATAAAAGATACATTATATATTATACCAAGAAAATAATTACAAACCGCTAAAAATTTTTTTTAATATTTATTTATTTTACACCTATATTATATTACTTTAGTGAAACTAAAGAAGGTCACTTATAATTATCAAACGGGTCACTTGGTGACCCGCGGGTCATAGGTTACCGACCACTCGTCTATGCAGTAGACAGTCTGTGATTTTCTTATAATGTTAAAGGCTATGCGTTCGATTCTCACTTTCAGATTTTTCTTGACGTTTACGTAAAGAAAATTACCGACTTTTATTATTTTTTGAGGTAGCTATTGAAAAAAACAACTAAATCAATTATTATTAAAATGTTAATTAGAAATGAGATAATCTTTTTAATACTGAAGACCGACTTTCAAATCTGATGGTGAAATCTTCAGTGATGATGGTATTATATTTAAAAATTAAAAACAGCCAAACCTATGTATAACTATGTTACCTAGTAGTAAATTTAAATACCACGGGTGGGCGTAGATGTGTAAAGGTTTTCCGGCGCTCATACGCTAAAACTGTTGATATTACGAAAAAAAATAAAAAATTCTTGCCGTGAAATGAGTCGAAAAGAAAATGTTGTTAAGAAATTGTGTTTTGGGCGCTATTTTCCAAAATGGCGGCGCGAGTGGCAAAGATACGAGGTGGTAAAGTTGCAATTCAGAAAGAGCACATTGAAATCTATAAAATAACTAATTTTTAAAACTCTCGGAAAACTTTCCAGGCAACTTCTTATTTTAGAACCAAATATATTTACTATTCCCAATAAATCAAAAGATAACGATTGAACGTACCTACCTAATTAGGTATTGGGGCGTTTTTTTGTAATTATAACGTTTTTAAACTTATTTTCTTAAGTTATTTTACCCATTGAAAGTATTTTTACAGTGTTCTTTATTAGATTATAGACACCTTCTCACAAAATATCATTACCTTCCATTCAGACTTTTTAATATGAAAACCTAACAACTCCCACAGGAACTATGGTTGTTAAATGAGATATCGTTGAAATAGAAAAATACTTTTAATTTTAATTTTTTCAAAGCTTGAATTAAATTTTTCAATTTTTATTTTAAATTTTCAAATCGATGAAAGATAAACGAGGTGAGCTCATTATAAAGGGGGACATTGCATATATTTTACTTACCATATATCAGATAATAAATTTGACAAATTTAAAACAGAACTCACTTTGTTTGAGAAAAAATCAAACTTTGTTTAAATGGAAATTTTCCACAAATGGAAATGACAAGAATTTAAATTGAGAACAATAAAAAAAATAACAAGTACTTATCTCTTTTATATCTTCATTCTGGCAGTAAATTTTTTAACAAATAAATTTCGTTTCCCTCACATCACAATAAAAATTCAGCATCTCCGCCATTATTTCCTTTATGAGCTTTTCTAATTACTCTAAAGGCTTTAACGTAATTAGTCGCGCATTTTAATCATTATTAATAATTGTTCCGTTTAATGTTGGAAAATAAATAAAATAATCCACATAAACAGATGAGATGAGATGGTTGTATAAAAAAATATTAAATTCAACCCTGTTTATAAAAGCTCTTACATTTAATAACGCTGTTTTTTCCAACAAAAAAAAATTACATTTACTTCAAAAATTTCTTTTTATTACGTATATGTATATGAAGAATAACACTGTGCTAAATACTTATCGACATTTCCAAAGCTCTCGTGTAACCTCTTGCATTGCCGACAAAATGTTAATATTCCGTCGTACACATAGAATTATGAAATATCCAACTTAAAAATGAAGCGGTTAAATTATAAATACAAATAACATTTAAAGCAGAAAATTTTCCGAGACTTGGCTTTTTTCCACTGGAAAGCCAAGAAGTTTTTGCGCATAAAAGAAATTGAAGAACCACAAAATTTCACTGAGAGCAAGTTTTCGAGACGTGTTTTTCACGCGTGGCTTTCTTCGAGTTTCTAAGTTTCAAATGGCGGGGAATTTTTAAAAAGTTTTACAGCTAGAAATAATTTCAATATTTAAATATTTATGTGGAAAAAATTTCCCGAGGGAGTTATAAGAAAAAGGGTTCAATTAAATTTTTTGCTGAACAAGCGTTCGTTGATGATTTCATTAGTTATATGAAAGCTATTTAAATTTTATTTTATATAAAGTAAACATTCTTTTTTTACATGAAAAATAACTTGTTAAGCTTCAGGCAGTTTTTGTTTCTCTATGCTCTTATTAAAAAAAAGTTAAGTTTGAAACTGGAACGATAGTGGAAAATGTATGTAGGATGTGCTGGGGATAGATTGTCCTTGGAATGGATCTTTATTATAGGCATTATTAGTTTTCGTTGTTCTCTTCATTTTCACTCTTTATTGTTTTTGGTAATTTGGTTGCGTTTCGTTTATCGTTGTTCGCTGGACATTAGAGAAGTTAGTGCTTGACCAATCTTTCTTGGTTGCAGTTATATGACCCCCTTCCTTTTGCTGTCTTGGGAGTAGCCCCAGATGTATGTAATTTGTGTGGCCGGTACGCAGTCAAGTTATTTTTGATTGTTTTTTCCTACCAATGGCTGTTGGTGGTTTTTCCTCGATAGAGATTCTACAATTATGAAAATGGGTTTGTTGTGCTTTCCATGTTTTATTCCAAAAATGGATTGTTGCGGTGTTGGTCAAATTTTTTTAAGTCTTCTTTAGTTGTTTTGAGTTCGGGGTCTACTATTCCATCTGTGGTGTTTGCCCTTTGTTTCCTTGAATTGGGCTTTGAAACATGATATGGAGTCTATACCTAAATATAATTGAGTTATGTATTGGATCTTCTGCCTGGATGCTGTTTAGGGTATTTAGAATAACTTTAGCTTCACATGTAAAAATGGAATAATGATCGCATAGTTTGAAACGATGGGCTGTAGTTTTTTTTTTCTTCTGTGATAATTTTTTTGATAAGTTTTGAATCTAAATTTCATTAATCTCATTAATTTATGGCATTTCAAAAAAACTAAAGCATTTAAAATTTTTGAAGAATGTTTGTACAAAAATTACTAGAAATTACTTCATATGATCTTTGCAAGCTTTTATTAGAATTAATGATTATAGGAAAACACTTTTTAAATCAAAAATCTACTATAAAAACCGCGGTTTTTATTTTGAAAAACTTCATAAAAAGAAATTCAGAACATCGAATTAGAGGTTTTATTTTTCACATAATATAATGGTCTTTAAGAGTTTAAATGAAAAGACCTGATAAGTTTTATTTTTCAATTTTTTCACTTATCCACGTGTCGTTTATCCAGGTTCAACTGAAAATATACCATTTTTACTTCTGTTATAGGCTTTTTTATTTTGGTACTTTTTTCGATATCATAACTATAACACTTATTTTAATGACAAATTATTTTTTTATATAATTGATTTATCCATTAGTGTGTGTATAAAAGGAATCTTTAGGGTTACTCGTCTTTGTTGACAAAAGTCTAGACTTAGAATTTATCGGAGTTAAATATTAACCTTGTTATTACTGATATAAAATCTCAATTGATTGATGAACCGATTAAAAAATAAACGTCAATAATGTAATATATCAGCGCCTAAATTTAATTTTTTTGAAATTGAAAGCATTAAAATATCTTTTAATGGTTTATTCACTTCCATGTTATAACACGCTTAAAAAGCCTTTATATTTACAAGTCATTAATTCTCACTTCTCCCTAGAGATATATAACATACACATTCCAGGTTAAAACCAATTGGTCTATAGATGAATTAAAGTTGAACCCAACTATTAAAAAGTTAATAGAATCGACCGCTCAACCAAATTAGTTAGCACCCTGAAGAATCACCTATATCACAAAAAGTCTCAAAGGATTAATGCGACAGATTTAGGGGAAATTGGTTTAAATTGCAAATTTTGTTTTAAATTTTGGATTTTGGAAACAAAAATATATTTAAAAAGCTTTTTTCAAATCTCGTTGTTGGTAGTACTTGTGCAGAATTTGAGTAATACATAGAAACTCAATAAAAATTGAGAATTAAGAAAATCAACATAAAACTGTGCAAGACTGAAAAAAAATATGTAAATTAGAGTTCATGTTCGAGAAGTGAAACTTCTTTAAGTTATATCATTTTGTTTTTTGTAACTTTGAATATTTTTATATTTTATTTAACAATGATATAACTGTAAAGGT
Organism: Sisyra nigra; assembly: GCA_958496155.1. Taxonomy (NCBI): domain Eukaryota; kingdom Metazoa; phylum Arthropoda; class Insecta; order Neuroptera; family Sisyridae; genus Sisyra; species Sisyra nigra. The sequence continues at coordinate 14,861,455 of OY292314.1, forward strand.
AAATAAATTCATAACAATACCTACTTGTTATATTTTGTAATGTTATGGTGTTTTATATTCACTTATGATTTTCCAATATTTGATATACTTAATATGGCATAATATGTTGATATAATTTATAGTTATCACAATGCATATTATTATTAAATTTGCTATTAAACTAAAGTTTTGTCCCTATATCGCACTAAAAAAAGTTTCACTTACAAAGGTTTTCTTTGGCTTTTAAAACTATTTATTTCAAACAAACTGTGTTGTTTTCAAGATAAAACTATAATAAATTTAATGTTGAATGTACCATATGTGAATGTTTATAGACGCTACGTAACGATATTAAGTTCAATAAGCTTATATCATATGATCTGTGTAATGTTACAGATTATTAGCTAATAAATTTTTCAATAGATACAATTTAGTTATTTATTATGGAATTAGTAGAATAGTTGCATGATTTTTGAGATATGTTATGAAAATTAAAAAAAAAATTAAAGAAGTGCTTCGAATAATTTATTTAATTTAGTTTTAAAAATGTGAAGACGCAGAAAAAGTTCTGGACGTGATCCGTTTAAGTATTAGAAAAAATCAAAGAGATAAAATGGAAGTTTTATTAGTTAGTAGTTAGGCGAAGAGAGTTTTATTGACAAGCATGTTGTCTTTGTCGTTCGATTTTCCTTAACGCTAGAACAATTGAAACGATTTAGAATGATTACGTGATTTACTTATTTAAGATGAGAAAAGTTGTTCCAAGTTTTGTTACACCCTCGTTCTCATTTATCCATCTATTCATCTATATCCGTTTGTTCCGACCTCCGCATCGGAGCCCTCATCTCATCATTTGGTCCCGTGTCTGTCTCTGACTGTTTGTTCAGTTTCACGTCGACAGCCCGCATTTGAGACAACTTTGGCTTTCCATAAGAATTGAAATCTCCACAAAAACGCAGAAGGAGTAAGTTTGAATCACTCGAAAATCAAAGAGAAAAATCGTGCAAACTTTTACATTTAAAATATTCATCTGAATCGAAAACAATTAATTCGAATACATTTTCCATGAACCTGCTTTATTTTTCGGGATCACAACAATTTTACCTTTAATCTCTATACATACTTAAAAATATTTGCTAGCCGAACCTAGACTATACTGACAGAGCCTTATTGTACGTATCACCTATGATATATACTCATAATAGTACCTACCCGTGACTTTGTTCCCGAAAAATTAAACCCAGGAAAATATTAATTTTGAATTAAAAAATAAACCAACATTTCCAAAACCATTTAATAGAATTGTAGCGTCATTTCTAAGATAAAAATTTGACTTTGTGTGGTACCTTATTACGTAATAATTGAAGTTATACTTATTTAGACGCGTTATAAAAAAATGATGAGAGTGAAATTAACAGGATGAAGTTGGCCGCAAAACCGCTCGTTTTTTTTTAACTAGGCGCGCGTAATTTGAATTTTTGTTTTATATATTTACTTTATTTATTTATTTTTATATTTAAATTAAAAATAATTAATTCTTTATATACTTATAATTTTAAAATTTATTTAGAAAAAATTTATATATATACAAATGACACATATTATTAATAAATAAGTTATTACTTTTCTCGAATTTTCCAGTAGCTGTTATCATACTACTTGGATTTTAGTGATGAAAATGACGTCTGCATTCCATGCATATTCTTGGTTATCATGAAATCTGGGATTCTGAAATGATTTAACCATCTTAGAATAATAATTTAGTAAAACAAGGCATGAATAAGATTGAGACATTTACTTTAGTAGCTACTAGTAGCTACTTATTTTATTTCGCAATTTCTATGGAGCTTCGTTTTCATGGCATGCATGAATTGTTAGCCAGAAAAATTATCCTGACAAATTTTATAAACGTCTTGCAGCTTTCTTTCGATTTTATTTTCATTGTAAACCATAGTTTTTCACAATATTGCGGTCTATAAATAGTCATAAAAATACAAATTTACTGCACAAACGGTGACTCGGAAAAAACGTGTTAAACGTCATATTACTTTAAAGCTATTAGTACGGTGCGTTGTTCTTAGAGGCGTTAGTATCGATCTATTTTATCATCACAGCGCAAGTCCGTAATATTTAAATGCATTTTGGATATTGCCCCATCATCTCTGTTCAACGCACCGTACTAAAATTCAAAAGAACCGAACCTCTCGTAAAAGTGTCAGCTCCATGAAAAAATTATATTCAGTTGTGATTTAAATTGAATATTTTGATTAATATTATTTACTAGTAGTAAGTACTTATTGATATAAATTAAAATATTATTCTTTAAATTTTTTTTAACTAATTATTTGTATGCAATTAATAAAAACTAATTTTTAATTATGCCAAAAAAGTATAACTTTTCACGCGTGTACATGAGTACACGCACCTACTTTTTTTTTAATTTAAAAAGTGTTTTCAGTCGTATACAACTATATACAGTATGAGTAGTGTACAAACAAAACTTAAAAGTAAAGAAAAATAAATTTTACATTCCTTTTCAAAATAGCAATTTTCTATACAAAAAAAGTGTTTTAAAGAGTAAAAAAAAAACTGGAGGATAAACCAGTGAAGATAAAAGATGAGGAATGCTTTTTTTTAAATTCCATCCTTTAATGATTCAAAGAGGTAGTTGAAAGTCTTAAATTTTTTAAGTCCTACTCTTAAATTATCTAATTATTCTAAAATTCTAATCTGTAATTATGAATCTACATGCATATATAAAGAACTTTCACTTTTGGAGCTTTTTAATTATTTTAAAAAATTTAAAAAAAATATTCTGACGTATTTATGTTAAATATTTGTAATGAAATTCTTAGAAATCGTCTTGCTATCTTTAACATAATCTACGCTTACTTATTTTGTTAAACTTTACGTGAACGAAGTCACGGGTAGCTACTTGTTATTGAATATTTTACCCACCGAAATCTGTAACGTTGACGTCATATAGTTAAAAAGAAAATGATCTTACCGGTTATTTGATGTTGATATTCGAAACGACTATGAAACAAGACGGAAGTAGCGGTAAAGAGCCGCAACCGTCTTTCCTTTATTAACCCCTTTCTACCAAAAAGAAAAATTTCCACGAAAAGCACAGTGGAAAATTGCGTTTCGCCTTAACTGGCAGCATTTGTATTGTTTATGATGCGCGCTGTCGTTTCTCGTCTTTTCGCTTTTAGCCGATGAAAAACCGGATATTGCGTGAATAACAGAAAAGCGTTAACATCCGTTGTTGCTCTTACCGCGTTCACTTTATATTTTACCTGTTTTTGAAGATGAAAAAAAATTATAAATATATCTCGTTTTTCCACCACAGCATCAAGTATATATAGAGTGAAATATATACCAGCTTTTGGTTTACTTCAATGTGAACCATTGCTCATTTCTCCATCATAGAATTAATACATTCAGGTAAAACCATTTTACGTCAAATCCATTATGCACTCGATTGCATTTGCTGCATCTCGATCATTTGATTAATATGCAGATATATTGCTCGAATCTTCCTCCCTGTGATAAAGTTGCGCGCTCCAGAATAATATATTATGTGCGAGCGTGAGGTCGGGGTGAGAATTTTGCGAGGATACCATCCAATCGTGGAGGCAGTTACGATTTCGTGAATATCTTCTCGATATCGTTCCATGGAAAATATTTACAGGATCATCCATTTACAAAACGATATTTCGAATTCGTATTCCACTTCAATACTCAATCCACTGGACCCCATTCGAACGAAATTGTCTCTTTTAACAAATCGATCTCTATTAAAATAAATGAGACATTGTATTTTGGCTCAAAATATCGACAATAAATGATGTTCTAGATAAGTTTGGTTTAAGCTTCATTTTCAAAAACAATTTGATTTTTTATTTGAATTTTCACAAGTGTTCTTTATGAGTATGAACAGCTTTTCTCTTACTTATTACATAATCAGTGTTGGAAAATTTACATAATTTATTGCGACACTTACTCGAAGGTAAAATAAAAAATAATCAGACGCTACTTGGGATTCTTATTACAAGAAATACAATTTTGCAATTTTTACAAGAAATGACAAGAAATCGTCGTTAATTATACTTTTAGTTGATATTAATTGTAAAAACGTAATGCTATTAACGTTAGGGGTATACTTAAAGAAAGGGTAACAATTTCAATATTAAAAACGACACTTTTATAGACAATAAGAATTATTATCAACTATAAACAATTAACAGATAATTTTAAGGCATTTAATTGTGTTCTTTGAAGTGTATAAAATATTAAGTTTGTTTAATTTTAAAAACTTATTTCTTCTGTAAACGAAGCTCCTATTACGAGTATATATCGTAGATATATTTAAACTTTTAAATAGTTCAAACATTTCTCTTACGAAAATATAATATTTAGCTTAACAACTAAAATAAGAAAATACAAATTCATGAAAAATTATTTTTTCGTAAGCATTTATTAAAGTAGAAAAATATTCAAGACTAGCTGATACCCGCGACGTCTTCTGCGTAGGTTATTATGTTAAGAACATATTTAATTTACAGAGGAAAAACATTTAAAAAAAACTTTAAGTATGCCAATATGCCGCAATTGCTCCAGGTGTGAAGTTAATTAGTAATTCAATTTTTAAACTATTCATGTTTATAAGATTCAATGGCAATTGATGACGTCATAATACAACAATACATGTATAAATAATTAAAAATAATTAGTTTTTAATAATATTGCGGCTATAGTCAGAGGGGCATCACTAATTTTAATTATTTTAATTCTTTTAATTATTATATATTTATTTCCTTTTTATTTATTTTTATTATTATTTATTTTTATTATTATTTATTTGTTTATTTAATATCTATTATTTTTCTTTTTGTTTTGTTTTAAATTTAATTTATTTTATTTTATTTTGTAATAGTCGAAATAATGTAGGCTAGGGACTGTACGGGTCCAATTCTTACATAAAAAGAAACAATTAAAAAAAATAATATTGCAAAAGTTTGATTAATTATTTGGGTAAAAAAAGAGCAGACAGATAGCCTTAAAAAAAAACAAAAATTTCAATTAAAAAATTCTTTTGGGTTTTATAGCGATTTTATAATTCTTGAAATTGAAAATTTTTTGAAAATTTAATTATTAATTAACTTTTAGATATACACCTGGAGCAATTGCGGATCCAAAAAAAGTGCATTTAGGGAGTGATTTTTAAAAAAAATTTAATCTCGCCAACTTAACTCTTTCTGGTTAAAAAATATATGCAATAATAAAAGGGAGGTCACTTAGTGGCGTGGTGGACTAGATAGTTGCCTTATACGCCAGTGGTCCTGGGTTCGAATCCCAATGAAAGCCTAAGATGTTTTTTCTGGGATTTCGGATTCGACGGTCGCTAAGGACAGATGTTGACGCGACTTAAAAAAATAACAAAAAAATACAAAAAATAAAAGGGAGTGTTGAAATGTAATTTGATTACTGTAACGGTTGTAACTTAAAAATGTATTTTGAATTTGTATGGACAGTAAAATATAAAAAAATGCTAAAAGAGAATTAAAAAAAAAAGACTCCTTTTTTATAGATCCGAAATAAATTTTTCTAATAATAAGTAATAAAAGCTTTAAATGACAATTTGCTTTTTAGCTTTTCCATAAGAGACAATGTATTTCGGAAGTCTATTTTATCAAATTACTCAACGTTTTGCATTACGGAGTTAATCGATGTGTGCACTGAGCGGCTCAAATATGAAATAATCAGTATATAGGCAGTGGAAGGAGAAACACTGTCTCTGCAGCCCATGCGCAATAAATTGTTTGCCCCACTCTATCAAAGTGACGAAAAATGCCCGCTTAACGCGCTTTGTTTATAAAAATCACAATTTTTAAAACTTTAATAACTTTTTTTTTTAATGAAGATATCGTGATAATTCTTTTTTTAGATAAGGACCAAGTATATAAGAAGTAAAACAAAAATTGATCGAAATCTATCTGGTAGTTTTTGATTTAAAAGCGAATATTAGAAAACAGCTATCATTTTATTTATATAGATAATATATTGTTAAATAGTAATACTCGTTTATATGAGTAAGTAAATTATCAAATTAATTTAACGTTAATTTATTAATATTGCTAATAGAACGGAGCGTGTTAAAACCAACAGTAAGAAACTGTTAAATCAAAAAGCTATCTTTAAGTTAACAATCTAAACGTAAATCATGATACTGTCTTACTGACAAACATTACCAGTAATATTGACGTAATTAAAATTCCAATACATTGACTGTATATATTGATTGCTTTAAGTGAGAACAAAATCTAGACTTAATGTTTAAATGTGCTACAAATAAGAAACGTGCCTGATCGTGATAGCGGTATCAAAACAACTCAAACGCCACATTTTAAGGTGAGGTTAATGGTTTCGTTCTTATCGCGACAGTAAAAATTTTATATCTATGCTTTGTGGCAGTTGTGACAAAAGTTTAAGTGTCGATTGTAACATGAAACAATTACATGCTTATACGGGGAAACTTGAGATTAAAAAAAATTCATTGGAGTTATTTCACTTAACTGACTTTTAATAAACGCTTGACTAAATAAAATGGTTAATCGGATGGGAATTATAAATAAATTAGGCATTTAAAATAACTTGGCTCACTACCTTACTGCCACTATAATTCATTGATTACTGTTTTAAATAAATGACTAGTTAAGGGTGAATTAAGTGAAAAGAACCCATTTAAATGTCTATCATCCTTTCAGTATTTTGAATTTTTTCTTCCATTCTTTTATCGATTATTTTTTAATCATACTTTTGCATACAAGCTTTTAATTAAAACCAATTAAATTAGTTTAAATACTCCTAATCAAGAGTTTCAAAAAAATTGAAAATATTGTCTTAATTTTTTTTGTTATTTTAACGGCAATTTTTATCATGGGCTTGATTTCTTCTTATGACAAATTGTACAGTTTATAAATTGTATGTACTTAAATAATTTTTCTTACAACAAAAAGGAATAAAAGAAGGTGCACTATTTGTAACGGGCCCGGGAATTCTTCTCGACAGCTCTGCTTAGGCCAAAACTCAAATAAGAATGTTTTGTTACAACGATATTTTTCTTATATTTTCTGAAATTTTGATTAAAATCTCTAACAAATTTAAAAAATATGGCTTTTTTGGTTTTTAAAGGAAGTTTCTTTTATTTGATTATTTCAGAAGAAAAAAATGCTTTACAAACAACTTCTTATTCGTATAACTACCAAGAGTATTATATGCAAAGAAAAGTATATTTACATAATATTCGTATATAAATATGAAATACCAAACTGAAGATGAAAAAGTTCGATATATACCTAGTTAGATTTTCGTATGTATTATATTATGTGCTCATAATTTCATTGGATTTTGAAATATTCTAATAAAACAGTAGTTGCTGAATTTGCTATTTAAAACTGACAAATGGTAGGAAATGCTCTAGTTTGTAGCAACAGATAGCTTAATATTTGTAATGTTGAAATAATGCTTTATAGTAATTTAATAAGAAAATGTTTCGATATCTCACAAATTTTTAAAAGGTAACACAATATTTCCGGACATAAAATATTTTTCAGGTTTAGGTTCTTAAACAAAACTACTTTATAAACCTAAAAGAATTTTATTTTTAACGTAGGTACTACTCTTAAAAACGAAATTGTATAACTTTATAACAAACATATTTACTGTTCTTGATTGTCGATGGATTGAGGCTATTTAAAACTAAAATTTCTCCGTAAGTTTCGAAATAATTTTTTTTTTTTTGAAATTTGAAGTAAAATTTACTATTTAACTTTTTTATCATTATTTTACATAACTTACAAATCAGTTATAGTTTATACCCTATATTATTGTTATACAAGGATAAAATCGTCGGGTTACGATAGTTCTAGATACAGTAACGGGATTTCAGAATCCTGTTTTGCACTTCTCGTTATAGGTTCTTTTATTCGGTGAAATTTTACAAAACTTTTAGTAAACTAAATTTATTTATTTATTTTAATTCGCTGTTAAATAGTTTATCAAAAAAATCACTTTTGAAATCGCTTGTTATCACTTGAATTTATTGATTGAATCACCTAGAATGAATGTGCGTCTTTATATAGGCAAACCATGTTGTCTCAAATAATCCAAAACGTCGATTGCCAAACCTTTTAAAAATTTTTACGACTGCTTAATTGTCAATAATGGGATTTCCGTTTATTGACAATTGAACTATCTCGAATGTTCCAGTCTTTTCCATCGCTGTTCTTTGTCTCTCTATTTGTTCGTTACAATACAAATAAATAGTTCAAATCGTAGGCAAACCGGTTAAGTTAAGTGTGTTAAGTTAATATATTAAATATCTTTAAAAATGTGAAAAGGATATAAATGTTTATAATTTTTCAAAATTTCCGTTTGCAAATATAAAAAATGACTTATGTTTGAAATTTTAATATAAAAGAATAAATGTTTGAATTAACGCCTAAATGATAAAAACCTAATATGGCAAGTTTTCTGCATTTTTATTAGACTGGAATACTAACAGAATTTTCACAAGACTAAAAATTCCCAAAATGGATTTAAAATAATTAACAACTATAGAGTGTTAAGGGGTCATTTAAATATTACGAAAACACCGAAGGGGGGTAGGGGGTGTTTTATTTGCTTATTTTTGATGACATAGGGGCCGGGGGGTTAAGATGGTGGTTACGGCAGCAATTTATATTTATTATTGTTTTTTTTTTTGCAAAATTTAGTAGATTCTAATTCAAATAAGAAGAGTATCATATACAAAGATTCCCCAAAACAATTGATATTAAAACATAGATACATGTTTACGTAAGCAAACGGGGGGAAGGTTAAGGTTTTGCTGACTTTTGCTGACAATGGGGAGGGAGGGGTTAAAAAATCACTAAAATTATGCTAACGTAATACTTGAACGACCCCTAATCTTAACGTTAAAAATATCTTAAATATTTAATCCAAATATAATTTTTATATTTTTTCGAGCAATTAACGCAATGGAAAATGTATATATTTGATCAAAGATCGTCTGAAACAAAATTAAAGATAAATAAAACGAAGTTAACGCAATAATATTTACCAAAGCGAAACGACGCTTACGAACGAAAAACGATCTTGAACATGTAATAAACTTTTTAGTCGCCCACGAAACGTTGTTGCTGGCTCGAAATATTAATTATCATACCAAAATCAACCAAAAACCTCGTCTACTTCATATTATTCCCTTAAACATTTCACGCTGACGGCTTAAAGAATATCTGAAAAACTTATTCAAATAATCTCTCGTTAAGGCGAATCTATTTCGACGTTTTAAGTCCGTGCAATTTTCTCTTCTTCGTATTAAACGTAAAGCTATATAATGCTACAATATACATACATTGGTACTCATATACATTATATACATTCTCGTATATTCACACTTGGTAAATACGCGCCTCCGGAGATCGAGTGTTAAGAGAAATGTTACATTTAATAAGTTCAAATAACACGAAAGGAAAAACCGTCATCAGTGCGTGTATTCAAAATCAAATGAACTTGAAGATTACTTTTTCGGGGCGCGTTTTTATATAGGTATATTTCATTGGGCTATAGCCTTTTTCGATTTTCACTTTCGTCTTAACGTCTATTCATGATAAATAAAACACTCGTTTTTCACGTTTTATATTGATATGTTATTATATGTGGGATACGTTAAGATCATGACGTCACTCACGATTTTCTTTTATACACGCGTAGACTTTTCAGGCAAAAAAGAAAACGATTTAGCCACAAGATTAATAATTTTCATCAACTACAAACATTGATAATAATCTTTTATCAAACATTGATTTGACTTGGATAATATTTTTACTTCTGACGTATAAAATATTAATTTTGGTTCGATTAATTTTTTTAGTTAATAAAAAAAGCAATATTATCAGAAAGAAGTCGTTTCTTATAAAATAAATACGACCTTTCGTTTTTTCATTTGGATGTGTTTACTTTTTTAAATCAAATATTAAAAGCATCAATTAATCACTTCTCTTATACTACCAAAAGTACATTTTATTTAATTTTTCGATTTAATACTCGTCGTATTTAACTTAAAATGTTTCAGAAATGGTGAATCACTATTTGTTGTAAAAATTTAAATTTTTTTATTTCTTGCTTTAGAGTTGTGAAGTGAATAAGATTTACTTTTGAACTCCGACTGGAAAGTAGTAGAGGTTTGTTTTACCGTTTGACGAATGTTGCGAATACGCTATGGTACATTTTCTGTTAGTGTGTTTGGAAGCTTTTTCCAGGAAGTTAATGTGCCTTGAAATCATCGAGATAAAGAAACAAATAACAAACAATCATTGCAATAGCGACCACTAAACAATGTATAACATATTGAATTATTGTAAAATTTAGTTTATATTTTTAGTAGTCTTTGTTGGTGTTTTACTCTGTTGGAGTAACAGGGGTTTCAATGAAATTGTTTAATATTGATCAGTTGCTTGAAAAACTACATACAATATAAAGTTTTTTCTAACCTAAGGGTTTTTGATATTTTTCCAAAAAAAATAATTTTGTTTATTTTTGTTTTCAGGTAAAATTTCGATTTTCTACAGCAATAACCTGTCTCTTACAAGATCCCAACTTTACGAGTAAGATATTTTCTCATTTTTTTTTGTATAAGGTTAATGTGCTTTTAAAGTATCGTTACCATTACACTCTGTAAGCTGCAGCTTAAAGAAATATCTATAGTAGGTAATAAAGAAAGTATTAAAAATTTAAATACAAAAATCGAAAGCTAAATGGTTGTTTACGGTTAACTGAAAACAAAACTTAAATTATCACTTTTTATTAATCAAAATTTATTTTAAATTTTGGAGATCGTATCAACAATCGTTCATTCATATTACTATTAGCTTTTATATCTCTGTATTTTTAATATCACCTTACGTTTTGATAGGACTAGGTCTGTTATACCTTAGTGACTTTAAGGGACTAAAAAATTTTTTTAGGGTAATAAAACGTCGTAAAATAACTTTTTTTTTAAATTTAAACAAAAAAATGAATCTTTAAAGAGAGGTATCTCTTACTACTACATGCATTAGATTTTACATTTTATATAGAATATGAATGTTTTGTTATAAAAAGTATACCCTACGAATTATTGCTATTCACTTTCGACGCCTGTTAAAACTATACTCAGGCTTTTAATAATGCAACCACTATGCGTGTCTACTGTTCAAAACTCTAACTTCCTAAAGACAGCTCTATTTGCTACATTTTCAATAGTCCTCAGGGAGAAAATCCAATTCAAAAATTTTATTGAATCACAGATCCTTTATTTCTAATTAAGATTAATGTTTTTCGATATATTCTTAACATTTATGCTTACTTACTAGAAAATTGAATAGAAATGATTGAAATAACTATAAGCTAGTATACCTTAAAGGAAGAAATAGATGATGTAGGGCGGTGAATTTTAATGTTTTTAATTTTTTTTTTAATCCTTACAAAATTAAAAATGTTTTTGGCATTATGAGGGGATTTAAGACATATCTTAATGAGTATTTTAAGATGTTTTATATTTTTTTTTTACTGAAGACAAGATTTGAGTCTTGGCCTCATTTTTGAAATTAAATCAGAAGTCATACTGGTTTTTGATTTAGGTGATATTTCTCTACATAGACAGAGTGTTACTTTTTAAGACTGTTTACTTTACTTTTTTTTGTCAATTTTTACGTGATCGAAATCACGGGTAATAGCTAGCAATGTTATAATTGTGGCGTAGAAAATGTAATTTTCAACCACAATTCGTTTAGTTTGGTTTGGTATAGTTAATGTTTTTAAGTTTAAATAGATTTTTGAAAATAGTGCGCCTTAAAAGGCAGTTCGAGCCCGACACGAGCCAAGAAAATTCAGATCCTTTCTCGGGTTGTTAAATTATTTATTTATTCATAGTATTTATTATTATTTCTTAAAATATTCATAGATTATTTAAAGTTATTTTATATATTTATTATTGTTATTAATTAGTTTAATTTTTTTTTGTTAAGAGTTTATTACGTTGTTGATGGTTAAAGCATTGTAAAACCAAAAAAAAAGAATTTAAATGTATAATAAGAATATTAGTGATTAGTTAACTAAAAATAATATTGAAATGTGCAATAGAATAAACGTTTAAGTAATAAATTCCATAAAAACTGCAGTACATAATAAAAAATCAATTTTGATAGAGGTTTTCTAGTATTTACAATACTTACTTATGCAAGTAAAGGTATGCTAAGGTTGATTGGTACTGCAGCTTACTATTTATTTTTATAGTATGAATTACAATTTATTCATTACAGTCTTATTCTCTTGACTAATACTCCACGCTTTACTTTATCATGTACAATGTAGAAACGTAGCGATACTTTGGTCTATGTTCAGCTTTGAACCTAGACGGCTCTCACGTCGATAAGAAATCATGTCAATAGTCGCCTAACATGCCTAATCAAAAGCCATCAGTGGTGTTAAGTTACTGTGAACGTGGATTTTCGTTTTTTAAATATTAGTTGTGTATACGAATTATCTCCTTAAAAAAATCAATTTATATCGTAAACTGTTTTTTCTCATCAATTTTACAATGGCAAAACTATAAACCAAGAGGAAAATTCTATAAAACAGTATAAAGTAATCCATCTTAAACGTTTAAATAATATTTTATTTAGATATTAAATCGAAGTACCCAGTAAATTTTTCCAATTTTTAGTCTGTTACCGATTGCCTTTTTTGAAACATATTGAAAATTCTGTGAACATTGAGTAATTTTTTTAACAGACGAAACAAAAAGATGTTTCATTTCAATTGGTTTTAAAAAATTCATTTTACATTTAGTGTTCGATATTTTCATCTGAGTATTAAAAGTTTATGAAATTTTAATAACTTTTCTATTTTTTGCGAATTATAAAGAAAATACTCGAAACGATTTAAATAGCATTGCAATAATCTTTGCTGATTAAATTTACAAAATGAAAATTTTGCCTTGTGTATTGTAAAAATATATTCAAACAATTTTTTTATTAATATGGTTACTGGTACGAGGAAAACGTTTTTATAAAATTTTAAACTGTATACGAGTCGTTATTACACTATGCTATGGTGCACTTTAAAGGCGTTGTTTGAATTACAATATTATTATATTAAGTTAAAATTACAAACATTAATAAATACACATAACTTTTACTAGTCAATCATGAAAGCAGATGCAAACAGAACTTCAAACAAATAAATTAATAGTAGGTAGTTTTACACTAGCCTAGTTTTATACCAACCGGTAAACTTGACTTCAATGTGTACTTAATATTTAGCATGGTATTAGTTTTGTTGATACGATAAACAGCATTGCAAAATTAAAATAAACTAATAAATATTTTTAAACGCAGTGTATTTTTACATATTTATATATATGAAACAAAAAATACTAAAAAAAGATTATATAGATCTTTATCATATGGATTTGAAGAGCAAAGCTTCAATAATGAACCACTATTAGTTAATATAGTTTTAAACTCTTTTTACTTTATAGTTAAAGGTCATTTTTACTCAAAACCGATAATCTTCATCATTTAAATGAAAGTGTATAAGCATATTTTGTAACTTGAAGTAGTATTTTGGTTACTTTCTTAACTTAAAAAGTTTTTATTATTTTTTTTTTATTTTGATCTATATTAACTATAATTTAATTAATAAATAAATAAGCTTCACCTATTATTAAACCTTACCTAAAATATGTTCCTTGTCTGTAGAAGCAACACCTTTTTTAGTAGTAATCATTTAAATTTAATCTGCCTTTTATATCTTAAATAAAGTCAAATCTGAGTGAGTGTGAATGTGTAAGCGAGGCATCTTTATAAAGAAGACTATATATCAGGTTTTGTTATTTTAACTTGCTTAACTTTATTTCTATAAGCAAGAAACCTAAAACTTTAAGAGAAATGTAATTTAAAGCCTTTATAAGAGATAATAGTATTTCACTCGTAGACCTTAATAACTGAGATTACTACTTGCTTGGACTTCTATAAGCGATAGTTGAGCATACAGTGGTACCTTGAGATACGAATTGTCCTAACATACGAATGTTTTGAGATACAACATGAAATTCATATTTGCTATTTATGACTTATTCTTAGTGAAACTACGAGTAACATGGTTTTTGTATCGTATTCTATACAATTGATCAAATGTGCAGCGTACTGACTTGACTCATAAACCTCTATAAGTAATAAACAGAAATCTCCATAAGAGAATGTCCTGTTACTCTTGTGGATTGTCTATGCCTCTCTAAGTGATAATCGAGCGTATTTAACATCTCTTATGTCTGCTGTTTATGACTTATTTTTAAATTTAGTGGAATTACAAATAACATTGATTTTTATCGTTTCTTATTTGTGTCACCAAATGTGCATTTGTACTGACTTGACTTATAAACCTCTATACGTGGGAATGGCCACTCTTAAATCTCTATAAGCTAGAAAGGGATAGTGAGAATCCTTCGTAATTAAGAACGAATTTGCGATCCTTTGAGCTTCTTCTTATTCAGGGTTGGCGTATTTATTGAACTCACTACAGTTTATAAGTAAATATTAGTGTAAAAGTTTTTTTTTAATGAGCATCAATGTCTTATTCTAATGAATAACTTTAAAAACTTTTTCAGTTTCCGGCGCCTTCAATTTACTATCATTTTTCCGCGGTGCTTCAAGGCATGAATTTGGTCTATTTCAGGGCAAACTTTGTGTCATTGTGTCATTTTTGTCATTTATAATTGTTACTTAAAACATTACCTTAATATCAGAGGTCTGATAAACTACGTATTTATCCTATTTTCGTGTTTGTCTTGAAGAGAAAATAAAACAAACAACTGCATTATATCTTCAACTTCATATATAGTAACTAATACCAATCAAATTTATATGATGCTAATTGGATCTTATCATGAATGCCTTAGATGATGTAGATAATTGACGTCAGGAGGCTGACAATCTAAACCGCTATCAAAGGTTTTTTGACATAAAGAGCATTAATAGCCCTCTAAAAATAAAAAACTTAAAGAGATATTAATTCTCCCATTACTTTGGTATCATTGAGGATTAGAAATGTCAATTGCCTACTAAAGTTGAGACATTCATAATAAGAATCAATCAGCGTCGCGTCGTTTAAATTCTTTTGGTGCTAATTACCATTGCAGTTACTATTAATCATTATATTGTATAATGTTGGTAGTTTGGATTTCTCTTTAATAACAATATTAAAGAAATAGAGTGTGAAAGCATTGAAATCAATTGAGAAGAAACTACGAACATTTTTGGCTGTTTTTGTTGGCAGCTTTTGAGGATTTTCTTATCAAATAAGTCTATGGTGGGGATTCAGAGTTTCAGGTCCTTGACGAAATCTATATAAATAAAATGATAGCTGTTTTTCAATGTTCACTTTTAACTTTAAAAACTACTGGAAAGATTTTGGTGTTTTACTTTTTATATACTTGGTCCTTATCTAAAAAAAGAATTATCACCATATCTTCATTAAAAAAAAGGAATTAAAGTTTTAAAAAATACGATTTTTACCAGCAAAACGCGTTAAGTGGTGCATTTTTCGTCGCTTTGATAGATGATCGGTGTAATGCGCATGGGCTGCAGAGAGAATGTTTTTTCTTCCACTGCCTACTGATTATTTTATATTTGAGCGTAGATTTAATAGTTAACGCAGCTCAGCGAGATATAATATTAATAAACATTTTTTGAATTCTATTTTCTATTTGTTTAGCTGTTTTTAAAATATTCTTTAGCTATTTTAAAATTCTCTTTTAGATTTTTTTTTAACGGTCAATACAAATTCAAAATACATTTTTAAGTTACAACCGTTACAATAATCAAATTACATTTCAACACTCCCTTTTATTAATGCATATATTTTTTAACCAGAAAGAGTTAAGTTGGCAAGAAACATTTTTTAAAATTAAACTATATGCCAAAAAAATGCACCTTCAGAGTCCGCAATTTCTCCTAGTGTTTAGTTATTAATTGATTAATAATTAATTTTTCAAAAATTTGCAAACTAAACATTAAAATTTCTGTAAAATACAAAAAAGCCACTGTCTTAGTTTTTTTTAAATTGCTCCTTTAATGCTCTTTACAGATCCGTAGTTGCTCCAGGTCTATAGTTAATAGTTAATTAATAATAACTTTTTAAAAAAAAATTCAATCTCAAGAATTAAAATCGCTATAAATCCAAAATAATTTTTAGTTGAATATTTTTTTCAAGCTCTCTATCTGTTCTTTTCATTACGCTAATAATAATTGATCAAATTTTTGCAATAATTTATAATAATTAATTATTTTTAACTATTTATACATGTATATTGTTGTACTATGACGTCATCAACTTCCGTTGGATCTTACAAATATGAATAATTTAAAAATTGAATTATTTATTAACTATAGACCATATATCCAGATGTTTACTTACACCTGGAGCAATTGCGGATCCAAAAAGAGCATTTAAGGAATATATTAGTGGAAAAAATAGTGGATTCTGCAGGAGCAAATTTTTTGGCATATATGTAGAAATGTTCTACGCTAAGTTCTTTCCGGTTATTTTTAATATATTTTTGCCTTCAATTTTTAAAAAGTTTTTCTTCTGTACCTACATTAAATATATTCTTAAGATAATAACCTAGGCAGACGACGTCGCGGGTTTCAGCTAGTCTTTTATATATATATTATGTCCCTCTGTTTTGTAATTTTATTTTATGTTTATTTGCAAAAATCCCTATATAACACATAAAAATTTGGAATTCGATTGGAAAAGGAACTTAAGTTGTTTTTAAAGATATTTTTGCGGCGCCCCTGTAACACTGCTACGGCGCACAATTTAGGAGTCACTGGTTCTTTACTTGTAAAAGTCGCTTTTATTTAGTTAAAAATGTTAGATGTTTGCCATTTCTTTATTTGAAAGTAAGAAACAGTTTAATCTCAATTATTGTCAAACAGTATAAAAATTTATGGGAAAATATTCCATGTTACAAGTATCTATGCATGTATGTGTACGAAAATGTTATTCATAATATAATTATGTTGGTAATATCGTAATGTTCATACACCTCATACTCTTCATGAAATATTTCACACGTACGTATGGCCTCATATATTTCATAATATGACATAGAGAGAGCTTGCACACTAGATCTCTACAGTTTAAAGCTCTGTCTGTGCTGTTTGTGCTTTAGAGGTGTTTAGATCTGTCGTATGAATATCTACGTGTGCCTTCTCATTCTTATACGTGTTGAATATTTAGTATCCTTTACGCGCTTGCATATAAATGTCAGATGTACAACGAGAGAGAGTTATCTCTTGTAATATATGAACATCTCTCCTGTTGCTTAATCAGACTAGGAGCATGCATAGTAATCATAATTAACTGGGATAACTTGACAAATGAAATATTTACTGCTTGCTTCTGGTCTCTAATATTTATAAGAGCGATAGATTGCTGCGTGGAACAATAATTTACATAATGTCATTTTCTTTTTTCTTCCCAAGACATTTTTCAATCATCATAAAAATTGTTAAAAATATACACACACGCCTGGAAAACAATCCTTCCACTTTATGTTTCTTTATGTTATATTTATTTATTCATGGGTCATTACAAGCGCTGTGTGAGACGCCACTGCATATAAAAGATGCAAGTAAAATGCAAACTCACAAAATTCCTGTTGAATGTATAGTGGAAAATAAAGTTTACAATGAACGCGAAATATGGAAAGAGGGTGATAATATTGAAATGGAGGAAAACGAATGAGGCCAATAGGAAGACGAAATATTTACACTTAAAAAAACTGGGGATGAGATGCGAATGAATACGCGTGTCCATTAGGGGTTAGAGGACATTGTCAGCGACGGGGGGTTGAAATATGTATATTGAATACTTGATGAGATGACGATATGAGGTTCCTTTTTTCGGATACAATAGTATTAGATTTCCCTATCTCTTTCAACCACCACCGTTCATGTTTCCGTCATGTTTCAAGTCTTATTACAGAATATCTAGATTTTTTTTTAAAATTAAATGTTAACCCGTGGAGATTTCAGAAGTTAAAAAAATTTAAATCGTGTTTAAGAGTGATTCAATTTTCAATTAATTGTGACCTTATAGTGATAAAAAATGTTGGAATTCTAATTAAAATTAAATCCGTCCATAGATTGTTCTTAATTGATCCCTTAATGATAAAACGTTAGTTGACTTTTTCATTTATGATTTGCAATTATCGTCCATTAATTATACTCATTTATTTCTCGCATTTCTTATAACTTTTAATACATATTGAAAATGATTTTATCCCTTCACATTATTGATTTCAATTGAAGTATTGTTAGAATTCCTGTTGACATTCCATGAACTCAGCGTTATTCCGTATTCAAATGATTTTTAAGGCTTGAAAAATACGATATGATGATACGTTTCTGTGACTTGTGAACTGTAATAAAATTTATTCTGATCTGAACAATGTACAAGGTTAGCCTTCTTTTTATATAGGTACATATAAAAATAATCTATAACTTTATTTTTGTTATATTTTTCGTATAATTTTCATCTATACTTATACTTATTACTTACCTACTTATTATACAGTTCCTCATCTTTAAATAGGGATTACTCAGAATTTTCTTAAGGGGGGTTTCTACATAGCCATCCATTTTTCTTCTTTTCATATTTTTAAAGCTAAAACCTTTAAGAATATGCCCTTTAGAGGATTTTTTAAAATTTTGTTTATTTCTGGAAAAGGAACCCCTGATTAAAAACATGTAAATATTAACTACGATTGTATGGCCCCTGCACGTAACTTTACTCGAAATTTTAAACACTTTTTCTCAAATCTACTTTCAAGCTAGTGTGCACGATATCTCAAGTTTTACAAAACCGATTTATTTCAAATTTGGTGTGAATATTTTTTATACATCCCTCTATGGCATATGACTAACAAAAGTTGAAATCTTAGAATTATGCTATTTTTAAAAAATATAGAATAGTTATGAAAGCATTCAAAAATTTTCTTTCTCAAATGGTCGCCATTTTGTCTAACTTATGTTTTGACTTTTTCAAGGCGCATATCATAGCAACATCTTTACTAATTAAGAATTCGTCGGGCCTTTTTGTCTCAGATGACCAGAAGGGTTGAAATCATGTACGCCATGACACCCTCATTGCTGGCTCATAGCTTTCTTAATTTTGATTTTTCTTTTATTCTTGCCATCAATACACAAATGATAAAAATGAATGCCAAAAGTAGTTCTATGTTCAACAGAGCTTGAAAAATCATCCGAAATTCGTGTCATTAAGAATAGGAATCGAATATCCCTTAACCTTTCTAAGTGCTATGCTGCCGCTTACAGATTTTACGAATGTAACTAGGTACCTAAATAATTTAATCTCATTTAATGAAATTGCAACTATATTATAGGGTTAATAGTCAGAGATTCACAATATTTTTTAGTTTGCGGCTCCCTCAAAACATCAGATTTTTTCCGCGGCTCCCTTAATGCATCAGATTTTTTTCAAAACTTTTGATTTTCTTGAAAAAAATTAAAAACTTACATTTTACTTTATACACAGTGTAACCATAGCTTAATTGAATATTTTGCAACGCCTTTATGACGAGACCGCGGCTCCCCGGGGAGACGCAGCTCACACTTTGCGAATCACTGGGTTAACTAATAAACTTATAAATCAAATAATTCTGAAGAAATAAATTAAATGTAGGTAACAATGGCATCTTAGGGTTTTTATATTATTTTTAAAAATTATGAGCTTAAAATTATTATACCCGTGCAGTTTTCAAACAGTTTATTATTGTTATTTATTATAAACTATAAAACGACTAGTAGAACTTCTACCAAGACTGTGCAAAACAAACATCATATGATAATAATGGAAACAAAAACAGGACGTTCTCGGCTTCGAAACTAAGCGTACATGTGCTCTATCTAGTCTATGAGTACGTAAGTAACTATGGCATACAAAGGAGCGGTAAATTCAAACGTCTAGCTACGGGCGAATAGACAATTAACTCTAACAAGTCTCCAACAATATTCAAAATACACACATACATACACATTTAGTCTCCTACACACAATTTCGAATCTGGACAAACAATAATTATTCCTATCCGAAGACTGGGGATAGGTACGAATCGAACGGGAGAGCCTGTGGCTGGCTCATGCAGCAGCAGTAGTCGAGCGTCATAATTTATCGGTCAAATTAACAATGCATAGCACAGAGATTTGAGTGCTGTATTCGATCTCAGACCACTTTCAACCCCATACTACCAAAACGCCCTTATCTATTCCAAACTTGCTTCATTTGACTAAGACAACACGACTTACCTTTTCAACCATTGTACGCTAATTCATAAAGCTATAAGACTAATTTTTAGACACACTATAAATACTAAAAAGTTATCTTTTGCCAAATCTATTTCCAAGTCTTAACCAATCTAAAAGTTAAATGTTTGATATTTCAAAAAAAAAAATGCAAATCTTGTTGATTTTAACCCTGGTCACTTTAAACTATACTTTATTGAACGACTGGCTGATAATTGCCAGCTTCGCTGAGCACAGCTAAATTAAACTGATTGATTAATAGAAATCTTCATGGTCAAATATAAAAAAAATATCCTTTCAGCTATTTTGATATAAAAAATAGCTAAATAATACAAATAACTTGTGCTCCTTTAAGATGCTACTTGCCTTTTTTATAAGCGACTTAACTAAACTTTAACTTAATATAAAATCAAATCACAATTCAAATGATAATATTGTTGATCTATAAGTGAGACCTTGTAAGTGCCAAAAATTCTCATTAGAGGCTTTGTAACCATTATCCTTATAAAAAATAACCTCATCGATGTAGTGACATGTTGTATCATATAATTTGTTTTTGAGGATAATAATTGATGCCCCTTGGTACGTCACCAATTACGCCATTCACAGCGACTCCAAAGTGGCTACAGGGACGAACAAGCCAGATTCAGTCAAAAATACCCAAAGAGATAGACGAACATCCCAGCTATCTGCCTCTCAACCTCCTAGAGTCTTTAGAACATCCATTATGAAGCATTCAAAAAAATACACTTTTTTTGGTACAATTGTTAGTAAATTAAAATAAGCAATGTATTTATGGCATTTTGAAAATTTCAAAAGAAGACCACGAAGATAATTTTTAATACAAAGTTTTAATTGAAATAAAAGTACAAAATCTTTCACCATCACCAAATAATAAGTGAAGCGTATAAAAAAATTAATACTATTTAAGCTGCAGTAGATATATATCCATAAGACACTGTTCACTGTTCAAAAATTACTTCATGCAATAAAAAAGTGTTTAGGTACATTTCTGGGAAATTTGGTTTTTACTTTTATAGATATTTTTGATTTTGAGAGAACTACGAGGCTTACAGACCCCCCTATGAAATTCATTTAAAGCTAATTAAATTTTCTACAAATTATATCCAACATGTTCTGCTCGTAGGATCAATGGTTTCGACGTAACTGCGATCCAAAAAAGGTCTTTAACTAATATTTTCAATTTTTGAAAAAAACTGTCTTATTTTCAAAGTTCCGTAACTCGGTAACTCATTGACGTGCAGAGCGTTGTCGGTTGTGCTTAATTTGTAACAAATTTGATGTTTTTGAAAAACGTACAGAAAAGCTTTCGAAAAAAAATGCATGAATTAGAAGATACCGAGCAGAATCTGAAACAAGCTCAAAAACGAGATTTCCTGTATTAAAATTATTCCACATCTTTTGGAGAGTCGTAAACTTGAAATACATAGCCTTAATGAGTCCAAACAACATACTAAAAAATCAGATATACACCATGTTGTTGTTAATTTATTGTTGATTTTGACGGCCCTATGAAATTAATCAATCCTGATGAAGAACATATATGAACGTAATAAAGAATATAATACACCAACATTAGTGTTTTAACGCAGGTGAAACTGCTGAGCGTTGCTAGCTACTTAATGAAAGCTAATCAACTATCGTCACAAAAAAGCTCGCACTTGTACGAGTTTTTTTTGGTTAAAAAACCAAGTTTGGTGTCTGACAGGATTTATTTATTTTCTACGTGACATTTTTTTTTAAATAAAAGCTTGCACTTGGCAAAGTGTAACACAAACTCTAATATGTCCACCTCCCACATTTAACCACCATCTTTCTTCTATGCTACTACAATGACATAATATATAAGTGCCACCGGATAAATTAAGGGTATATGAAACGAACGGGGTAAAATCCTCGAACGAGCGCAAACATTTTATCGTATTATGAACGATAAATCTTGCCACACACACATCATCCCCATATGTGAGAAATTGGGGTGAGTAGAGATGTATTTTTTTTCCTTCATTCACCCACTATCAAACTCAATTTAACCCGGTTGTATGCCCTTTTGTATGCGCCCATCAAAACATATGTCTTTAATACATAAAATATTGTTTCGTGTCAAATAAATTGACGTAGGTGCTTAAAAAAATAAACACTTTACACTTGTGAAGTTTACGTTGGTTTTATTATTGAAAGCATATATATGAAAAAGTTTATCCTTATGGTATACAATGGCCTAAAATATAGATAGAAGAGTAAAATATATAGTCGGTAATTTAAATCAATGACATTTTATCTTTTTACTAACAAATAGTGAAGCTAAGCATAAATTTTTTTAGGGTTAATTAAAGGTTAAATTCATGCTAGGTATTTCGCGGATTTTAAAAAATTTATAATATTTTTGCTATGAATTTTCTTGATAAGCATTACAGAATACTTTGTGACAAATGTGTTTTTGATTTAAGGCGTTGTATATGTCAATAAATTAATAATACGTTATCGTTTTTTAATGAAATAATTTAAACAAAGTTTTCAAAACTTTCTCTATAAGCTAAAAATGTAAATTTTTAGGGTTAAGCTGCATTTTTCCATAGGGACGGATGACCGAGTTTATTATTTTTTTAAAAAAATTAATTAAAATATCTACATTCCCCCGAGCTGTTTTAACAGAATAAATTGTCACCGACAACGAATCTACTTGTGAAATTTCAGCTCGATCCGATCACGAAAAATGAGTTCATTTGCAGTCGCCAGATTTGCGTGGCACATACATATATTCAAGAGTTAGTAGAAGATCTGAACTTACATCGACCTTCACCGAGTTGATAATAGAATGAAAAATATTTTATCATGAATTTAGTATTTTAAAAAATATATTAAAAATGGGTTGGTTTCAAAAATCCTGGACAGACTATTTTTAAGTATTTAAAAAAAATGATTTTTAATAAAATATTGCAACATCAATATAATAGAAAAAAAATTTAAATCAGCACAGGCGACTGCGATGTTGTGTCCTTTATTATTACACTGTATACTTACCTCGGATCTTTTTGTCACACATTTCCACGCGCATTAACATTTAAATATTTAAATTCGCAAACACCTAATAGGCAAGTCAAAATCGACATAAAAAATAGCTAAATTCGCAAAACATGATGTATCTCTGACTTTTTAGAATGTTATTTGGACCCAGTTTTATTCTCAAGTTTGCAACTCTCAAAAAGTTGTGGAAAAATTTTTATTGAAGAAAAACCGTGAAAATTTGAACCTATTACACATAATGATTATAACTTTATTAAAATCATATTAGGTATATTTTTTATGGATAGCTATACACAGCGCCAAAATAAAACTTAAATTATTAATCTTAATTATTGAACTGTGAACCGATGAACAATTAAATAAAGCAACAGCGTTTCATGTAACGTTAAAACGTTTTTCAATATTACTCTGCACGACATTTTAGTGGATTTAAAACCATTGTTTAAAATAAACTTAAAAGAGAATTGCAAAAATAAAATTATCTGTCATAAAAGATTTAAATAGTTAAAATTAATTAGACAAAGCGTGGGTTGATGAGAATAAAAAAAGTTATAAAACGATATTGGATTAAAAAAGTTTCATTTTGAAATCAAAAGTTTTTCTCATTGAAATTTCAGTAAATGGTTTTCAAAATAAAGAGCTATTCATTTTTTTTAAGACGTGAATAATTTTTTTTAATCTTTATAATTGGTTAATAGGTAAATGTGGTGGCACTAAAATAAAATAAAAATTCTGTATTTGATGTGCCTCAGAGCTGAGTGGATACTCAGCTTCGAGTCATATGGCCGGAGACTGATTTAGAATTACTAGCCAGTGCTAGTAACTCCTTATGGTTCTATTAGAAGGAGATCACGGGGCCCTCGGCGTTTTAAGCGCCGTGAGGTGAGCTTTGGGTTGGTTAATGACGAGCGAGCTTGGGCGTTGGAATTAGAGTGTGATATGAGTTTGGAATGAAAAGTACGTCTTTGTGGATTATGTGGTAGTTTACATAGTAAGGACTTTGGATTGGAAGTGTTGGATCCGCTGGATATTGAATGGTTTCGCATATTGGTCGTATTAGTGTTTTGTAAAGTGTCTGTTTGTTATCAGTGCTTATTGAGGACCTTAAAGTTGTCGCAGCTGTCCGTATTGTCTGTTTAGTTCTTGTCTTTTATGTCTTGTATGGGGATTCCAAGTCATGTGACTGTCAAAGTAAAAACCAAGGTACCGTTGTAGCTGTTGTAAAGGTATTGTTAATTGTCTATTGTGTCTATGAAGTCAGGCAAAAATTGCGGTGTCATCCGCGTACGTGTTTATTATGGTGCGAGGATGAGTTGGGATGTCAGCAGTGTATATAAGGTATAAAATTGGTCCAAGGATACTACCCTGGGGAACACCCACCCGTATAAATGAAAGGAGGGAGAATTCAGTGCCACACCTCACTCTAAAACAGCGCTTTCTTAAGCAGAATTGTGAAAGGAGGAAGTATTGTTCAGGAAGGAACTTAATTAGGAACTTAATTTAACTTAAATAGGAGTTCTAGGTGCCACACGCGATTGAATGCTTGCGCGACATCCAGAAAGGTTCCAAGGCAGTATTATTTCTTTTAAATTCGAATTATTTAAATTCATTTTTGCGAGACTCTATGGTTCTATTTTGATTGAAGAATCCTCCATAAGCGAATAACAAATTGCAGTCCCATGAATTGTCACTTATTCAAATTCGATTGTAAATAAAAAATATTTCGTTATTTTCACAAATTTTGAAATGTAAAGTACAATATTTCTAATATACATATTTACAAATGTTTCAAATAAGCAAATTTTGATGAATTCTGACTACCTTAAAAAAACCCCAATATTCAAAATTTTATAGCATCTAAAAGGCCCTTTAAAATTAACTTATATTTAGCCCTAAAACTTGTAATAACAAAGCTATAGATTGAGTTGAAACTTGAAGCAAATATTTTTTGTTTATTGGATATGCTCTTTCGTAAATCTTAGAAATTTCAAATTAATTGTGCAAACTCTAGATAAGAAATGCCCCATAACAAAATGTATAAACAATAAAATAGCTATTTTATGCGATAAGATAATATCGCTACCAAAAACAAACTTACTACGAGACAATTTACGCGAGTTTAATTTAGGATTATCTTGTGGAGTAGCTTAATGGATATGAGCAAGAAAAGTAAACTACGCAATTCAGAACAAAAGAAAAAAATAATTGGGTTATTATAATGTTAAAATAAATCTAACATGAAAATTTAATCATTAAAAGGAAGGTATTTGTGGGAAATAAATAAAAGGATTAAATTTATTTTTCTTATGTATAGTTCATTTTTTGGTGCTCTATTTAACTACTCGCGGTTATTTCGCAACATCTTGCTAACTTTATTACAGGTGGTTGTAGGTTATAGGTTTGAATCAGTAATTTTCAACCCTTATTCTATTATGCCTCCTCCAAAAATTTTTTTTTTCATTTTTGCCAACCCTTAACTTTTTTATTCAATTACAAAAAAGAGTAAAATTTTATGTATGTTTACTGATTTTTTTTAAAAAGTACTTGAACTATTTTCATATTTTTTTAACTGTATAGAGCAAAGGTTCTCAAACTTTTTAATGAGCAGACCACTTGTTATGCTCGATTTAAAAAAAAAGAAGTGAAAAGGAGCTTTTATGGATAGTTCAATTTATTATTCACAAAACTTTTACCGTAATGTAAAGTTATGAAATTTTACTTACTTGTAGATATGATAATATGAAAGTTAATTTTTATTTAAAATATCTACTGCGATGCGTCACAGTACTTTCTTTTACTTTCTTTTGTGAAACTCGCTGTTGGTTAAAAGAACATATACAAAGCCCACGATTGGATAAAAAGTTATAAATTGTATAATATTTAAGCATCTATATAAACATAAATCGATGCATATGCAGCCTTTATGCATATACAAACTCCCACCCTTAATCATAGAAACCTATTTGTTTGAATTTTTCCAGGTAAAAGTTTCAAATAAAGGTTGTAGGCATTGATAATTCGAATAACTATAGCAAGCTCAAAAAAAATCTTTGGAGCCGTTTTCGAAAAAATGTTAAAGAACTAAAAAATCCATAGATTAAAGTGGGGCTTCCTTTCAACCAAAAGCTTTGCCGCACATCTAACAAAAGTGAAATATGGTGATGGCAAAATTCCAAGTACAATGAAATTCGGATAATGCTTTCGATACGATATCGCTGTCACACACACACACACACACAGCCACACAGAAGCTTTTCTAAAAAACCTTTTTTTGGATTCAGGGGACCTCAAAACGTATATTTCCGATTACAAAACTTTCTTTACTCTATAATTGTAAAAGAAACTTAGTGGCGTGGTGGACTAGAAATTTTCCTTATATGCCTGTGGTCCTGGGTTCGAATCCTAATGAAAGCCAAATATGTTTTTATGGGTTTTCAGATTCAACGGTCGCTAATGACCATAGTAGTTGATGCGATCTTAAATAAACCAAAAAAAAGTAGTTGCGTGTACTTATGTACGCGCGTGAGAAGTTATACTTCTTTGGCATCATTAAAAATTAGTTTTTATTAATTGCATTTAAATAATCAATTTTAAAAAATTGTAAATTAATATTTAATAATAATAATAATATATATATTTAGAGATATAATTAATAAAAATAAAATTAAGAGAATAATATTTTAATTTATTTCAATAAATAATATCCAAAGAAAGCTGCCAGATCTTTATAAAATTTGTCAGGATCATTTTTCTGGTTAGCAATTCATGCATGTCATGAAAACGAAGCCTCATAGAAATTGCAAAATGAAGTAAGTAGGTACTTTTCAAAGTAAATGTCTTAATCTTATTCTTATCTTGTTTTACTAAATTATTATTCTAAGAGGGTTGAATCATTTCAGAATCCCAGATTTCGTGATAACTAAGAATATGCATGAAATGCAGACGTCATTTTCATCACAGCTACTGCAAATTTCGAGAAAAGTAATAACTTATTTTTTAAAAATATGCTTCATTTGTATATATATAATTATGTTTAATTTAAATATAAAAATAAATAAATAAGGAAATAAATAAAATGAAAATTCAAATTACGCGCGCCAAGAAACCGAGTAGTTTTGCGGCCAACTTCATATTGTTAATTTTTGTCCCAAGATGGCCGCCCATATAAAAATTTCACTCTCATCATTTTTTCATAACGCGCCTAAAGAAGTTTAACTTCAAAAATTCACATATTTCATGAGTTACTACTTCTTTAATTATTCTTCATTTATATTTACGATTTATGCAAATCTTATTCATAGAACATGGGGTAACAGTTGCAGTCGACAATTAAATGAAAAAACGCATCTGATGTTTGAAATTTTTAAGGTTTAAAACATTTTTTTTAATGAATAAATCCCAAAATAGTAAAATGAAACGTTTAAAATATTGACATTTTTTTTAAGTCTAACGATTTAAATTTTTTTTAGTGCACGTTTTTGTTTTATATTAAAGCAAAATTTCTATCAAATTATCATTTCCGGTATTATCCGATTGATTTTAAACACTGTCGCTGCTTTTCACTCGAAATAAAACGTTTTATAAACGAATTTCCAACAGAAAGTATCAATAAAATAGCTTCGTTTTCCACTCAGTCACAAATAAATTTGACAGAATATCGTACCGAGGACGTTACATAACATAACATAACACAAATATTGATAAATTTTATCAACATGACACCGAGATGAAAACGACAACCGAATTGATTTCGACAAATGTGACAGAATCATATCACATATTCAAAGAAAGGATATGGCGACTTCTCTATAGTACTTCAAAAGAAACGAAAAAAGATTCCCGAAAAAATCATTTCGTCAAGCAAAGAAAAATCAAAGAACTATTCTTGTTTCGGTCGGATGTATCTCTTTTCTAATTTTCTTTCCAATCTAATTTCGTCGAGGTGGAAGGATTAAGGATGAAAAGATTAAAGAGCTATGTTTGATATTGATACCAAATTGTATTTATAAAAAAGAGATTACAGGCCAAATCTCTACGATTATAACAATGTTTGATTAAACTAAGAGACTTTATCATTTTCAAACTAACATTTTTATGTATTTAAATAAGGAACAAGGTAAAGCACTGGGAAAGCTTAATATAAAAATGTATATCTTTCATATGAGTGTGAAATTACAAGAAAGCTAAAGTTTATGTAACTTTATAAAACCACAAAAGAATAAAGCAAAATTTTATTTATAACTATCTGTTGCTTTAAATAGCTTTAAAATAATAATTACTTATATAATATATGTACCTACTAGAAATTTTAGATAAAAAGCTTTTGAGTGCTAATATTAAATAGAAGCCTGTTGTGTGTGTGATTCCAGCTATATAGAATAGAAATATTTGCTATTATATGTATATTTCTCTATATTATATGCACATTTGAAATGGCCCCCTGGAGATAAACTGGAATGGGACCCAATGTAGGGATGAGTGAAAAGCATCATCATATTTTCGCCCTCTTCCCTTGTATCTCACCACTTGTATGATTTACTAGATTCTAAGTTGGGCGAAGTGTAAGGGCACAAATGGTGTTGCCAGGATTCTATATCTATATGTGTGATCGCGTCGGGAATATATGGACAGGGCGGTAACGGGGTGGCTTAGCTTCTAGGGTGGAATACTTTTGGAACTATGTGGGGCTGCGGGTGGAAAATGTGTTCTTTCATATCAAGTTTTCATATTAAATAACAATATAAAGCTTCTATATCCATTGAAATATGTGTCATAATGTACGTGTTTCATTTTATTTTTTGTATTTTGTATTTTCCTTTTCATTCTTTATGTTCGCTTTAGAAAATATATATATAGGTTTTCATAATATGTGTCGTCGGATATCAAACATTTTATTGGAGCGTAATCGAAATATTAGTTGAGCTGTATGGGTCGTATTAGTCTTCGAAAGCATTTTCGAAAATTATAGCCGTACAGATAGAAGGATATTATAGATAAATGTAAAATTTGAATAATTTGATTTTCTTACAAATAATGCTCATATATTCCATTTAAATAACTTATCATTTCAAATATTTACCTATTATATCAATATTACCCACTTTTAGATACCTACACTTTCTTGAAAATGTAATAGTGAAATAAGCTTTTAAAGAAGAGAAATAAAATCATTTTTATATAAAATTGAAAACAAACATTTTAACTTAATTTATATCGGAGGATTTTTTTTTAATAACGTGCTTGATATTTATGATTATGCTATGATACACGATTGGTAGCAATATACATTATTGATATACATACTTAATATTATTCGCTTTAACAGTAGACTATAAAAATTGTAAAACACAAAACGAATATTTTTGATAAATAATTTTCATATCAAGACAACATAATCTTTTCAATATGAGATTAGTGTAGAATCACTTAATCAACTAATTAATACAATAATAGTTTTGATTTTAAGACTTTTTCTCAACATTGAGGACGAACGAATCTCGTTCTAAATAATAAAATAAAATATTCTAAAGGAAATAAAATTCATTTATAAATTTGTGAATCCGTGATGCACGGTAATTCTTTAATTTTTCAATGTTTGATCCACCAACAAAATTAAGAATTTTGCAGGACTTACCTTTCTTGGTCGCCTCGCTCGTACTCTACTTGAAAATGAATAATTAAAAAGAATAAAAACACTATTATAAAATAACTTAAACACAAAGAAATTTTTTATCTAATAATAATAATTGAAAACAAATTAAATGGAAATGTACAAAATTAATTAAATACAAAATTAAATTAAAATAACTGATCTACAGCGAGGCTCGTTCTTCCTCTGGCGAAATCAGTCTTCGAGTTTTCCCATTTGTCTCGGCATCTAATAGACCACATCCTCCCGCGGTGTATTCGAAGTCACCGAAAAATAACTCAATGCGACTTGTTTTTCCTCGATGACTCGAGAACACCGATTCTCCAACTTGACCTGAAACAAAAAAACTTATTGTGTGGTTTTACGAAACCACGATGCAAGTGAAACTTTTTTTCGGATTTTAGGCACTTAAGTAACTGAAAATTTTCGGAAAATTATTCGACTTAGGGTATGAAAATAGAATTGAAAGAAAGGGATGTGGCACGAATTCGCTGTGTGACTTAACGCGTGCCGTTGCAACTAATTTTGAATTTCCATTATTGATGTTAATACTCGAATGTTATAGGTTCATTATTGAATTTGTTGATTATTGTTAAATCGATCATCAGCCTGTTGTTATCTATTGTAAAGTTACTTCAAGATTATGATGTCCAATCATTGTTAAATAAAGTGTGTTGTGGCGAAGAAATTGTTTCTGAACGAAAGGGCCAAAAAAGGCTACACACTAACACAAACATCATACTAAACAACCTATCGCTCCGACATTCATAAACATATGCACCAGCAGAAAGTTCTAATAATTTTAATAAATTCACTTTAAAAATTCAATTAACTCACCAGGAGCCTTTTTCTTGTCTCTATAAGCACGAACACTGTCGGCAGTCTTTCTCTTACGGCGTAAAATTAATTCACCGTTGGATATTTTCGCACTATTCTCACTAGCTGTATCTTTGGTTATTATTATCAAGTGAACAACAACATTTATATCAATACACTGATCAAAACACACAAATACCAAGTATGATTGACAATTAATGACAACTTATAATATACTAAAACGTTGTGATGGAGAGGAAAATAGCCATTCAGTAATAACTTGCACAACAACTCTGGTAAAACAACATGGTATATAGCTAAGAATGTGTATACGAGTTCTGCCGAACACTTGCCGATTCTCTGCCGAGAATGTAATACGCGACATGCTAAAGATGGGCCAAAAAATTTTGAGACGAAGTATAAAAAGTTTCACTTTAATAAAAAAATTCCATCCGAAGCGAAAAACTTGCTTACCGAATAAAATTAAAAATAACATTAAAATAATTAATATTTCTTCAAATTTTTGTTATTTTTTATTGATAGATACAGTTGTAGCGGCAATAGGTCGGGATTTACAATGAATGCAACAAGAATATCAGCTCGTGGTATTTTGCCATATATTAAAGCTTCATCAGACTCTCTGATATATGCTCAGTATTCGTGTCTTTCTGTAGCCTTGCATATACCAAATATATATTTTTTTTTTTCTATTTTAAAAACGAGTTTGGCACTTATGTTCGGCAATTGTGAAAATTGTTGTCACTATATCCTAATACACAGATCTGAAAGACATGAATTCTGAGCATACATCAGAGAGCCTGATGAAGCTATATTATATAGTCATATATAATAATACTGCATTCATTGTAAATGTCGATCCATTGTCGTTCTAACTGTATCTATCAATACATTAAAATAAAGAACGTCTCATTACTCCCTACTTGAAAACCAACTTCCTGATTAGTTACACTGGATCTGGAATATGAATCTGCAGTTAAATCAGTTTTTTAGCATCTGGTTAATAATTCAGTTCTTAAAAATTACATTAGTCAGATTGTCAATTGTTTTATAACAAAAAACGATAGTGTTTTTATTTTTGAAAAAATGATACTCTTACTAAAAATTCACTACTTGGCTTGATTATTATTCTACTTGACTTGTTTTTCAAGCATCTTGGCTTAAAAACCTAAACTCAAACCATATTCAAGTAAAATATTCATATATATGAAGTAAGCATTGAATTTCAAGGTATTTATTTTTATTTTATTAAATTAAGCAAATTCATTCAACAAAATGTCCAAATATTTTACTTGATGAATCCGTGATCGTAATAAAAAATGCAGTCAAAATTGTCATTTGACATGAAGTTACTTTATACTTTATATTACTTTAGAAAGACTTTGTGTCCTTATTTAATAAAATTCGTATAAACTCATCCCAAAACTTACAAAAAACCAAACGTACATTTCCTGTGAAAAAATAACATAAATAACCATCTTTAAAAATTCTAAATGCTCAGGTTCTTAACATAGTTTATTTTTTTAAGGTTTTAAGAAAACACCGCTCCATTTCCCATTTAATCTTTCCCTTTTACCTAATTGACGCGATTCACTTTCTTTAATGTTTTAAATTTAACATTTTTCCCTCTCGATTATTCGTTGAACGTTCAACTTCAAATTCCATTTAAATACAAGATTTCTCAGTCAGCAGACGTATTTCGTTTTTTCTTTTAATTTTCAGTTAAGACATGAAATGTGATTGATGAAGATAAATCTTTTATGTTTCCTTTTTGTGGTCGCAAAAATATTTTTTCACTTTGTTTCTTTTATCCTGTTTTAAAAGTTTTTATTGCATTTAATGAAAATGTAAGTGTGTTACAAGTTTTTTTTTCTAAATTAAAAATGATCATTTAGAAAACATTGGATAGTTTTCATTTTGTGCCAACAAGAAAAAAAACTGTTCCATTTTATTTGTTTTTCTCGCTCAATAAATACATTACAACATACCTTCATTTAAATTTGTTGAATATTCATATCAAGAGAGTTTCCGTTAATTTTATCATACACCACCCTCCTGTACTGTCCTATTTATATATGTTCCAACAGTATGGTAATGGCTCTCTTTGTTAAATGATTAGCCTATTCCAGCTCGCCTCTAAACGTAGTAGTTTTTTTAAAACAATGCTTAAATCTTGTGTAAATCGCTAAAAATAACATTAATCTACTGTAAATCCCACACCGTTTTCCAATTACATTCTATAACATTTGCACTCGATATTTTAATTAATTTGATCTGGTTTCGATCGAGTATTCAAATTTTCATGGTTATTTGATCAAATAAAGATAGTAAAGCTTTAAAAGAATTAAAGGAATAAAATCAAAAAGTGCTTGATTGGATTAAAGAACAATGACAAACTTGACGTTCTAAAACAACAGTCTCCAATTCGTTTAAGAAATGTATTGATTTTCTTAAATATCTGGGAAACGGATGAAAAAAACATTCTTATTCTAGATTTTTATTAATATATGTCGCTTATATGCAAGATAAAAATCATTGGAGACCCGCCGTATGCAAGTAAAACTGATCTAAAAATGTTAAAAAGATGTTCGAAGCTATCCAGTATCATAAAGAAACAAAAAGAATACTAAAATATTTTTTTAACATTTTTTTTTTTTGGGTGTTTTAAGTTTCTATAAAATCTAAGGTAATTTCACGGTTGTCTAAACATAGAACATTTTTATTGGTCAATTTTATCTTAGGCCGCGTTCAGACGGATCAACTCAACTCGCCCGACTATTTTCAATCTTGTAGACTGTAGCAGAGTAAGCGACGCGAGAAGTGAAGTACAAGCGAGTTGAAAGGGAAGCAAATTGAGCAGAATTGAAAGAAAACTGATCAACAAAACTCGTTCAACAAAAGTTTGATTCAGTCAATCTTTTGTTGAACGAGTTTAGTTGATCAGTTCTCTTTCTCAATTTGCTTCCCTTTCAACTCGCTTGTACTTCACTTCTCGCGTCGCTTACCCTGCTACAGTCTACAAGATTGAAAATAGTCGGGCGAGTTGAGTTGATCCGTCTGAACGCGGCCTTACGTCTAGGATCCAACGTGGATCGAATCTAGTACCACTTGACGCATGAAGTGGGGAGAGCAATTGAAGGGCTTGGTGCAAGAACCCGGTAAATCCTGACTGACAAAGTTTTGGTAATCGTTGAATGAAAATAAAGATGATATAAGGTAAGCCCTTACCTTTCCAACAGTATTTACCACACAGGGCAGGATTGATGTTACATTTTGCTCCAGTTCTTGGATCAATCGAAAGAGTAATATTGTACCAAGGAAAAAATACTATAAAAACAAAATTTAAAAATTATGACTTACCGGGTTCTTGAACCAAGCCTTTCAATTACTCTAACAAATAGGTGGGTTTCAAACATTTTATATTAAGTATTTTATTATTTTTAGGAAGAAATGTTTATCCAAGACAAAGACGAAATTAAGAAAAATGTTCAAATCCTGTACAAAAGAATGGTTTAAAGTTAGAAATGATCTGCACTAACATCGTACAAAACGCAGTTATTTAGATTTCTCGATTAGAATCATCAATGAGTTATTTGTAAAACTAAATAACTGGAAAGTATCAAAGTGTTGAGATCTAATAATATTCTCTATTTCGATATAGATTCTGTGATACATGTCATTTGTATCAGTTCTATGTAATGATACCAGATGATACCAGA
This sequence comes from Sisyra nigra, assembly GCA_958496155.1. Lineage (NCBI taxonomy): Eukaryota > Metazoa > Arthropoda > Insecta > Neuroptera > Sisyridae > Sisyra > Sisyra nigra. The sequence goes on from OY292314.1 coordinate 14,896,125, forward strand.
TTGATGAAATATTGTTCATACCTAATTACAAAAATATTTCAATAGTTATGACTGCAACCAAAAACAAATAATTGGGAGTTCATTGAAAATTTTGCGTGGCTCATCAAAAGTTTACAATAACGCTGCAAACGAAAATTAATATGAAATGATCGAACGATAAAGGTCGTGGGACAGTTGGTAAAAACAAATTTTCTCTCTCGTCATATATTTTATATTTTATATTAAAATTATAAATATATTACCCTCAGGAATAAAAATAGTTCAGTGTTAATCTTATGATATGAAGAAATAATGTTGACAACAATATAAATCGTAACTACTGATTAAACAAAACTTATAGCAATATTAGTAAATAGTATCGTATAATTTAATTTCGGAATCAGTATAACGTGTGGAAAGTTTTCTTAACACAAAAAGGGCCACTTATGCTCATTTTAACATTGATAATTAATTTATTATAAATATTCTCATAAAGAAGATAACATGAATTTGAAAGTGATAAACAGAGATTGAGTATCCTTTTTATGATTATTAATTAGATTAACTTTTTTTCCAATATAAAACAAAAGTGCAAGAAATTCGATATGAAAGTATTCCAAATTTTACATTTATTTAGTAATCCATTAAGTTTCAAGTTTCAATTTTTTACGTTTTGATGAGACAGGATTATAAATATTACACTAAATAGTGGCATAAGCTTTGTTCTCACGGTGACCTGAATTGGATTTGAACTACTTTTGAACTGCTTGAGTGTGCGTATACGAAAAACCGAATACCTTTTTTTCATATTATGCGCACACTCAAGCAGTTCAAAAGTAGTTCAAATACAAATCTAGGTCACTGTGAGAACTAGTTATATACATAAATATTTGAAACAAATCCCGTTTCATAAATTTTTCTGATAATAGTGACTCCTTTAATACTGACAAACATGATTTTACGTTGCCTCGTACAGTGTGGGCATTCATTAAGTTTCTATTTGCAACAGAAGACAAGCTAAAATTTCTGTTGGGACTTATCCTCAATCGTCAAATGATTTGTAATCTGCCATAAAGAATTTCGTCCTAAAACGTCTAGACTCAAAAATGCTAAGAAATATTAAGTTATGCTCCAAATTACAACTAGTTTAACTTTTTTTTTTGGTAATCTTATCTTAACAACGTAAAAAGCTTACATAACTTTGCTAAAAACTATTTTTTTTCTGTTAAAATAATTTTATTTAACATGATTAAATTGATTTTAGGTTGCAAATTATTTGTAAATATTTTTGTACGTCCTTAATCTTATTATAAATCTTATTATATATTTATATCACATTGTAATGTTCTTAAAGTCAAAAGTAATTAACTAAGTACAACATAAAAACCGAAAAAATTTATTAAAAATGAATATCATACTCATCATACTTACAAAATGCATTTTACGTTTAGATTTTATTTCACTAAGCTTTTCTCTTAACAAGCAGTGACGGCGTATATATTAACGGTTGACAATGCATTACTTTATTATATTGATTAAATGTCAAAATTTTATGAATTATTCAATTGAAATTATAAAAAATGCGAAAACAATTTAAAAAAAACATGACATATTATTTATTGGAATTGTTATCTTCAATTACTTTTAATATCCATACAAGTTGTATTCAATTCCACTAAATAATGTGACATCGGATATTGTTATCTGTGGCGTTGAATATGGTGCTATGATATCTTTAAATACAACAAGGTAGGATAAAACAAGACTATACGCGTTTTGTACCAGGTGCAAATGATAAACACAGTGTCAAAAATTAAGACATTTTCCTGATTTTGGGTTATAACTAATTATGAACATCTAATGAATAAAACAATTCCAACAAATCCTAAATATAGGATACATCATTTTTCAATGTAACACTAAACAGGAAGATTCAATTAAGAATTTAATGAATTAAATCAAACCTATTATAATAAGTTTGAGGTTTAAATTTACAATTTTCAATACGAGTTATTATATTTTATTTATACTCACTAACTTAAGTATATTATTATAGGTATATGTAGTTTTTTATTAATAATATCAACAATATTCATCCTTATTGATTATAATCAATGTTTATATGCACAAAATACAACTTTAAACTATTAATAATGTAATACTCTTCTTTTCTCTTTCACAACAATATTCTCTGTTCTCAAAATTTAAACAAAATAGCAAAAACCTAATTATCAGTTCTTCACACACCCTGAACTAACGATAAAATCCTACATATATTATATTCATCAAAAGTTAAAAGGTATATAACATGAAACGTTTAGATAATTTTTACTTTCTTTTATTATAGATATATACTATATAAGTAGAAAAGGAAGAATTTATAATCGGGCAAAATTTTTGATTTCGATTTTCCGCCTGAAATACATGTATTGAGGTTCCCTGAATTTAAAATATGGTTTCTAGAAACTTTTGTGTTTGTGTGTGTGACAACATTATTTTATCGAAAGCTTTATACAAATTTGGTCGAATTTTGCGTTTATATTACATCTAGTTGTACCTCGAAGCTTTTGATTGAAATTGATTTACAGGGAGCCTCACTTTCTTCTATGGGTTTTTGAGTTTTATTAATTTTTTTCGAAACCAGTTCCAACGATTTTCTTTAAACTTGCCATAGTTCTTTGACTCATTAATGTTTAAAACTTTTATTTGAAACTTTTTCCTAGGAAAATTCAATTAAAACACTTCTGGGGTGAAGGGTGGGAGTTCGTATATACATTGAGGCTGTATGCATAAAATGCTATTTATATTGAGATATTTAAATATTATTTACTTTATTTATATATATTTTTTTTAATCGTGGACCATATGATCTTTTAAGCAACATTAGTTTTTATGTTAAAGAAACCACGGTGACGCTTTGCAGTAGATATTTTAAAATATACTATATATACTTCTTTATCCGTGTAGTGTCTATAATTAAAAGGGAAACAGGTGTAGGACGGCGTAATTAAGGTAATTTTTATAAATTTTTTAACATATAAGGAATATATTTATTTTATTGAGGTTATTTTATACATATATTAAACAACATTTAATAAAATTTTCTGGTTTTCTTCACTAGTATAAGAGGTAGATTAATTGGTCAGTAATTGGTTAAAATTGGGCAGGGGGTATCATAAATTGGTCAATAATACTTTTTTTTTTTTTCTAAATTTTATCTTTTGCTTGTTGTATCATGTATTTATGAGTATTATAATTGTATTCACAATACTTGGAAAATAAACTCTAAAATATTTCTTAATTTATAATCTTAATAATTTAATTTTTTTAAATTTATAATTATAATTATAATTTATAATAAGAAGTATAGATACAAAGTTTCATTGCGTTTGACTAAATTGCAAGTAAGTAAAAAATGCCAAAAAATTTCATATACCTAGGCAATAGGCATATGCTAAAAAGCACACATCAACATTTAAATACTTAAGATAAAAAATTAAATTGAAAACACCCAGAAAAATATTATGTACTTTAAAATGAAACATTCTTTTAACTCTTAGTTAAACTGGGACCAATTCTAACTTAGGCTTTACAAAGTAAAAAAAAAGCTTACAAATACCAAAACCTGATGAATGACTTATTTTCAAAATTTTTCATCTTACAAAAAAATTTCTTTTGAGTAAATTACGTAGACATATCTCTTTAAGAGCCATATATTTTGAACGACATTCTTTGGTCGCGATTTACCCAAATTATAAAAAACAAACTTTGTACGACGTAAAATGTAATGAATTTGGTCAATACAATAAAAGCTGTTTATATAAAAGCTATCAGCTCTGTGTTCGTCCTACACGGATAGATTTATTTTTACTTTACTTTTTATTTACGTTTCAACTTTAGAAATCGAAAACAATTTGAAAAGTGATCAGAAGACGCAACATTTCAAAAGATTACGTTCTATTTGGGATTAAGTTATTCAAAATACTTTGTGTGTGCGTAATTCTCATGGAATATTATATGAAATTGTATTCACAAAACAAAAAAAAAATATTACTAATTCGAAAAAGCTTGTCGTATTTTTGAAATGTAAATGTTACTAGGCGCTATCCCTGTTATATTGATTTTATTTTCAATTTCCTAAAAAACCACAAAGGCCGAAATTTATCTTATCTATAATACTTTTTTTTGGATAATTTAGGTTCGAAAAAGCTGGTACTTACATTTAAATAACACAAAGCGTTAGAATATTTAATATAAAGATTTATGTATATGCTTAATACATTTGCAAGTACAATATTTGAATAGTTGAATAAAATATAAATATTATACAGTCAAACAAAGGTTGTCGAACGAATACGAATACGAGAAACTCGTGAACATTTTTACTCATACATGTGCATGTAAACACTCATTATAGCCTTACTGTCACGTAATTACAACGAATAATGGCATATTCTTTATATATTGTTGTCGTGTTCTCTGATCATTTTCTTTCCATGATCTCCTAAAACTAATCCGAGCACATTTTCATCGCCATCGTCGTCAGCACTTTCCGGTGTTCTCAAGAACAATGTTTTTGTTGTACTTATAATTTGATTGTGGACGATAGTCGCTATGACGCGACAAAGTCGTCGTCTCACACGTGACAACATTCATTTTCAATATCTAATGTAAAGAACAGTTTGAACAAAGTAGATGATGATAATGGAAACGATGGAAACGCTCCCACACCCGGCTCTGTTATTATATTGAAACGCGTGAATCAAAAACGATTCCTTCTTTCCATATTCCCTGTTAAAAACACTTTGCTTTTATAAGTTTTGTTAAAACAACAAATATCATTTACCATTATGGTTTTAAATTGATTAAAAATGTGTAAAATTCACGTGCATGATTTGCTTATAAAGCAGGGGTTTTTAATATTTTTTCTTTGAGTCAATTTCCGAAGAAATATTTTCTGAATTAACTTAAAGTAAAATACTGAAAGGTAAACTGCATAAAGGCAATAAAGGCATTACACCCATGTTGTCTTTAAATCCTTTCAATATTTAATAATTACGTTGAATCGTGAGAAATAAGGACACTTATCTTTGTAGAATATTATTTATTTCACCACCAACGTTTCATTAAAGTTTTTTGATTTCTTCAAAGGTCTGCAGTTATTATTATAAATTATTATAATAATATAATAGGTTATTATTATAGTTATAGTTAACTGTAGAGGATATCAGGCATTTTAATCTCCGGACAAAATATCTCCGATAAAATATCTCCGGACGAAATATTTCCATGACAAAATATCCTCAGATTAAATATCCCCATGAAAAAATATCATCAGACAAAATATCCCCATGACAAAAATATTTGCGATAAAATATTTCATGCAATTTCAACACCTCACAATTTATTTTCTGATAAAAGGACACTCTGATTAATTACGTGAACAAAACATTTTTAAGCTCAATAACTAAGATTTTATATTTAATAATTTTTGCTAAAAACGTGTTGGATTGTCTCCCAATTATTTATTGAAATAGTGTTAAATTGACCCACATGTGTTCGTGTTAAATCCGTAAAATATAGTCATTGTTCATTTACCCGATTTTCATTCATTGACTGAATGTGCACTTCTTGACACCGCAAAGTTTTACACAAAACTAAATGTTTGACCATCAAAATTATGCTACAAATACGATTTGCAGTTATTCTTTGAGGACTTTTTGTCTGAGGATATTTTGTCGTGGGGATATTTTGTCCGGGGATCAAAACGCATGGAACCCTGTAGAAACCCGAAGAAGTCAACAAATTTTGACGAAACTTTGGCAATGAAATAAATTATATTCTATCAAGATAAGTATTCTTATTGCCTACTGTTAAAAGTAATTAGTAAATATATAACATCCTACCGGGGGTTCTGGGTTTATTTAAAGTTGACAACAAGTAGTCCTTTGAAGGATAAAAAAATACGATAGCATTCCAAATTGAGAACCAATTACTTAAGTCAATACTTATGTTGTACATCATGAGATTCATAGGCACATTAGTTAAATAGCATTCATATGATAAAAACCTTATTTGATCAAACATAAAGTCATGAATAATGTAAGATCACTACTTTGTCTCCTTTCTCAAAGGAGCTTTGTGGATTTAATCCTCGTAGCTGTTTGTATAAAAAAAATTTTCTTCTTACTCGTTTTTCATCTGCATTTAACCTAAAAATTGTTCCTATCAACATAATATACGAAAAATACCCTTTGTTTATACTTCTTTTTTATCAATGTTACTTACATTGTTGGTAGCTCTTGATGTAGCATTATGACTAAATACATCAGTGGTCTTAGAGTAGAAACCTAATGAATGTTGTTTCCTTGAGTTTTGAGTTTTCGAATTCGTCAATCGCTAATGGCTACAGTAGTTGATCAATACTAAACGAAAAAATATAAGCGAAGACATTTTTTAACCTATCCCATGAACCCTCTCCCGCAACATAAAACGAATGAGGTGAATGAACAGGTTTGGGTAGCTCGCATCCTTTAGGAGAGGTATCTATTGATCTCTTCTTTGGGTCTCTAAACGGTAGCTCCAAAAATAAGACGCGAATCAGCCTTTGTTATTGTTCAGGAGATTGCCGGCTAGATAGTTAGGGTGTTCATCCAATCTTTTGACGTATTTTTGACTTTATTTGGCTATCTCATTCCTCTCCGTAGCCACTCGTAGGTCCTTATAATCAAGGTTTGTAACACACCAGGGAGCATCATTTTTTAAACTCAGGATCTTAGACTGAAGAGTCAAAGCATTGAATCTTGTCCGAGTTGGTGTTACTGGTGTCCTCCTACCTCATAAAATTTCATGTGAGCACCTCAGGTTATTAACGTACAAAGCTTTCAAATGTGGGCTTTTGTATTTATCTTAGTTCCTTATCTTCTACGGTCATTTGGAAAACAGAAAACTTCCAACAAAATTGGTCACAGCAACAATTCATACATTATTCCTTTCTCGAGCTAGAGCACGAAATATAGAAAGAGTTTGGCCAAGATTTAAAATAACCAACTGTAGAAATATTATGTACAAGTTACAGTATATTCTCTTCCACGTTTAACACTCTCTTTTGAAAACGGTTTACTGAGTAAAATAAGTTAAGAAACGGATTGAAGGAGGAGACGGGTACGCCACACTCCATCCAGGAGGCGGTAGAAAACCCAGAATAGTGGGACCACGCTTGCTTTTTTCTCCAAAGGCTAGGAATTCAAAATATATAACAATCTAACATAAAAAAACTACCCCATATCAATTATCATTGTGCTAATGGCCATTTTGTAGCTAAGACACATTAAAATAATCCTCATAGGTATTTTTATTCATCCCAAAAAATTAGTTTGCCAATGAAGACTAACTCAAAATCTCTCAAAGTTAATAAATTTGGAGGAGACATCTGGGATACCCTTTTAAGATAATACGAAACGTATATTGAAAACTATTTTAGTTCGATTGATTGGAAATAGACCACACAAACCATTTATACTATCGCAATTTAACTATATCTAGTTGTTAAGTTGCGATCAGATTTCACCGTATTTTCGTCACAAAGTTACGCGACATGGTTCAGAGACAACCGCGATATGCAGTCCATACGAACTGTTACACATAAACAATTTACACGTTGATAAGTTGCCGGAAAATTGACAATTTTCGTGACATAAGAAAAAAAACCTGGTGTATTGTTCCTAAAACCAAATGCTCTTATCTTACTATCGTATCACTAGGTCTATGTGTCGGCTGATTTAATAAAAATTACAGAAAACAATCTGAATTTAGATTTTAGTTAATATCAATATAGTTACTATTATAGACTACTTATTGAATCAATGCTTGAAAAATGAGTCCTCAAAGTAAAACTATTTTGAAAGAAAAAATCTTAAGAATAATTTTTTTAGTTAATGCCTATATGTATTATTCACAATTATACTGTGCTTGATTAAGCATGTTAACGATAAGAAAATAATCTTGTATACACATAAAAAGCGACCTCTTCACATATTATTAGAAATTCAGAAAAAAATCTTCATTGAACTTAACGTTTTTTTTTTCCTTTTTTTTTCTTGTATATCCCTTCATCCCTTGTTCCGCGTTTTTATTTTTCTTACCCTGTCCCTTTTTCTTCACTCTCTTAAACTTAATATGTTATATGTTATGTGCTCGCTTGAGCACAAGAGTCAGATAAAGCTTCTAAGCGCCGATCGGGAAAAAACTTACGAGCAACGTCAAATCGTTAAAAATGTTTTAAATAAAGCCCGATCGGATTCGATCGCAAAATTGCAGCTTTTTCTTTCCATTCATTTTCTATATCTGTGTTTTTTAACAATTTGGCGTTCGACCATTATGCTATCAATGATTGAACGATTCCCATTCGCCATCCTGTGGGAATAATGAGCTTTATCTGAATTCTGGATGAATGGAAACACATAGTAACCGAATAATCATATTTCAATTTAATATTTAAAATATTTTTAACACGAATAAATGGCTTGTTTTAGTCGCGTTTCTTTTATTAGTGCGAAATTATCATAATTAGGGAAGGATATAAAAATCCCGGCGCCAATTCCAGTTTATAAATCATCAGAGAGCGGGAATTTTAAAAAATTATATGCAATTGAGTCGCATATTCATTTGGTTATTGTTGCCATTATTTGAAATTTATTATGTCTGATGTGACACCATAATTGAGGTTATGTCGTGCCAAATTTTCATGTGGATAACGCTCCATAAACAAATAAAACATAAATAAATTAAAATATATACATATAAAGATTTATCTTAGTTTTATAATTAACTCGATATGAATATTGTAAAAATTTATGGATCAGGCGTCGTTTTATTGGTTGACGCCTGCGTAGGTTCGAATTTCCACATTAATCTCTTGTGAAAATATAAAATTAAATTTTCCTAAGTTGACGTTGAAATGTGAAATTAATTTGAATTAATCTCAAAATCGTTAACGAGGAAAATGGAGGACGAATGGCGGCAACAATAGAAAGAACGGCAAGCAGAGAGCAATGATAGATCGAAGAGTGTAACGTAAGACGTGTGTACAAAGAACACATTAACGTCTTTCGTATCAAATCGATGAAGATAGAAGATGCGAGTCGTAGGTGAGAGGTTTCTAACATGATCTAATTAAGGGAATAATTAACTAATCAGATTATGACAATCCTTCGGGATAAAATAATTATAATTGTCTTAATACATTCAGTAGTCAAATTTCAAGATAACTATTTTAAATTACGCCATTTTAAACAAAAATCAAACTTTGTAAAAAACCAAATAACTTTTTAATCAAAATTCAAAACCAAGACGCAACATTGAAAATTGAAGCAATCGAAAATGATAGGTTTCCAACAAACACAGCCAACGTTTTTGCGGTTTCATTATTGCTATTTCCAGTTCGAATTTAAGCGCTTTTTGTTCAATTTCGAAACTCGGATTCGTTGTATTTATATATGTAATATCGATAGGAGAATTTGGATGCGAGAAAAGGCTGAAATGTAGCAAGAAATTGGGAGAGAATTATTTCATATATATTGGTAATTCTAATGAACTGAGAAAATAATTAAAATACGTTCGAAACGATTGAGAGGCAGAGAGATCCCAATCGAGTGAATCAAAGAGAATAGGATGAGCGATTTAATATGGTTTTTGTAATCAAATCCAAATTGAATTAATGGAAACTTTCTGATTTGTTTTTAGTTTTAGTTTTTTTTTATTTCTCTTTTTATTTTTGATTAAAAGGGCAGGTATTTTAAAAGCTTTTATTAACTTGCCTCGTACGTACATACACACATATGTACATACTATACATACGAGTATTTTTATGATTAAAGTAACATACATAAGGATTATTTAATCAACATGTATGTAAAGTACATGTTTCTGAAAACTGTGAACATGCTTTATAATTTTCAAAATATAAAAATAATAAGCTACATACTACCTAAAAAAAAAAGATAAAATTGATAACTATTGGCATTTTTACCTTTAAATCTATATATTTATATATGTAAGAAAATCCCTTACTTTGAGACTCAACCACGTCAAAACTATTGAACTTATCAGAATAGGACTATGACAATTCAATTAGGAATTTTTCGTAGATGGTTCTTTATACTTAGTACTTAGTTTTTGGAATCCATTCTGCCCTTAACATTTTTTTTAAATCCTTTTACTGGAATAATAGTACAGAATTTTTGTAATTGTTTTAACGATGGTACAATTAAAAAGGATTTTACTTAGTAACCAAATTATCGGTTCTTAAAGTTTGCTTCTCTCTTCATAGAAAAATGTGATTTTCGCGTTAATTATGTTCACTTATGCTGTTAAATTTTCGTAAAAGAAGTCACAGGCAGCTAATCCTAAGATTATAATTTTACAGGAAGTAAATTATCTATTTTTTTCTAATTTAAGGAACTGTGGAAATAAATACGTAAAGCGGCTAATACGTTTGAAGGAAACAATTAAAGTAGAACCTCCTGTATAATTATAAGACTTATGTACCTTTAAAGGTGCAACTGTATTATGTGTATAAGGTACGTGTAATAACTATAAACTTTGATGTACCGCAGAAACCTTTATTAATCAAGTTAGTTTCTTAAGGCTCTTAGGTTAAGGTTTTAGTAACTGTCCAATGACTTCATTGTAACACACTGTTTATAAAATGCGTATGAGCTTATTTAATTGAACTTTCTGATTAAGCACCTAAGAATTTGAAGAATTTTTATCATATTTTTTTTTTAAATAGTTATCAATGTTATTAAAACTTTGTGCACATAAAATTGAAATTGGGAAAAAAATGTTGTTTTTTTTTAATTATACTTAAACTAATAGCGCTGAATTCGTTCTTTCCTAAAAAATGTACCTGTACTGTGAATGAAGGTAAAGTTCTTCTACTTTTCTAAAAACAAAAATCAAACAAATTTTCACTTATTATGAGTATAGTTATCGCAGAAACTACTCTCTTAAATCGAAAAAGTGCCTTTCGACTATCAAATAGTGACTATTCACTATTTAGTAGTAAAAAGTATACCACTATTTGAATTTACTAGTATACTCTGCACTGCAAAAATCCTAAATAGTGACTATAGTCACTATTTAGATTTAAGAAAGTAATGTAAAAAATATCTGCTGCGACACGCGCAGTATCTCTTTTACATGAAACTCGTTATTGGCTAAAAAATATAAAAAGTACACCATTAGATAAAAAAAATAAATAAATTGAATAATATTTAAGTATCTATAAAAAACAGAGCTTTATATATAAATGAACTCTATAAAATCCATTTTTTTTTTGGACTCAGGGGGTCTAAAAACGTGTATTCTCGGGGAAAACTCAAAAATTTAACTCAGTTAAAATACTTCCTTTATTATATAGATACTTAGTACCTAAGTGGGCAAATGCATCTCTTCACTAAGCCAAGTGTAGTATCCATCAAAGTTTTAGTCCATTTATTAGTAGAAGCTTTTAGGGGTGTCTACTTTCAATGCAAGGCTTATTTAGGGGTTAATATCAAAATCTTTGGGAAAAGAATTATATTGGAAAATTTTTATATAAAATTTTCTTTTTCATAGTTATATTTTTATTTTTAAATGTTTTGATGTTATTATTTCTTTTTTTTAATATTATGACTTTTGAAAATATACAATTTTATTAATATTTAAAAAATTAATTTGTATAGGGCTCTTTATAGAATATTAAAAACTTACTATGGCTCCTTTAGGCCTCATGTGTGCCCACCCCTGATCTAGTAAAAGAATGTAATTAGAAACATTCAATTTAAAAACGTATATATATATCTAGATTCAACGATAGCCATTAGTTTACTGAATAATATATTATAATTAGAATCGAATTTCCATCGAATCGACCAAGTAGTTTTCTTTTTGTCACATGCAAATAGTAGTAAAAAGTAGTTTTGAGATAAATGCATTTAAAGTTACAAGTAAGTAAACCGGCCCTTCTACTTACTTCGGGACTACACTTTTAAATGGGCTGTAGATCTTGAAGTACTATCAATACCATTACCAAGTTTTTATAATCTATTTTTTAGAGACGTTACTTTCAAAACATCGACAAAATCGATTTTTGATAATTCTAGGCTAGAAGGTTCCTTTAAATAAAATAAAAACTTTAAATTTACTGTTACGAATAAGTGAACAGTTAACATATTTAACAATTTTATTTAAATCTATTACATTGCAAAAACGGAAAATATATAGTTGCTATTAATTTTCTATCCCACGTTTGTTTACTCATATTTATGTAGTAAGTACATATATATACTTACACACAAATTGAGATTCCGTTTAATGAACGAAGAGGAAGTAAAGCCGACCACGGCGACAGTAGCAAATACAGAGAGCATTGTACAAAATCGTATAATATATTAGACCAAATGTTTGGATATGGACGAGTCAATATTTGCGATAGCTTTAAGTGCTGTGTTTTGTAGCATAAAATATACCGGTCTAGAGGCCAAAGGAATGTAAATGTAAGTAGTCGAGAACCCGTTCGAGGTGAAGATTTTGATTTGCTAAGGTCTTGATCTTCATCTTCATGGAACACACAACAATATTCTAATATTATTATTATTATTCTAATCATTGAAATATCAATAATAACAATAGCAGTTACAATAATAATAATGTATAAAGCGTCGCGTGAATGCGCTCACTGCCCGAGTCCTGAACATTCCTGTTTACAAAGCCATTACAGAAACCGCACAAGCGTGAAAATGTCACGAAATGTAACTAAGTACGTTTGGAGGAATATAAGGAAGGAAATTCACATTGGCTGAGATCCGAAAATTCATGTACACATTTTGTGTAGATATTCCAGACCATTGATGTGAAAACTGGAAAATTCACATATGCCCTTGGTTGAAATTGGTCAAACAAAGAACGAATGATATAAGTTTTGAGATGTATACGCTTGTTGAAAACCACACGAAGATATATTTTTGAAAATTATTATCACAATGCGTATGTGTACATTTGAAGTCGACAACGAAACAGAAACTTTAATATATAAATAAATCTAAAATAAGAGCTTCAAAATTTTTTTTAATGATAATATCTAATAATAAAATACTGTTGTAAAATTATTGTTAAACATTTCCAAGAAAAACTTTATTTATGTAAAGTAATTGAATTATTGATAATGGAAGTACCATAAAGATGACTATGAGTATATAGTTAAAATATAAATTAGCTATAGTCTGGGAATACCAATGCTAATAGCAAAACAATTTCGGTTACAATTAATAGTTAAAAACTTGGTTATATATTGAATATAGATAACTGAATAATGTTAGAGGAATTAAATAATCGACACGTTATCAATATTTTATATCATGCATTATTTCGTATTTATTTCCAATTGAAACATTCATAATTTAAAAATGATTGATAAAATCAAACGAAACAGAACGAAAATTACAATTCCCAAATTTCAATTTTCAGGGTATTTGAAAGCCTCACACCTATAATTTATAAATAATATCTAACGATATTTAAAAAGTTAAAGCTACAATATCTAGCCTTTTTCCCAAAAGAAAACACTGAATATAGGTATACGAAGAGATAGATTCAATTAACATTTTTATTTTTCATAATTTAAAAGTACGCTAATTGTTTAATACTACTCATAGACTCCGAGGACTCCGAAGGACTGAAGTTTAACGGACCTCAGTTCATTTTGTCAATAATTTAGCATATTTTAATTTTCCAATATTTCAAATGCTCTTGGATAACTACACAAAATAAGTACCTATATAAATTTTCGGATCTTAAACAGGGAGTCGTCCACATAATACATAACACGCTAGGGGAGGGAGGGGTATGTACAAAATGTAAATAATTGTGACATGACAGACTGGGTTATCTCCAAGATTGACAAGCACAGTTCAAAGCCGAACTTATAAAAGTTAATAAAAAGAGCAATGTTAATATTATTAATAAATAATTATTACAATATTTAATATATGAAATTAATAAAAACTAAAACTAATAAATTTTTAATTAATCGTATGATACAGTCGGTATTGAAAAAGGGGGAGTATTTTTATGTTGTTACATAATAGGTTATTGCTCCAATCGTCCTTCTAGTGATGTTCAAACACTGACAAACAGACAAAGAGCAAGACAACATTGACGAAGAGACAAGAGTAAGTGAAGAACATAAAGTGACAAGTTCGCTTGAGTTACAAACCGGTTAACCAGTGCTTAAACACCTCCAAATCAGTGTCGATAAAAGCGATTGTTACGAAAACGTACGTACATAGCTCGATTCTCGGCCTAATGCGGCCGAACGGTTGTGAGTTGAAACATTTCTTCACTCACTCTTGTCTCTTGGTCAATGTGTCTTGAGTGTCTGTGTCAATGTGTCTGTCTGTTAGTGTTTGAGCATCAACATAGCGTCGTATGGAACAAACCTAATATTTATCGGGAGATTTGTTTGAATGTAACTAAGTGTTACAGGGGGCGGGGCTGGCTAGGATATCAGCAAAAAAGGTGTTACGTGATATGTGGATAACCCTCCCGGGTGAATTTATTTTCTTATAAATACGATCTTTAAAGATAAAATATTGTTTCCTTCAATCTACAATGGACCCACTTTTAAGATATGTCCTTCCAAATAAAGTAATAATGAGTGGAAATGGAATTCACTTTTTCCATTCATTGAAGTTTTCCCAGATTTAGCCAGGTTTCTTACTTATTCTTAAAAAAGTACTATAGAGATGTTTCTCATTTATAGAAGAACTACAAATATTTAACAATTATAAATTACCAACAAAATCAAATTACTTTATAAATATCTGCTGCAACGACTTAATAGTTTTTTTTTTACATGAAAATTGCAGTTAATTAAAATAAAATAAATAAACCCTACGATTGGTTAAAGAAATATAAATAAAATAATAACCCTATATAAATAACTAGTCAAATGAAACTATATGACATATATATGACCTATAGATGTATTACGAGTATACTAACTTCCATCCTCTTCCCCAGAAACCCCCCTTATTTGAATTTTTCCAGAAAAAAGTTTCGAATTAAAGTTGTAGGCTTTGATGTGTCTAATAACCATATTTAGTTTAAAGAAAATCGTTGCAGCCGTTTTCGAAAAAAGTTGAAAGGAATCAAACCCCCATAGAATAAAGCAGAGTTTTTTTCTAGCCGATACTAACCAAAACTTCGCGGCACTAATAGATATAATATCTAGACAAAATTCCAAATTTGATGAATTTTGGATAAAGCTTTCGATACGATATCGCTATCACACATGCACACACGTTTTTAAACGTATCTTTTTCTGACTTAGAGCACCTCAAAATATATTTCCGGTGAAAACTAGAAATCGAAAATTTGACCCAATTAAACATAATAAAATAATGAAAGAAAGTAAAAATTAATGCATTCAAAATCTGTTTTTTTTTTTAATTAAAATTATAGTCGCTATGCCTGAAGGGTCATTTCGCGACTTCTTAATTGGTTGGTATAATTACACCGTAAATACACCGTAGAGTGGGTAGTTAGATCTATCGATAGTAGGATGATTTCTTCATTGACTTCCATCTTTGTTTAAAGCCAGAGATATTACATTAGATATTACATTTATAGATATTACATTACACTTTACAACAAATATAGGTACCTATTTTCATATGAAATTTGTTTTTGTGTTAGGTCAAATTTCATAGGTAATTATGCATTTTGAGGATTTCTCAATACGAACCAATATCTAATTATTCACATTGTAGCAATGAATGAATGTAATTTTCATATTAACCGGTCAAGTGTGCAAAGAAGAAAAGTTTATACAAGCTACAACTATATAAATAAATAAACTAAACGCATCGATAAATATGATACATATGAAGCCATTTGAAAGTCAATTAATTTTTCAGTAAGCCATAAAACATTTATGAACTACCGTTTGAGAAAGCTCCGATATAGAAGTTCATAGTTCAAATTATTATTGGCTTCATTTCATTTTACTTGTCAGTCTAAAACGAGTACTTTATTAAAATTTATAGTTTTCATTTTCTCCATGCTCCATGTTATATAGTACGGGAATAGATAACAGAAAACAAACTCAAGTTTATCCAGAAAAAGCACACTTCACATTTTACATATTTCAAATGGTAACAAACTAGCGTTACTATTAAAATATGCTTTGTGCAACATTAATTATTTTTTTTGCCAAAACAATAGAAATTTTTTAATTGGCACAGCTCTAGTTTTTAATTTTATTTTATTTTTTTTGGTTTGGCGTTACACATCCTTTTTGTAAAGCTTTTGAAACTAAAAAAGTTGCTTCACCCGAAAATCTGTACCTACACAAATTCATCCCGATGGATTCTATATAATATATTTGCTCAATTATAAATGGGAAAATATGTACGTGTGGCATTTATGCGAAGGATATTTTAATAAAGACAAGTTGTTACATTAATTAGTCTGTCTGGAATTCACAACAATAATGGGAACAATGGGAATAATATGTTATGAAGTTGTTCGAGTGTAACATTGTTATTAATATTATAAATAATATGTAAGTAGATAATGCTTAAATCTACAACATTTACGTTCTTATAAATATAATTGTTTCATTTAACTAAAAGTACTTGATAAAAAGTAGACAAATGGGAATTTTTTATTTTATCCTGCAGGTGTAGTTTTAATACTATCAACAATATCTTGTAAAAACGGATAGTATAACAATGAAATATGGGTTCATAAAGTATTATTAATATACTCACATTATTTACCTCTAAAATAAAAAACTTTTTTTCGGTTAATTTTATAACTTTGTAGATATTTTCTTAATTTCTCAATCATATTTAGCTACGCCTTAAATAACAATGACTTTGGTAGCAATGAATTAGATTCTAACTAGAGCTAATATTAAACAATTTAGGAACTGCTGAAATTTGAATGATTAGAATGAGATATTGCTCTTTAGGGTTATACATAAATTATGTTACACGTAAAACAAATAGATTCACATACATACATTTATCAGGAGGAGGAAACGGAGGACACAAAGTGTCACAAGACATAACTGCAGAGAATAGGATAAGCATACATAAACTATATGTAATATTAAATTTCTAAATAATTTAAAATAATAAAATAGGTTGAAAATAAATGATACATTAACGAGGGATGTGCAATTGTTTCATCGAATTCTCATTTAGGAGATAACACATTGGCGGAAATGTAACGTTGGGAGTGAAGTTGTACAGCTGGCAGGCGGATGTTCTCTTGATTTCAGACAACACGAAAGGAAAGAATGAATCTCGAATACTAGGTATATGGTTAACGATCAGAAAAAGAAAAAAAAATGGAAAACTTGAAAAGTGAATTTTGAACTCGAAAGAAAACGTCGACACAGTTGGCGTGACTGCAAGATACGAATTGCTCCTTAAAAATGGTAAAGGATAGTATGAGAGCTATTATAAAAAAATGGGTAAATGACTCAGCTATTCATACTCAGCAAGCAACAAACTAATACTAGAAACTTACATCGCAAGACGTTTTAATGGAAAATATCATGACTCTAAAATATTTAAGATGGTTAATGGTTCATTGGGGAATCAGTGTAGTAACTAACACATTGTTGTTAACTAACTTAATTTTAGTTTTAATTATGTTTTTGAAAGATTTTCATATAAAGATTATTCATATGACTACATTGTGACTACACATTAATATTTAAATTTTTTGGTCTTGCGTACTTTTCCAACTTACGATAGTTAGATTATAGAATAATGCATGAATAACGAATAATTAAAGGATAATGCTTAGTATTTGAATAACTTGAGAATTTTTTGAACGTTCGGAAGGAACTACTGCAAAATGTTTGCGTAACAATTTTTCAGCTATCAACTCTTCATTGTTAAGATCAATTATGTACTTTATTTTTCTTCAAGTAGCATTTAATAATTTGTTATTAGATATTTTACATTGTATATACCTATCTTAGTTATCTGCTTTTTTTATGCTGAAAGTAGGACACCCAGGGGTAGGTAGTGTCAGACTCCTACTGACTGAAACCTTCTCTCTTTGCTTCTCATTTTCCTGGAATCACGTGAGCGTTACTCCGGGAAAAGAAAATTCGTATTTCATTCAGCCTGTTTCCATTTCTTCCATCCTCCGTTCTTGTACGATATTCTGTACGAGGAGATCTACAATATTCCACGCACCCCTATTAAGAAGCATGAACTCCGCACAGTTTCATCTTAAGTTAGTTTTAACGTGTGTCCTGCTGCCTCTATCAACGGTCTTCACTTTTCGCAATGAAACAACACGTGATTTGCATCTTTAATCACCATACATTTTCTGCATAGGTAACTATCGTTGAGGAGAAAGCGTTTCCGATAGCTATCAAACCATCCATGTCCACTCAGCAATAAGCAAAGATAGAAATTTGTCTCCCCGTGCTTGCGTAATATCTACTATGTTAGATCTGGTATCATTAAACGTGTCCGCATCCCTTTCTAAGGTTCAGTTACCCATTTTCGCTACTATTTTCTCTACTATAGTCAGCACTACATTCCATCCCGTTAGAATTTTGGCGCTGGAGGAACGTCGTTTTAATTAGTAAGTCAATGGATGGAATTCCGGCCAGCACCAGGGGCTATAAATATTCGATGCACAGTTTTTCGTAGATGGTTATAGGCTATTAAGTGTTGGGATTCCATCGTCTCTTTGTCATTTTTTCATTCATTGTCTCGACTATTCGTACAGTATGTAATAATAGTTTAAACGAGTAAGCGATTCCAAAAGGCTTTTACTTGATAACCGTGACATATCCACCTCTAAAGTTTTCTTAAATCAAATTGAACCAAATTGGCTGAACTTGTATTCATAGCATGAATCATCATAGCATATATGATAACAATGATAGTACCTATACTCAAAAAGTTTGTCAAATATTCTTTAGATATTAAAATAACACGGTGAATGACTTATGTATTCCAAAAAATTGTACGGTTCCTTTAGGAAAACTACTTATCTACTTTATTAAAATGGTAGAAAGGATTTTAATGCTATTTAGTATGAAAAGTTTTAAGGTCTTAAAGTAACAACCCTTCTTATGTATTTAAAGAACTTTAGGAATTTTGATGAGCTAACTTTGAAATCTAACTTTTTCTATGGGCTATTTCTTAAGATTATAATAATTAATTATCGTGGAAAATCCATAGTTCTAGAAGAATAACTACTTTACCAACTAAAAGATACAAAGATGTTCAAAGAAAAAAGTTTCAATATTTTCTTTTGAAAAACTTGATTGAAACCCTTAAACATCAGAGAAAATTTAATATTTACCCACGTTTAAATAACCAAAAACTTGATTTATTTATACTCGGTAATTTATAATTTGTCACAGAGAATCACTATTCAAACACTTTTCGCACTAAATCTCTCGGAATATCGCACTTTCACGTTCATTGTCGTATTCAGATTAACGCAATCTGGCTGACTCCATGTAATTATATAGACAATCCAAATTGTTGGAATGTTCTATATTGTTCGATACGATTCTTCTAAAAACCGTTAACTGTTTGAATAATAACACTTTAAATGTAGAGTGTTGGAGTTTCGATGGAACAACCTGGAATAATCTATCCTTTTCTATCGCTGTTTGTTAAATTAAATGTGGAACTAATCAACATTGTTTAATGTTGTATATCCAATTTTGGAATATCAAATTATCAACTGCAGAAGTGAGGAAGTGCTGGTTCCCGATTATAATTTGCATCTCTTAGTTGTAGGGACATTAGAATTCATATAGAGCTGTTTACTCCACTTCTTGGTTTCACCTCAAAATCTACGTGCATTACAAACTTACTACGATTACTATCAAGTGAAGATTGTGACGTTTTATTTGCATATTAATTATTGTTTGATTATAGTGTTGTCTATTTGACACCACTTCAGTACAATAAAGAACGTATTATGCTTATGAAAACATGATAAGTGTAATAACTATCATAATGTAGTAGTTGTGAGTAAATGTTTTCTCTTATACATACCATTTTTGTTCCTTACAATCCTTTTAAAATTATTAAACATATTTGTAAAATTTGTCTTTAAAACTGACAAGATAAATACTAGATTTTATGTTTTAAGGAGCAATAGTTTCTCTTAGGCGGACAGTTAGTAGAATTTAGTCGAGTCTCGTTTCTCGGGAAAGCTCTAAAAAGCACTGATAACGTAAATGTCTTAGAAAAAGCTTGAAAGGTAGAACTTATGCTTAAACGATTTAATGAGTTTCTATGCGTTATTTAAAATTCTATCCATTTATAACATTAACCACTTTGTTGAAGGATGAGGAAAATAGAGTAAGTACTAGAAGGGTGGTAGTTGAGGTCGTCACGATAATATCGACGACAAATGCATTATCAATATTGACACGTCCTATGGATGTCACTGGCAGTGAGCGCATCTCTTTCCAGTTCCATTATTAGCTCCAAAACCCATAAAAGAGGAGAGTCGGAGAGAAGCTTTTCAAACATCCTCATCATCAAATAACTGAGTCCATACAGTTTGATATTTTATCCCACCAAGGGAATTATAGATGAAACGACGAGGATCTTTCAATAATTTTTATCTTGCTCACATCTATGAAAAATGATTGAGAGAAGAAATCGTCTAATATTTTATGAGGGCTGTATATATGTATCAGGCAAAAAATCGAAAATGTGATTTATTGACAAATTCTGAATTAGTTTTGAAAAGAAATTTTTCAAACTGACTAATATCGAGAATGAATATCTTCACCCCTATCTCTACTTCTTCCTTTTTATGTTCGTCCATAATTTATTCGTTCTTTTTGCGGCATTATCTTTAGGTCGAGGATCTATTGAGTGTGGGTTCCATTTAGTTTGAGAAAAGAAAATTCCAAACTGGTTTTCCCCCGCTTCGTTTTGCTATAAATCCCGTCTAGACAATGTAATTGTCTTGATATTTGCCGTAAAGTGAGAATGTAAGAAGCTATAAAATCGTATATATCCAGTATAAAAGAAATCTCTGACAGAAAACAAAAAGTTCGTGCGGTCCATCTTAGCTGAGAGGAACACCGAGAAAATCTGGCGATGGCTTTCGTTGTATTCCTTTACGGCATTTCTTTTTTCTTCTTTTAATTTTTTATCAGCCCTCCACATTGACTTTTCGAGACGTTTTTCCGATAAAATCCGTTAATTACCAATACAAGTGCTTGTGTCTGAAACAATGATTGGATTAGTTCGTTTAATTTCGAATTGTTTCGTGTCACTAGTCTCAAAAGCCAACACCACTCGCATCTGTCTAGTCGTATAACACAATTAAAAATCGAATAAAAGAATGTTATATTGATTCTGTCAGGTAAATTTGAAAATATTTAAAATTTTTAACATTTATTATCCTAACTGTACGCGATTAAATAATGCAATTAGTATCAATGTCGAAATCCCAATCGTAAATTATACTATATAGAAAGTAGGAATTTATTAATAACTCGAGTCAATCGTTTAAAATAGGGTGTAAAATATGTAAATTAGAAAAGGGTTTGGTAGTAATTTGTTGTATTAACCAACAGACAAGAGAAATTGGTTTGTAAGTATATAATTTAAATAAATGGGTTTTATGTTGGTGTAAGTCTATGTCCACAATCACAGTAAAGATTTTTGATTTATTTTTTTAAAGTATTAATTTATCTCTTAGCCAATGAAATAATTGCATTAGCTTTTTAACTTTATCAAAGTTGATTAATTTGAACAACTAAAACACCACAATGATTTATGTGCTTACAAAACATCAATTGTACTCTCGCTGTTTGAAAGCAAAAAAAAAAAATTCAAAGCATGTTGCACTTCTTTAACTTTCAAAATAATGACAACAAATAGATAATATCGTTTCTTAGAGGAAATAGATAAATACAGCACATTTACTTTTGATACACTGTTATACTTCTTGTACTTGTACTCTTTGACAAAAAGCCTGATGAAATACTAAACGATAAATATTTTGTTTTGTCTTCAAAATTAAGATACAATTAGATTTTCTGTTTGAATAAACTTATAATCATTAAATAAACATTCTTGCTTAGATCTTTAAGAATTACGTTATTATTTTTGAATGCTTAATTAATAAGAGAATTGTTGTATTAAATGTTATAAGACATTTTTGTGCGAGAACTTTAAATAATGATCATTTAATTAGATGTGATAATTAAACTAATTTAAAAGCTCTTCTTAAGTTTAATATAAAAAAGGATTAGTAGAATGTATAGTTAGAAAATATTTTACTTTAAAACGATAAATTTCCTTAACGATTAAATTTATTTTCTATGTAAAAGTAGTGGTCTCAACCGGTTTCATTCAGGTATAAACTATAAGTAGAATGGATGGGAGATTTATAAGAATACCTATAAGATGATCTGAGGTTAAAATTTTTTTAAAAAATTATTCTTCAAACTTTGTAATACCTTCAATGAAAATGGATTTTAATGTTAATTGTAGAACTCATTTGTTTGGTTATATAAATGTTATAATAAATTGTAAGTCTACTTTCAATTATATTTACAACTAGATGTAAGAAAAACGAAGTGAATTTTTGAAGCGAAACTTTTTCAGGTGCGTTTGAAAACATCTATGGTAGTACAGTATGATTGGTGTTACGTTTGTTGTCATTATGTAATGGGAAACTCTAAAACCTATATGGAGCTACTCGATAAGGGCTCTTTAATTCGATAGAAATTTTACAAAACCTTTGATAAACTAAACTGTTTTATTTGCTTTAATTCGTAGATAAAAAATTTATCACAATAATCACTTTATTTTAACCACTTTTCAATTCGCTCGTATCACTATTATTTGGATCACTTGTATTCAATGGCTGAATTACTTGCTGAATGAACGTCCCCAGTTATCAAAGGGTACTCACTTTGACTTGCTCTGTTGTCACTGGTTTGTTGTTTCTGACAGAAGCCAGTAGAGGCGTCAAAGTCTATTAGCTATCGTTGGTTTGTGGGGGATTCCACCTGGTGACTGCATTTGGTTGGCACTACTATATTTAATAAAATATACGTTTTATTTAAGTTATAAAATCCCCTTAACAAAAAATTTAAACTTTTATTATGTCAATAGTTAATTTTTATGAATTTAATAAATGTTAATTTGATTTTTCCTTGTTATTTTATTTTAATTGAATATAGAAGATATATTTCTTCTAAAATCTATATCTTACTTAGCTATATATTTTGAATTCCCGCGTCAGTCAACAAACCAGTGACGTCATTTTCAGAGATCAAAGAAACGCCGCGCCGCCTAGCCAAGTGAGCATACCTTATGTAACTAATAACCTTACCCAGTTACTAGTTTTTTATAAGACAACCGAGTGTTCTCTAGCATTCGAAAGATTTTGATTGCTGAACCCAGAGCCGTTTTCACCCTTTCATAGGCCCTAAGCACGATTAATTCCTAGGCCCCTATTTTTTTAAATTATGAAATCAGTAGGTAATGTATTTATTTTATTTTAAAATAATACTATATTTGATAAAATTGATAAAATACCAAATTTAAATTTTAATCTTATTTCGTTTATATGAAATTTATTAATGTCAATATATATTTAAAATAATACAGTATAAAATTCGTTAAATGTGACTACTATAAGTGAGTGCGCACAACTAGATATGAACTTTTGAAAAATGTTCGTAGGTCCCAAAATCTTTCGTAGGCCCTAAGCATTGTGCTTCGAGTGCCTTGGGAAAAAATGGCCCTAGCCAAACCTTCAAAACTTCCAAAATCGTTGGCTGTCAATAATGAAATGTTCAAATGTTCATTGTCAGAATTTCCATAGAATAATCTCAAATGTTTTACTCTTGTCTATCACTGTTCGTGTTATCTGTCTTTATTCGTTACATTATTGTTCCGTCATGTGTTACTACTACATACTATAGTAACACAAATATATTACGATGGTTTAACCTAATTAGAAGCCTTACTCAGGTCACTTAGTGGCGTGGTGGACTAGATAGTTGCCTTATACGCCAGTGGTCGTGGGTTCGAATCCCTATGAAAGCCTAAGATTTTTATTAAGAGTTTTCGGATTCGACGGTCGCTAATGACCATAGTAGTGGAAGCGACCTTAAATAAAATAAAAAAAGCCTTACTCTCCTCTCTTTTTTTTAGTCTCAAATTCCCAGTGTGCCACCAACTTTTGCAATTGTTTAAAGTGTACCGTAACAAAAAAAAGTTGAGAACCACTGGTATAAACATACAAGTGTAGTGTTTGATGATTGAAATAGCAATTCCCATGAACTTTATTTCCTGATATCTACCTTATTTATCAAAATTGATTAAGTGAGAAGAATTCAAGAGACGTACCAATAATTATTTTAATATTTTTTTTGATTTTAAAAACAAAAAAGATCTCAATTAAAAATTTTTTGTTCATAAAATTCTTCTTCAAAGGGTTACTCTTCCTAAGATCAACATTTGGATGCATTCTTAGAATATAATGTTTAAATGATTTATTAAAAACCCCTCTTTATCTTAAGAAATACAATTTTAGCCGTATTATAATCTAAATATTTGTAATTTTGTTTGCAGAAAGATTACCGGGACTTCGTTTACTTGATATGTCGGTTCCAAGCGTCGCAGATCCTCGAGAATCAATGACATTAAGCTGCACGTTTGACATGGGTGGTGAGGAGCTCAACTCGGTGAAATGGTACAAAGATGAGCAAGAATTCTTCCGTTACATGCCACTTCAGCATCCTCCAGTGCTAACCTTTCCTGTGGCTGGTGTTCATCTAGACCCGATTGTTGTTAACCCAAATTTAAACATCGCTTCTGACGCAAATTCAATAGTGGTTTCATCCCCTTATCACCGGCAAATTGAACAATCTCAACAACACCCTCGTAATATTTGCTCTAACACGCAATGCACAGTGACATTGCGAAACTTAACTCGACTTTACAGTAGCGGCGCGTATAAATGTGAAATTTCAACAGAAGCACCGACGTTTCGTGTGGTTTTTAGCACAACGAATGTTACGGTTGTGGGTAAGTTTAGATTTTGACTTATTCAGAAAGTATATATCCACTTTTTATTAGGTTTACCAACCGTTTTTTTTTTATGGAGCGCAGTTTTTCTAGGGTCGCATGACGCATTATCTAATTGAATTGGTGACGTGAACAAGTTTTTCGCTTTTTTTACTCCCATATAAAAGCACTTCTATATAAAGCAGATTATACTTTTTTTATCGGCGAAATTCATAGACTCTTCCTCTGCCATATAATGAAATTTTCAGTGGTTTTCCGGATAATTCAAACGTTTCCAATAAATTTTCTCGGGGTGTGATGATGTTTTTATTTATATTACATGATCATCAACCCTCCTCATCCCAGAGTATAGCGTATATTCATCATTTCTAGAATCTCATTTTTCTACAACTCCTTGTTTCATGTAAACTAAAATCAACCTTAATGTCAAAGGACAAAAGGCGCGACGCGAAGTTGTCTTTTTGTCATACGGTTCTCAATGTGAATTTACTTTTTTTTCTGAACGTCTTCGATGTTTTCCCATTTTTTATGATCTCTGATCAATTTACTGAAAGTAGATTAAGTTGGTCTTAAATTTAACGAAAATACAATTTTATGGCTTGTATTAGTGTGTGCGTGTATGCCGTTTAAGAGATTTTAAATTGTTTTACGAGCTTTTATTGAAGGCATTATATCTTTGAAAAGCTTTTAGAAAAAAATCTTAATTATATTTTGTCTCGATACATATATATTTATAATTGGTTTTTCTACCATAAAATTATTGTGAATAAAATATTTAATGACAAAATATCATAAATGAATTTAACTTTATTGCGTCTCCATTTTTATAAGAACATGAACTATAGGTTTGCGCTCATTTTTCGACGGTAATAAAATTATTTTTGAAAAATTGAAAATAAAATTTAAATTCTATTATCCGATTTAAAATAAATCTTAATAAAATCGACACATCGACCATAATATATTTGTATTTTATGCGATTGGATAATTTTTTTTTGAATTTTATCCGTATGAAATTCCATTCTGTGAAAATCTAATTTTCGCTTGAATTTCACTCGTATGTGTGAGGAAAATTGCGCTCATTCCATTTAAATAATAATAATAATAATATAAAAGTCATACTAGCTCATATTTCATATATATTTAAAAGAAAATCGTGGAAAATCGATGATTCTATTCGATTGAAGAATGTTCAATCATTTGAATTTCTCACTGGCTTCATGCAAAAGCTTCGCCTCCATTGGACTTCATTTATGATGCAAAAACAAACAAATATACATATAGTATAAGTTTGTTCCAATTTCAGCGAATTCTCGTCTTTTTCATTTTTCTCCACCCCCTTCATGTACTTTTTTTATTTATTTATTTAACTTGTCCTAACAACAAACGAAAATATCGTGGATAACTTTTGCACATTGTACGATATTTTTAACATTATTCCCAACTCATCCCGTGTACTTTGTGCTCTTTTTACATATTAAATCCTTTTATCCGTTTATTTTTCGCTCGGGTGTGTGTTTTTTTTTTGTCTTTTTGCTGAGGTGAAGGGATGTAAGTGGATAAATACTCCCATACAGATACCACATAGCCTAGACAGACGTTCACATTGAGATTCTAAAAAGTTTTGCATTGTGACCGACATTGATGCGAACATAAATGAACGAAAACCAAGAGAATGTTTAGTTACAAATAACAGTTACATATGTTTCAGTTTTTTTTTTTATAATTTAATTTTGCAGATCAATCACTGTTTCTAATTTTTAGTACAAATTTATTTTCGTTTCTTATCCATCTGATATCTATATTAATAATTTACTTTCTACTGTCTATTTATTCCAATAATTTAGAATTTAGATAATTGAACGTTGAATCATGGCTTGTATGTAGCAAAACAATGCCACAATATCCAATAAGTATCTATTTAATATTGGTTACTGCAAATAAATAATACGTTTTATTATGTGTATCTTCAGTGGGACAAAATATATGTTCATGTATTTGGTTACTACTGTAAGTAGTTTCCATTTGTTATTTGAACATACATGAAAAAATCCAATCTTACAATCTCATATTTACATACATGCAAGTTGCAAATATATTCACACTTAATATTTCCGAAAGGTCGCACATTGCATTTACATTATGAGTTTTGTCCAAGTACCTACCTATGTATGGAGCATAGTGAAGAAGCAACACATTTATTGTTTAATTTAATGTTGAATTCAAAATTGCAATAAGTTGTTAATCAATGAGAACCTCCTCTTTTTTTTGAAGTCGGTTAAAAATTTAATGATATAAAATACCCTACATTTTTGGAATACTGTAATAACAGCTTTTAATTTATATATTTGTTCATTTTCGTAGCACTATGAGATGTGCAATGAAAAAAAATTATTGTGTGGTTTTACGAAACCACGATGCAAGTGAAACTTTTTTCGGATTTTAGGCACTTAAGTAATTAAAAATAAAAATTTTCGGAAAATTATTCGATTTAGGTTCTGAAAATAGAATAGAAAGAAAGGGATGTGGCACGAATTCACTGTCTGACGTGACGCGCACCGTTACAACTATTTTTGAATTTCCATTATTGAATGTTATTTTCATTATTGAATTTGTTGATTATTGTTAAAACGATCATCTGCCTGTTGTTATCTACGAGTATTGTAACATCACCGTCGGATATTTTTGCACTATTCTCGTTAGCTTTATCTTTGTCTATCATGATCTAGTGAACAATAACATTTATAACAATATACTGATCAAAATACAATAACCAATACAAATATGATTGACAGTTAATGACGACTTATAATATAATAAAACGTTTTCATGGAGAGGAAAATAGCTCATTACATTCAATAATAGCTCGCGCAACAGCCCTGGGAAAACGGCATCGTATAGAGCTAACAATGTGTATACGAGCTCTGCCGAACACCTGCCGATTCCCTGCCGAGAATGTGTTACATTTAGCGACATGCTAAAGACAGGCTAAAAAATTTGAGACGATGTAAAAAAAGATTCACTTTAAAAAAATACTTGCACCTAATTAATGTATTTAATATTTTGTTATGATTCGCTTAAAATCTCCTGGATGGTTTATTGTTTTTTCTTTTTTCTTTGTGCAGCTGGTCTAAGAGTCGTAAAGCCTTATCATTTACGGTTAGGTTGGTAATTTTAAAACGTTATGATTTTGAGTTTAACTAAAAAAATTTATTTTTCGAATTCTATTTCTACAATTAATACGTTTACATAAATATTAATTAATAATTATAAAATACTTATATAAAACTGATCTTCACAACACAAAAAAATTGATGCTGTTTTGGAATTAGGTCGTCGCACTGCTTGGAATCATTTACTTCGACGTTTAACATATTTTGGAGCATTTATAAATGCTAGAGGTTGCCCAGTGCCCCCCCCCCCCTCGAAATTTGACCATAATTCGTTACAATTTTTACATACCTAAGGGTACACTTCACTTGTAACTGCCTCAAAAACTTTAGTTACTAAGCTAACTACAGCAGATAATGAATTGCATTTGCGAATGTTTGGAAAATAATTTCTTGACTAATTTTTTCTTCAACGTTCATTTAAAGAAAGTGCATCATATAATGATTGAAAATATTTATTTTAAGTTAAGGAAGGAAATAGATGTAGAGGTTTCAAAATATTTATTTTTTTTCTTCCATAAATCTTTTACAAAATTATTTCAGAATATTCTCTAAAAATTTCAAAACTAAATATCAATTCGTTCATATCATACATGTTTTGAGGTCCCCTGAGTCCAAAAAAGTAGTTTTTAGAAACATGTCTGTGTGTGCCTGTGTATGACAGCCATATCGTATCGAACGCTTTTCCGAATTTCCCCAAACTTGGAAATTTTCCTTCATATTATATCTTGTTTTGCCGTGAAGCTTTTAGTTGAAATCGGTTAACCGAAAGCTCCAATTTGTTCTCGGAGTTTTTGAGCTTTTTCAAATTTTTTCGAAAACGGCTGCAAAGATTTTCTTTATGCTTATGATAGTTCTTAGACTTATTAATGGCTAAAACTTTTATTTGAAACTTTTTCTTGGGAAAATTCGATTAAGGACGGTTTTTGGGTGAAGGTTGGGAATTCATAAATACATATATGTTGTATACTTGTTTGCATATAGTTCTGCTATGTATAGTTATAAGGTGCTTATATATTTCTTTTAACCAAGAGCGAGTTTCATAAATGAAAGTAAAAGAAAGTACTGTGACGCCACGCAGCAGATATTTTTCTATTTATAATGTTGTATGTCAATTCAAATTACAGTATTCTGAAATATTTTTTAGACAAACAAAAAAAATATGACTATGAAACATCAGAAATAATTTCAAGTGAGTTTCCTACGTTCAAAAGTAAAACAAAAGTACCTTTATGTTTAGATTTTTTCATTTAAAAGCCAAAGATAAAAAAATGGAAATAGGCTGCATAAGTCCTGTTTAAAACTTTGAATTAAGCTAAGCTTTTTTTTCCAAATAGTACCTACCTACCTAAATTAATTTTTTGTGTACTTTATTTGAATGATTTTGCCAAAAGAATATAGTATGAATTATTTATACGTTATATAATAATCAAGAAACACCCGATAAAGACCAAATAAAATGGTTGAAACGTTGTGTATTTGAAGTTATACGTATCTTTTAAATATACTCCTCATACTCCTCCGTTCGTATAATATTCGGTAAAAGGGGTTTAACATTTTTGCTTCACGTATTCATATATAGATTTTTTAGGGAGTTATAGTATTCGTACATAATGATACGAAACAAGCACGATAACTTTTAAGGTTTTCCACTTTTTATATATTATTTTCCTTATCCAACGCTCATTCTTGACATTTCTGCCATTTGGTGCCGCGCCGTCCAGTAGAGGTTTGGAAAAAGTTGGTTTTGATTGTTTTTGTTTACATCCTTCACGTCTGCAAGTGCAGTACAATTGCCAGGATGCATGACATTCATGGGTTCCCCATTGCAGAGGGAACAGATTGGAGTCGGTAGGATGCCAATACGGTGCAAGTGCTCGCATAGGTAGTCGTGTCCCGTGGTAGTTCGAAAAATTACGACTGGCACCTGACGGGAGAAAAGTCGTAGAGTTAGGAGTTTCAGTATTCAGGATTTCCATTTCCTTGTGATTCATTTTTTTGAATGTTATAGGAATGTCAGTTGATAGTGTTTGCGATGTGGCTCTGAGCTGGATGTTAGGGACATAAGGGCTGGTAGTTGACTTAGGAAGGTATCAGACTATCGAGGATGTCTGCTTTTTCATTTCCCAATATACTAACATGGCTGGGAATCCACTGTTATAACAGGCGCCAACTTATTTTAGCAAGACTACCCGAGGTGGCACGACATTTGTTAATACGGAGGTAATCGGTGGGGTTTATAATATTACCTTTATCAATATGTTGATTATGATATTATAACAAGATTTTATCGATAAAAAGTCAAAACATTGTGACGTCACAGGCCTCCGAGTTTGTTTAAGAATTGTCAGCATGTTTTCAGAACTGGATTCAAAAATTTAATATAACTTTTTTATTGAAAAAAGGAAAAAATAAAATATTGTACTTTTACTATAAAACGAGTGTAATGATCTTTTTAATTATGACAAAAAATTTTCTTTTCCAATGCTCAATTACTTGAATTCATTGAGCGAAGGAATTACTTCTGCAACCTTAGTTAGTTTAATTAAGCAAACCGAAGTGTTCTCGAACAGTCCAAAAACTTCGATTTTCGAAACTTCTAAAGACTTCCAAAACTGTTGGCTGTCAATAACTGAGATTAAAATTTTTCTTTGGGTTTCATCGGTTTTTAATAGAAGTTTATGCGACCGTAAATAACCAAACAAAAAGAAATTAAATCATTATTAGTTTTTACCATTGTGTTATCATCTTTCGTGCTTTATAACAAAAAAGCATTGATATGAACATAAAAATTCGCCAAAATCAAACTTATTATAAGTAGTATCTCTATTAAAAAAAACATCTCAATCCTTAGAACTGGGTTATTTTAATTGATTAAAGTTAGATGAGACTCAAATTTAAAAACCTTATTTGACTGGATGATAAAAGATTTTTGTAGCATCAAAAGGTAGAATATTCCGTTCATGATGAACTTCATTGAACGAATATTTCAATACCTACAAATATGTTACCTACCTAAAAAAATAAATAAATTATTAAAAAAAAATGTTTTTTTAATTTCAGTGTATATATATATATATATATTATTGTAATTTTTTTAAAATTTATATAAAAGCTTTCAAAAATAATAAAAGCTATTATCTGAATAAATGGAAAATATTTGTTTATATATACATACAACAATATTAAAATAAGAATATTAAAAAAAATAATTCCAAAACGGTCGATTGGAAACAATTCAAAATATAATTATATGAAAATGAACTTTTAAATTAAAAAAAAATATGATTGATTCAATCTACTTGTAAATTCATTCAAATAGAAAATCTTACGCAGCGAGAGTCTACAGATTGTGTTTTATATGGCTTTTAATTTTCAATTTATACTCTTAATATGTCGCGGCCGTTTTTTTAACCAAGTAATCATCCACTTTGTGAAAAAATTTTGTACTATAAATTGAAAGAACTACCTTATATAATCTTCCCAAAGACGTACCAAAAAGTTCGTCGTTGATTTAAAAAGAAATAGAATCGAGTCTTCGAGTCCTCACCAAAGCTTCAATAGAATGAATTCCAAATTAAACAATTATAAAAAAAAAGAAATTTATTACTTAATAAAAAGAAATTACCAAGCCGTTTTTCTCTGTTTTATTTTTCAAATAGAAAAAAAATAGAGAACTCGTATCTTTGAAGCAAATTACACGAAGGAAATTATATAGCTCCCTAGAGATTGCAGAATAAGTAGTAGATCGAAATTTCATTCTTAGTTTACCGTAGCTTACATTTTCTTCGTTTTATTTGTATTTTATTTTATATTTTTCAATCTTGTCAAAAACAAATTTTCACTTAGAGAAATGTTTAATTGATTTGC
Organism: Sisyra nigra; assembly: GCA_958496155.1. Taxonomy (NCBI): domain Eukaryota; kingdom Metazoa; phylum Arthropoda; class Insecta; order Neuroptera; family Sisyridae; genus Sisyra; species Sisyra nigra. The sequence continues at coordinate 14,928,253 of OY292314.1, forward strand.
AATATTGAATTAAAACAACTTTTTCATGAACTAAAACAAATACAGACAAGATAACTTGAGTAGGTAGGTAATAAAATGAGGGATAGGTATATAAGTGAAAGTTTTTATTTTAGAAATTGATACTTGAATTTTCATTTTTCCTTTATTTGTTTCATTTAAACAGAATTCTTATTTGAACATTTAAAAGCCTATTATTAGATAAAAATTTAACCACGAAATTTATTTCAGTTAGTTTCTAATTGATTCTTATTCCATAGTTTTTACTGCAAAACTTTATAAACTTTTACTGATTTTATTTTGAATTGTTTCAAAATAATTTTGTCTCAAAAATAGCTTTGTTATAATATTGCTTATAGATAATAATAATAGAACGTTAGAACAAACACATTGATGGATGAGAGATGGTTTAGTGAAATGTGTATTAACATTGTTTAATCAAATCGATTTCAGAATGAAATAACTTAAAACAATGATGCACGATCATTTGATATTCCTATTTGTACGTTTGCTCTAGCAAAAACAGTTGTTGTAGTGCTTGGGCTGCAATTTTGGAGATAATTTGCTTAACATATTGTATTTACAGCGAAAACGTTGAAGCATCTGTGAATCATTCTCGATAGTTCAATTTGATAGATAATTAACAAGTACCTCATATTGAAGTCCATGTAACGAAATGAAGTTCCTTATGGAATTTTACAAAAGACCTATCGATGGATGTTTAAAATTGGACTGACAAAAATGTAAATCTTCATTTTTTAAAAATTACATTTTAACATGTAAGTAATTACATTTTTTTACAATTTTAAAGGAAAGAAGGTCGTCTTGTCACTCTACCGTTACGTTATGGTCTCCACGATTTTACTCTAATCCCAATAAAGGAACTTTGTTCTCAAATTTTTTGGATATGTGAACCCTGAACATATCACTAGGAATGACTTTTCGTACTATTTTTTTTCTCCGCTTTATTAATTTGCAATCTGTCTCTGAATATTAAGTAAATATGATGAATGTACAGGTGGGAAAGACCGCACCCCCTAAAAGGGATACCTTAAGGTGATAGTAGTTCCTTAAAAGGTTACTCCAGAAATGAGTCGCGATTCAGTCTTCGATGGTGGCCGGAATTATCTAGCAGGTTAACAGCCAGATAGTTGGGGTGTTTTTTCAGTCTCTGCTAGTATTTTGACTGAATCTGGATATCTCACTCCTCACTGTAGCCACTTTGAGGTCCCGATAGAAGGCGTAATTGGTGGCGTACCAAGGAGTGTCAGTTATTGTTCTCAGAGTTTTAGACTGGAAGCGCTGAATCTTGTCCACATTGGAGTTACCGGCGGCTCCCTACAGCTGTATCCCATATTCGTACTATGTCAGAGACGAAAACTTACTTTTAATTCAAAAATCTTGGATATTTTAATTTAACAATAAATATCGACGTCATTAATCAATCTAATGAGAATTGTATTTTTGCTTCTGTCTCAAATAAAACTCATCAACCAAAACAGAAACAACTAAAATACATTTGAAATTGGAATTTGTTTTCACAGCTGCATGCAGATTTATCTTTTAGCACCTTATCGATATTCAGCCTTAATTGTATTGAATACCAAAGAGGCAGGGTCGTCTTTTACCTATTGGAGGCCCTGGGCATATTAGGATTGTGGGACCCCTATGGCTTTTATGTAGCTCTACGAATATTTTGTTATGAAAGACAAAGCAATTATTGTAGCATTATTGTAATGGGATACTCTTAAACCTGTATTGAGCTTCTCGTTAAGGGTTCTTTATTTCGATAGAAATTTTACAAAACGCTTTATAAACCGAACTATTTTATTTATTTTAATTCGTGCATGAAGAATTTATCACAAAAATCAATTTGCTTTATTCACTTTACAAATCGCTCGCATTCCTATTACTTGAATCACTTGAATTTATCAATGTGTGTCCTTATATAGGCAAAACAATGTGTTCTCGAACTTCAAACACCGTTGAATTATCGATAATGGAAATTTGAATTATTATTATCGACAATCGAATTCTCTCGAATGTTCCAGTTTTTTCCATCGGTGTTTGTTGTCTCTGCCTTTGTTCGTTACAGTATTTAAGCATAGATTTATTTTATTTCCTTAAAGTCATAATATCATGCGAATAAAATATATCAATGCATTTAATTTTATTTATTGCCTGGACAATAAAAGGACAAATCTATGTTGATTGAAAAGTTGTTTTTCAGTATGTCGCATCCAAAAGCCATGAGCGACCAACTATTTAATCTCTCTTGGCGCATTGGACTCGTCAAACATTCAAAATGAATATGTTTGAGGTAGTAAAATCGGTTATCGTTTGGTAATCTGGCAGGAACTAGGGAGCCCCTATCTATTGTGGGGCCTTGGGAAAGTGCTCCATTGAAAAGATGGATCTGCAAAGAGGTATTCAAACGCTATACTTTAGATTTATAAAAGTTGGAGATCTACATTCTACAACTTTCATTAAATTTATTTAATGTACTTCAAAATTAACTTTGTTGTGTTTTATCAAATTAAATTGTTATTGTTACCAACAATCTAATGAATCTGCATCTCATTATTACTGATAATTAAAAATAGAATATACATTCTTAAATTCAAATCCAAGATCCAATTTAATTTTGTGGTTATTATTGGGTTATTATTATTATTATTATTTGTATTTTGAAGCTTTCTGAAAGCTACGTACTCAATTATTTTTCAATTCTTTGTTTGAAATACTGACTAAAGGACTGCTACAAAAAATTGTGTTATTTTAATTACAGAACGGAAACAACAAAAGAAAATAAAACACAAAAGTTTGTCAGTCAAATATTGAAATGTACCATTTTTTTTGCTGCTGTAATTTAAAATAGTGAAATGTAAATATTTGCATGTACCTACTTCTCGTATGTGTATAATAACACAAAATTTTCATTTACATATTTCATATGTACAGTATCGACAACAAAACAAAAAACAATATTTAAAAATTAAACTAAATATACACCTCCATATATACATGTATGTGTATATCCTATAGAATTTATATTTTTAATAATGTAATCCTAAATTTATAGTTGAAACTCTGACGTTAAAGCATTAACAAAGAATATTATAAACCGGGCTTTGATTACGGTGCCTTGTTTAGTTGGGATGTACAACGACCCACAACTACCCTTCGTTTGAACAACAATTTGTTATTTGCCACAATCACGACCTACGAGATTCGTGGGTATATTGTTGAAAAAAGAGCGACCTGTAAAAACAAGGATAATTTTCCATTTCACATATGTATATTTTAACATATTCATAATTTCGTGGAGCTTCTATATGTCATATTTATTAACACAGGACCCGGCTAAATTGATAATAACGCTTGGTACTTGTGTGTGCAACGTGCATATGTGTATGTAAATGGACCACATTCATCTATTCGAGTTCGACTTTCTCCCATTATGTTTTTATCTATGAAAAACAATTATCCGAGTTTTAATTAACAAAATATGTAATGAACGCGTCATATGTATTACATACATCGAACATAATTATTTCCCGTTGTTTGTATTTATATTACGAACGCATTTACTCGTACAAAGTAAATGCTCATTTTATCACTAAAAATTTAATGAACATAACATATAGTGTACATAAAGCTCGATATACATACAACAGAAAACAGAAAGCAAACATAAGTTAAACAAGAAGTTCCTGTCGAATGGTTCAATGTTAAATGAGGGAATTTAATTTTGTCATTTACACGAACTGTTAATTTCGATTTAAAAAACCAAACAAGGAGAAAAAGGAAATTTTAATTTATAAATTCCAATTCTTTCAATTTTCCATTGATATGAACAATACTTCGATTTACATGTTTGTGTTAGTGACACATCGTCAATATTTTCAGATTTTCCGTATGGTTTCACTGAAAAACATGAGTAAAATTCATCATGCCGCAGGCTCCTAATTTCTTTAGCCCTCAAACTTACAAGGAAAAAATTTTTATCTTTTCTTTCTCTAATCATTCGCCGTCTCGTCTGGAGATTTCATGTGATGACAAGCAAAAACGAAATTTTTTTTATTAAATTCATATCGAAACGGGATACAAATAAGGCATGTGCCGAGGAAACAACTATGTGGAAACTCAGCTAAATGAACATGTTTTCCCAATGTCGAACATTACTCCTATTTACATTCATATTAATTTAGAAAGTTGTCAGTTTGATGGTTTTGACCAAAAACTTTTCACAGGATTCAAACACATTTTCCATATAATCTAACGGAATGTGTGCTTGTGTGTGTGTGTGTTTGTTTCTATATATAGGAAATTCGTGGAGCTCAACACGTCATTTTCTCGTGTCTCGTTCACTTGCTCATTGAGCTTTCGCAAGCTTGTTTCACCCTCGAGAAGGGTTGGTACATGAGCGGTCAGAGAGATACGATAGAGAATGGGAGATGATATGTAACTAAATACATACATTTCATTTTATCTCAGTTGCATATTTTCCGAGCCAATATGTGTATGTGTCTCTCAATGTTTGTATTGAAGGCGTTGTTGTGCACATAAAGCCCATTTAGACTTGTGCTTTGGATGGGAAACTTTATGGGCCGAAGGGCAGTAATCCCAACGTTTGGCTTATAAACTAGTATTTGACTCATATAATGCAATATGTACATTTATGCAATGCATGGTAGAATGGTAGAGACAAACACGTGTCAACATGGCTTTTACTGTTATTTTCTAGTAATAAACACTAAAGCTTTTGTTGTATTAATTTTCACAAATTAGATGAACTATGTGTTTCATGTCATATAAATTGAGTCGGGGATGCATTGAATTGTTGAGGTTTTCGAGAGAATTAAGACAGCATATCGCTTTATTGAATTGGCATGGATATGAATGTAATTTAATTATTCCTATACTCTTTTCTACAATTATGTTGTTTTATCCCATATACGAAGTTTTACAATCAAGTTAAAGGTATATACGTGAAATTTGCATTATTTTCTTCGTGTGAGTACATAGATATTTGCATATGCTTTATAAAACTGTTGCACTTCAAATTGAACATTTTACAAATCAAATTGGACACGTTACTCATTAAATTTTTACTAGTCATATTGATTAAAGAGTTTTTATGACAGTCATAGTGTGATAAAACAAAGGAGACATAAAATGTAATTTAAGAATATTCTTTGGTGGAAGCTGCTGTTCATTTTATCTAAAAAAAATTACAGTTAACTTACTGGTTGAGGGGTTGATAAATTTCATTTTTACTTTCTTTTACTACTATATATAGTACAGGAAGTAAGGATTGTAATCGAATTTTTGATTTCAAGTTTTCATCGGAAATGCATGTTTTGAGGTCCCCTGATCCCTGAGATCTCCTGAGAAAAAAGTGGCTTTAAGAAACATGTTTGTGTGTGCGTCTGTGTGTGACAGCGATATCGTATCGAAAGCTTTATCAGAATTTCACCAAACTTGGAGCTTTGCCTTTATACTAAATTTTGTTGAAATTAGTTGATCGGAAGCTCCACTTTATTCTTGGAGTTTTTGAGCCTTTTTAACATTTTTTGAAAACTAAACCAACAATTTTCTTTAAAATTGCTATGTTCTTAGACTAGACTTGTTCTTAGACTCATCAATGCTTACAACTTTTATAAAAACTTTTTCATGGGAATATTTAAATTAGAACAGTATTATGGCTAAAGGTTTACCGGTTTTTAAGTGAATCGTTTCGAACAATGGAGAACCTTCCAGTATATTCTTATTTCTAATACATTCTGGTAACTTTAATTGCTTATATAAATGCAACGAGTTCGCCGGATGGAGTCAGTCTGAACAATTCAGCCAGCGAATAAGTCAATGAACAGTGAAAACTAACTTTTCATGATGTGAATCTCAATGCACTTTTGAAAAATCCTGTTGCGATACTTATATTAAAATTTTCCCGAATTCGACATAGTGACACTTTAAAGGCTAACAATGGGGGCCCCAAACATTTTAAACTTATCAATTAACGCAAGCTATTTATGGTGTTAGTTATTTTCGCATTGGCCTTTTTGTATTTGGTACATTACATGTTAAAGCATCGGGTTGCTAACTGAATTACAACATTCGACGTCACATCAGAAAAACTTCTAAAAAACTCCCAAACTTTTCAATACATGCTATACGAGTACTACTAGTAAAATAGTTTAAAAAATATTGTGTGTACTTGAAAAATGTAAAATACCATCGTACATTAAATAGTAGAGAAAAGCAAACTATGCAACAATTAGGTAATTATCTTCAACGTCGTAAAAAAGTTTTTTTAATGGATCTACGAAAATTAGGTTCCATTTATTCGTTCCAGGCTTATTGAAAGAAATTTTTTAAATCAATTTTTTAGCAAACATATAAAGCAATCATTGTTGTAAGTATTAAGGTATTCAAAGTATCCTTTTGCGCCCGAGTCATAGTCTAAACATAACTATATGGCTTTGAAAAGGCTTAAAAAATTAGTGGTTTATGGTACAAATTCTTTTCAGTTTTTCCTCGGTGCTTTCAAAGTTGTTAGACTATTAGAGAAAAAAATCGTTGTTTATATGTAATAATATAATTTTTCCTACACTGCAACGTTTTTATTAAGTTTTTCATTTAATATTCCAACTAACACATCATAAGGCTAAAAAATAAACCGTTTACTTCTTAATTAATTTTAAGTTTGTATAAGGTACATATTGCACTGTCAGTATACAAGAGGTGCAACTTAAAAACCTGTAAGGTGTTTATCATTTTGCCTTAAAACGAAATAAAATATTAGGTATAAGTAGACCTTACGAGTTTTTGAGTTGAGTCACTTGTATTCTCACAGTGCTATATATTCCTACCACTTGAAATTAATAATTTTGTGAAAATTCAGTTTTATACATTTTTCAATTGGTATCCTTAAAAACGATATACATCCATTTAAAATGAGAATCTCAACTTATCTGATATTCGTCAGTTGACATATAGCAGATTTGGTATGGCATTTAATAAAAATCAGTTCGTTTTATCCAGCTTCTTAATAATACCAAACAATAAATGTTGTAATAAGAATTTCAAGTTTCATTTATGATCAAACAAATATTTGAAAAATATTAAATTTGGATGAACATTTGACCTTTTGGTATGACAAAGGAGAAATCAACATAAATTATATCGTCACAATCAATCAAAGAATAAATTAAGCCACTATACTCTGTTGATAGAATAGACGTTTTCAGCATCCAATCTTCCATTCTTAAAAATAGAATTGAGAAGAAATATTTTCTCTTCCAAAACAATTATTTTGTTCTTTCTATGAAGTATATTTTTCTCGTTACAAATCATTCATAAAAGTATATACTAACATAAACAAATTGATCATGACTTTTTCATTAATGTTATGAGAATATTGAATTGACTTAGTAAAAGTTATTCATTTCTTACTAATACTTAAACTAGACTTCTTTTTTTTTTAATACTGCATTTATACTATCAACATCACAATTGTTTCCTTTTTGATCGCTGAAAGCTGACAGCTGCCAACTGAACTTTGTATAAAAGTTAAAATCCAAAATAACAGATTGTGAAGGGCATTCGTACATTTAACTAGCGCTCAATAAGTTCTTTATTGTGTATAAAAACTAAATTCGATTTTCCTTATCTTAACTTCATGGTTATTACCAAACGAATCGGATCTCTGTCTTTTCTTTATATGCAATTTTATATCTATTACATTTTACACTTTTGACTTTGATTTATAAAGATAGGTTTCTAGACGTTTCATAAAAAAGATAACCGATAAATCGACGCTTCGAATTGAACCTTGGTTTAGTTCATTTCACAGTAGAACATTGGTGAAACCTTAACAAACCACAATTTATTTTTATTTTAAGAGAATTACGTTTTAAAGGTTTCTTAGGCTTAAGTTTAATTTCAAGTTTTTTCGACTAGTTATTTTTGACAACAATAACAAAGATTTATTTCTTAAACAATTGATTCTCAAAATTACCTTCCAAATGTTTTTTCTGCACATTTTGAACTAATATCGGGGGATCCATCACACACTTTGAAATTTCTATTTGGAAAAGGATGTTTCGGATCAAAAAGTTTGAGAAAAATTAAACCATGATAGGCGTAGAAAATTTTTTTTCTTTATTTTACTGCAGGTGCAACTGCGAGATGCAATAAGTGCAATGTAATGTATCTCGCAATATAATTACACTTTAGTTAGAATAGTCCCTATGGACCATGTAATGTATTGATCCAGGTTTCTACACTTCTTTCCGTTTCACTTTCTTAGGTCCATTAAAAATAAAACTTTCAAGGGTTAAAGAAATTCTTTTTCTTAATGTTTGATCATCGAAAAAAAGTAGTTGCAAGTTGCTTTATCCTTCTAAGTTCTTCTCTTATACCTAATAGTTTCTACTGAATTGTTATGGTCATTCAGTTTTTTCAGATATTTTTGACTGTTATGATATGCTTTAATTTCTTCTTTGATTGTTTACGTAGTTTTTGCTATCAATTCATTGTTTAAATCAGTGATCCCTAAACTTTTTTTTGGTCCACTACACAGTAAAAGAACTCAATAATTTTCGCGATACACCTGTTTACACCAATGTATGAATTTCTTACTTACTTACTTCACTGATTTCGAATAGAATACAAAAATTTAGTGAAGGAAAATAAAGGAGATAGCCGACTCGCTCGCTTTAGGTCTTTTAAAAGCTTGATCTGGTTGCATATGCAGATGCAACTACATTTAAAATAAAATACACGTTATGGCTTACGCTCTAGATACAAATAGATACAAATTTTACTCAAATAAATGTAATACTCAAAAACTCTAGCAAATTTAAATCTGTTTTGAAAATCTCACGACACATATTTTGTGAATCACTGGCTTAAATAATAAGAGGCAATGGGTATTACACATTTGTTGCAGTGTTTTGGATTGTAGTGCCTCAGTGTCTTATGACCATATTTCTTAAATCGAAATGAGCTTTAGAATTAATTTACTAATCAGGTTTTTATTTTATAGTAGTATATTTTTCTCCAATAGTCGGAATTTTTTTTCCTGTAAAGCTACGTGTTTCCTTATTTTTTCGACTACTTCATCTATTATAAGGATTCATCAAGTCAAGTCTGTAATGTGAAATAAATTAAGATTTATATATTTATAAAATGAAATGGCTTGCAAATTCAATGCTTGACTAGCCTTAATATTTATAAAGCCACATTTTAATTGATTTCAAGTCAAATTTAAGTCAAGTAGTTTGAAAATCTAGTCAAATAAGTATCTTATAAATCAAGCCAAGCAATATAAATTCAATCTACTGTATCCAGATAGCCGTTTGTCTAACTACTTTTCTAAGGAATATTTAGTTTTAGTACTTTTATGCTAACAATCAATTATGACTGATGGATAAATAATAAAATCGTCTTAATTAGTTGATATTTTCAGAAAGTACCTACTGAAACTTGAAGATTTGCAAAATAGAACTATAGTAAAAATAAGAAATGAATATTGGACATTTCAAATTTTTTTGAGAGAAAAATTATACAAACTTGAAATGTAAACAAATATAATATTGTAACGGGATTTCTTAAAAATGTATTGAGATTCCCGTTATGGATCCTTTAAATCCTTGAAAATATTCACTAAACGTTTAACTTACAAAAACCTTTATTTAGTTACACTCGGCGATTTATAATTATTACACAAATCACTAATTAATTACTTTTCGCGCTATAATCGCAATTTTCACTGTTCAATTCACTATTCAGACTCAGGCTGGCTCAATCGGGTGGACCTCTTGTATTTATATATGCAACCAATGGTGACTAGTATATACTAGAAATTTCTCCATTGTTCGATACGATTCTTCCAAACACCACTGACCGTTAAATAATGAATTGGTTTGAATGTCTTTAATTGAAGTTTCGATCAAACAATCTAGAATGTTCCATCTTCTTCTATGCCTGTTTGTTACAATATATAAAAAAATCTACATAATTATACATTAATAGTAAAACGTAATATGTGTACAAACACATAATATTATGTATTATGAGAATATGGAAAAGAATTTTAAAATAATAACATATACTGTTGATACACAAAAACTCGAATAAATTATATTGAAAATTATTAAAAAATCTATTTTGTAGAACATTATCTCCCACTAGTGTTGTACCTATTTTTAAAAAAATTAATAAAACTTGAATTTTCCATTTTCCAATAATATTATTAAATTGATTTATTTTATGTATAATAACTGCATAAAATAGTTAACTATTTTAATCTGTCAATTTCTTTTCTTTTCATTTTAAAATCCCACAGATAAATATACATTTGACAAATAGCAGTTATAACTAAATAATAAAACAATGATAACCAACAAGAGACAGTAAATGTATTACATTTTATTTTTCTCTTGGGAATTTTATTAGATATTTTAAATTAAATCCATTTTGCTGTGAACCCTAATTCAAAACTCTTCAGTCGTCATATTTTCTCGAGTAGAAAAAAAAACTTGGAAGCAAGATGAAAAAAAGAATCATTGCAAACATAATCATAAGCATTTTTAAACAAATTACCTTTAAAATTTCAACATTGAGATTTGTATATTATGAGAAATAGAAGAGACACACTCGGTGTAAGTGCTGGAAATGAAATGGATGAGAAGGGATTGTTGAGATACTTTATTTTTCATATGGTGTATTATTAAATCATATTGTCTGCAATATTTTCCTTGTATATGTTTATGAAATATATAGGTTATACTTATAAAAATTTTCCTTGAAAAATGTATGAAAAATGTCATGAAAAAAAAAGTGAGCAATATGAAAATAGTAAGAATGACAACGTCAAAATAAATGCATCAAGTAACCCCTCACAGCGTACGCGAGTTGCCTTGTGCCAGTGCGCTTATGATGCATCGCACTTCCATATTCCCATTTCGATGGAATGGTGCTGAATTTTGAAACCTCCCTCACAGTTATCCTTTATACATAACCATCATGGACGTACCGAAGAATAAGGAGGGCAGGATAGCAGCTATCCCCATTCTTTGAACCGGTACCAATTCACTCGTAATTAAACTCGTTTTTTTTATTAAATAAAACTTCTTAGGCGTCGGTTCTTTCATCGATAAATGGATGATTATTAAGAGTAGTAAATTCAAGAATGCTTTATTTCGTTACCCGAGAGAAAAGAAAGATATGACGTATAGAAAATAAGCAGAGAACTATTTATTTAGAAGCTTGGATGTAATGTAAAAAGAGTGACGTATTCACAGCGATAGAATAGACGATATATTAAAAAGAAAATATTAAATGAACAGAATATATGTAATGCAAACTTTCTCTGTTCTCTCTTTTTCGCTTTTAATCTCTCATGTTCTTTCTTTTTTAAGAAGTTTCACTTCTACCACGTGTATGGTGCTGCATACGCAATTTTTTATCTGCTTTAGTTATTTTTCTAGCTTTTTATACTGTTGTATTTAAGAAATTGTAAAGTATGTAAAATTTATGAGCTTTTCTTGAAAAAATTTTACGTTTAATGACCAATACCATAGTTTTTAGTGTCCAAAGTAAAAATCCCTTATTATATTAGTGAACCCGCACACAAATTGAGTTTTACAATAACCGTTTCTCCAAAATTAAAAAATTGAAAGCATTTTTTTTTTGTTAATTAATAATCTATGTGGTAAGATCCCGTTTGAAATTGACCTATTCCTTTTGAGTGTCTAAATCAAAATATACTTTGTCGTCATAGCAACGATTTCGTGGTCAGTTTTTCTCCGGTATCTATCAATTTACAGAAATTCGATAAAAAACTTCATGCTACACAAAAAAAAAATAGTTCCAGAAATTTTCTGAATATTGAAAGGTGGCGGAAAAAACTAACCGTGCTTTCATGCTCAGGATCAAGCTTTTTTGTGTGGCTGTATAATGAGTCGTTGCTATGACTACAGCTGTTTAGATTATGAAATTCGAAGAGATAGGTTAATTTATATAAGGATCTTACCACGTATCAGCACTACTAAATAACATAAAGTTTTAAGTCAATTTTGGGGATTCTGTTGTTTTCCGGGCATCAAAATTTCACAACGGATCCTTACAGATCTCGCCAAAAAAAGAAAAGGACAATTTTCCGAGTTTTTCCTTTGTTTTTTGAGAAAAATTGGATTTTAGTAGCATGACTCAAATGTTATTTTTAATAGGAGATAAATTTAATAAATTTGTTAATTTTTAAATTAAGCTACGACGTTTTGACGCCCGTTCGCAACTATTTTAGAAGCGGAGCCCGGAAGTGCAGCCCCCGGTGGGGGTTTGGGGGAAGAGCCCCCAAAATAAAAATAAATCCATTCCAAATTATTTTTCAAAGGGAAATACCAAGTTAGGTGTGACCATCGCGTTATTGTTTAATCAAACCTGACGTTTTCGATACAACTTTTAAAATTCGATATCTCGAAAACTAACGCAAAACGTTTAAGATTGTAAACTTTAAATGCCGTTCAGTTATGACAATGATCGAAAAATAGACCTTATGTTTGAAGCAAAGTTTCTTATGATTCCATAATTATTTTTTTTAGGTACCTATATTATCTATTACTTTATTTTTCTAATTTGATTAAGTGAAAGGACTTGAAAAAGAACCAATAATGGTTTTAGAAATGATAGATAACAAAGATTAATGCATATAAAATTTTGTTGCCAAAGAATGCTTAAATGTTTTAAAAGTTTGTATTCCCCTAGACCAAAAACCTGGCTACGCCCATGTTAACCACTTTTTATCCTCGCATGTTATTTGTAATAAGCTAAAGGAAATTTGAATGCGACCAGCATCTAGCTCTCTCTTACCACTTTTCAGTTGGCGCCTAAACAATGATCATTACTACCAGAAGCAAACAACCGCCGTGTAACACTCAAGTGGTTTCAACAACAACGGATGATGAAAATCTTACCCAACAAAAATATTGCGAATTGAAGCAGGATGTTTGGTCGTATGAGACGCGTTCCAAAAGGGAAAATTTACCCTCTCAATAAGCGCCCCTTTTAATATTTACACCCTCAAATAACATATACACACCTAAAATCTAACTGTTGTAGTTGCCTTCTCTTCTTGTTGAGATAATAATGTGATAACTTTTCTGTTTCAGCATTGCCTCGGGGGAGTCCCCGTGTCGAGGGGTTGGCGTCGTCATACGCCATAGACGACGTGATCACGGCCAACTGTACGAGTGGACCCGCTGATCCACCACCCAATCTATCATGGCATTTGAACGGAAAACCCTTGGTGAGTTTAAATATATTCTCTCCGTCTTTCTCATATCAATCACATCTTCTTATCATCCCACAAAAAATATACAAATTCGTGCATTTCCCTGAAATAGTTGTGAAATTTGATATTTTATTAAAAGTAAGACAATATTTTGTGATAAAGTTTCAGTGTTAATTAACGTTTCAAATTGTTTTATTCATTAAGGCAAAATTATATATTAATTAAACATGAAGCTTTAAATGTTTTTGAAAATATATTTTTAAGGATATGATAATTTTTAAAATGAAAAAATATTTTTCAATGAAATACGGAACTACTAAATTCGCCATATCTTTCAGTCTGTATGTACTTTTATCACAGTCATTTTTCTCCAAAATAATTGCCTCTGAAAGTATGAAATCTAGAAGATTGGTGTTTTATATATAAGCCGTTATTAATTGGTGATATGAGATTGCAAATATAATAATTGAGAGTGGAGAATTAAAATTGCAAACAATGCATATATCTACCTATTATATAAATGTCAAGTTGATTCACGACACTATTTTTAGTAACGAATTTTCAAAATTTATTTTCACAATGAACTTTTGCTCCTGACAACGGAGCTTTCATTCATATACGTGGATAACACGTACTTGGCCAGTTTTTATAAATTTTATCTGTCTTACACAGTAAATCATCTGAGACAAAAAAATTAATTATACAAGACAAAAAATTTCATTAAAAAATTCCTTTTGTACAAGTTGATGAAAATTGGATTGTCCATTTTCCTGAAACCCATTGCAATTGTGACAACTCAATTATGAAGCTAAAACAATTCGGAAATACTTCACAAAATCTGCTAAGAAAGCTGTAATAAAAAGTGGAAGTTACAATTAAATAGCAATTAACCGTAAAAGGTGTCGGAAGATTTTTTCATATAGTCGTTTTTGTTAGGCTAGATTTGAGCTTTTTGATGAGGAAATTTCAATTGTATACCAATTATAGTTTTTAATTTGTAACAATTACGTTAAAGTAGCTTTTTAAGTCAATAAGGAAGCTTAGTTATTTTATTCAGTTACGTAATTCTTATTAAGTCATTCTTTGGTTATCCTGTATATTTGAATTACTTTGATATCAATTGAAAGCTTTTATTATTGGTTTGTTTTGCAAATTAAATTGTTTCATTGAGAATTGGCGATGAAGCAATTAAAACAGGATATAAACGTTGAAAAAATCTACTGTGAAATATTACGCTCCATATATACGACCACCAAGAATCATTTATAAAAGTTTAGCTTGTTTTACAAGTGACGGCGATAGATTTTCTATATATGTGAAACGATAGAAATCTTCCAGTTTAGATGTACTACATCTTAAGTGCTTGCTCTAGATTGTCAAGGTCCTATACATCGAGATTTGTAATAACCGGATCAGACTGTGACAGCAGATCTATACTACAATCAATTAACCTGTTTAAATGCTTTCCATTTTCTTCGTCTAGAACTATTAACAAAGGACTTTATACCATCTTACAAGTCTTCACGATAAAAAGTGATTTGAACGAGAATATTTTTCCTTTTTTTTTTCTTCGCCTGTTTTGTTTATCATATATTATTCCCCTACAAAAGGTTTTAGAGATGAAAAATTTAAATATATAAAGGGCAATGATGGGAAGACTATGATTTTCTTTAAATATGGAATAAGTGATGTTGATGATCAATGGAGGTAAATGCTATTGATACAAAGCATTAAACTTAAGTAATGTTTTTAGTTGCAGTCAAATTTTTATTATACGAACATGATAAAGCTCCCAATAAAAAAAAATAACAAAAAACGTTTTTTTTAACATAAATAATTTATACTCCTACATTTTATTTTAATTTAAAAGTTGACGTAATTTTTTCAAGAATCCTCCCCCCTAAGATGAGATTTAGTAAGATTTTTCTCGATCCCTTCCCCCCACTCTCACGTTATTTATGGATGCTTCCTAACTAAGAAGGATCGATACTTACTCTACTAACTACAAACTAAATAATAATAAAAAATTCCTAGTTAGTAGAACAGAGGTAGGCGTAGTAATAATAAGAAAAGGATTAAATATGAAGAAGAACATAACGCTTTGCATTTTATTAATAATAATTAATAATCATTATTATTAATAATAATAGTCACATTATTTGTTATCCCATGTTGTATATATATGAAAACCAGTTTTTATGAAATATTAAGCACCAATTAAATTTTCAATATTATTTAATCTTTTTTAGATTCAGGAGTCTGTTAGTTATTGATTTATTGATTAAAAAGTGATAAAAATATTGTAAGAATAAGAGCATTACTATAGATTTACTGCTTAATTTGAGTTTAAATATTTTCGGCTTGGTATTCAAGTAGCTTGATTTAAAATTTAAAAGAAACCATGTCAAATATTAGTTTTAAAAAATCAAGTTAAACTAAGCATTATCTTGGCTAGTTTATTTTCAAGTCAAAATACTAAGTTCAATAATTATTATTAATTTCATATGATGTTCAGCTAATAAACTAATTGCATCTCTAGTTGTAATTAAACTATGTTGGTACTTCTTAATTTTTTCAAAATTAAATTAAATTATATAATATATCTACTCTTAATATTTTTGTTTTATTTATAACCTTGGAGTCGTTGAACATATATTGAGTTTTGTTTAGAAGTTTACATTAAAGGTTTGATATTAATCTTATGAAAACGTAAAAGTTCTAAACAGTGAGTTTTGAACTTGAATTTTAAATTTTAAATGAAATTCAACTCACAAAATAACATTATCGTGTAATTTTAAGAATTCTCTTCTGATTTATTATTTATCTATGACAAATGTCTTTTTCCATATTTGAATTTCAAAGACTTTTCACCTTTGATTTTCATTCCGTTTTGATATTGTTGCAATAAAATTCCCTGCAGGTATGAAAAAGAAGTCTTAACCTTATGAATAGTGTACAAGTTTCTCAACAGGGGAACAGTTGGTAGCAGTTTACTGCAAGAAGTGATTGTCGCTAGAACATACTGGTAAAAAGTATTTGAAACTGCATGAAGATGAGTAAAAGCATATGTAAAATGATACAAAAGAGTGACGAAAATATAACAAATGCAATATTATTAATATTTCAAGGATATGCTCAAATAAATTAAAAATTGGGGATTATATTTAATAAATGATATATTTCCAAATTTCTATACTTTTCTCTTGAATTTTTTATCGATTTGAAAAATTAATTTAAGAACGTAATTCTGTGAAAAAATAAAAAATGAATTTTCATCTTTTTTCTGCGTTTTCTATTCACATATACTAGCCGGAAGAAATTCCAGAAAATCTGTTTTTAATTTCGTTAATGCTTTTCTAAATAGATCCAGGGATATTTTCGTTTACTTATATAGTCAGTGAAGCTTTTTCCTTGTGAATATAAGGTTTTGATAATAAAAAATTTTATAGAGATATGCTATTTTGATACTTCTTTTTTTGATAAGGATAAAGAAGGTAAAAAAAGCACCCAGATGGATTGTTCGGTTTTTATATAATAGCGAATTGATTTTAGTCGCTATCATTTCGTTGACGGTAAAAGCTTTATCATCCCTCTAGGACAAAAATTTGCGGAAAATTTAAACACGGACAACGTTGCACCGTCGCCGTATAGCGTTGACATACACTATATATAATTAGATATGTTCCTTATCCCCGTACAACTTTTATATCCCATTTGGGATAATTCATCTCTTCCCGGATTAAAATGAAAGGCTAATGTATTTTATGTGTGAAGTATATAGGTACAGACGAAAAGTTCGCTATACATGCTAAACCATTTTTCTTCCTGCCATCCCCATATTCAACCCTTCGGGACTGCACTGTCTGTGCTTTTGTCTGTACAGTGTGTATTTTTCAACTTCCTGAATTACACCCAATCTCTTGCATACACTTACACTGCCACTGCGATTGTCGTTCACAAACATAATGAAATTGATATTTTCTTTTGTCGCTTTGTTTCCATTTTCAAAAAGCAGACCTTTTTTCTAAAATTATTTAATGTCTCACTTTTAAAATAATTAAAAAGTTTGCAGCAAACTGCAGCAAAAGTTACCGTTTTACATATAAAATATGGCTTATTATTAATTCTGAAAACTGTTATTAATGATTGAATTCATAGAATTTCACAAATAAATGAAGATAAGAGCATAAATGTTCGAAAAGAGCAATACACAGAGCTATTAATAAAACATTTGCATAATTATAATTTCGATGTTAACATTTCATAACATGAAATTAACTTGAAAAATATTTAATTCTCATTATTTCAAAATTAAATTAAAAGCTACTTCAATAATTAGTAAATTAAAAACGAAATGTTGATAGAGCCTATTAAATCAATTTGTATGTGGTAATTATTTATAATGTATATAATGAAATGCAATAAAGGTATACTATACGTAATATGTTTATAATATTAATATTATATTATGGGGATGTGTATTGAATATATACGAGATTACGAGTAACCTAGACTATAAAGCATGACGTCATGAAGTTGAACAGATAAAATTTATTATTAGATTTGATAGGCTTTTACACACACTTACGTACAGTACAAAGCTAATTAGTATGAATCTATTGAAATTATTTTTTTTATTTTTCTTATATGCTGAACCCAATTATATAAATCACAAAATAATTAAATTAAATAGGCCATTCTTTTCAAAAATTGAAAATTATAGTTTTAGACTTTTTTTTGAATTGAAGTGGCGTCTAAAGCATTAATTCTACGAGCAAAACTTATTGAATATAATTTGTAGACCATTTAATTAGCTTTAAATTAAGTGTAAAGCGGGACCTGTAAGTCTCGTAGTTCTCTCAAAATCTTAGAGAACCCATGTAAGATAAAATTGCATTTTGGTGGATACTCCAGTATTGGTGGAGCTTCAGTGTTTCTTGAGGCTCGTCACCGTCGTCCTGTTGATTGCAGTTTTGCACATTTTCCCAGATCAGGTAGCACACTTTGCAGAACATCTAAGCCTTGCTTTCAGGCAATAGCAAGACACCCCTCAGCACCCTTTCTTGCATTTACAAAAGAGGAGTTTTAGGGGCTCTGCGGGGTAGGAGCTTGCCGACTAGCAATGCGGATGAGTCCAGCCGAGGTCATACATGTTTAAAAATCACTTCATGCAACAAAAAAGTGTCTACTTAGTATATTTCTGGGAAAATGCAATTTTACCTTTTATGTTTTTTTTTAAGATTTTGGGAGAACTACGAGGCTTACAGACCCCGCTCTGCACTTAATTTAAAGCTAATTAAATTGCCTATAACGCTGTGGTTAGAGCACAAGTTGCTCTCTCCGCTTCATGCGTCAAGTGGTTCTGGGTTCTATCCCAATTGAATCCTAGACTTAAGAACATAGACCTAAGATATAATTGACCAGCAGAAATTGTCTGTGTTTAGACAGTCGTGATATGTTCTTAGGTGTTAAAGCGACTTAAAACAACAAAAAATGACCTATAATAATTACTAAATAAAATAAATTGTTCTCCTGATAAGTTAAAACTTACATTTAGCTACTAAAAGTCGATAAACTACAATTTTTTTAAATTTTATTTTTCACAAAGTTTAAAGCGACTAAATACGTTATGAACACTAAAAGCATTTTATTGTTATTAGCTTTTTAAGATGCTATTAATGATAAATAAGAAAGCAGTTAAATTGAAGTGATGATTTTATATTTTTTTAAGTATCCACTTAAGCAAGCTAGTTCTTCAAAGAGTTAGTGTCCTGAACAATTTTAAAGTTAAATATGTATGAAATATTAAACGTTTAATTTTGGAAGTTGTTGTCAATATATTTAATATTTTATTTTGTTGAAACCCATTTCTGTTAAATGTTTGTTAGAACATGATGTCGTGAGATTAAAATTTAAAAAGAACATTAGGTACGTGGTGAAATATTTATTAGTCTGCGCAGAAGTATCACAAAAACTTTTCTCGCAACTAATTTGATAAAATTTTTTTTTGTTACTGTATCGCTTATCGTACATTTAGAAATTGCTTTGAGTAACGTAAAGATTTGTACCATTACGACTTCGATTGTATTTATTTAATTTTATCTAGCTTAGAGAAATGTTAATCATCTACTTTTTAGTTGCATACATTTTCGTATGTTTGCAGTAAAATCGTTGAATACATTTGTATATTTGGCAAGTAAATATAACTAGCTGAGTAATTAACCGTATCAAACTTACATATTACCAACATATTAAATTCTGTTTATGTACAATCGATTTTACATTTATTACTTAAATATTGCTCCTATTCCCAACTGGAAACGATTATTTGTGTTACTTGCACTTTTTCGAATTATTCCAATTGCACAAACGATGTAACGATACTAAATTTTCAATTTTCTTTTCATTAGTTTTCAAACCATTTACTCGAATAGTTTCCTAAAAGAAGACAAACAAAATAATTTAATGGCAAAAGTTTTACAAAATCGATTTTAAAATATTTTAGAATTTGTCTCGTTTTAAATAAATACATTTCAATGGTTATGTTTGTGCACACATTAAGTTTCTTTAAACATTAAGTAATTAATTTTGTTAAATAACTATTTCTCTTAAAAAAAGAGATTGCTTATCTTTATATATATGAAAATATTCTGTGCGTGTGTTTGTAATTAAACTCCTCCTAAACGGCTGGACCGATTTTGATTAAATTTTGTGTGTGTGTTCATGTAGATTCGAGAATGGTTTAGATTAACAATTTGATGTTTTATTTTTATTTTTGTCCAGTAGGTAGCGCTGAGATCAGATTCAGGAAAATTTTCTTTACATTTGTTACTTTTTGGTACATCAAAACGGTCCATTATCAGATTGTTACAGCTTATTTAAAAACAGAAATTTTTGTATCTAAGACGTGTGTACAGGACAACGTCTGTCGGGTCCGCTAATTTCTTATAAGAAAATTTAATTGCAGAAAGATGAAATCAAGTTTACAGTAAAATCATAGTAGTCATTTGGTTCTAAAAAATTGGCTACCTAAAAAGTATTCTGGGAATTTTGAAAATTAGTAGTTTTATGGATTTAAAAGTGGTCATTCTAAATTTCAACTCTGCCACCTCGTATCTTTGCCACTCGCGCCGCTATATTGGAAAATGAAAAACACCGTTCCTTGACAATATTTTCTTTCTGACTTATTTTATGACAAAAAAACTTCTGTGCAAAATGAAAGTAGATAAAATTTCCAACAGTTTATGTAATTATCTTCTATTTTTTTTTCGTAAAATCAACAGTTTTAGCGTACGAGCGCCGCAAAACTAACTACGGCGCGGCGCATCCTTCAAATAGATCATTGTAGTAACCAGCACCAGTATAATAAGCCTATACGCCGACCGATTTTATTTTGGCAAAACCGAATTCTAGGTATCTCTTGAAACATACAAATACACATTTTCAGAGAAGGGATATAGCATCTTTCCACCCAAAACTACATTTTAATAGTATTATTTGTTCATTCAAAGCAACTTTTTGCCACTATTAGACTAAAAAAAAAAAATAATCAAAAATCGCTCCACCAAAGATAATACTTTAAAAGTCTAATTGTAAGAGATAAAAAAAAATTATAATTTTGTGATATGAAAGACGTGAAAGACAACTCGACAATTTCATCTACTTTTTATTCGAATCATATGTCATAACAAATTAACAATCGTTAATCTTAAATCTGTTAAATTACTACTCGTATACGTAATACGTATGTACCAGTACAATAGAGTTCATATATAAGTTCAAAACAAACGTTATCAATGTTTAATTTCATAATTGATTACACGTACGGAAATGTTTTATTTTCTTTGAAAAAAAATTACTAATAATCATTAATCAATTTTATTTAATAAACTTAGCTTATAAATAATTCAAATAAAATTATTGCATATGATACCTACTGGCTTAATTAATTTCAATAAAATTATTTTATCAAATAGGTATTTCGATGCGTGTGGTGGTTACGCATGCATATGTGAAATAAAATGATTAATAGTTTCAGTTTTTTTTTCTAAAAATTTTTTTTACTCCAATATTGAATATGTATTTTCATTAATCACATTTGATAAATGTGTTACAATTTATTTACTGAACATACAACTGATTGAAATGAACTGACAAAAATTTGAATTAAAGATGGGGTAGATGTTATTTTTGTGGTTTTAAATTTAACGTTTTAATTCTGTCTGATAATAGACAAAACACTCATATTAAATTACATTTTAGCACTAAGAGTTAAAAATACTATAGGGAAGAAAAATATTGAACACTAATAATTGATGGGTATCTACTATTTGTAGCTTGTCAAGAATTGTATTTTACTTTTTAGTGCCGCTTTCCAATGCTGGATATTCTGGCGCTAGTACAGTAAAAGATTTTTTGCATCCACGTTTAAATTTTTAAATATTGTAAGGTCCATATAAGTTTATTAGACACAGTTAATTTAAACACAAATACTGAAAACCTTAATAGTATATTCCTAAATTTGATAAAAAAGTATAAATTTAATAAAAATAAAATAAAAAATAAAAAAAGTTGAGATAAGTAGTACTATTTAAAAAAAATTAAATTAAATTTTAATTGACAGTTTTAATAATTTATACCAAAAAATTTCAACATTTGCCTATCTAATATTTGACACCTGAATTTTTTATTGTTAAATTTATATTCAAATTATATTTATATATACCCTATAACAATTTTCAAGGTATTAAATTTTTTATATTGTTTACGTATTACTTTTTAATTTAATTTTTATAAATGTCTGTCTTGTTAGATACCTGATGAAGTCAGAATAAGACTGACGAAACGTAGTGTAAAAAAAAATAAATTGTTAAAATAAAAAACTAGTCTTTTAACCTGATAATTACATAAAATTATTTTTTTTTTTTCACTTACTAGATATTTTTTAAGTCCTTCAACTCAATACATAATAAAAAAGTTAGTCAGATATGCATTTGGTGAAATTTTAAATTTCAATAGTAGTTTTGATTGTTAATTTTGTACCGCCGTTTTGGTGCGGGACATTTTGGCACCGCCGTTTTGGCGGTGGAGGACTTTTTGGCGCCACTGAACCACTGAAGTTTTAAATGGGAAACCAAAAGTTGATACCAAAAACCAGCCCCGCATACTCTTAGGACCCCGGTACAATGGAGCGAAACAACCCGCGGGAAAACGTCCTGCGTCAAAACGGCGGCGGCAAAATGTCCCGCGCCAAAACAGCGGCGCCATAAATTTCACGTACCGTAAATTATTTATATCTGTTTTATTTTACTAAATTTTAATCTAAAACCTTTTAATTAAACTAAAAAAATCAAACATTATCGTAATTTCTTAAAACAAAAATTAATTCTTGAATCCCGGGAGACGAGAATAGTAAAATCTCTTTTATTCCCGGGAAATAAGTCCCAGGAATTCCCGGGACGCACCCTTTATGTTTTAACCAGTAAAATCATTTTTCTCAATAATCGTCCTGCAAATGTTAATCAAATTTTGCAAATTTTTTTGACACAGTTCAAATTATATCACTTGAAACTTTGAAACATTTATCAATTTTTTACATTACCTTAATTAAAAAAAAACTTATTGAGTGAACAAATCTACAAAAGAAGATAATAAATGCGTAAATGCAAATTTTTTATAAATTTTGTTAATAATTTTAAAATTTTAACAGTAGATTGAGAGTTAATTATGAAACATTCTAGTGGTATTTTTGTTTGTCATAATTTTGACTGAACTCTTAGACGTTATTTTAAAGATAAATAAATAAGAAAATAATTTAACAAAATTCAGCCTTCATAAAGCCTCATGAGGTTATTATTATACTCGTATATATATAAGAAACTGTTTCAATGGTACTGTTTATGTAACATGTATTAGTCACCTTCATCAATATTATTTAGTGTTGCCAATATAAAAGGGATGTTATTGGAAAAAGTGTGGGTTGAATAGAAGATGAATCATCCATCTATTACCAATAGAGAAGGTGGGGTAGTGAATATTGGCAGCAGGTATACTTCCAGATCACATAGGGGTTGCAATAATAGCCGAACAGCACAACTTATGCTCCCAAAACCTTCCATCTTCCTCCATTCTGATATTACTTCGGTCACAATTTTTCACCCCTTACATATGACAGTGCTGTATTGACTACATTCCGGAAATCGAACAGATGTTTTCATTTAGCATGTGTGAAGACGAAGGAAAATAGAAAGTTAAATCTCAACAAGATGGATGTAAAGTAGAAAAAATCGAGAAAAAAAAAGTGGCAGATAAAAACATTTGGACAAGCACGCTATCAACGAATCATTAACGAAAAGTTTACCCCTCTCCACATCATTCCAACTAAAGAAACGCGTACTATTTTTTTGTATAACTTTTCAATCAAAATAAAATCGGAACAATTCATTTTCCTCTTCTCACTATCCCAACAAAAAATCACAGTTGTCTGATTCTTTTTGTTACAATTTGCAGGTTTTGATACTTGATCCGATGGAAAAAAAAAGTTTGAATAGAATTCAATTTTGATTTATTTATTTCATTTTAAACGAGCTTTTAAGCGCTGTCAAAATTACTTTATGATTGGCTCGAACAAACAGACAGGAAATCGGATAAACAAGTTGATAAAAATGTTAAAAACAGCTTTTTACGTGTAAATATTGTCATTAAGCAAATGGACTTTGATGAATGTGTTAATTTTAAAGCATAGACAAGCAAATCATTTTTTTTCATATTAAATGCAGCTTTAAAATTAAAAGGAATTGGAACACGTAAAATCTAATAGGCTTAATATATTTTATTGTTTTATAAAAGATAGTTTTTATCAAATAGCAATCCTCAAGTACATTAATAATTTAGTTCTTTCCTATTCGTATGAATGATGACATTGGATTAAAAGTATATTATTAAGCTCCGTGTCTTCTAGGGTAAGTCATTATAATAATAGCCATCAATAAGTTAGTCATTGAAATATATTTTTTGGATAAAGTTGAGCAAAGCAATATGTTTAAAAGAAAATAATCATTCAATTATCAGCAAATGAGAATCAAAGTGTAAGAGATAATTGGGTCAGTTGCTTTCTTATTAGTAATATAAAAGTGGTGTACCTACGTGTATGTCACCGGTGATTTCCAAAATTATTAGTCTAATTTTATTCATTTTCTTACCACTATGTAGAAGTCAAGTTGAACTTAAGTTATATTTGAATCTAAAAAAAATATATCATAAATTATTGTGAGGTTCTTTTTTTAACGAGTGAATAGATATTGATAATTTTTAATATGAAATTAATTTTTTTTTATAAATAAATAAAACAAAATTTTGTAATTATTATCCTGGAAAGATTAATGACTCCAAAAAAGAGCTATAAAAAGGAAAAAGTTTTTCTTTAAAGTAAACGTAATAACGAAGTGAGGAAATTTTTCTTATTGAAGTCGAAAAACACATAAATATTTATCAAGGAACAATGTATGGTTCTTTCAGGAAAGCTATTAAGAAATTGATTTTTATTTTAAAAAAATCAAAATGTGTGCTGGGACACATAGTGGAAGTGAAACTTCAACGGACAAGTGGAAAAACAAAACGCAACAAAATTTCAACTTGAAGTTTTACGGGTAGGTTTTCAAATTGGACAACTACACTATTGTCCATTTTGTTGCGATTTGTTTTTCCACTTGCCTTAAACTATCCAAATTGGATCAACAGATTGTTAATGAACTTGTTCAATTTGAAAACCTGTTCATAAAACTTTAAGTTAAAATTTTTGTTGCGATTTGTTTTTCCACTTGTCCGTTGCAATTCGTTTATCCACTTGTCCGTTGACACTTCTACTATGTGTCCCAGCACCCATTTCGATTTTTTCGCAGGCTTACTGCAAAATATGATTTGGTTAGGTTTGGTACATTTTAATGAATGATTTTTTATTTACGCATATTTAATGTTATTATGCATTGTAATGTTAAGATGTTGTTGTTTATATTTAAAATAATTTTACGTTATATAACTGTAAATTAAATTTTTAATTCTGTTAAATAACCATTGTTGCAGTTTTATAAATACATAGATGTCCAATATAATATTTTGTAATATAATTTTTACTTCTTTCGGCGTATATTTAAATTGCACCCTTTTATTTTACTAAACAATTATTTAACTGTAAATACAATTTGCGCTTTACTTTTTTGATCCCAAACGAATACCAGCCACGTGCTAAAAGTCAAGTCAGTCAAGCTTCCTTTGGGCTATTAGTACGGCGCGTTATTCATAGAGGCACCAGCAGTAATATAATCACGGTGCAAGCGCATTAAATGTATAGATGTAATTTGGACCAAGTTGAACATTGCGCTGCCATCTGTGTTTGAAGAGCCTGATTAAAATTCAGAAGATCCTTCCTGTTAAAAGTGTCCGCCCACGAGTATATCCAAGTATACCGCCAGCCTTTCTCTCCCTCCGCCGCTGAGCGCTTCTCACCAAACTGTCGTGACACTTTTTCGTGATGGACCTAAGACCCCATTTATAAAGAAGTTTCACTTCAAAAAAAAATTTAAAAAGTTATTATGTTTCAAGTTTAAATGGTTGAATGGGTATAAATGCAATTTTGTTTTAAACTTCCTTTAACTTTTGATGCTACAGAAACTACAAAGCATACTTTTGATGGTTAGTGAATTTAATTAACTCAAATTAAAACTCCTTAAATTAGTTTTAGTTACTTTAACGTTTGTTTTTTTTTTCTATTTATTTTGAAATCATATTTAAATATTAACTGAAAGTAAGCTCTCGTTTTTGAAGTTATATACTTGTACACATAAGGGGGCATCCATCTATTACGCGAGGCGTTTTTGGTGATTTTTGGACACTCCTGCCCCTTGTGAGATGTCGTGAGATTTCAAACAACCACTCATCCATCCTCCAATCCCACATGAAATTTTTCAAAACTGTGTTTCTAGCGTAAATGCATTGCGGCATTCGCAAAACTACAAAAAAAAGGAACATGTCTTACTTAATTGAACCCAATTGTTTCGCAATTATACTGTTTCTTGCGGAAAAAATTATGTGATATTCGCCATAACCTCTCCTCTTCCCAAATTAATATTATATGAGATTCGGCTGGACTCCCCCTCCCCCTGAATGCGTCACGTAATTAAAGGAGGCCCCCTAAACCGAATTTCGATTCGATGTAATTATTTAATATACATATTATATTAATAAAAATTGTCTAAGTGTATATGAAAGAGAACGAGACTTACATTCTCTTTTACGCCGCTGACATTCAGATTTCCATTTTCATGTAAAGGTAAATTATAGCATTATTACATTTTTCATATCTTTATTTTTTTTTTCGGTCTAGCTCTCATTCGCCGTATCTCGTGTAACATGCTATGAGAAAATTCGTTTCAAAGATTTCAGAAAACTTACAGTTTATATTTTAATTATCAGAATTCAATCTTTATTGTTGTGTAGGTATATATAGGTGTATAAAAGAAATGTACAAGTATTCGAAATAATTATTTAATTGATGATTGTTTTTATTTCAATTAACAAAAATAATTGTTGTGGATTTCATTTTAATTTGTTTTAAAATTATTATAGGAGCAATTTCTTAGGAAATAATTTTGTCAAAGGAATGAAATTCCAGTTATTGTCTCCCCGTAATTATTTACGTGTTAATTATGCGCATCAACTCGATTAGCTCTGTTCATCATTCATTCATCAACATTGTCATTGTCAACGCTCCTAAATCATTTTACTGTGTCGAACAAGTTTTAACTCTCTCTCTATTACACCCTTTGACGTTGCTAAGCCTACAATAATACGATCGGAATTAAGGGGCTTTCCACTCGGATGAAATCTTGCGGAAAATAAGGATTTATATCCCTGAAACAGATACAGAAATTAATAAAACTGCAAATATTTTCTTGATATTTCATTAGAGTCATTTTCGTAATACCACAACTAAAGTCCAAAAATCAACAAGATTTTTTCCTTTCATTTATTGTCTACGTGTGTAACTCACACAATCGTGCCGCCATCCATCCACCCTTCGAAGATCACGTTTCTTATCCTCGCACATGTATTTCCGAGGGAATGAGGGTATGTTTATATGACGCGTTTATATTGCATCCCCGTTCGAAAGCGTTCTGTTTCGCCTCAACATTAATAACCGTTCATCCACCCGATTGTGCGCCTCCCTCAGGCTTTTTCTACGTAATAAACTTAAGGGAACGCCAACGACGCGGCGGGATGGCTCTTGAAATAACGGGAAGAAAGCATTTTCACTCGTCATACTGTGTGCAAGAGCAACAGAATCCCCCGTACCCACGACCATACCGACTTTTTATGTCTGAAAGTATAGCACGACCTGAGTGGAATGATAAAATCGGAAGAGGTGGACGTCGACAGTCAGGAGTCTCGGGAACGGGAGAGGGATGAGCGGGAGATATTTAATTAGGACATGCGAAACAACTATTATTTTATAAATATAGATAGAGAAAATTGTGTGAAAACTCGGCAGATTTGCACAAGTTTATTTCGTCTTTCTCGTTAGTACGGTGCGACCCAATCATCACTGGCTGAGAAACGAGGCGCGAAAATTGTTTGTTGATGACGTGGAAATGGCTACATCTCTGGCAAAAATGAGAAATATTATTGGGTTTTATCAATTATTTAAGGCCATGTAAGCACGACGGTTTATGACAGAATTATGGTTTATATTGTTAATAACAGTTATAATCAGGAGAAAAGTGCAGCTGGAAGCAATGAGAGATGATGTTTCAAATGGTTGTGGTCATATATTTGATTATGTCAGTATATTTCTCTAATTATTTTATACGTCTATGTTTAAATACGTTAAATACGTCTACTCGCAAAACTATTTAGAGTTATTAACTAAATTATTTACAAGTAGGTATCTAAACATGATCCAATATACAAACCTATTTAGATAAACAGTATAACTTATGATCATTTATTTGGATAGGCTAAATTAAATGTTTGACTTCCATAAAAATATTAAGCAATCTTTTTGATGTTTTTTTTTTTTTTTTTTTTTTTTCAATTCACCTTTTCCTATTTTTTCATTGTGTTCTTTAGAGATTGTCAGTTTTAGAAACTATTTCCCACAAAAGAAAAAGGATAAATTAAAAACTGTTTCAGAATAGTTTTTTTTTAATTTGATCCCTATGGCTTATCATTTACAATTTAGCAACAGGAGATCAAAACCTTAAAATATATTGTCATTATTAGTTTAATTAAAAATTAATCATTTGATAAAGGTACCTATTTAATTTGAACCTCTTACATTGTAAAAATATTTCAATTAATATGTTCCTAAACATCATTACTTGGAATGAAGAAATTTTTTAAGTACCTACTTAATACAGTAAAGAAAACGTGCAAATCTTATCTTCTCCTATGTTGACACATTTCCCATAATTCCAATAGTTCAAATTATATGAAAAAATAATTAAGTTGAAAGAATAAGTCATTAAAGAGAAAAAGTAAATAAAAAAATTCCCAATAATACAATACTACAATTCATAGTAGCAGAATTAACTGAAAGTCATTTAAAAACATTTTTTTGGGTTTTATAATATTTATACAATATCCTTAAATGAAGAATTTGAGAAAATCCATTTAGAGTCGTTAGATTTATTAGACCTTCGCTATTTATGCCATTGGTGACTCGGTTTGATTCCCGTTGAAGCCAAGATTTTTCTAAATATATAAATCTTTTTGTTTACACAGTTGTAAAACAGCGTTAGATGTAAAACCGACTTAAAACATCTACAAAAAATTATCTAATTTAATGGGAGTAATTTTTAAGTCCATTTAGTGACGCCGCGGTTATATCTATTAGACTGCTCCATACGTCAGTGTCTTGGTTCGATTCCCAACAAATTTGTGAATTACAGAAAGTTTCTTGTTTTTTCTTTTTACATATTCGTGATATGATTTTAAATATTAAAAACATCTTAAAAAGTTGTTTAGCGAAATTTTTTAGAAGCGATAGTTTCGAAATAAATTATTATATCAATTCACTTTCCTTAGTTGATAGCTTTCTTTTGTCAGAGAGAAGGTTGAGAGAGCCAGAACGCACAAATACACGTGCTGCCCCCTATTCCGAGTACGAAATTTGAAACTATTCCTTAGTCACTCGTTTGCACATTTCTTTACTGTTCTAAACTCGGATCGACTAAAGCCATAGAGAAACGGTCGAAGCTTTAATAATTACGTGTTCCGCGTGTAGAATAGTGGAGAAATGTGCAGAGGAGTGACTAAGGAATAGTCGTAGTCGGAGTAGAGGGCAGCACGTGTATTCGTGCGATCTGGCTCTCTCAACTTTCTCTCTGCTTTTGTTTTATTCAGTGGTAAAAACTGAGCTCTGCTACAGTTCTGATTATAAGTCCCCAAAAACTGAGTAAAGCATTATCTTAAGAATCTTAATCTTAGAATAAAGATATGTAACTGGATGTAAAGTAAAGAACAATTAACACAAAACTGAAGGAACTAAATAATTTCAAACGAATAGTCTAGCCTAAGATCCCACTGCGTAATTGCTACAGTCATAATGTAGATTTATATATATCAAATTAAAGATCATTTTTAAAAAATGAGCTTTATGCTGCTTAAAAATTATCTTGCTGCTTATGCTTTGAGCTTTATTAAAGCTCAAGGCAGTCTATGAAAAAGTGCCTGAAAATGAAGGCAGATAGTTAAAGCTGCTAGAAATTAAAGATGAAAGAGAGAGCGCGCAACGGCACTTTTCAGACGAGAATAGGTCGATGTATCGAGGCACACATAGGGTTTAAAAACTAGCAATCGCTATTCTCATCTAGTAAATGTCGTTGCACGCTCTCTCACTTTATTTTTAATTTCTAGTATCTTTGACAGCTATCTGTCCTTATTTGCGGGCACTTTATGATAAGCTTCCTTATCATAAAGCATCATACACAGAAAAAAGAGTTTTAATTTGGTATATATAAATGACGAATCTATGTTATGAGTGTAGCAATTCCGCAGTGGAATTTTAGACTAGAACCCTATTTTAAAAAACACTATTTTCATAAGTGTCATCTTTTATTAAATTTAATTTTTGTTGATTTGTATTGTACATAATAGACAATATTTACTACTACAAAGCTACTGTATTATTCTAAACAATGTACTACAGTGGTTTCCAAAATGGTAACTCTGACAGTCCTTACAAAACACTTTCAAATTACATGTTATTATTTTCAGTGGCTTAACCTCCAGCAAGTCTGTCATTCAATAATGGTTCCGTGCTACGAAGATTAATTAATCTTTAAGTAACTATGTAATTAGTGATTTCCTAGTATGAAAGAGAAAGATTTGATACGTACATAGAATGTTATATTATGCTACGAACCCGATGCACCCAGTACAAAAGGTCAATAAAGCAAAATTAATTGAATACATTCTTATCGGCTGTACAAAAGTTAGTTAATTTAAACGGATAACCACCTTACGAACAAGATAATCTTAACCAGTATTACTGTATATTATTTTAGTTTATTCTCCTACATTTGAGAGAAAATCATATAATAAAGTAAAACCTTATTAAAACTCCTTTGTGGCTTGTGATATTAGGTTAAATATATTGTGACTTTTACGACTTTATTTCGTAGATAAAAAAATAAGAGTGTTTAAAATACGTCATTTTTTATATACTCATGTAATTTAGGTGTGTATTAGATATTTTATTAAACTATACTCTATATACTAAATACAGGTATATTTGTTAAAAAGGTTATAGGTAGTAGTTTATGGTATGTAAAGATAAAAAATGAATAAAAATAAATTGAAAATATGATTAGCGAGTTTTTGGTAGAGAAAATTGACCAAATATGAACTTGTACCTCTTCTTATATAAGTTTTAACAATTTTTTTTTTATGTAGGAATTAGACTCGCACATTTCCTAGCCTACATTATTCCAACTACAAAATAAAAATTATTAAAAATATTTAGGCTCCTCTGACCATGGTCGGGAGGGAACAATTGAACATACATCGATATTCAGTTTAAAAAATTGTTAAAATTTTTTCTTTTAGGTCTCTTGAGCGGAGGCTCCCCTATTGCTTGCTTTTGAAGTGAGCTCATTTCTTTTTATTTTATATAAAATACCACCATTTCTCGGATACACATATAGTTTGAGATTCATTTGGTAGTTGTTTTGCACGTTAATTTCTTATTTGCCTACTCTACTCAACCAAAAAATTGATCTTTTAATGACTACATTGAAGTATATGCCCATTGACACGTTGATTAGTGCGAGTGATTAACGATTAGTACTTCTTGTGATTTTAGTTCAAGTGTACCGTGCAAATAGTGTCCACTGTAGTGTTTAGCTGCTGCGCTTAGAAAAATCACTCCCGTATCACTCACAAGAATTACTTACCGCTAATCACTCGCACTAATCAAAGTGTAAACGAGCCTCAAAAGTATTTTCTTTTGTAATTGTTTGACATTTTTGAAAGACATGAAAAATGTTTTTTTCATTATTTAATTTGAAATTTTTAAAGTGAAATTTTAAGGAGGTAGTTACGATAATCGATAAGGCAACGATAATTGAATGTGAAATCTAAAGACCATTCATTTCATTATTTCGTTACACGAGGTTTCCTTTTTTCACATAACCTTAAAATTTATGTGAAAAATTCCAAAAACCAAGTTCTTAGTATGAAGTATATTCTTTTTATGAAATTTTGTAAAAATTTACTTTTTAATGTCCCAAACACACTGTAATATTTTTTGATTTAAAAAATTAATTCTTTCATCTTATAATGACTTACTATCAAAAAAGCACCCTAGTTTTCAATCAAAAATGCTTACGTCAAAACATCTGATTTTTTGAAAAAGTCGGTGAGCTTTTTGTTCGTTGAAACCTCTACTTGCTGATGGTGCAAAAAATATATACATTACAATGTTAAATTTTCTCAGAAAATGCAATAATTTAAGTGTAAATTTTAATAAATTGTTCATAATTGTTTTATGGACAATTTTGAGAAATTTATTAAAATTAACAGTTTAATTATTGCATTTTCTGAGAACATTTAACATTGTAATGTATATATTTTTTGCACCATCAGAAAGTAGAGGTTTCAACGAACAAAAAGCTCACCGACTTTTTCAAAAAATCAGATGTTTTGACGTGAGCATTTTTGATTGAAAATTAGGGTACTTTTTCGATATTAAGTCATTATAAGGTGAATAAATTAATATTAAATGAAAAAAGTTACAGTGTGTTTGGGAAATTAAATTTTTTATAGAAAAAATTAAAAACCCAAAACTTGGTATTTAATTTGAATTTTTCACATAAATTTTGAGTTTATGTGAATAAAGTGTTATCACAAAAAGTGTAGATCCACTGTTATCTACAACTTTGCCATTTAACTTTTTTCCATAGGACTTGTAGTTTTGTCGAAAATTGAGATAAACCGTTTCTACCCTTAAAAACACCCCCCTTTTCTACTTTCCCACCTTAGATCAACCGGAATTTATTTTTCCTTTCATTTTTGTTGTATTCGCTTCCTTTTCCAATGGGTTTCATCCTACTATAATGTTTTTCACTTTTTACCATTTTCAAAGGCTAAAAGCACTGGTCTAATTTTGAAGTGGTGTAACTAGATCAGCGATTCTAAAGAACGTTATGCATAGTCTGGATGAAATACAGCTATGCGTAACTATGCAATATTTGGGGGTATACTTTAGTCAGTGAGCTGGCATTGCTTATTAATCTTCAAAAGACTAATTTTGTAGTACAATTTCTTGCGGAAGATCCATTTTTAAACGTTTATATGTTCCACATTAACTGAGATTTAGTTCTGCTGCAACGAGTTCAAAGGCCTATAATGTTAAAAATATGTAAGCCCAGTGGTGTGATCAAATTAAGCGTAAATATATAATCGATAATATTTAAGATTAAACGTTTCTGATTTATGGTTGCATGCTATTTTAATAAGTGCAACAAATAAAACGGTTTTTCCATATTTGATCACTTTCTGCTAAAATTTGAAACTTTCTTATAATAAAAAAATAGTAATGTTCTAGGGAAGGTATTAGGTGTATATCAACAGTTATTAAGAAATCGGTAAAAACTTTTATGATTATCGTGAGTGCGAAGAGCGGCGTCAACGATGGTCGTGTTGATGTTGATAATTTAGATTTGAAATTATGGGGATGAGAATGATGTTGTGTGTTGCTGACGGGCAATGTGTGGTTGGTGTTCGATGGGGGTTGGAGCCCGGCATGCGAGACATGCGACATGCGGCGCACTTGCGGCTTGATAAAGGTTCATGTTGTGGTTTTGCGGGTGTCCTCTGGTTGGGGTATGTTTTTGGTTTGGGGGTGGCTGTTTTGGCCATCCGTTCTCGACACGAACGAAGCCCTAAACCACCCCCATCATAATCACCGTCGCCGTCTTCTTCATTGCCACTCGTCCTATTTACGGTAGCCCATCTCTAAATTATTACTTGTTTATAACGTACGCGCGCCACACGATCCCTACACTATTATTTTCTAAAAAGAATATTTATTATTATGTCATAATATTACAAAACTTTTCTTTATTATTGAATGTGTGCGCAAAGACGGCAAACGCCGTATTATCTTCATTTACGTACAGAAGAGGGATGAAAACCTTATGAAATGGAGTCATAAATTTACAGTGAATGATAATAGGGTTATAATTTAAAATATAATAAATATTATGTGCGAAGCCGGCGAGAGAAAGGAAGAGACATTAACGGGGTTGATGTATATTTTTTTTATTCAAGAAGTTTCCCTTCAAAATACAAAATAAATACATTTTCCATGGGAAATTGAACGTTAACCTGAAATTATTATTTTAGTGTTAAGTGATTGATCTAGAAATAATTTTACCTTAGCTGTCATGAATTTTTTTTTACAAAAAAATTCTTTAATATAATGGTCATTCCACCTTTAAATAAATGTTTTACTATTTGATGGAATAATAGATGGAAAATTGTTAAATAAATAATAATAATAAAAAATAGGTAACACGTTTCACGTCGATTTGTAATGGACAGTAATTTCCAATATATTTTCGTTTCATTTTGTCAAGTTTGAATTCCCGCGAGTCCACCACATCCGTTCCTGTACAAATACGAAAGGTTAGCGCACACGTCCATTTCTGCCTTACCCCATTCCACTTACTCCATGCCGTTGCAAACTTGTATGCTCTTATCCATTTTCTCGTTATCGTAACATTTTCCTCAAGACTAGAGAAAACTATTATATCTCACCTGACCACGTCGTCACCATGCACACGTTGAGATCTCCCGATGGACCGTGCACCCTTAACCGTAAAGCCCGGAGGGATGAACGGGCGCCAATGGCCGCAGTTTGAAACCAGGTGATTTAAGTGTAGGTGTGTTTGATGTATACGATAGGAGTGTACGTTATCACAAAAGATATCATACCCCACACCAATTATCTATCTCTCACTGGTGTGTAGTTAATATCAATTTAGAGATGTAAGGGTGAAAGTTCGAGAAGAATAAAAAAAAATATATAAAAATAAACCTCGTGTGCTCAAACGCGTTTGGATACCTAAAATGGGAGTAACAGGCATTCTGGTTTAATCTACGGTGTGTACGAACTTTATTAGAGGGTGGAGACGGTAGAGGGTGGTTTAACAAGAGAGAAAAAAGGAAGAAAAATGTATATACACGAAGAGTCTTTGCAAACTATAATTTATCAGTCACTGATAGCGTGAAATGTGGACAGGGAATTGTTGTATATCGCACATCTGCCTTGTATATACGAGGCGAGGGATGAGAAAAACCCCGATTTTATTTTTAAGTTCGAGCATTACTACGACTATTAAACATTTGGAAAAAAAAACCATTGATACCACCTTTACAAACAATTCGATAACATACGTTAGATCATATTTCATTTTTGTCTGCAACGTTAATATTTTTGAGGACATGCAAAAGCTTTAAAAAAATTTTCAAGATAAATTTATGAAATAGATAATAAAAATGAATCTTATTATAATATGTAAGAATGCATTTATTAGTGCAAAATTGTTTAACAAAAAATGTAGTTTTAAAAGTTTTTTTTTTAATCGGTTGCTAAATAAGATTTTGTACGTGCAATGAAGATAAGAAAGCATCAACTTCGAGTTAATCTTCATTGTTTTCTTTAAGCTTTGAAAAGTCGCCAAGATTAAAAAGTTTACACTTCTTGTATTTTTATGCAATAAGACCATTATTTGATAACGCGATATTCTGATTTTTTTTATATTTAAACTACCAAAATATACCTCTCATTTAGTATGAACGTTCCCAACCCATACTATAGGGTGCAACACAGTATAACAGTATGAAAGAAATCAGTTAATTTTTTTTATTCTTTAAAT
Organism: Sisyra nigra; assembly: GCA_958496155.1. NCBI lineage: Eukaryota > Metazoa > Arthropoda > Insecta > Neuroptera > Sisyridae > Sisyra > Sisyra nigra. The sequence goes on from OY292314.1 coordinate 14,963,986, forward strand.
AAATATGTCATAAACTTGATTCTGTTCTTGATGCATTAAAGTAGATGCTAAATAAATTTAATTGAATTAAAATATCTGAGCACTCAAGCAAAAATCAATGCACAATAACGTGAAAGCCACCATTCTAAAATTTAGAATATTTAACATAGATTTGGTTCAAAATATTTAGAATTTAAATTTCGAACTAAACACAAACTTTAAACATCAATTTATTTTTAAAATACATGATAAAAATAGTGGTCATCGACACAAAAACTAATTGCAAACAAAATGAATTACACTTTTTCAGCGATTTACCATATGGCTAAAAACTTTCAGTGAATGTGAACATTTTATTTTCACCCACCACCCCATGAATATTTATTGTCTTCTAGCACTGTTTGATCTGTAATTTTTAAGAAAATTTGTAATGCTTACAATTTTTATGCATTCTTCGTCACGACCGTTATTACATACGAACGTTGCCAATGTGGCAAGAACGGGTTAAACAAAAATACCGAAGAAAATTATAAAAATTAATGAGAAGATACGCTCATAACTGATGGATTTTTTGATGGATAATCTAGTCACTATCGCAGTACTATATAAAAATGTATAAAAGAGAGAATATCTCCCATGTCAAAGCCACGACGAGTATACTTAAGATTTTTGACTAGACTGTTGAAGCTTTTACCCATATTTTCTAGCATATCAGCGGAAAGGTTATAAATAGTAACTTTAATATTGTTTTTCAATTAAACAAGAATAAAAACGATGTAATCTAGAGACCTCAGAAAGCTTCGCATCTGGAACGTGGCACCATCCTGTTGAAACCATACATTCTCTACATTAAGTGGTTTTCAAATGCACATTGCATTGCAGTCTTGATCTATTGCATGACAGTTACTTAACTCACAAAATGATTTTTCAACTGAACATCACCGTAATCTTTTAGACTTAATCTTAGTGCCACTTCAGGGTGCGCGTATGAAAAAAGCAAATTTCTATGTTGCTCTCGGTATAATTCTTAAGACATCGAATTTTTTTCACTGCTTCTTTAATACCGCGTCTACATTTCTGTCCTTAGTGACAATTGTTCTGTTAACTGAGCTAGCTTATATATTTATATATGAGGCTGAGCTCCTAAAGTTCTTGAGATCCATTGTCTTTTTGTTCAAGGTCTTTTTAGTTCACTGGGGTTGATGGTGTACTTAAAAAGAGGCACTCAGTGATTGTATGTGTCGCTGTTAGTTCACTGTCATACTTGGGGTACTTTTTTGGGGTTGTCTTTTCTAAGAAGTGTCGATGAGAGAAGGCCGTCTGTCCAATCCTTAATCTGATTAAAAGGCATTGATCCGATCGTCAACTTAATATTGAAACAGTCTACCAAATGCTGTCGCGAACCCTAAGTAACGTTGTGGGTGGTATTTTCTATTTCTTGTTCCACCTGTTTTAAACACATTTCCTGAAGTCGTTCTGAATTTGCCGTAGGTGATATTTGCTCTTGTCCGGTCTTGATCATAAGTGGTAGCGCTTTTTGCAGCCTCGTCTGCTTTGATGTTTTCTGATATTCCTTTGTGGCATAGCCTTGGATAGCCAACGATCAAGATGATCAATGACCTTAAAGGTAAAACATTAGAAATTGAAGTACTCAGCAATTTGATTAAGATATTTCGGCTTTACATTTTTTTTTAATTCGGTCGTCGGCTTAACATTGGAACGGTCAAATGGTGTCGCGAACCTTGTTCGAGTACTTTAAACAAGTTATTATCCTGTTAATCAATTAAAACTCTCACTCAAAATCACTTAATGCTGGTAGCTTTTTTTTTATTTGATACATCAACGGTCCAGGTATTTTTCAGTCTCAGTGGAAACATAACTTTTTTTTTGGGCTTTCGAACTCAGTGATTGCTAATAACCCTATAGTAAATTTCGCCTTAAATAACGAAAAAATGTAATTAAGTAATTTATCCTTTAGAGAATAATGTTTTTAAGTTTTTTTTTATTTTTTAATGTCTGAAAAGCTTAGACAAAATCATTTCATTGTAGACACGTCTTGAGAAATTCGTAATGCATACAAAAATGGCGCAACACAGAAAAAGTGATTTATGAAGTGTCGTAATGGGAACGAATATGAGTTTGAAGAATAGATAGCAATCTGGACATCGGTCTGACTTTTATGCCAACGTTTGCAAAATTTTGTTATACGAATAGCAACATCAATATATAACGTTAAAAAAAAATTATTGTTAGATCAGACGGACAGACAAGTTTAACAAATTGGGTTATTTTAGTTATTTCAACTTTTTCTAAACGAACAGTTATTGTACAACATTGACCCAAATTGAAATTAATATCTCAACAAAAATAATTCTTATTTTTATAGCATTTTTTTTATCTTTAAAAACGTTTAAATTGTCTTTTTATGCATTTCGATTTATAAATGTTAGACGCCATAGTACAGGTAGATATTATAAGGATATATTAATAAATATTCTTTAAGAGGTATATGTGGTTAATTGGTATCGATTATAATCCAGAACAGATGATTTACTCTTTTGTAGAATAAACTATAGATAAAAAAAATTTCATGTGTCGATTACAATTAATAAAAAAATAACAAAAATTGCCTTAAAGGCAGATATCAAAATGGCTGGCATCAATGGCTTAAGCCCACGAAGCATTTGCATTAGAAAATAAATTTCGCCTCCAGCAACATTATTTCCAACACCAGCTTTACACAAAACGAATCATAATTACAGTCATCTAGATATATGTAGATAATATAATTCCCAAATCACTTACATTACGAGTACTGTTGAAGGATTAGTTTGGAAATGTAATTTATTTTTGCTGTGATGAGGATCGAAAATAAAAACTACCAAAACTCAAATCATTAAAAAGTTTCGCATCCATGATTCATCAAACGTAGAAATTATAATCAACGGCTGTTGGCTTTTGAATTAGTTTTTAAACTGGTCGCTTACTTTGCGACAAATTTTTCATTCAAATAGCTTTTTGAATTCATTAAGTTAATCTTGAATCCGAACTGACCAACCGAATACCTATACCTATATGTCTGATCCGCCTTGATTATATCACTGAAATACAGAAATAAATTCTTTTTATGTCGATATGAATGATTTGATTTCTTTCATGCTATTTACCTTTTGCGAAAACTTCACTAGAAAGATAAAATGAGGTAAAAGATTTATGATATTTTGAAGTAACATAATATATTTGGACTTATACAAAAATAAGGTTTATATACAACTAGCTGATACCCGCTCGTTTCACTGAGCGTATTTAAATTTAACTGATTGATTAATATATTCCTTACGTCAATGATTCTCAAACTATGTGTCGCACCACACAAATGTGTTGCAAGAGATTCCAAAGTGTGTCGCGAGATATTGATAATAAGAGTAATTTTGAAAAATAAATTTGAATTCTGATTCAATTTTTTCGTCATTTCTTAGAAATTCATACATTGGTGTAAACAGGTGTGTCGCGAAAATTCTTGATTTCCTTTACTGTGTCGTGGGCCAAAAAAGTTTAGGAATCACTGCCCTACCTTCATAGCGAAATATAATAATTCAGATTTAATTTCAGACTGTAGATCCAAAGTAAGTTCATCAAAAGCCTTAAAATAACTTTCCTAGGAATAGATATTAACTATCTCACAGGTTCTATGGAATCGATTTTCAAATGATTTTTGTGTGCTTAATAAAACTTTATGAAATTCATCAAAAATATCTTGCAGGTTTTCTTCTCCTATATCGGAATTTTTAAAAAAAAATTTAATTTTGAAAAATATTTCAATTCTTCACAATTTGTTTCTATTTTCTTAAAGTCATTTTCAATTAATTTTAGTTTCATTTCAAAAATATTTTCAAATTTTTATCACGCGTGCCATCAAAATTTCAAAGCGTGCCAATCTTGGTACGCGTGCCACGCAATTGCGACCACTGTTCTATATGGTTTTAAGTATAAAAAGTACCTGAGTTCCTTTAAGACTTGAAAAACTTTCATACTAAATGTCACTAAAAACCGTTCAGCTATTTTAATAGAATTTAGTAGCTATCCAACAGGAACCATACCGTGTTTAAGATAAACGATGTTCAATATGTTATGATCGGAGATATCTTTAACAAAACTTCATTAAAATTCATTCCCTTAAGTAATTGTTAATTTTTTGAAATTTTTAGTATATATTTTTGAAGTCATTTTTTAACAACAAAGATCATGATGAATGACTGGTCAAAGATATAGTCAATGACTCTAATAGGTAGTGTGCCGTTATATTGACTTTGAGATTTTATCAGGTCGTAATATTGGATTTTTTTGAGAAACTAGCTTTGAAGATACTATAACGTCTGCATTGAGACACACTGTCATCGTTTTTAGCAACTTGGTTGCGCTTCGTCTATCGTTGTACGCTGGATATTGAAAAAGTGAGTGCTTGGCCGATCTTTCGTGGTTGAAGTTATGAAACGAAACCCTTCCTTTTGCTGTCTTGTGAATAACCCCAGATGTGTGTAATTTGTGTGCCCGATACGCAGTTTAGTTATTTTTGATTGGATTTTCTTTTTTTCTGGACAGAGGTTCTGCAATTATGGGCTTGGGTTTGTTGAGATGGATTGTCGCGGTGTGGATCCTTAAGTCTTCTTCAGTTGTTTTGAATTCGGGGTCTATTATTCCATTTGTGGTGGCTGCCTTTGCTTCTTTGTCTGCCAGCTCGTTGCCTTTTATTCCTTGGTGACTTTGTATCCAGACGTATGTTATGGTAGTGCCTTTGTCATTTATTTGTATTGACATATTATTTTAATACGTTTAGTCCTAATTAATATCTTCGACAAAGAACAATAAAAAAATCCAGTGAGTTAAAATAGTTCATTATTAATTTTATTCATATTTATATTATAATATTTAATTTATATTATTCCGGCATAAGAATCAGTATAATATAAGACACTAGAAATTAGCTAGAAAATATAACCCACTAACAATTTAAAAATTCTGTTTTTATCTTTAACGGTGCAGTTTTCAACGTGTCTGTCAGTCAGTTAGCTTAATATCTTATAGAACTATATCAATAGAACTTAAAACTTTAAAATCTAAAGAATAGGGCGAAGATGGAGCGGTTCCAGTTGAAGGCGCTACGTGGTATATCACCAAGCACGATATACATAAGGACCTTAACATGTCGACGATTAGGAGCGAGAAAGTCAGATTCAGTCAAAAGTACCTTACAAGACTGGAGGCACATCCGAACCATCTGGCTGTCAACCTCCTAGAGTCTAGACAACACAGAAGAGCATCAACAGCTGAACCGTTTGTCTTTTCTAGAACTGCCCTACAGGGTTTCATGTACTGTATGAATTACCCCTATGTATGAATTACCCCTACTAAGAAGGTGTGATCCCCCCCCACCTATACATGAATCACATTTGCTTATTGTCCAGGGACAGATTGCGAATACAAGAAAAAAAATTTGATCAGATACGATAATATTAAAAATTTAACTTTTTTGTGAAATTTTGAATACAATGCCATTTTTTAAATTTATTTAAAACCTAATACATTGTAACATATATAATGGCATTTCTGTTATCCTTTTTGTCCGTTACAAACTAGGTTCCAAAAGTGACGGTTAAAATAAATTCTACTGTACACTAAATAGTTTAATTTTCAATGATTTCAATGATGTTTTAAACCGAAGCATTTTATTTATTTGCAGGAAACTATTTGTACTATTTGTTTATATATAAATTATTTTTCTTTAGAAGATCAAAGTAATATAAATTTAATTTATATAACCGCGTGGCAAATTTTCATGAAACAAATACAACTGCACTCTCATAGAAAACAATTAGAAACCCGACAAAGATACCTGGCGTTAATATTCACATATTTTAAACACCTGGATTTTGTGTGCCTTAATAATCAAAACGCAATTACGTAAAGTATTTCGCGACGTGATTATTGATGCGAATGTTCCCACTTGAAGTAGTGGTGCAGATGCACGTTGCACCTTCATACACACAAAGTTCTAGTCAACCCTTAAATAGTCTAGGGTAGTTTTCTAAGGGAATGAACAAACGAGCAAAGTTTTACACGACATCCGGACTCCGGTAAAATCAAAGCAATGTTCGCTTTTAACATTCATATATATGTCGGTAAGACACGACTGACGCGGAAAACGATGTGCGAGGAAAGCGGAATGGAAATTACTTGCTGAAAGTGGAATGGGGGAGGATTTGTCTCTAATAGTGAACAACTGACGGCCATTATCGTTATTATTAATTGTGGGATGAAGCTGGATAGTGATAATGATTGGGTAGATGAAGCATAGAGTTAAAAAAATCTGTTGGTAAGATTCACTTTTAGATAGGCATTATACTTGGTAATTAAATATCATGTTATTTAAAGGTAAATATCTACTTAAGTAATTATCAAAATTTCTATATTATTATATAATTACAAGAGATATCCCGTGAGGGTTATTGTTCTTCATCCCTAAACATTTAATTTTGCCTCGAGAAATTTGATGTCGTGTTTATGAAGTAGTCTTGAGTCCAGGTGGTGGATTCGCTTTACGAGGGTGTTTAGGATAGTCCAGAGTAGAGAATGTCTAGGATTCTTGGGTGTGGTTCAATCTATACATAAATATGATGGAGTAAAAAGAGTAAGACTAAACGGGAGACAATTCTTTATCGAATGGAGTGAGTGCGCGTGTTATCCTTCAATATTGGCGTCTTTTTGCATTTGAAAAAAAAATAAAATAAAAGTATAGCGACTATTTGACGAACACGTTTTCACTCCCTCGATATAATGGCTTTTTAAAATTTCATTGCTTTTTTGCTTGTGTAAGTCACGAAGTCATAAAATTAAAACGAAGAAAATTATCAAAAAGTACAAGGCAGGTAGTAGGTAAGTACACATAGTTCAAAGAAAATGCTTTTTTTGAAATTTTCTCGTAGAATTATTAATTATTATTTTTTTGAGAATTTAATTATACCGAATGAACTCGGGCATTAAATAAATCCGCTTAGCAAATTAATTTAAAAAAAAAAGTAATTTTCCCCTTATTTTCGCCGCGTATTTGTGGTGTCGTACTACAATTATCCTTGGCAAAAGGCGGCGGGTGCATGTGAGAAAGACATTATACTTGCAGTTAGCGCTAGTTTATGATTTTTCCTGATATGTTTTTTAAAGCTTGCCAAGTCCGATTTTTCCGCTTAAATATTATGATTTCACAAAGTGAAAAGTTGTAGTAAGAACGAAAACTGCACTTGAGTTACTCTAATTATTTTTTTTGCGTCAATTATAATTTTTATCCTTAATTGCTGTAGGTTTAAAAGAATATTTTAATTAGAAAATTCTTTCTTTTTTTAATTTTATATATTTTATTATAATTACACAAGTTTTAGTTGTCAACGTTGCAGAGTAAAATCGGGAAAAGTTTCATACGTTCAAAGTGATTTTTTCCCTTTTATATTAAATTCTTGATCACCCGTAATCTTTATTAATGATCAACACATGACCAATATCAATTTTTCTAATTAATCTTCAGTTGATATTTTAACATGATAAATGACGAACATCCACCCATATTTCAATCTAGGTCCACCACTCGTTTTAAAACTATTTACGATCACAATCCCTCAAATTTCCGGGACGCGTCCAAGTTTTACACAACAACTTTTAGCGTGATCATGATGATGACAAGGATAATGTTCTCAACGCTATACACAAATGTGTAATTCCCGGTTGGCAGTGTGCGTGTATACATAAAACCACCCCTAATTTTAGGGTTCACATTTTGCACACAATAAACATTAGTTACATCATTATCTGATTAAGTTTTGGTTATGGTTTTTAGTTAATTATCATGAAAACGTTTTAAATGTCGATGTAATAAAAGTGCGGCTAAACTTAATAGGGAAGCCTTGAAACAAGTTTACTACAGTGAAATGTTAATGTTATTTTAATTATCATTATGATATTCTCATTGAGTTTTTTTTAACTATTCGTGTACTATTATAATTTAATTTTTCTACGTATAAAGTTTTTGAAAAAATAAAATCTGTTATTAATATTAATTTTTAATTTTCTAACTTTTGCCTTTGCTTAATTAGCATATTTTATTCGTTTTTCTTTATCCATTGATTTTTAATTTATATTAAAAAATGTGGAAAAAAACCATATTCCAAATCTTCTCACTATCCACCAAAAGAAAACATGTTAACCTGTACTATAAGGGTAATACATTAAAAGAAGAGTCAGTGTCAACGTATCTTGGAATCTCCTTAGATAAAAAATTATCATGGAAAATACAGATTGAAGAAGCCGCCGCTAAAGGAAAAAAGCGATTCCGAATACTGAAGCGACTTACAGCCACCAAATGGGGAGCCAACTAAGATACACTCCGCACAACCTACCTATCCTATGTGCGACCTGCAATGGAATATGGAAACGAAGTTATGTATACTGCAAGCCAGACACAACTTCAGAAGCTTGATAAAGTTCAGAACGTGGCACTAAGAATCATCACGGGTGGTGCAAAATCAACGCCGATCACAGCAATGCAAATACAAGCTGCTGTCGAACCATTACAGACACGTCGAGAAGTAGCCACATTAAAAACATGGGAACGTATAAAGAGAATGAACCCCGAACAATGGCAACACTATCGCAAAGCTCCAAATAGACTCAAAACGCACACCTCCCCTCTTGCCAAAGCAGAAGAACTAATAAATAAATATAATATAAAGTTAGGTGATCCTGCTCCGGTCAATATAATGAACGATACATATAGCCAACTCCCCCCCGCCGCCGTTCGACTAATGGGTCAAAACTTATCAAAATCATCATATTTGGACATCGAACTACGGTAAGCCTCTCTAGAAACGATCCACTCCATGTACCCAAAGTCAGAATTTCTACACATCTATACAGATGGTTCATCCATTCCAGGATCCGGAAAAACTGGTGCTGGTTACTACAGCGATATATTTGAAGGATGCGCCGCAGTTGGAGAACCTCTCAGCTGTTTTGATGGGGAAGTAGAGGCAGTTTTACTAGCTATATCTAAACTTCACGAAGTTAAGACCTATCATAAAGCTGTTTTCTTCATTGATTCTCAAGCCGCGGTAATAGCATTATCCTCTAACTATCCCACCGATTGCGTTCGTACCAACAAATGTCGAGCCGCCTTGGACAGTTTTGCTAAAACAGGTTGGCACCTGTAACTACAATGGATTCCCAGTCATGTTGGTATCTTGGGAAATGAAAAAGCAGACGAGCTCGTAAAGTCTGGCACTGCTCTAAATCAACCGCCAACACTTATGTCTTTAACATAAGCTCAGAGCCACATTGCAAGCACTGTCAACTGGCATTCCTACAATATTCAAAAAAATGAAGCGCAAGGAAAAAAATGGGAATCCTTACTGGAATCTCCTATCTCACAACTTCTCCCCCGTCAAAAGTCAGTCGCAGTTTTCTGAACTACCACGGGGCACGACTACCTATGCGAACACTTGCACCGTATTGGAATCCTACCGACTCCAATCTGTTCCCTCTGCAATGGAGAACCCAAGAATGCTATGCATCTTGGCAATAGTCCTGCACTTGCAGACGTCAGAGAGAACAACGAAAACAACCAAAACCAACTAATCTCCAACCTCTATTGGACGGCGCGGCTCCGAATGACAGAAATTTCAAGCGTGGGCGTTGGATAAGAAGAAGAAGGAGAAGAAGGTTTAAGCCCACAAAAAAGTTATTTCTTAGTTTTAGTTACAGAAAAAATATAAATTAAAGTAATTGTAGGAAAGGCTTGAAAAAATATTCAAACTTATAAAGCTTTCGACCTTTTATTTATAATTTGGTGAAATAATGCGACATGTTTTTATCAACCAGTAAACAGGAAAACATAAACCGGTTATTTCGAAAATCACATTTCCCTATTTCCTCATAAAGATCGGAAATTAACAAAAAACGAACTTTTTGCACTAATTAAATATAAAAAATGAAATTAACTTTCAATAAACATAAAAATTATAAAATCTATGGTTGTGATAAAAAATACAAGTAGATTTTTATCCTTTGGACGTTAAAATAACTTTTAAAGTTTTTTAAATATATTCAAAGTTCTATTTTAGATATTTTTTATATTAACTTACATTATGGAAAATAATTTTAGCAATTACTGTTCTCCTTATGTAGAAAGATGTACACCATTTTGCAAAAATAATAATTAACTATTGGTACATTATTATTTTTAATGTAGATTTTTTTTGAAGTAAGTATTAAATTTAGATTTATCTCCTATTTCAAATATATTTAAGAGGTATAGTTTGTCAACTCAAAAACTATATCGTGTAATCTGATAGTTTGATAGTTTCTGTTTGGTCACAGGTAAAAGTTTGGTGAGGACATCGATCCCTTAGCAAAGCATCTGAAAGTATCAAATTGAATATGCTTTATCACAAAGAAATTTTAAAATGAAAAATCATCTTAATTTATTAACATAATGTGTGTATTACATAATATCGTAAACACGACTGACAGTAATTTTTAAGACAATTCGGAGTACTTCCGTTATGACTCTCTTGATATTTATTTCAAAAAAAGTTACAAAAAAAAAATAAAAATCTTAAACATTGCTTCATCATTTCATTATTCCTATAAAATTATATACGAGTATATAGGTGAGTATTTACTCACATTATTGGTTTAATAAAAATCATTATACCAATTTTAGAAAATTTCTAATGAATATTGCCTTAGGAAAAACCTGGGCACTGGACTAAGGACGGAAGATGGTTTGACAATTTTTTTCCAAAATTAGATTTCGCACCTTTTAAAACATAAAAGTTTTTATGTTTTTATTTTTTGTGGAGTATTAGAAGAAAAGTTAAATTTTAAGTAGTTGAAACTCTAAAGTATATGCAAGTTTATCAAGGGGCGAAAAAATAGAATTTCGAAATTTATCACACATTTAACAGATTTTACAGATTCAGGCTTCATAAGAAGTGTAGATTACATTTAGTTTTAAATAAGCAGAAATTAATCTTTATATATAAAAATCTTGTAATCTTTGTAACTAAACTCCTCCTAAGAAGTTGGACCGATTTTGATGAAATTTTTTGTGTGTTCAAGTGGATTTGAGAATGGTTTAGATTATCAAGTAGACAATTTTATTTTTTTTTATTCGAGAATAGCTTAGATTAACAGTTACCAATTTGTTTTTTTTTTCATTTTTAAAATTTTTTTCCGGTAGATAGCGCTGAGAACAGATTCAGGAAAATTTCAGTACATTCGTTACTTTTTGGTTCATCAAAACGGTCTAGATTTTTACAGCTTATTTAAAAAAAGTTTGGAATTATTGTATTAAAGAGGTGTGTACCTACAGGACAACGTCTGTCGGGTCCGCTAGTATACATATAAAAGATGTCAGGACACTGTTAAAATGCTCTAAAAAGTCGACTGAGATTCTTTAATACTTATTTATTAATACGTATTTATAATACTATTTTAGTTTAGTGTTGTTGAGTTTTACTACATTTAAAGTAATATTTAAGATCAGTTATAAGTAATAAGAATTATTTTCGAAATTTGGAAGATGTCATAAATCAGTCTATTGCTACCATCACTTCTACTAATTGTTGCCAATATTTTATGTATCCTTACTAATATTATAAATATACAAAATAGAATTTGTTTGTTTGTTAATTGTTACGCTTTCATGAACTGTACTGAAAACTGTACTGTTCCCGTGGGATATGTATATTTTTATTTCCACAGAGAAAAATATTAACATAATTTTTACAATGTGGTAGTTTAGGGGCTCGAGAATGATATAAGTTACTTCTAGGGTTGGAATTATTCAAATTTGTTGGAAAATATTAACATTTTTAATCAGTGATTTTTTGACCTCTGATATCTTTAAAAAGATTGATCTGAAGAACTTTGTTCTGAGTGCTTTGTTTGTAGAGCGTAAAATTTCCTTTAAATTCCTTCTTTCAGATTGTTGTTACGATGACTTGTTCTAAAGTTATGAAAATTAAAAAGTAAAATTAAAACTTTCTGTGTTATTTAAATGGATATTAAAAAAATGGGTTGAGACAACCTCAATATTTGTATTAAGAGCTCGTTTTGATGGCAAGGTTTTTGTCATAATTTATACTATCAATTTTCGTATGTTATACAAAATTTAAGGACAATTTTATGCTCTACAAAAAAAAATCTTTAGAACAAAGTTCTTCAGATCAACAGTTTGAAAAATATGAGATTGTACTAATTATACTGAATGACCACCTTCTTTGACGGTCGCCGCTTGGACTAATATATAAGGAGTAGTTTTTTTACGTAGGTATATTTATATTGTAATTTTTTTTTTTTTTGTTTAAAAATATTTGGTACGCTTCTATATTATTATTTATATACATAAAAACACGTTATTAGTAACATTTAGAATTGTAAGTTATTATATACCATTAAAATGTGTAATATTTTTTAATTAAATTTTCAAAGTAATTTAAAAGTTGCACATTTTGAAATAAATAGCTACCTACTGCATTAGAGACTTAAATAAAACACAGTGGCAATTTTAATAATTATAAATTATTCTTATTGTTGGTAAATACAGACCGAACAAATGCTTTCAACACTAATTTAAACATTTTTATATACCTTTATTATTATCCTCTAGATTCTAGAACAAACAATATCGGCTGGTAAAAGCTATTTCAAGTTATAATCAATTAACTTTTTGTTCGATCAAAAATTTTAAATCATTTTAATATTTTTTTTTTTATAATTTATAATCTAACAACGTTAAGCTAACTGTTATAAACTAAAATAATTTTACTAAGTTTTTTCCCTTAATTTATTATTTGAAAAAAATCATAGACTTAATGTCTTTTTTTTTGCATATAAATTATTCACATGACTAAAACTTTGTTATTTTATCATTTTCTCCATACATAAATTTTATGTTATGCATTTTCTTGACTTATTAAATAAATTTACCTAATTTAAATTCAGTTCTTGTATTCTAGAAGCATTGAAAAAAATGTTCACAGTTCTCAACAACAGAACTTGAAATCGTTTGATCTATGACATAAAATAGTTTGTATTGCACCTCACCCTTTTGATTTCAACAGGAATAATAAAAATTTAGTGTTTTTCATCAAAATAAAACACGCCTCAACTAACTAGAGATAAAATATGGGGTTGTATAAAGGGATGTTATATGCAATAGGAGAGAGATACGATAATCACACCCTAATCTCTTATAAGTCATGCACAATCCAATGTAGATTGCTCATTTGAATAGTAAAATTGAGTTGTTCTAGCTGCTGTTTTATATACAATTAATCCAATTTGATTAGGTAAAAATAATGCGTGGTAAAAGAATATAAAATTTAAATTCCAAAGTGAAACCCGAATATTTTTATTGAAAATAATTAAATTAACATTTTATAATTTCAAAATATTGAAAAAAGAGATCAAAAATAATCTGTGGAATTAATTAAAATTTAATAGTTTTAAACTTTGAACAGTTGTCATAAAGAAATTTAAAAATAACCATTAATACATTGATTATAAAATAATATATATCAGGTATTTAAAAAATTAGGAATGGGAACTTTTTTCAACAAATACCGATATTATGATTGGTTTTGACACGACCCTTTCATTTCAGAATCCGAGTATAAAAAAAAGTATTTATGTTATTTATATTTCATTGAAATAAAAGTCGTGTTAATTTAATTTTAATATTGAGGGTTAGAAACAAAGTAATTACATGAAAATTTTACAGTCCATAAAGAGTTTTTTGTTGTGTGTGAAAAAAAAAATGTTCCCCTCTGAAAAAAGATTTGTTTCACACATAATAAGAGATGAAGGGTACAATGAAAAATATGACGTATAGACGTGTATTGGGGGTGAAAGGAAAATGTTACATAAATTTCCCTTGTGATAAGCTCAGTTTAGACGACTAATTCCCTATTGTATCAGTTCATTCCTGTAGAACGTATCCACCCTTTTTATTCCTATGTATCACAACTCGGAATCTCCACATCGAAATATTTGAGAGCACCAAGATGATTCTTCTATATCCTATTTATATTTACAGTGAACTCTCAATAAGTCGAACTCGTTGACAACTCGAACAATTTTTCGATCTGGGTTCATCTCTATTTAATCTTCTGAATTTTCATCTCGATGGGTTGAACATTTTTCTTGAAATGTGTCTAGCTTTAGTAGATGAGTTTAACTTCTGAAAGGGCACTTCCGAGAACTCTACATCTCTATGAGTCAAACCCTTAATTGGTATTGCCTCTATAAGTCTAACAGGCATCACCTCTTTAAGTCGCACTTCCAAGCAACATTGACTCTATAAGTCAAAATGCTTATTTAGCTCAATATACTCTCAGATGGCGATTCATCAAGTCAAAAGAATGGGCATTTTCTTGAAATGAATTTTGTTTGACATTTTTGACTTACATGCATCAAACAGCTTGTAAAATCAATAATTGATTTGGTTTTACATGTAAATATCCTTAGTTCACTCAAGTTTGAGTTAATTTTTGGTGTAAATAAGATCAAGTAGCTTGAAAATCAAGTCAAGTAGTGGATTTACACTCTCAGTTTCACTACACAGTTCACTGCACTAAATAGCTGTACAAAAAACTGTATTTAATAAAAAAAACATTATATGTGGCACGTGCCATAGTTTTTTTCAATTTTTCTTTCCTTTTTTTTCAGTTTCATCAGTTCTGTTATAACGTGTAGGATCATACATGATCAGCGAGCATAAGCTGTGAAAATTGAGTTGACGGTACAGCTATGAAAAAACTTGAACTATGAAAATATAATACTTTCAAAAACTGTGCAGTTTTACTCAGTCCATACAGATTATCGTACAGACATGAAATCGGAAAACTGCGCAGTAAAACTTATAGTGTATAAGGCCTTTAACGAATGAAATCAGATTCAATATTGACGATTTCTCGACAAATTTTTCCTGACAAAACGAACTTTCTTCTCGATAGCTCAAACATTTCGAGCCATACTATATAAGTATATGACTGACTGATTTGGCCCGCTTAACATTCAAGTTATTGAGGATAAAATTTAACTTATCCATTGTTTGACTCATTGAGAGATAAAAGTTTGAATATCAAAATGATAGGAAATGATAGGTAGTGAATTTTATTTGATTCGTTCGAATCAACATCAAAGTTCTAGATAGCACTTGTAAGAATAAATAAACAACGCAAACATTTCGACTAATAGAGATGACATCAGAAAGGGATTTGACTCATAGAGTTGGAGATTCCCGAGGGATCTCTTATGAAATTCGGCTACTTATCGGCCCCTAGATACGTCTAATAACTTATACGATCCCTGAGAGTTCGACTTATCGAGAGTTCACTGTAGGTATATAATAAAGGAGCCGATATATTCATATATTTTGCATCATCGTGATATTATTCATGGTTGTTACAGGTCACTAGAGCATTCGTGGGTCCTCAAACAACATCGCCGCCAGACGTTCAGGGGTTGGTGAATGCGACGCTTGCACTTAATTTGGTCGCTGAAAAACGACATTTTCCGGGACCGGGAGCGACCATGGAGCTGCGATGTGTCGCCACGACATATGCGGTGCCGCATCCACCAATGCACACGGCGCACATTATCACCCTTAAGGGGACGCACGCTAGTCATTTACACAATCAAAAGTTAGAATGGCCAAGTTTCAGTCGAGCAGGTAACTGTCATAATTAATTCAATTTTCCCATCTTTTTAATTTTTCTCATTTCCACATTGTTTTAGGAAATCCACCTCAATTCTTCGGATCAAAAAACTATCTCAAATCAATTATTAATACAACGATATCTTTATCAATACTTCTCATCATTTTCCGTTAATTTCTTTTCTCAATTCTACCTACGTTCCCCTTTTGACTTCTAACACATAGTCACATGCATACATGTTACATTAATTATATCACTCCCGAGTATATCCCAAAATACAAATATTCAAAACATAATTTACAATACACACATAGTTTAATGTAATTAATATCATGTTTATTTACTAAATATTAATTGGAACTGGTTATAATAATAATAGTAATGATTAATAATCAGTAATAATTTGCATAATTTAACACTAAAAAAGTGACAATTTATGTAACACATCATACCCTGTATCTGTGTAACGCATGAGAAAAAAATATTTTCGATAATGTCAAAGTATGGATGAATGAGATTAGTTAAATTTATATGAATGGTTAATGATTGGATTTTTCGTTTTTATTTCACGGTATAAATGTCTAAATTCATGAGCGTTAAATAAGTTAATTAATACTAAATATTATTATAATACTATAATATATATAATATTGATAAAGATAAATATTGATTGTAATAATAACTGATAATGATTATATTATTTGACGAGATTACCATAAATTTAATATCGATAATAGAGAAACAGTACGTGGATTTGATTATAGTGATAGGAACGAGGAATTATTGAAACCGTTCAAGTTAAATGTTGATTTGACGTTCTGACTGTAAATTCTCGAGATAAGTCAAATCATAATCAATACTCGAATTGATCTAAGCTTTGTTATATCAAGAGTACGCCATAGTTAATCTGAATGATAACGACAAAGCTCCTGTTTGCTGTCATATTATGAAGTAAAACTAAAGAAATAAACTTAACTCGAAATAAATAAATAAAATATATTAAAATATGATCAGTGTGTGTTGTTATAGGATATTAAATTATTTAATAGATATTAAAAATATTTATATACCAACATAAAGTATATCATAAATACACAAAAAATAAAATATTTTATTTTCAACCTTTCCGAGGAAAAATAATGGAAATTTGGAAACGAAAGAAAAAACGAGAACTCCTTTATAAGCTTTCTTGCCTCTTGAGTCTTACCAATTTTTTTTTCTCCACTGATGGATATTTGTGAACTGGAGCAATTTAAATCTAAAAACAACAAACTTATTTGAATAAAAAGAAAATATTAGAACACAACCAAAAAGTCAATATTTAAGTAAAAAATTAATACCGTCTATTTGTTTCAAAATACAAAACTATAAGAAAGTATATCTAGATGTAAGTACATATAGAAATTATATATAAATATATACTATATACATAATGTAATATATTTTTATTAATTTATTGCATTTCATTGCATAAGCTCTTCACAGAATTATTCGACATAATTAATGTTACTATATTAATATATATCACATTGTTTTCATTGTTGAACAATTGAATGTAACTAGAAAAAATTATAATATATATTATTATATATAAAATTTGGCACCACTTTCAATTAATTTAAGTAATGCGAACAACA
Source organism: Sisyra nigra (assembly GCA_958496155.1). NCBI lineage: Eukaryota > Metazoa > Arthropoda > Insecta > Neuroptera > Sisyridae > Sisyra > Sisyra nigra. The sequence continues at coordinate 14,981,369 of OY292314.1, forward strand.
TTCATATTAAACTCAATATTTGATCAAAGAATGTGACTATTGATATCTTTAATATTTTGTATGTATGGTTGTGAAAATTGACTACTTGAATACTGCTAAATAACACCGGAAAACATTCAGTTTGTTTGATAGTACAAACTAAGAAATAAGATTAAGAACTAATATTAAACTAAGGGTCTCAAACTGGTATGGTTAGTTAAAAAATAAAAATTAAACTCAAACTCAACAGGAATAATTTGAAATATTTAAATTTTATGTACTATCATCGAATATTAATAATAATTGGGATATTTATATTGAAATTAATGCAAGGAACAAATGATGATAAGGTCTTAAGGGCTTTTAATATTAATAACCAGCTGATTACACAAAGGTTGTTTGGCACTCGGGCGTTTTATTAATAGCTGCAACTACTCCAATCATCATTGAGATTGCCATCTGTTTTCCATGAGTAAAATACAAAGGATAAATGGAAACCAGTTAAAAGAAGTAGTGAAAACATAATAATCAAGGTTTTAAGAAAAAGTTGTCTACCGTGTCAAAAAGTATTGAAATGTTTTAATTCTACTTCAAACGTATCCAATTACCAATCATAAAATCTAAATTTAATAGTTCAATACTGATTAAATAATGACATGTTGTGACTAAAGTGATCAATTATTATGCATCCACAATTAATTTTTTTTTCAATAGAAATTTTGATTACGAAAATTTACAAAATTTGATAAATATGAAATAATTCTGTGGTCTTATAACCGTTTTCTACTGTAAATATTTCAATCTAGGTCAATTCATTCTATCACATTAGATTTGTTCCAATCGTCCTTCTGGTGATGTTCAAACACTGACAAACAGACAAAGAGCAAGACAACATTGACCAAGAGGCAATAGTGAACGAAGAACATAAAGTGACAAGTTTGCTTGAGTTACAAACCGGTTAACCAATGCTTAAACACCTCCAAATCAGTGTCGATATAAGCGATTGTCACGAAAAAGTACGTACATAGCTCGACTCTTGACCTAATACGGTCGAGCGGTTGTAAGGTGAAACATTTTTTCACTGATTCTTGTCTCTTTGTCAATGTGTCTTGCTCTTTGTCTGTCTATCAGTGTTTAAACATTAACATATCTGGTCGTATGGAATAAACCTATAATGTGGTGCCGCGGTTATTGAGCCGCGGACTGTTCTACCGAACGACATTTCAACCGGTCGACAGTTCTACCGCAAGATAATTCAACCGATGACAGCTTGGCCACATTTTCCAAATAAATTCAACCGTTTTCTTAATATTACTTTCTTTACAATTGTCCTAATAAATTATTATTATTAGGTGTTATCATGGTGATTCTATTGTTACCAAAATAATTCGCTTGGTTTTCGAGAAAATGGGATTTTAGTAGCACGACCCCAATGTTATTTTTATGGGAGATAAATTTGGTGAATGCGATCAGAACTACGAAGTTTTGATACTCAGTCCCGGATTTACGATTTATTCGAACCAGGGCAGAAACTTGATAGCGGTGCCCCCTCTCTTCAACGTTTGAGAGAAATTGTTTAAAAAAACTTTAAAATACATATATTGAGGGTGGCAATTTTGTGATCGGGCGGTGAAAATAAAACCCTTTGATAAATTTGCCTTCTTTATTATAATACCTTTTAGTTAATAACTGTTATATTTGAAATTGTTATTGTATTGTTGGCTGTTGACGCCTGCTTATAACTATCTTCAAAGCGGGCCTCGAGGGTGCAGCCCCGACAGAGGTTTGGGGCAGAGCTCCACAAAATAAAAAGTAATCCATCCCAACTAATTTTTAAAGAGAAAATAGCAAGTTAGGTGTGTTACCTTTGTGTTGTTTTTTAATCAAATTTGACGTCTTTGATGACACTTTTAAAATTCGATATGATATCTCAAAAACTAAGCAAAAGCTCGACAAATTTTATCCTTCTTTTCGATTTATTTTTACAAGATCTATAAAAATCCGTCAATTTACGATTTATTAATTCTTCAATATTGTATGATCTAATGATAATACGGTTAAAGTGGCATCGATTGAATTATCTTGCGGTGAAACTGTCGTTAATTGAATTATTATCCGCGGTTGAGAAGTTAAAGAACCACATTTTGTATTTCATAATTAACAAAAATAAATAAAGAAAACGATTAAAAACTGCAATTATTGACAAAAATCAGATTTCGGAAATTGATATTTCTAAGTTGCCTACGACTTTTTTTCCGTGTGAAAAGAAAAAGTAATACACACTTAAAGTAGTATTTTGTTGAAATCACAGTAGGTCCAAACTGGGAGTTAAAAAAAGTTTGGGAATTTTATCGACTTTTTAAACGCTTAACACAAAAATCCTACAATCAGCGAGCATTTTATTTCTCTTATCGATAGTATATCGCACCCATATTGTGAGTACTGGAAAGGATTTAAAAATCATTAAAATTCAAGATGAGAAACAAAATGAAAATGTTTTCAATTACTCAGACAGGAGTATATAGGTGGTGTCTCACAACAGATACCATCCAATCGCCCATTAAATATTTTACACAATTTTTCGAATGAAAACACTTAAATTGCAAAGATTTGTAAACATCAAGTGCTAATAAAAGTGATTATTTCTTAGTTACTATAAAAGTTCACACAAACTTCACTTTTAATAGGTAACTATTTACATAATCATACATACAGTATATTAACGTAGTCACACTCAAAATGAAATTGACATAAAATTTTTAAAAAAATGTTGTGAATATTAAAAAAAATTAATTTTTTCTAGATAATATAATTCTATATACTTACATAATATATTAACTGTTAGATAGAAAAATAAAACTAAAAAATATATATATTAAAAAGAATAAGATATAAAAAGTATTGTAATTCAAAAAAGACAGAAAAAAGTTCTAACAATTAAGAAAAATGATTTATTCATATACTTACTATGAAAAATATTAACAAAAAAAGAAATGTGTAAATATTTTTTTTTCTTCTTTTTCCATTTGTAAAATCGGTTGCAACTTTATAAGAAAAGTTTAATTTAAAATTTGAGACTTTCGGTTAATATAATTTAATGTTTACCGCTATAAAGTTAAAGAACATTTCTACTTTTGTAGATTTTGTAATTCAATTCGTGTCCCGTACAAATACAGAAACTGTTTTCTTTCCCCCTTTTACCCGATTATTCTAATTACTCCACAAACAAGTCGTTCTAATAATTTGGCCACCGTTAAAATATGCTCAAATTATCCCGGTTTGCAACCGCATTTTTACATTAAATAGGTGGTACAAACGCCTATATGTATAATTAACATTGCACCAAACTTACCATGAGACTAATTCGTTCCTAAATAATTAAACGTCGCGTTTCTCAATTTCCTCGTCTCTCACCTGATGCAGTGTCGCTCGTCTTTGATAAGATTTCACCGCATTAATTACAGACACAAAAGTCAAATAAAACTGAACCCGAAATTTATGAAACGGCCATGGAAGTACGATAGCTGATACCATCGTCGTCTATCATTTATTTTCCTTCGAGCTTTCCTTATCTGTAATAAAATTGTTGAAATATAACGTCCTAAACGTAACGCATTTTCTTACAATCTTTCTTTGTTCAACGCGCCCTTTTTACATGTGAGATACAAGCGAGATAAGACCAGTGGAAAATCTTGAATATTCAAGAAAATTTTTGGTACGAATACAAAAGAGATAGTGAAGCAATTGGATGTAGAACGACGAGGGTGTGTTCTCGTGCGCCTCGTCTATTGTTTGTGCGTGGAAAAGTAACGGAGTTTATCTTAACAAACGTTACAAGAATAAGAAATTAGTCATTTGAATAATCTTCTATTTATATAATGGTAGGAATGGTACATACAAAGCTCATCCTATACTCAAACCCTGAAGTTTGCTACAACCTCATTTCAACCTCATCCGTTTCCCGTACATGTCGACCATGTATTAGTACGTGTGAACAAAATCTTACAAACGATCCACGCTCGTTTCTTGCTACAAAAATTTACCCACCCCCATCTTCTCTATAGTTGCATCTTGTCTATGCATTTTCTTCATTTTCATAGCAGTGGCGGGTCATTTATGGAGACAAGGGAGGTTGTCCTTTTTCAAACAAAAATTAGTCAAAGATAACCATTTTAGCTTAAAAAAATTAAATTTTAAAAATTATTGAGTGCATTAGTATGGCATCGCAATCTCGCAGGAAAATGCACTTTTCTAGAATAAAAATAAAATTATAACAAAATGAAAAACCACCTTTAAAATAAATAAAAAATCTTTAACAAAAAATGCACTAAAAAGTAACAAATTAATAACGTATCCTTGCAGTGTCTACAACTTACAAATTATTAAGATGATAAACACCAAATCCAAAAATAACAATAGTTGTACATTATATCATCCTAATAATTTGTACGTTGTAGACACTGCAAGGATACGTTATTAATTTGTTACTTTTTAGTGCATTTTTTGTTAAAGATTTTTTATTTATTTTAAAGGTGGTTTTTCATTTTGTTATAATTTAATTTATTTCTCGATTTTTAGTGATCTGAAATTTGATAACTGATTTAATTTCTTTAAAATTGGGTAAACCTACTAAACGCGCTGCTCATATGAGGCAGTGGCGTTAAATGTTAAAAGTTACTACATCATCCTTTTTGCCCTTAAGGGTTGAAATTTCTTGCTTTTAAATTTAATGATAAAACTAAGTGGAATACTCTTTCCAATAAAAAAAAAAATCATCAAAATCCGATGATTCGGTTAAACGTCATTGTTTCATCCCCTATTTTCATCCTTAGGGGGTGGATTTTTTTCTTCAAATTGAAATGTGAATAATTTAAAGGTACGATGTACGTAATAGAAACAAATTATCGAAATCGGGTTAGCCAGGAAAAATTTATTATTTCATCCCTATTTTTAATCCCTTATGAGTAGAGTTTTATTATAAAAAATGGATATGAGATTAATTTAAAATTATGTTTTGGACTACACGGAATGCACCAGCTTTCAAATAAAAAAGAATCATCAAAATCGGATTACCCAATCAAAAGTTCTGAGGTAACAAACATAAAAAAAATACAGCAAAACAGTCGAATTGAGAACCTCCTTTTTAAATCGGTTAAAAAAACATTCATCTAGAATAATATACCATTGTAAATAGACAAAAAAAAAATTAAAAGTGGATGAGCAGTATAGAAGATTATCCCCAACATTCTTACTTATAAGTATTGTCCATTTATAATTTTAATATAGATAGCTAATGTCCTTCTCCTATCAAAAACTTTATTTTAACCTTTTAATGCTAAATATTTTTATGTGTTGATCTGATATATAAAAAAAGCATTTCATAACATTTTCTCTCCCCTAAAGTTTTTGTCACGAGCCGCCACTGGTTCATAGAATGATAAAATGTATATCACAGTTCCTGCCTAAATAGATACAAGAAGAACATTGTAGGTGTTTTTGGGGATATTTCTTCTACTATATTTGTACGAATTAATTATTGTACGGAAAGTTTATGTGACAAATTATTCTTCCTCTTTGTTGCTTGCCATTGCCTTTTGTGGTATGGTGTCCATGTTTTCTTATTCTTGTTTTAGTATCATTATCATGTAGAAAAAGAGAGGGTGAAAGGGTTAGGAGAAAGGGTCGTCGTATCTCGTGTACAAGTTTTGTAATAAACTTGGATGTAATTAATATAATTAGTAATGTTTGTTTTATTAAACGTGACTAGAAAGATTGAGAATGATGATAGGACTGCGGACGAATAAAGAAAGAACGCTCGATAAGCGTTCAGCTTAAAGCGACGAGGATGACGACAAAGTCCTACTGGTTCAATTCGAGCTCGTGTTTTTCTCCACATCCTAACTGTGGGATGAAAAAAGTATTTCGGGAATTCAGGTACGGGAAATAAATCATTTAGAATATCTGATTTGTTCTTGTTACAGAAGAAAATTCCTCTCTGAACGTGGCGAATAAAAACCACTGTCTTAGTCGATTTTCAATGTTCCTTAATTGGAATTGAAAAAGTGAAATTTTTCAATTATCGTAGAACAAACTTTTCCTAGAAAATTTCATTTTATCGAATTAAACGTAAATCGTTCGTGTATCGTCTCGTTTATATGAAGAAAAGTAGTGTGAAAATGAGCGCTTGTCGCGCCAGAAGGTGTCTGGCAACAGTATGGGTTCCCTCGTTTCCGGTCCGGAATATAAAGATTACAAGTTTTACAATTTTCATTGAAATACACAAAGAGTCTAATCTATCAATGTCCCATTAAAATACAATAGGGACAGGAATGAGGAGGGAAAAAAAATTTTCAATCGCAAGTACGCACACGACGGAGATCGTAGTTTCTTAGAAAACTTTCAACGACATTGATGTATATTCCTAGTTGAAGAGGGGGGGGGGGTTATTTCCACTTTTGTTTTTTTTTTCATCTGACCATATTGTAAATGATATATTAATATTTCCTTGGAAAATTGATCTAAGTAGATTTGTAATTTAAAAACATTTTTCTTATGTAATAAGATTTTTTTTTGTTGATAGGTACGAATTAGTCTCAAGGTACATTTTTTGTAATTATATTTCTATATTAAAAAAATGTAAGTGATATTAATTGTAAAAATTCTTCATCAGTTTGAGAAAATAAATCACAATTTATTCTCAATAAATATTTTTGTCGTGTATTTTTCTTCATTGTTTTTTTTTAAGACAGGAATCACTCAGGCGGTATGATTAATGGAAATTGTGCTGAAACAGGTAAAGCTATTTATTTTTTTAACAATAAAAATACATTTTCAGATATTAATTTTTCCATACAATTTATTATCATCTACCTCCATAATATTTATTTAATCGAAAATTATGAAACTAACGATTCATACCAAGTAATCAGAATTATGAACATATCTCATTTAAGTTTATAAGAATTAAAATCGTTAAATTTTTAATCTTAAAATCGACAATTTAACGTTAATTATTCGTTTAAGTTTAATGTTTATGGAATTCAATCGTTCTTATAACTGCAAAATTAAAATTAAAAAACTTTAAGTTATATGAAAATTTTAGAGCCGTTCTTTATCACGAATTTTACTCCAAAATCGACACGAACAGATTCAATACCGCTTTTTGAGGATTATCTACTTGACAGTTATTGTTATTTGTTAAGTAAAATAACGTATGCATTCCTTGTAGTGGCTATTTTGGCTATCAATTGTGATGTAAACGTAATTTGAAACTCAAATAAAATGATTATCTAAAAATTACTGACTATAACAATGTACAATTAAATGGTTATAGTTTTTATCAAATAAAATTGTTAGCAAGGCCGCTTGAGCTTAAATTTCTTATCCAAATCAACGAATGGTCGTAATTATTGTTTTTTTTAAATTTTTAAGTCGAGTATTAGTAATTTAGTCCATTTTTTGAAGCAAACATAGATTTTCATTTTATAAAACTTCTGTTAGTATTTGATGCAAATAGTTTGGTTCCTTTAATTCAGGACACTAACTATTATATATGTAATTCAATCGTTATCTCGATTTCAAAAAAAAAAAAAAAATTGAATGTCCACCTTTGATATGAACGGCCTCAATTTAATAAAAATATTATTGTAATAAGTATAGAGTTCTATAAAGTCTATAAAGAAGGTAACATTTGACACATCCCAGAGAACCCAAAACGTCCATTTGGGTAACAGTTTTGTAAAGTTGTATAGTAGAGTAAAGTTGCATAGCAGAAGAATGTTACGTAACTGTTACAGAACTGTTACATAGTTGAACGTTTCGTACTCACTGTGGTATACCTAGTATCTAGTTTTACTCTTGTAAATAAATAAAATTATAGTGGTCTGCCGTTGTGCGCTAGTAATGCAAAAACTAGTGAATAGATTTAATTTATTTTTCTGTTTTGCTTCTTAGATACTTGGCATTTATCTAAAAAATTATCACGATATTTTCATTTAATACAAAGTTCTTGAAGTTTTAGGAAATTACGATGTTTAGAAGCACTACGCGTTGAGCGATATGTGTTTTCTTGCCGTGAAAGAGTGGGGCAAGCGGTGTGATGCGCATGCGCAGGAGAGGAAAAGTCTCTCCTATCTCTGTCTCTTGATTAAGAACTGCTCAGTAAAAAATTAATATAACATAATATTTTTTAATTCTATTTTTGCAGTTTTTGTATATTTAATAATATTAATTTTTATTTTATTATACATTATTATTAAGTGCAAAGACAAAATAAAATATAACTTAAACGTTTACAACCGTTAGAATAACTAAATTACATTTCAACACTTCCCCGTATTATTATTTTTTCCAATGTATTTTTGCTATCAATTTTTTTCAATGTTTGCTCTTGAAAATAAAATAATATTATTAATATAATAAACTACGGAGAAAAAGTCGCGGGTATCAACTAGTATTTTATAAAACTTTTCATCAAATACCTAAATATAATAAATCAGTATTTCAATTGGCTTCGCACTGTTCCCATTTTTCAGTTGGTGTTCTTCAATTCTCTAAAAATATTTTCACAATTTGGTGAACTAACTTTGAAATCTGACCTTTATATCAAGATATTTGTTACTCTGTAAAGTGTACGGCTCCGAGGAATAACTAATATGTTATATGTTTTTATGTCAAAATAGCTGAGAGGAATTTTAATTTTTATATTTTGTAATGAAAGTTTCTATTTTTCAGTCAGTTTCATTTAGCTACGCTCAGTAAAGCGGGCGGACATCAGCTAGTATAAGATATTTTAGGTGCTGTTAAATGTACACAAAAACACATTTTGTGTTTTTTTACATGAATTAAAAACATGATAACATGCAAATATGTTACACTGAATCCCCATCAATGTACCATGTAAAATTCAGCGATCCAAATACTTGTACATTTTATCGCATTTTGGAAAATATTCTATGAATTTTTGTGAAAAATAAAGAAATTCAATTGTGATATTGTTTTATGGAAAATATACATATAATGTCTATGCATCGAATTTAATGCCTTTGCATCGAAAGTTTTGCTTTTAAACTCATTCAGTTGCTTAAATGTGATCGAATTTAATGACAATAAAGTGAATACGTACATCTTCTTAAAGTACACCTACTTTAGCCATACGAATGAAGAACGAAGTCAATTATTTTCAGAATTGTGAACTGGGTGCAGTAGACTTTCAAAATGTATTCTATTTGACCGAGAAAAGCACCTGCTTGGTATTACACTATGTAATTCTGTTATTTAGTATAGGTATGTAAATCGAATTTTAAATTTTAGCTTCAAGTAACCAGATTTTCTATATAGATGCACAAAGCAAGCGCTTCTGGTAATTAGATTAGTCTAAATCTACGTGGTCTCGCAAGCAAATTAAGCAATTTAAAAAGCATTAACCCAAATTGAAAAATCATTCAGTAAAACTAAAAACTATAAATATTTTATTCAAAACTGAATTTATTAATTGGAAGATAAAAATGTTGTTCTCATTGCATTGTTATTATCAACTGAAAAATATTTGACATATGAAATATGTCACATACACAAATAGGAGATATCATGCATCCAAATAAATCAAACTACTTTTTTTTTCTTTTTTTTTTTTTTTTTGATAAAAGTTCAAATCTAAAAACTTTACTTATTTATATACCCACTTTTATTTTAGTTGTCTGCTTAACAAACCCTAGTATAGGTACATATTTTATATTGCAATGAAAAATCAAAAAGTAAAAAGTTCAGAGCTTTATCTTTCATGTGGAATTTATAAAAATGACTAAATTGGCGTTTCAGTTTTTAAAATATGAATTCAAAGTTTTCACGATCTTTAAATTTTATATCTTTTGAATGGAAACTTTTGTTATCTGATGAAAGTTAACTTTGTGTAGAAGTTTTTATTGAGTGCTTCTATTTTAAAATCTCAAAATCAAATGAAAAAAATTTGACTATAGCAATAAGATGAAAACAAAACTTTTATTCCTATTTTTACGTGAAGATAACATTAAATAGGTAAGTTATTAATATTTTTGTAATTAAAAATTAGATTTTAACATATATAACATTGTTAATAATCAGGATTTTAATATTTTTAGTACATCTTATAGGTATATTTGCAGCTAAAGTGTGTGTCAGTTTGTCGCCGATAGTTAATTGGTTTCTTGCGTAACAGACCTTTATTTTGGCGTTCTAAGAGTTGTCTCAAAAGTCTCATAAAATCTCGCCCCCGCGTCTTAAGATTGTCAAAGTCAAAGGTCACAGTACTCCAACCGAACTCATGGCATATTGTCCCTCGTCAAAAGGGACGTAAGGCTCCTAACAAACCTCTATATGAGCCACTGTACCCTAAATTAGCATATCCATAAGATCGATAAAGTCGACACCAACATATGTCGTCTCTGCTGGAAAGCGGTAGAAACGGCGGAACACATTTTGTGCTCATGTGAGGCAGCTTTCAAAAGAAGACTGCAGCATCTCGGAAAGACGGACATGACGCCTAGCGATATAAAAGGCAGCCCCTAGGTAGGGGTCTTTAATCCATACGATCCGATGCAGAAGAAATCCACCATCGATAATGTATGTTACAATCTTATTCATCAGAATCAAAATCGTCAGATGTCATACTGTGGATTTTCTCATGCTATCAGCGTCAAATAAAGATGGTGGGTACTCCGCCCTCTATCTCAAAAACATTTGAGCATATACAAAATTGTTTGGGACAAAAGTTATAAGGAATTTCATCCTTTACAATTTTATAACAAATGTAAATTACATTAAAACCATAAAAACCGAGATATTTGCAAGATACCGATTGTTGTGGTCCTGACAATCTTAAGACGCGGACATATATTTCCAAGACTTTTGAGACAACCCTTTTTTCCGTTCTACGGGTTTCAGGATATTTCTTCCTTTATCACCGCGACCAATGAGGACTATTTTGATGTGACCCTCTGTATTAACTAGGGGAGCATCAGGCCTTTAAAGAAAGTCAGAACCTACTTAGGGGCTGCTATTGCTATCTCGCCAGGCGGCATGTCCTTTAGACAACTCTTAGTACGCCAAAATAAAGGTTTATACAAATTTCCAGCTTATTTTTTCTCAATCCGAGGTTGACCCTCTTTTTTTGATTTAAATGACTGGACTTAAACTTATATATGGCGTATTTTATATTTAACTTATGAAATTTTTGAAATTGCTTATAGGGTACTTTTTTAGGTCTTCTCTTCATAGACAGTGGTTTATTTCTTCAATCCTAATTATTATTTTCTGATTCATTTCGTTCACCATGTGTGAACGAAGTCACGGGTAGTCACTGGTGCAAATATACGAGTGTTTGAAAAAAAAGGTTTTTCATATATTTTTTATATGAATTAAAAAAATTTAATGAATTTCATCATTGATCGTTAGGGCCTTTAATTTTATCTGTTTATTAAAACGTTTATCTAATAATTGATTATACTTAGTACTCATATTTTCTCTGTGAAGGGTAGTAATTATATGTATAGTATCTTTTGGATAGTTTAAAAATATCTTTATCTGATGTTTCTTAAAATTGTTTATTTGGGGTTGAAAATAACTTTAATTGATTTAATCAAATTGTTTATAAATTGTTTAGTTAAGGCAATTACGTTGAAGTCTTAAAATTAAACCGTTTATCTTATTACACCCTTTAATGCGCTTAAAGCAGTATAGTAAAAGTGCTTTATCAAGTTAACGATATTTAATATGAGAGTAAAATTGCAATCCAGAAGACAAATATGCGGCAATATATGGTTTTTGATTGAACACATATTTATCTTTAAAAGGGTAAGCAATTAAGTTAAATGAAAGTCTACAAATCATTTTTATTACGGCAATTCCTTTCTGACTTTCAGGGGTTGGATTTTTTCCCATACATTTAATGTGTCCTTTTTCGTTTCAAACTGGGATTGTGCTGGTGTTACGTTTGTTCTTAGGAAAAACAGATTGTGTTTTTCATAAATAAAGGCCTTTAAGAAGAAAAAAAGGCATTAACCGCAATGAAAATTAATGCGAATCAAGCTGAGAGATTTGAAATTTTTTTACTTTGAATGTATCACAAGGATATGTTGAACAGTTTTTTTTTTTTTGTTTGAAGATACACAAAGTATTTATGTGTAAAAGAACCGGAAAAGGAAAATTTTTAAATCATTTTCTCAGCCTTTTGTCATCGAAGCTGTAAGAAAACTGATCTGACTGTAAACCGACAAAGACCACAACGATATTTATTTGATATACAACAACATATTATAGGAAACACAGATACGCGAGACTTCGTCTATTTTATTCCTTCTTCATTCTTATTTTATTCTTTCACAGTGTCTTTTTCCCTTTCGTTTTTGTATGTCGAAACCAAAGTCAATATTACAAGAACGGGCCAACAGAGAAGATATGCGAAATACGAGATAAGAATCTTGATCTTGATTCGTCCTTTTTTAGGTTTTTTTCTAAGCAAATTTCAAGTTTTTTCCCTTATGTTTATAAATGAAATATAAAAATATTATTTTTGCGCACAATCACTTACAGAAACAAACCTCGTTTTTCCAGTTTATTTTTATTTGAATAATTTATTAACATTTTTTGGCGCCTCCATTATTTACATTTTTGTTGCGATGAATATACACAAAAAAGTTTAATTTCGTATCAGTTTCTACCTCTCAGTTTTATTGGTAATCCGATAAAAAAATATATGAAAAAAAATTTGAACGACCAATAAATTTTTCTTTAAGTGGTCGAAAGTAGTCTGGGTCCGGCACTTCCACCATCATCGTGAAAACTTCCTCACCCACCCGTACACGACGTTAAGGACTTCACACAGCCATTAATTTACTTTTTTTCAGTCTTTAAAACTGAAAATTTTACGTTTTATTTTACCTTCAATTCCCGTTTTTTTTCTCTCCTCCCTCATTTTATAAATATAAATTTTTAAATTTCAAACTTCCTCTATTTTATGCGGTCATATTTTTATAAATATATTTTTCCCGTGATTTATGACTCGGTAAAGGATTATCATTTATGTATGTCTCGTGTTATTTAATATATTTATATCCTTTTCCATCCTTAATTTAACGTAATATATTCCATTTTATCTAACCTGTATGGAAAAATGTATGTAATAATGATAATAAAAAATACCTCACTGGGCTTTTCCGTTAAGATAACACCATGGAAAATATTTGCAATATTAATAAAAGAAAACTGAGAGCAATTGTGGGTGTATGCATTTTTTGCTTAATAAAAGCTGACGTTAATCATGGGATGAGGCTGAAAGTGGCTGAACATTTGCACACATGTATTTGAGAAAGTTCGACGAACACTACGTTAATGGTAGGTAGCTCATATAAAGTATAGAGTAAAACCAGGTTCGGACTTAAGAATTTTTCATGGCAGCCACTTTTTGTAATTCCACCTAAAAAGAGGTAAACCTATGCGTTTGTTTTGGCTGAAAAGATGCCTGAAGTATCATTTTTAAGTTTTTCCATATGGAAATTATTTCTGAGTGTATTTTTACCAGAAAAAAATACTAGAGATTCATCAAGTCAAATATTTGGACATTTCATGTAAGGAGTTGAGTGTTATATCAAAATTTTGAAATGTAATACTTAGATAATTCACAAATGCAATATTTGATCGGACTTGATTTATCGTTTGATTTGATTTCAAGCTTTTAGGACAATTAGTTTTTTTTTCAATATGTGTATTTTGAATATTAATTTATCTTTCTATCAATTTAAATTTTTACCTATAAATTATGTTTGGCGAAAATCTCAAAACAACGTTGATTGTTATCTAAAAATGGTATCTACAGAAAATGTTTTACCAGACGAACTTTAAGGATTCATCAAATCAAGTCTCTCGCCCAGTGGTTCTTAGCCTTGTTGGAGATACTGACTCATCAGTTTCATATGTACATTCACCGAACTCTTATAAATTATAAAAATAAATTATGTTTAAATTTAAAGTATAGGTTTAGGACCTATAGGGTGTGTGTCTTGAACTCCGCCGAACTCCTGAGATTGACTCACCGAACCCCTGAGGGTCAATCAAACCCAGGTTAAGAACCACTGCTCTAAACATTTATGTAGTGAGTTGATTGTAATATTTGAACTTTTAAACGAAGTAACTTGGAAATTAAGTGCTGGAAATGACTGATTTTAAAATGCTCGGCAATTTTAAAAGCTATAGTCATATCGTGACTTTTGGTGTTAGTTGTATAATAGTGTAACGTTTTTACGGGTTTTTGGATTTGTGTTTGAATGACGACAATTTATTTTTTTTAACAAATGTTTATTTATTTACACTATTTACACCCGTTAACAATGATTAAGTTCACTGTTACAAAAGTCACAGTCACTAATTGTCACTCACCGTAAAAATTCACTTTATACACTATTAATTTGGCACTGGACTGTTCACAATCTATTTAACACTCACGATTCACGATGTATTTATCACTCGTAGACGATTTATGTATGACTGTCTTAGCTTAGCTTGTCCTGGCTTATATAAGAACTCGGCCATCTTTCCAGAACATTCCTATCCCACTTATTCAGTTGCTAGAACTTTCGATTCTTCCAAAACACAAATACAAATCATCGTGGCAGGTGGTCTCAAAGACTTATCTTCTTGAGAAAGAATGTTCGAGAAGCTTTTTGTTCAGTCGACTACGCCCCGCCTTTAACCATCTTTCACGTTTTGTTGGGATACACAGCGTAAAATTTAGACAAAAGGTCAAAAGCCACGTTTACACGGTTCAACTTCAGTTGATCAACAATTCACAATCTTTTAGACCGTAGTGGGGTAAACGACGCGAGAAGTGAAGCACAAGCGAGTCGAATTGGAAGCAAATTGAGCAGAATTTAAAGAAAACTGACCGGGGTCGACTCGATCAACTTAAACGACAAAATGTTTGACTCAGGCAAACTTTTGTTGATCTAGTCGACCCGGTCAGTTTTCGTTCAATTCTGCTCAATTTGCTTCCAATTCGACTCGCTTGTGCTTCACTTCTCGCGTCGCTTACCCCGCTACGGTCTAAAAGATTGTGAATTGTTGATCAACTGAAGTTGAACCGTGTGAACGCGGCCTAAGACGGTCTAAGGAGGGAAGTCTCAGCCCACACAGTCATAAACCCAACCCCTCAGGCTTCCTAGACTGTGACAATAGTTTGTATAATTATGTATAATATGTTACGAAAATGGTTTATGTCTACAATTATCAGTTGGGTGGGTTTATTTTTGTATGTTTATAATAATATTTATTTTTATTTTTATATTTGATTTATTATTTGTGTGCTCTCCAAGAAGAGCCTTAGGTTCGCCACGACAGTCTCGTCACCTTCAAAGATCCCTGTGAGAGTCCATGGCAGTCTCGATGTATTTCTGGTAGTTTTCAGGGCATCACAGTCGAGTAAAATGTGTCTTACTTGTCAGGTGGTCGTTGCAAAAACGGCATTTTGGTGACGGATTACCTGACAGGAGATATGCGTGAGTCAGACGTGTGATATTTAAATATTACCACTTGACTGGAATTTAACTTTAATCCAACTTTTAAATCAGATAGCTTGAAAATCAAGTCAAGCAGTGCACTCTTAAAAATCACAGTTTTTCCCATTTTTAAAATCATGACTTTTTAATATCAATTACAAGTAATCTTGTTGAATCCGCCAATAATCTCACATTGTACAAAAATTATCTTTCTTTGGAAGTGATAAAAATGTTATCTTTTTGATAGCTTCCTGTGTAAGTAATTTTTAAGATATTTGAAAGATAGCTAAATGATAACTTTGTAGATGTCTCTTTGATAAAAAAAAAAGATAAATTTTTAATTTGGTTACCATAACCCTAACCTTGATCATTCAATTTGAATAATCTCCTAGCAGATCTGCTTTGTTTAGAGTTGATAAATGTAACTAACATGAAAAACAACAAACAACAACAAACTAGAAATATAATTTCTTTCATTATCTGTATATATGTGTGTATGCAGCATGGGTTTTCACATATTAATCAATATTTTGGACTTTTATTTAATTTGTATTCATTGTTTTCATGATCGGTTACATCGGTAATTATTGTAGTAGATTGTAAGACCGAAATAATGGGCTTATGATAAGAACAACGGACAATGAGAGAAAAATACAAAGAAAATGTAAGAGATCGCTTGCATGATCCTACAGTGCATCTAGATCTAAGTAAACGCTCGACTCTAGACGTTAAACTCAATGTAAGAGTGCCGATACCCAAAGATCCGCACAAAATGAAATTGAAGAATAGGCCTGCACTGTGTATTAGATATACGAACGTAATTCCCTCTCTTTCTGTCATTAACAACGTATATCTCCCCCCTCAACTTCCGTTCGCCTCGCTAGATCACACTTTTCGTAACGCTTCTGTAAATCATTCAACAGCTTACTCTCTAACTCCAGCACGTGTAAAGAAGTTATACTTCAATAATTATTTCCACTGAAATTATCCAATCACCTAACCACTTTACCAATAAGGTGGTCCATAGGGTCTATGGGGTTCGATGGGCGTATAGCTATGTTATTATTTATCACTATTTTTAACAAAAATATTTAATAATTTAAATTCTCATATTTCGCTAGAAATACATTGTTATTTATACCTGAAGCGAAAAAAGCTGGAAATGTCTTTGACTGCGTTTTTCTCATAAACAATTCATTAGGGCCTCTTGTTCTTTGTCTGTACCCTTCAATTACTTTGACTAAACTTTCAAATAAATTATGTAGTATGTACTTAATATGTCTAGTAGTAAGCAGAAAAAGCGCAGCTAAAATTCTAGTAAAATAAAAATATTATCACTAATATTATTTATGGCAATAGTTCCATTAATCTGACGTTGGATATCCCGGATCCCCGAGTATTTTTTATTTTTAGAATAATTAAATTCGCTGAAAGACGACAAAGTTGAAGACATAAATATTTGATATGTGAAAGACAATTGTGTCGGGAAATATTAGTCATTGCCATGAGATAAAAAATGTGTCTCGAACCTGATCTTTCGTACACGTTTGATACGGAAATGGAGACAAAAGGAAGAAAGGAATTGGGAAAATGAAAGACGAGAGATATTTTATGTGTATGTACGATGTACGCTAGTCTGCATGTGGATGAATGTCTTTTATTCCTTTAAGAAATATTTCAATCCCATTAATTATCGTCTCGTCTAATATATAACTATATACAATGTTAAGAAGAAATTAACAACATTGAAAGTAATTACAAAAGCTCTAGCCGGGTGATATTCAAGATTTCATGACGCGAAATATTACGATTATTTAAATCACGTTGTTAGCGGAAAATAATTCATTAAATTCAAAATTATTACCCTCTCTCAGAATAGAGCTGCTTGTGCAAATCTGTCAAATCAACAAAAACGGAAAATTTCTTTTTTTTACGTTCTTAAATCTCAGAATTTTTCAAAAAAATAATTTGAAATTCTAGCGGCGTTATATTGAGGGATGATTCATGTCATCTACACAACACCCGATAATGTAATTTCCTTATTTTCCGGTAGAGGAAATAGTCTTGCGACGAAAACGACAAGAGGAATTTTCCACGAGGAAAAATTTTTTCTTTAAAATAAAAAGAACACACACCAACATCAACAAAAAAAAATACAAATAATTTATCATTTTTGATTTTTTTTCTTAGGCGAAATAAAGAAAATCTTTAAATTTCCTGCTAAAGAAAAACGAAATAAAAGTGGTAAGTTTCATTTTATCCATTTACCTTCGCTCGCTTTATTCCGTTTTATCCAAAATAATCATAAAAATGAAGTCGAAATAAATCCCGGGTGTTCCCGTCTCACTTATCCTTATTAGAAAAACACCTACGTGAGAGAATAAATTTTTTTCACATCTAATCCTTTTATCTCTTCTTAAATGACAGTAAAAACAAAAGTTTTCCCAAACAAATTTTTAAATATAAAAATAAAACACATTTTAACATCAAAAGCTTTATGAAATGATGGATTTTCTTTACTCTGATTCTGAATTTTAATTAAAGCTCTATTTCACCATTGTGTGCTTTTTTCACGACAATGACATGCGTCATTGTACGTCTTTTGTTAATAATATTTTTTTTTAATTTGCTCATATTTATAAACCTTACATTTTTATAATAATAATGTATAGTCATATATAATGGAGAGGTATATTGTATATTATCTACATAAAAGAATAGCAGTGAAGCTATACATTGGTACAAATATTATTATTTTATTTATTAAATAAATATCTTAAACTTTGAATTTTTCATTTTTTCTTAATAATTACCTTGTTATTTCAATATTCTAATTTTATTGCCTTTAAAAACCAAATTTATATATTTATTTAAGCTCAAAACTTTCAAAAATTTAATCTTTATGATTATCTTAGTTTTTTTTAAGTACTTTTTAAGTGTTATTAACGCTTTTTGTAGATCGAAAAAATGCTACTAAATATTCGAAAATTTTCATTCAATCAAGTATTTTTGAAACACAACCTAAACTGTGTGAGGATTTTTGATATATAGTTAAACCGGGTTAAATAAAAGTTCAAACGACTGCAATCTTATTTCCCTTATGAAGGACTCTTCACTTAAGCAAATTTCTGACATAGTGAGATACAGAGGTGGCCTTGCTTACTAATAAAGGATTAAAACATTCAAATAAGTCAGTACACATGTACATTTGTCCATTGAAATAAAATGCAATACAAAAAATTAGCTCTTTGAAAGAATCTAGCCCGATAGTCATAAGGAAAGTGCTCCAGGCTGTTTTTGAAAAATGCTTCTGTGCGGCGTTTCCTCTCCATGAAAAACTTATTATCGCACAATTTTAACCCGCTACCCCCACTTGTATTGGAGTTACGGGGGAAACGACCCCAAACTTAATTAGTTTTCTACAAAACTATTAAAGATATTTTAACGAAATTTAAACTGTATGTAGATGCATTAAACGCATAAAATCTGTAAATGATGAATAATAGCAAATTTATTTTGAAGGGTAGTTTTTTACATCAACCCTTAGTGACACCTTTTTTTTAAAATGCAATTAATACGTTTATTGTCCGTCTTTCATTTAATAAAAGTCGCTTTAAGAAATCCATTGTGGCTCACCACCAAAATGAGTTCATCCAGGGGCAGGTTTGAAATAGACAGTATCTAATGAGTCATAGCGCATTTCTCAAATGCATTTATTGCAGTGTGGCTTATATACAATATATACCATAAAATAGTTTTTGTCAAAATATTCGTTTATTGGTTACGGTCCGGTTACTCAACGATTGTCGAGTTGTGGATGCTGGGGAGGTACAATATCAGAGATTTTACCTGGACAGGCGCCTATTGGAGGACCCACATAAAAAAAAACGTCGCAAAGGATAAATTGTTTTACCGTAATCTTCAATGGTTGATCAGGAAGGGGTCGGGTCAGAACCTAGCTTCGAAGATTATGATCGATAAGGCCTTGATAAAACCTATTTGGGCCCAACTGTGGAGTGCTGCTAAAACATTAAGCGTTGAAGTGGTTCAGAGGCAAGAGACTACGGTCCCTTCTACGAGAAGGCCGTTACATCAGAAATAGCATAATTCAACGCCACCTTGGAATAGAAACGGTGGAGAAGTATATTAAACAGTGGGGCAGAAGATATTTAGAAAGAGTAAAAGCTCACCCAAACAGACTGGCTGTTAAAATTACTTCAGAACCTCCATTCAAAACACTAAAGCGCATAGGCCCTAATTAATTTCTAAAGTTATAAATTATTGGAAATTTGACAATTTAAAAAATTAATTAATATTTATATTTTAAATAAGCGATTAATTAAGTTTTCATTAGTTTTAACATTTTCTCAAGCTTTTCCATCTTGACTATGGTCAATGGGGGCTTTTTTATGTTACTTTATTTATTTCTTTATGTTATTATAACATTTTATTTTTATTTTCTTATTTTATTATTATATTTTAGTTTTTAAGAGGTGCAATAATTTAGGCTAGGAGCACTGTGTGCTCAACTCCTAATAATCGGATGAAAAAAATTTTAAAAAGAATTTCGAATTAAGTCAAGTATTGACTCATTGTGAATTAGTACATTTGCAAGTCGAAATGTTCAACAAAATTATTTTCATATAATCTTCAACTACTTGAATTGATGAATCCCTAATTATATTTTTTTATCTGTCTCTAATGAATATTACGCTGGTGCAATGTTTGAGCTTTCTACTTATTTTTAATCTTTTTCATAAGTACCAATGGTTATGAATTTCTATATTAAAAAGTCTCCAATTAAAAAAAAACAATAACACTCAAACACATATTTTTACTTATAATTTAAAAAAAATTAATTCTTAAATTATATATTTACAATTGGATATACAAAAAAGTGATTTCAGTGCTCTTCTATGAGAGTTATTTGAATTTTTTTTGTTAGTTATAAATATTTTTGTCACCCTGTACATAAACTTGGATGAGCTTTCAATAAATTTAAAAATAATTTGAAGTTCAAGAATGTGTAATTTATCTACCTACAGTTAAATATTAAAGCATATCCAGAAATTATCCCGAACTTATGCTAAAGTAGATGAAAATATGTTTTCTATACTAAAAATTGTAAATAACTAAGCATCCGAGAGTTGATCTTGTTGAATCTTCTTACAAAAACTTATTCCAGTTTGAAGTTTGTTATTTCTAGTTATCCTTTCATACTGTGAAAAGTTTGCTTGTCTCAATTGGAAAATTTCAAACAACCACCTATATTATAAATTCATGGCGGGAAAAAGTTTTCTTTTTTTATATTTGCACAGATTTACTTGACATGACAGTTGGAAAAAAGTCTGAAACAAAAATAGAAAGAAGAAAAAAAGTGCCATTCACACACATACACATAACATTCGTATAATCATTGTGTCACATATGGCATTTTTATTTCCATTTGATTGACAAAAACATTTCCAATAAATAAGGCAGCAAAAATTTAATTAATGCTTGAAATTAATCCTCCTATTGACATTTCGGTATTTTTCATAAAATTGATTTTATTTGTTTGCAAAAAACCGGCTGTGTGTGTGTGTATTATCAACACAGGTACATAGAAATAGCAATGCTATGCTTGCATTGAAAAAGTGTAATTCGAGTTCAACGTTTTGTTCAAGCTTATTCTTGTCGACTACACGAAAATAAAATAATACATAAATTCACTTTAAAGACGAAAGACGAAAGAAAACGAACGCAATTGACGTCAAGATTTTTTGGAAAAGCCGTAAAATTGTCATAATACACCTACTCTAACCCTTTGAATATTTTACACGGTCCAAACAACAAGAATTCTTATTTAATATCACATGAAGATTATTTATTATTCTGGTTTATTTTTTATCTGTGTGCCATATTCATATGTTCTATTTTCACCAAGGCAAAAGTTACCTTTGCCAAAAATGTCTGGTGGTTTTTTTCTTGTGTGCTATTTCGCGTACATCCCTTGGCTCATTTTCGTATTTTTCTTCATTTTTCCCCTTTCTTGTTACATATATGGAAATATTATATTCGCTTGTTATATAACTCGACTCACACTGACGGGGGAATGTCTAACGTCTCACAATTCTACATATTTAATTTTATATATTATATAACATGCTTTTTGTTATTTAAACCCAGCGACAAAGGGCTATAAACAGTAAATATAAAAAAGCATAAATTTTCTTGTGTATTTTCATTTACTTCCTACTTCATGTTGCTAAAACGAGCTTCGTAAAATCAAAAATGTATACATATATGGTTTAGCTTTCATATTTTTTTGTAAGTTTTATCATTTTGGAATAGTAAAAGTAAAAATAAATTAAAATCTAAACTACATTAAATTTATTAAAGAACCATTAAATTTCTAATTTAATAATTTATTTTAAAATTAATTTAGAAATAATAATGATTTATCGAATTTATCAACATTATTAACTTACTAAATCTTATCACCCTCAAAATGTAATGAATAATATCAATAGCACCTACAATAAGAAAAAAATATAATACAAATTTAGTCGGTCTATATTAGCTTAGAACCACAAAAAAATAGAGATTTCAAATCTAAATTTTCATTTGATGAAATTGTTGATACTGTGAAACTACGAGAACCAAGATTGTTCATTTTTGCACTTACGAGTGCTGATATTCTAAGAATATCATCTCCAAGAAAAGATGATTTTCTTGATCTTACATACTGAATATGTTATTTATAGATCGAGAAAACAGTCGAGCAAAATAAACAGCTCATCACAAATTGTGCTGATTCTGGTCATAATCTGACCATTTATGTTAAATATCGATTGTTCAGTTATTTTATAAACATTCATAATAGTACAGTCATTTGGTTCTAAATAAGAGGATACCTACCTGAAAAGTATTCCGGGAGATTTAAATTTTTGTAATTTTGGTTATTGGTTGATGTGTTCTTTTCAAATTTTAACTTTTCCACCTTGTATCTATGCTGCTCGTGTCACCATATTGGAAAATGCAAATGGCGCCCAAAATACAGTTTCTTGAAAATATTGTCTTTTTAACTCATTTTATGGCAAAATATTTTTTTACAAAATAAAAGTAAAGAAAATTTCCTACAATTTATGAAATAACCGTTTTTTTCGTAAAATCAACAGTTTCGGCGTACGAGCGAAAAGCGAAAAAATGAGTCAAAAAGGAGTTATTGTCAAGAAACTGTGTTATAAACAGCGTTTTCCAATTTGGTGGCACCAGTGAAAGGAGGTAGCAATGTTGAAATTCGGAAAGAGCACATCAGAATCTATGAAATTCCCAGTTTTCAAAATTCCCGGAAATCATTTCAGGTTAAACTATCTATATTGGACTATAAAACCAAAAATATGCCTTTCAAATTAAATAAATTAACAAATTAAAACAATTAAATTTTACGTGAACGAAATTACAGGGAGCGACTAACTCAAGTAAGTTTATAAATTTAGAAAAGTATTTTAATGAAGTTTTTCCGTTTGTTTTAGTTTTTTCGGTTTTTTCAACAATGACAATAAAACGTTGTCAACTATCCTGTGAGCACACAACATCACTTTACATAAAATGAATGTAAAGTTGCATAACGAAAGAATTTTCACTGGATAAACGATATACTGCTTGTGAGATTAAGAAAATAGTTTTCATTTTTAAGGTTTTTTGAAGTTACACTTCTTTAGGCGCGTTATGAAAAAATGATGATAGTGAAATTTTTAGATGGGCGGCCATCTTAAAACAAAAATTAACAGAATGCAGTTGGTCGCAAAACCACTCGGTTTCTTTTAACTTGACACGCGTAATTTCAATTTTTGTGTAATTTATTTACTTATTTATTTATGTTTATATTTAAATTAAAAATAATACAAATGACACATATTATTAATAAACAAGTTATTAATTTTCTCGAATTTTGCAGTAGCTGTTTTCATACTATTTGGAGTTTAGTGATGAAAATGACGTCTGCATTCCATGCATATTCTTAGTTATCACGAAATCTGGGAATCTGAAATGATTCAACCATCTTAGAATATTAGAATAATAATTTAGTAAAACAAGAATGAATAAGATTAAGACATTTACTTTGAAAAGTAGCTACTTACTTTATTTCGCAATTTCTATGAAGCTTCGTTTTCATGACATGCATGAATTGTTAACCAGAAAAATGATCCTGACAAATTTTATAAACGTCTTGCAGCTTTCTTTGGATATTATTTATTATTATATTATATGAATTAAAATATTATTCTCTTAATTTTATTTGTAATAATTATATCTTGAAATATATGTATTATTATTATTATTATTAGTAAATATTAATTAACAATTTTTTAAAAATTGATTATTTGAATGCAATTAATAAAAACTAATTTTTAATGATGCCAAAGAAGTATAACTTCTCACGCGCGTACATAAGTACACGCAACCACTTTTTTATAAGTGTTTTAAGTCGCTTTAATATCTAAATTGTAAGGTCATATCACAACTGTCTTAACAAAAAAAATTTTTGTAGGTCATAAATCAATAGATCAACTAAACTAACCGCTGTGTCTATAAAATAAATGGACTAGTTGTAAGGTTTAAATAGTCGAATGTTTGCTAAAAGAAGACTCTTTTATTCTAGAAAAGTACCTATATAACATTATCCTCAAAATTTGAAAATTAACTGAAAAATGAAAAAAAATAAATTTTTGACAAGTTTGTGAAAGCGTTAGATTATCTATTTCATATTGATGAATTGATTTAAATAAGGAGCTTATTAAAATCGCAATTTGTAGTACTAAAGACTAACTTTGTATTTTCTTAGTAGTGTCTACTTTACTCGCTATAAATAACTTTTCAATCCTTTCTCCACAAAGCACCAACGTTATTGTTGGAAATTTTGTGTGACTCGCACACGTGTGTCTAATTTTTATTATTTTTGTTCCTTATGGTTTTCTAAGGTTGACCTATTTTGTAAGACCTGTTTCCTTTCTTTCATTTTAGGTTATATTAAAGCTATTGTTAAAATTTTGATGAGCCACACAAAAAAAAATTAAGTGAATCTCATATGGTTCAAAGGTCATGAATACTCATTCCTATTCCACAGAAAAAAAGACATATACTCTACAAACTCATGTACGTCTCAAGTTTATTTATTAAAGAAGCATTGAATATCTTAGTTGAACATCAAAAGTTCAAAGTTAATCTAATTAAAGTAGAATAAATGTTCCTCAAATAGCTTAAAACTTAATCTAGTAGTAGATTCGTAAATCAAATTTGGTTTACAAATTTTTTTTTGCAAATATATTCTGTCTTGTGTCGATTGAAAACTTAATTATAACAAGTATTATTTATTTATTTAAATTAAAATCACTGATTTCATATGTTTTATGGAAAACGGTTATTCTAATCATTTATTCTTACTGTTATTCTTCTTTTTTTGGTCGGATAAAAACGGTAACAAATTTGCATTGTTTGTATTGTATTTATTAAATTAACGCTTCATGTTGTGCAAACTTTTTATTTCTTGCAAATTTATGGAACACGAGAAAAAAAAGAAACATAACATATATGGGCTGCATAACAATAATAACCTCCACCTTTTCTGTAAATGTGGTCGAAGCACAAAAAGTTCATATATGGAAAAAATGGATGAAATGCTGCATACCTTCGAGTTTTATTTATTCGTCACGTTTACACACAGATTAAACGAAACACGTTTATTTAGTTTTCTTTTTACATATGTTTCCTTTAGTCCATCGTGAGTCCTTCCTGTGAAGTCCTTCAAAAAAAAAAAAAAAAGATTTGTTAGAGTGATATTCGTACAGCCCTCAGCACATATAGAAACTTATGAACGCAAACATTCACGATTTCATGTCGGGATGAGAACAAGGAATGTTCAAAAAATGTAAAAATAAGTGGTTTTTGCGACATCGTTTGGTGGAGATTCGTTCATCGTTGGTCTGATCAGGTGAATAGACACAATCATGTTGAATTTGCTGACGCATTATCAATTTTTTCTGCTCTTCTCCGTTTTCGTCTCCGTTGTCCTTCTATTCCTGTCAAAGACTGTGGTGTTGGCATATATATGTAGGTGGATGTGTGTAATGGGAAGAAAAATTCCCTGTGACTATTGTCAAAAAATCACACAAACTACTATCACATGATGGAAAATATTGCCACGCTCACGATTTCTTTCATTGATCAATTTTCCAGGCGTAAGCGATGTTCGCTCCTCACAAAGTTTACGATGGGAAAATCGGATTTTATTCTCTTAACATCTACTATAAACGAAGGTTACTTTGGCCACAAGTGAGAAAAATTAAAAAAAAATTATATACTTTTAAGGTACCATTTTAAAATATCCTATAATAGTTTCAACTAGGAGACAATAGCAAGCAAGTAACAATTATTTTCAATCATTTTTAAACCCACTTATTGCAGAATTTTTGAAAAATTTTGTATATATAAAAATAGGATACGGAGAGAGACCTATAATAGAACAAAAATAACACTTTGTATTTGGATATGATTGTCATAAGACCGGGGTTCCCTTCTTTTCAAATCGTTCTCTTGTTCGGAGTTTACTTTGACTATATCAATATAAAAAAGTAACAGGATATTATGTTGATTTAATTATAAAGATAAAAGACTAAATTTTTTTTTAAGTTTTCCCCCCCAAGTTATTGAAAAAACCTAACCAATTGTCACCAATTAGTGAACAATTAATCAAATTAGGTCCCATTTCAATTTGTTATAGATAAAGTGCCACATGCAACTGATTCAATCTAATGAAATAGCCCAAAATCAGACTGATATTAATTTTAAATTTCCATGAAGTATTTTAAAAAAAAGCCTGAATTAATTTTTACCTCATCGGGGCACCTTAAAGTTGATGGTCAACATGATAAAATATGTGTACTTAATTAAATTTCCATTTATCAGCAATTTGAGATAGGTATATTGATTAGAATTTTACTTTCTTTTACTACTATAATATAGTTAAGGAAGTATTTTAATCAAATCGATTTTTTGAGTTTGAGTTTTCACCGGAAATACATGTTTTGAGGTTCCCTGAGTCTAAAAAAGTGGTTTTTAGAAACATGTCTGTGTGAGACTGCCATATCGTATGGAAAGCTTTATTTTCAATAAACTTGAAATTTTGCCTTCATATTATATCTAGTTGGGCTGCGTAGCTTTTGGTTGAAATCGGTTAACCGCGTAAGCTCCACACGGAAAAAATGTGTTGTAGTTTTAACAACATTCCTTGTTAATTTTACTGCATTAACTAGTATTATATAGGATGACACCACGTATGGTAACGTTTACCAGTCAAGTGTAATTAAAAAACTGTAGTATTATTTACAACACGAACTAGTAAAAATGTAGTTGAATTTTTGGCACTTGCATTTATTTGTCAAAATTATTAGTTATTTTGTACGCGCCGCATGCGAAAACACCAAAATTTGTTAATTGTACAACATTCAGCAGTTGTAACAACTACATATATTTTCTACACTATGGTAGTAAAAAATACTATACGTTAGAGTTGAATACAACACAGTGTGTTATCTAATGTTACATTTGTGGTTATAGTGAACACAAAGTGCAATAAAAATATTACTAGTTTAGTGTTGTAAATTTTACACCACTATTTTTTTCCGTGTACTTTATTTTAGGAGTTTTTGAGCTTTATAATTTTTTTTCGAAAACGGTTTTAACGGTTTTCTTTAAACTTGCTATAGTTCTTAGACGCATTAATGCCTACAACTTTTATTTGAAACTTTCTCCTGGGAAAATTAAAATAAGAATGGTTCTGGGGTTGTGGGTG
The DNA here is from genome assembly GCA_958496155.1 of Sisyra nigra. Taxonomy (NCBI): domain Eukaryota; kingdom Metazoa; phylum Arthropoda; class Insecta; order Neuroptera; family Sisyridae; genus Sisyra; species Sisyra nigra. The sequence goes on from OY292314.1 coordinate 15,008,708, forward strand.
GAAGTTTGTATATACATACATAGCGGCTGTGGGCATTTAGTTCTGTTTTTATAATTATAAAGTGCTTTTAGTTCTTTTTGCCCTTTCTTATGTTTGTGAATAGCAAATATTTGAAAATGATTAAGAACCACTTCTTCTTCTTCAACATAGCTCAAATTTTGCATGTTGGTTAAGTTTCAATAATACTTCATTCTTATATGGCCTAGAATCGACATCCAGTATTAGAACATTCCAACAAAGTAATTACTTAACAGATACGAATTGAAGAATTTTAATAATTACGTAAATTAAATACCGCCTTAATTTAAATATTATCGAAATACATCACTACATGACAAGTCAAATCATAAAGTCTACTTCGTCTTATTATTATTATAACAAGCTTTTATTTAACTTGCCCTGTTTGTTTGTTTAGATCAAATCTTTGAAAATTAATAAGATCCACTTCTTCTTCTTCAACATAGCTCAAATTTTGCATGTTGGTTAAGTTTCAATAATACTTCATTCTTATATGGCCTAGAATCGACATCCAGTATTAGAACATTCCAACAAAGTAATTACTTAACAGATACGAATTGAAGAATTTTAATAATTACGTAAATTAAATACCGCCTTAATTTAAATATTATCGAAATACATCACTACATGACAAGTCAAATCATAAAGTCTACTTCGTCTTATTATTATTATAACAAGCTTTTATTTAACTTGCCCTGTTTGTTTGTTTAGATCAAATCTTTGAAAATTAATAAGATCCACTTCTTGATCTAAGGAGATAATTTTTTTGTTTCTACAAAACTAAAAAATTAAAAATAAATTTAAATTTAAATAAAAACAAGCTTTTATTAAATACTATTTAAAAAAAATACTCTTTGAATTAAGTTAAACCCATTAATTTATAATATTTCAGGTTTTATTTGATATAAAAGCTTGTCACAAAATTTACCTAGTCAAATAAAAAAAGCTTTAATCACATTTTTAGGCAAAATTTTTCATAGAAAATTACATGTCTAATATTTTAAGAAAATGTATATATTTGGTCGTAGGCACTAAAAAAATATTAGTATTAATTTTTTTTAAACTGCACCTCAAATCAAAAAGTAAATATATAATTTGAATTCAGAAAGGATTTCCACTGTGTTAGACAAATATTAAAATTTGAATAATTTATCTTTATGTATTATTATTGGTTTGAAATATCAATTTCAAATAATGTAAAATGATGTTTCTATTCTTCTTTTACCATTTATATTTTCATGCCAACAGTAACAGTGGTTACAATATTGATGTAAAATATCTTGATGTGTAATGGAGCAGGTCAATAGTTAAAGGGTGAAGCATGCAAATTAAAATAAAATGTACCTGTACTTACATAAATTTTGCGATAAGCTTGTACATATCAAATGAAATGTAGGTAATAAATTGATGGATTTGATTTAATTAAAAGTTTTTTTTTTATCATTTAAATTAAACCTTGTGTTTAATTTGAATGCGTAATAAATTAATTTAATAAAAATGTTTCTTTAATTAAGTTTATTTTGGTCTTAATTAGTTATCCCATACATTAACAAGTTGGAAGCAATTTAGCCATAGTACTTACAGGTACGTAACATTGAACTAACTTAAAAACAATAAGGTTTAACCATCCGTAGAAAAAATTAAAAAATCCTTAATTCTATTTAAATTTACAGATGTACTTGCATAAAAAAAAAATTTCCGAAAATGAGCCAAAGTAACTGATGTTTATGATTACCAAAAATGTTATAAAATTTAAGACAATCCGTTTTTTTTACATTGTCGGGATAAAGTAGTTCGTTTCGGGTAATAAGGGATGAAGTGATGATTCCCAACGACGCTTGTTTATTACAAACGAGATGACCAAGCGACGTCGTTATCTTCGATGCACCACTACCGGCTCGAGTCCCGGACTTTTCCGGAAGTGGCAGCCACACGGACTTGGTCTGTTCGTATAAGGCATGACGTTTATCAGCTGTCCCTGGAGAGGTCACCATCCTGACAAGACAACACACGGGATTACACTACTTTATTGTTTTTACTCAACCGCCACAAAACTAACCGCTCCCATTTTTATCCCTTAACGTCGTCTTAGCACATTTTTTTTTCCTCTTGCTGGTCCGTCGTCTCTAATTGCTTTTCGTAACAAGAACGAGCCATTTTAGCCACTCATATAAAACTTTAGATTTATTCGAAATTTTCCGTTTATACCTGCTCCCAACGGCAACGACTTAAACTGTCATCAGCTTGAAAAATTTAATTAAGCTCAATTTCAAATCCAATTTTTCCTCTAGACCGACAAGTTTTAATACGTTATTTCCCTGCGATCAATTTTTATTTCCAATAAGCGATAATTTTCGTTTAAAAGTGATCATTCGAGTCCCCGTTACCGAGAGAAACAGAATATATTTATCATCCGGATTGAAGAAGAGAGAAAAAGTATCTCATGTACCCTGATGATTATTATTATCGCTATCATCCCGTTTAGAACGATCGGGTCCTGTGATCAGCCGCCTCCGGACATTTTCACTCTACCATGCTGTGATTGCTCTATAAACGAAGGGATTCCGTCAGGATATGGGATGATGAAAACACTTTTACTTCTCCATTCCAACACCGTCGCCTAGTCGTAATAGATGTATCAATCGCCCGGCTTCCAAAGTAACCTCCTATTGGATTACAGTTCAATTCCTGTATCCTGATATCAGAACCAAATGGTAGACGATGATACCAATAAAGCGGGGAGAGAAATCGAGCTGATATGACAGGAATGGGTCGGTCCCCGAATCGGATATCACAGAGGCGTTAAGCTGGTCCTTCCGCCAATTCATGATCCCAGTGCCTCTCTCACACCAATCGATCTGTTTTCAGATTTTTGTTAATAGAAAATAGTAAATTTTACGACGAGAAATACGACAAAGAAGGAAACAAAACCAATATGCAACCAACAAAAATGGAATACGGAAAAAGTTTTTTTTTCCCCGTAATTCACCCTAAACTTACAAACGACCTTTTGAAACGCTTCATTGAATATTTCTACTATTAATTTTCACTTGTCATACATATATAAGACCGCACAAATTCGATTTTTGTTCCTTTTTGTTCCTATTAACACCCCATTTGCTTTACTCTTATTCAAATAAATATTTACCGCAAAGAAAATTCACGCTCAAGCTGATATAAAAAAATTCCTCATATATTGAGGCTTTGATAATTTTCCAACTTTGGCCAGACAAATCTTTATCCCATATTTCCTTTTGTTTCCGTCTTTTTAATGTTTTAGTCATTGACTTCATTAAATATTCATTTTTCTCTCACTTGAAATGGGGATGAGTAAGAAGAAAAAGTTTGTCTGACCAATTTTCCTTTTTAAGGAAAGAAAAAAAACCGGAATGAATTGATTTTTCGTATACGTGAATATTTATTATTAAATTTTTTAAGTTTCCCTGGAAAAGTTTTTCTTTTTTTTTATTTGAATAGGACATTAAAAATAAAAATAACCTTTTTTATTTTTAACTTATTTAATACTTTTATTAAAGTATTTTATCTTTTATTTTCCCAATAATTTTTTTATTTCTTCATTGGGCAAAAAAAATTAAACTCACACAATTTTCACAGGAAATATATATAGGTACATACTACTATAATATACATCGAGTCGAATATTTGAATTTGAGCTTTCACCGGAAAACTCAAACTTTATTGAACGATTGAACATTACAGTTGTGCTTATAAAGTGATATAAAAACAAACATGAAATATGGGGGGAGGAATACACCCAGTGGTGTTCCTCCTTTAGCATCTCATACACACACAAGCCAACTTAAATCTATTTTACACATAAAAAACATAAACATATTACTAAAATATTAATCAGGGAAAAGAAGGGTGTTTGGATATCTATCCCAGCAAGCGGAGTTATTGCGTTTCAGTTGCCTTTGGTCTCTTGGTGGTTGTTGGCGTGATCCCGGATAAGTGGATTGGAGTGATCTTCAATAGATTGAAGATCAATCGTCAATTGCACGTGTCGTTGATATGTATTTTGCAATGCGTCCTGAACATATGCAATCTTTAGGTCCTTGTGATGAGTGTGGTTACTCACGTACCACGTGGCACCCGCCATTAACCTCAAGATTCTACTTTGCACGACCTGCACTCTTTGTACTTGCGAGTTGAAAGCGGACCATACAGAACTTCCATATTGCCAGATAGGTCTTATCAGTGTAATATAGACCATTCTTTTTATGTGGAAGAGCATTGTTTTGCTTATAAGGATGTCCACTGAGTTTAAAAAAGTGATTTTTAGAAACAAGGCTGTGTGTGTGAGTGTGTATGTGACAGTGATATCGTATAGAAAGCTTTATCAAAAGTTCACCCAACTTGGAATTTTGTGTTCATATTTTATCTAGTTGTGCTGCGAAGCTTTTGGTTGAAATCGGTTGACCGGAAGTTCCACTTTATTCTTTTGTTTTTAAGCTTTACTAATTTTTTTTTCAAAAACGGTTCCATCAATTTTTTTTTTAGCTCACTATAATCCTTAGACTCATTAATGCCTAAAAATTTTATTTGAAACTTTTTCCACGGAAAATTCAAATAATCTAGGGTTCTAGGATTAAGAGTGAGAGTTCGAAGACACTTAGAGCCTGCATCTAATTCTGTTTATAAATTCTGTTTAATTTTCAATTTATAATTTTTTTTAACCAATTGTTGGTTTTATTTATGTAATTTTTACCAATAACGAGTTTCATAAAAGAAAATAAAAACCTCGCAGCAGATATTTATAGTTTTGTGAAAAATATTTAAAAAAATTTCATTAGTGAAGTCTGAAACAATTTCATTAGTCAAGTCCTTTGAAACAGTTGATTTGAGGAACTTTGTCTTAAGAATTTTTTGTATAGCATAAAATTTCCTTTTATCCCTTCTTTCAGAAAGTTGTTAAGATGAATTATTCCAAAGTTATGAGAATTCAAAAATAAAATAAAAATTTTTTGTGTTTTTAAAATAAAAATAGTACCACCTATTGGCGCAGTGGTTAGAGCAGTAGTTCTCTCCGCTTCATGCGTCGGGTGGTACGGGTTCGATTCCCATTAAATCCTAGACCTAAGATTAAAATTAACCAACAGAAATTTTCTGTTGGTTTAAACAGTCGTGATATGACCTTAGATGTTAAAGCGACTTAAAACACCAAAAAAAAAATGGATTAAGGCCAACCTTAATATTGATATTAAGAGCTCATTTTGGCGCCAAAATTTTTATTCTAATATATACTTACTATTTTTCGACAACATAACTATAAGGAAAAATTTTTTTCAGTTACCCTAATGTTGATACCTCTATGTGAAATTATTCGAGAATTTCAGTAGAGTACCTACGGGGGAGGGGTACGGCCCCAGGTATCACCCAATTTAGGGTGACACCCGACTTGAAGTCATACTAATTAATTAACATTTTTGTCCATTTTATCTAAAAAAATATATTTAGAACATATGGATAGTAAATAACATAAAACTTTGCTATGCCTACATAAATTCATCAGTGGTATAGATTCATTTATAAGACGGATTATAAGATTAATTTAACAAAGGTCTGTGAACTTTTACTTTATTTTTTACCGCACAGAAGTTAAAAATCTATTAGGTGCGGTATCTTATTAAATTATAATACCTACTTCAATTAAAACTAGTTTTATAGGATGTTTTAAGGTATGACACTGTATTTACCACCCCGGGTGACACCATAGCTAGGAACGCCCCTGAAAACTTTGATATTATAATATTCGGTTACGATTTTGGATAGATTTTTATTTAGGATATTCGTTTACGGTTATAAAGCTCCAAAACATCCCTAATTAATTTAGTTAAAATTTTCTTAAATATTTCTCTTAGCTTTCTATTTTTTTAATGAAAAAAAAGAAAATGTATCTTTCATTCCTCGTCGACCATTCGTTCGTATTTTATTCCTCTTGCCAAACCTATAAAAATACCCTATAAAAATTTACTATCTTGGTGTCTTAAAAAAATAGATACATAGGTATTCGATGTGAGACGAAGAGAGATAGAAGATCTTAAGACTTGACTCATCATTCCACTTTCACCCATTATCCCCTACAATGTCTTCACTTCACATCTACTCGTCTGTAATATAAAAGTTTGCCCAAGAGCTTTGCGAGCGGGGCTAAAACCCCAATGTAAGGGAGGACGCGTGTTGACAGTCGTGTGCACGTAACGCACTATCTCTCGTTATCGGCTAATAGACCATCGGATGCTGTGCTAGAGTGAATAACGGACATAAAACGTGGGCAACCCTTAGCTTCTACAACCACCCAAAAAAAAAAGATAATATAAACGATTTTTCCAAAAAGAAAAAAATTATTTTACAAAAAAAAATAATTACGTAATTATACGCAGGATACATGCAAATAACTTTTAATGTTTAAGATTTAACTTTTAAAAAATAACAAGACAAGTTTGCAGTGATTTTATTGCTATGTTGAGAATTTTTTTCTTTTTCACTTATATTTGTATTGTCTGCTATTTTCCGAGCCCTCAAGCGAAAACCGCACAAAACTTTCTTCAGAAGCACCACTTTGCGATCAACCCTCTTGACGTTTACATGATATTTTCATCTAACAGTATTAAAAAAAATATTTTAATTTGAAAAGCATACATACGATATTTGAGTTTTTACGAAACAAAGTCTACATGCGAGTATAAGCGGCAAAGAATATCATAATTACGGCAGGAGAATACTTCTTTCAAACCACTACTACTTCAACTAGGCATATTATGTATTTCGTTATATAAATAATATTTTTTTTAAGATTAAGGTTACTAAAGATAATAACTAAGAATCAGAAAAAATTGATTATCCTGAAAAAATTATTTTTCTTCCTTTATTTTCCAATTCCTAAGGTCGAATTTCTTTTCAGATTAAAACGGCACCAGCTTTAAGGTGTTTCCACAGAATAAAATCAAATGAAATCATCAAAATTGGGTTAATTAACAAGTAATGCGTGGTCATAAATATAAGTGGAAAACGTTAAATACGAAAAAGACTAATATGAAATTCGGTTTACACGAGATAATGTTGCTGTCCCAACTAAAATAACGTGACTTCACAGATATTTTTTCGTTTACAACGAAACTAAAAATGCTTGTTGTACCTATAGTCAAAATGGTCAAAATATTAATTTTCTAAAATTGAAACAATGGTACCCAATTTATAACCGTGCACTGTTGAACCCTTGATTTTAGTTTTTTTTTTTTGGTGTTTTAAGTCGCTTTAACATCTAAGGTCATATCACGACTGTCTAAACACAGAAAATATCTGTTGGTCAAGTTTATCTTCAGCCTAGGATTCAACGGGGATCGAACCTAGTACAACTTGATGCATGAAGCGGAGAGAGCAATTGCTCTAACCACTGCGCCAATAGGTGGTCTTACCGTTAGGTTTTAGCCGTTAAATAGAATCACTACCATGGACTTAGGAATTGGTTGAGAATGAAATTGAAAATTTGTTATAGCATGAATAGCTTTATCAGAAAGTTAAACAACGGAAAATAAACTAAAAACAATCAACTAATTCAGTAAAGCCTGTTTTGACCAGACTTTGCCTAAAGGTAACGAAAGTGGACTTAGTTGATAACTTGTCCATTTAAAAATTGTCTTCAAATTCGTTCCTCCCACACTGTAGACTTATTGTGCTCCTGGTCTGCCTTTACATTTTTCTTAGACAATAATTTCTACTATTGCAGGTTCAACATTTTGTTTAGCAGAAGCAGTCCCAGTACTAAACTCCCAATGCGATTAGCGCTTGTCTGAACACCCCATACAGGTATCGTCACCCCATGAGAGTTTTACATGACGTGGGTTGCACTTTCATCCTTATTTTCACACAGTCTGCATTTTGGGTCTTTATGGGATATCCCCACTATTTTCAGATGCTGTCTCTGTCCACAATGTCTGATTATAAATCAATAAGTAATTTCCTGCTTTGTTGTAGTACCTCCCAGGGAATGAAGGACATAGTATTGTCCCTATCATTCTCTAATTTTTGACCATTGACCATACTGAGATTTGTCAGTGTTTATTCTGCTGTTGTCTCAACAATTTTTCATCGCTCTTTTCACAGCAGATTTAATGATCTCCACTCCGGATCTTAGACCCACGAATGGAGTCATTGCATTTGCTCTAGCACAAGCATCAGCTTCTTCATTGCCTTCGAAATTCCCTTATACTCTGGCACTTAACCAAGTTTGACTCGATTAAGCTTTACCAGATTAATTGGAGATTATTCCTTAAGAATATATAAGAATATTTGTCTTGATAGTTAAACAGTTGACAGATCTCTTATTGAAAAAACCCGTCAGAGTACTTTCATTTGCCTATGCATATAAGAACCCCCACCCTCTCCACTTCCTTATTTAAATTTTTGTAAGAAAAAGTTTCAATTAAACGTTGTAGGAATTGATGAGTTTAAGAATTACTTTTTTTGGAATATTGATATACAGAGTATATGCAGTAAACTATAATATGTAGGTATTAAGCTATAGCAGTTTGTAGGTTATAAAAACCAAAATCTCCATATATGTTATGTTCTCTACAAATGACTGATTTTACTATTGTAATAAGATAATATTACTTACCGGTGTCCTCGAGTCGTCGAGGAAAAACTAGTCGAATTTAGTTGTTTGTCGGCGACTTTGGGGACCACGGGAGAGAATACAATCCACTGGATGCCGAGGCAAATGGAAAAACTCTAAGACTCTGATTTTGCCAGCCGAAGAACGAACCTCATCGTTCATTAATTATTATTTTTGTCGTTTAATTATTTATTTTTTTTTTCAACAATTATTATAAGAATAGAATTATCTTACCATTCTAGTTATTTTAAAAAAGTGATTTTATTCTTTTTAATTATTCATTTTCAAGTACAGTACGAGTGAGGTGACCTCCAAGATAAGTCCTTCGTTATTCTTGAATTTGATGGTGGATTAAGCAATCGGAAAATTACAAAATCCCCTTTCGAATCCACAATTTTTTTATTTATTTCGTTAAAATATTTTATTTCATTTATTTAGAACAAGACTCGTTCAACCTCATCGACTCCACGTGAGGTCCAATAAGTCTATCCCATTTCACTATCCATAAAATTTTTGTATCACACTCCATATATTATATGAAAATCAGTTTTATAGAAGTAAATACCAATTAATATTGCTTTATGTAATGCTATTTGTAAAAAAAAGAATGAATTAGTAATGGAGAAATTTAACGAAGGTTGAACGCCATAAAATAAAAGCCATTGATAAAACACTCCTTAATGTAATTGTTGTATGTACTTCAACTTAATTATTTAAATCTATTTTCATCCAGTATAAGGTTTATCTTCTTTTTTGGAAAAGATAAGATTTCTAAGTGTGACAAATAAAAATAACGGTTGGTAGTATTTAGTTTTAAGTACTTCTAAAGTACTTACCTTAGTGATGTTTATTCTACCAAAAACTAATCTCTTACAAATAATTAGATCAATCGAACTTTTAATTTATCTTCTTGATTTATTTTACGTTTGAAGCTCTCAAAAGTGTGATGTCGAGTGGAAGAGCCACTACGGACTTCTAACTTAATTAACTAATTGTGATCGAACAACTAAACTAATTTAAACGACAGGAAATAGGCCTTCTGTATCCACGATACCTTTATATACGCTATCGTGCGAGGAAACCTATGGGAACTTATATGAGGGCAAATCGTCTCTTCATTCACCTCCCGAGCTTTTGTGCAAATAATTTCGAGGACAATAGCGAGAAAAGCGGCGGGTATACGTTCAAGTGTTGTGTGTGAGTATACTATAGTATGTCGACGCGACGCAAATGGATTTAGAAAACGAAGGCCTTTTCTCAAACGGCGCTAGAAATGCTTGGGAAACACAAATAGAGAACATACGGCCAAGTGGAGAAATTGTCTTTTCATATAATAATTATTAAGGGTTTGAAAGGGTGAGAATCTAAACACACATAGAAAATAGAATATTTTGAGAATGGGTTGCACAACAAGCAGGAGGGTGCTTGTAATTTCTAAAACTAGATTTTGTTATTAACATCATCTTCATCATTATTTTATATGGGTGTTTGAATAGCGGCTGAAAGCCTCTAACGTGTAAAAGGGAAATTAAGACCTCCCACGGACAGAGAATAGATTTTCCATTTTACACAATTAGATTGAATTTTCTAACAAATAAAAACTGTGGTTCTTAACATTTTTTTTTTATATTTTCAATCCAAATTTCAACCATAAAATTTTCATTTCAAATTAAATGGAAAATTAAAAGTACAAACAAAATGTTAATTTCATTTTCAATTTTCTCGATCATCTAACACAAGGGTACTCACTCGTAATCCCATTTTACTTTAAACAATTTTCTTAGATCCCTTCCAGTCTTTTATCTGGTCATAGTGTGGAGCTTATGTTGATAGTAGTAATAATATTTGAGAATTCTTCCTTGAAATCATTGAGCTTTAAAGCTTACATTATTATTGTAATGCTCGTAGTATTTGTGAACAAACTAAAGAGCTTCGAGATGATAGAATAGGCGTTGAAGGTGAGGAAGAATTTCAGTTGCCGCCTATTTAATAATATTTATCCCGACTTATGTCTTTAGATATTGTTCATGGTTTAACTAAGGTAAGTACCATCCAAGTACATTTAAAGTGCCATTGACGAAACAAATAAAACTCTCGACAGTCCTCGAGAAAAGAGGCCAGGCGACGTCTTTGGAGAGATAAAACAAAGAAAGAGAAATTGATAAGACAATAAAAGAAATTATATATTATAAAATTGAACAAGAAAAATATAAAAAAAGACGATGAAATATATGAAGCAAGCTTATGAAATTCCAATTTTGCTTTGCATTTTTCCAAAAAAAAAGTGCTTTGTATTAACTTTTCAATTTATATCATCTGAAATTTTCTTTTGTTTTAATTTAATCAATGCATTAATTGAAAAAGTATTGTTGAATAAAAATTTTCATGAAAATTGAAAAAAAGTTAGCAATTAATATGAAATTGTAAAAATGTGGGATTTTCAAACACAATAATAATCTAGGCAAAAGTTTGTAGGTCGTCAGTGAGAGACGGTTTGTATTAAAGCTTTGTACACCAATCAGTGTTGTATTTGTGGTTCAGCGGGCCCAGCGATTGGGGGTGCCCGTCTCTTATAATTTTTTTAAATTGTACATTCGGTATTTTAAATTAACGGTCATTAAAATTTCACGGGAAGCTACTAGAAATATTATAATAAATATCATTTAATTTATCTCTTTAAAACATATCAAATTTAGTCTATTCTAGAGATTGGCGTTTTTAGTTTTAAACCACCTTTTAATTTTGCTCGTCAATTGTGCAAAATTTCAATTTTTGTTTCATTTTCTCGTCTATTTCAATTTGTTGCCCGGAGTAATAATTACCAAACCGATGCACAAATCAAACTCCATGTTTCAGCAAACACAAAAAAAAATGAATCAAGATAAATTTTTAACAAAATCAATTAATCGATTGCTTTTTTAATTAATGAACAATGAAATTTTATGTAAAAATGTATTTCAAAGTTGTCATTATACAGTACAAAACTAGTCAAACATTATCATCTACCTATGTATTCAAGAGAAACACAATATTAGACAGCTAAATATTCAGTATAATTTTCATTACATTGTTTTTTATTTTATCATAGCCATAACTCTATTTTAGCTGTTAACGTTTATTTTTTTATAATAAATCATTTAGAACCAATTTATTTAGTGAATTTATAAAATTTTACAAACAAATATTAAACAGAAATAATTAATTTAGCAAAACTATATACTTACAACGGTATTTCGCTAATTAATAACTAGAAAAATATTACAATTTTTATAAAATCTAAGTTTAAACAAACTCAAAATTACTAGGTTTGTTCCAATCGTCCTTCTGATAATGTTTAAACACTGACCAACAGACAAAGAGGAAGACAACATTGACCAAGAGACAAGAGTAAGTGAAGAATATGAAGTAACAAGTTTGCTTGAGTTACAAACCGGTTAACCAGTGCTTAAACATCGCCAAATCAGTGTCGATACAAACGATTGTCACGAAAATGGACGTACGGCACACCATACATTTCTACACTCACTCTTGTCTCTTAGTCAATGTTGTCTTGCTCTTTGTCTGTTGGTGATGTTTTTGCATCCCCATAGCTGGATGATTGGAACGAATCTTTAATGGGATCTTTATACTTTATACACGTGTGTATTTTTACTACTTTTTCAATCTTTTCTACTCTCTAATCTAATTCTTTGCAACTCCTTTGAAATTTAAAAATAAATTTTAATTCACTTCCTAGATTCGTGAAAAATTCTTAACATTTAAACATTCCATAGCGTAATTATTAAATTATCTGTGTCCATAAAAAATGTACATTACTTTTTACAGTGGTATAGTGAATCTTCAAAATATTTTACTTCATTCTATCGCACAGAAGTAAAATCAGTTTTCATTTGATCAAACGTATGAAGTATATTCATAGGTAGTGGCTCATTGAAAAGTTATATTTTGGGTTGCAAAAGTCTGAAGACGCGATCTTATTTTTTAAATGTAAAGAGAGGGTTGGTGTAAAGTTAAATCCAAGTATGTGGGGTCGCACTCGCAATCCTTGTCCCGCGACCGTCATCTTGTAAAAAGGGGTGCAAATGGGTTTTTGCTATAATGAGAAAACTATTCGTCACAAAGTAAATTTAAAAAAAACATTTTTGGAGGAAAATTAAATTGTCTACATCTTTGGTTTTATAATTTTTAATCGTAGAACCAAAAAAAACCGAACGTGTTTGTGTACGAGTGTTTAAAACGGCTTAAAACCCGTTTCTGGCTGTTTTGGCGATGCTTATGCACGTGAGCGGGTGAGTTTGTAACTTAAGCGAACTTGTCACCTTATGGTTGTCTAATCTAAGCACATGCTAACCGATTCTACAATAGGTTTGTTCCATACGTTGATGCCAAACACTGCCATCAACACTGCATAGTTTTTTCTCCTCTTTCCTAATTTACTGTGTCTTTATAGTCTCTTTGATGGGCTAGTCTGCGACTCAGGATCAAGTCGAGCTTCCGATATCGAATTGTTGCGTAAAGATGGAGAATAAGGTGGCATCATTTTTGACAGTTCATCTTCAAAATCATTCTCAACGATCAATTTTGATATTTCCACCTAGAACAAAACATTTTTTTTTTAATTAGAAACCATTGAAAGGACGTACAGCGGAACAATTATATTGTCCGTCAAGTTTTATGTACGGAGACGTCATTGCATATAATCTGTTGTTTTTCCATACTTTCTGCTAATGACATTAACTTTCGCGGGCGAGAGGCAATCCTTTATGCAAACTCTAATTCTCATGTGGCTACTAGAGATTTACAGAACCACGCAAATAAAATAATGAGTTGAGCAAGCCAAGGACACATCAGGAGCAACAAGACAAAAACGCAGGTAACCACATTTACGCTCCGCAAAAACTGCGGCCCAATAAAAATAAACAACCATCCTGTCGCTAATAGCCTTCAATTTAAATCCCTTGGTTTTCACTTAGACAGGTGCCTAACGTGGAAATCCTACATTTATAAAAAGGCTGAACAACTGAAAATTCTACAACTAAGACTAGGATGACTGACTGCAAAAAGATCGCTTTTGAGTTTGACTTCAAAAGTCATGGTTTGTAAGGCGATACTCCTAACTCCTAAACTTTCGAATGTCGAGTTGATCCAGAGGAAGCAGACGATCATACTTAGATCTCTCCTTGGGGTGGGGTCAACAACGATCAATCAACAACGAGCTAATCAATGCGATCTAGACGTAGAACCGGGGGTTAATTATAGTAAAAACAGTGTAAAAAGTACACCTAAAGGATCAAACAGCACTCAGACTAGCTTCTGTCATCTTACAAGCTCGTCCATACAATAGACTAAGGCGGGTAGATCCCATCACTTTTATAAATACGTCTCCATAATTTTTATTTTTTGTATTTTCCCATAATTTTAAGTTTCAAATTCAGATTTTATATGTGAAACCTGTTCTCCCCTAGTATTGGTCAATGGAGCAATTTTACTTATTGTTAGATTAAGAGTTGTAATAACATAGGCTAAGGACCTCCCGGGTCTAATTCCTACCTAAAATTCACAATTTAAAAAAAATATTACGTAGGTCAAGTCAAGCATTGTATTGACAACATACTACATTAAAAATGTTTAGTTTAAACCATTGTACAAAATGTTTAGTTACTGTTTCGTTACTTGTCTTAATGAATCTCTAGAATGAACTAAGAACAAAATCGGAGTTGCATGGTTCTATACACAGATTCTAAATTAATATTGAGCCTCTGTAAACAAGAAGTACAACTACCCGTCATTTTATTCATATAAAATTTAAAAAAAAATGTAATTGCGATTCTGCCTTAAGAAAAAAAAAAAAAAGAAAAAAGCAACTCTGATTTGTTATAGACCTAAGAACAACAAGAAAATCTTACAGCAGACTTCAGAACTTCAAAGAATATCATCACGAAAATTTAGATATATAAAAAAACAAGTTTAGAACATTTAATTATGGATACTGAAGGATAAGTTTTTCTACTACTTTGATGTATTTTTATTTAATTTAAATTCAAACATTAGCAATAAACGTTGTAAGGAAAAAAAATTGTTCAACAAATGTAAATATATTTTTTTAGGACATATTTGTTACTATATATAAATAAATATTATTATGAAGTACAATAGAATTTCACTTCTTCACTTCAAAAAGAGTAGACAAATAAAAATACTAAACAGATATCTACTACGTGGAAAGGAGTTTGGCCGATTTTCTAAATCTAGATATATACGATATATACACATTTTCAACGTGATAGCGTAATCAAAATAGAAGAGTGCGCTTATTATTACGAAAGCTGAAAGCTTTTGTAAATAATCTCAACGTGGAAAATACGAATGCTGATTTAAATTCATTTGAAAATAATAAGTTGAAATATGATGAGATGAAAGCAAATGGTGGAAAATAATGAGACATTTCTTCTTGTGTCCTCGTTCTTAATATTAGTAAAAAATCAAGAAAATTGAAGAAAAGATATCAAAAGAATTATGGAAAATAATTGTAGAGAGTGTTGTTTGCGATGTATTTATGTTTGTTATTTTTTTTTCGTTTCATAATTATTCAAATGATTTCATATATCTTTATTTTATGAGCGAGACTTTTGATTTTTTACAAAGGATTTTAAAGTTCTTCGAAATATTTTCATGATTTTAACATGATAAATTAAAGAAGCCATGATTTGAAGCTCATCCATGTTTATATTATTATTTCTCTTAACTATTTTTTCGTGAATTTGGACCGGGGAAAAGAAACTCAAATATAAACGTTTTCAAAATTGGCAACGTTTTGTTGGTTTTTTAAAATATTTTTCCAACTTCCACAAGCAAGCTTTGACGATTTTCGATTTATTACACCGAGTCAAAGGCAAATTACAGATTAAAAGATTGAACTAGACACATTGGGAATAAGTTGAAATTTACCAAAAAATAAAAAAAATAAAAATAAAAACACTGGTCAACAGTAGTTTTGTTGCCCTTGGTATAAGATTGATTTCTGATATATTTATGCTCACGATTTATGAAACTATCAATAATTTTGATCACTATCATTATAGTAAAGATTTTGATCACTATCAGTAGAAGTAAAGAGACAGGAAAATGTTTAAAATCCATGTTATATAGCCATGTTCTTCTATAGTTCTTAAGAGACAATCTCTTTGTAAGACCAGCAGTAATCTGGAATTATTTGGCGGCCCCATCTACGCTGATACCTTTCCTCCATTACTTTAAGGTCCTAGTAGAAGCGCTCTCCCTGTTCCTTACTATAATTTCCCAAATTATCAGAAAATCTATCCAGATGGATTTTCAAGCTTCACTTTCCGGAACTATCATAACGTTGATAAAATTTACATCTTTCATCAATTGCCGAGTTTGGGGACCATAAAATATTCCGCCTTTTAATTTTTCTAGGAAATTTTCTGAAAATATACTTAAAACAATCTCCTAATGGTGGAAGTATGATTTTCATATTTTGTGCTCATGTGAGGCACCTTTCAAATGAAGACTGTTGCAACTTGGAAAGACGGACATGACGCCTAGCAAGATAAAAATGGCAGCCCCTAGGCAGGTGCTGGCTTTCTTTAAAAGCCTGACTCTCCCCTAGTTAACACAGAGGGCCACAATAGACCTCCTTGGTCGCGGTGATAGAGGGAAGGAATATCCTAAGACCCGTAAAACGAAAAAAGGTATGATTTTGTCTCTGTTTAATAACAGCTTCTTTATTATTTTGGCATTTGGCTCTACCAACAGTAAAGGACTTTCTCATAAGCCACAAATCTTGTTCCCAATAAAGTTGTTTTGCTCTACTATCCCACAGACAAATAAAGCAAGGGTATTTTGTGTATGCACTTTCTTGACCAAGTAAAAATTTAATCATTTTCAAATTTTAACAATACTCCAAGTAATTAATTTTTTTCAAAACTAATTAGTTAGATTCGCTAAAATCATAAAAGCTAGAGCAAAAGCATTACTTTTATAAATATATTCATAAACTCTGCGCTTGAAAACATAGAAATACGCAGAGATATCCAGAGCAACAACAAAAAATTTCTGTTGTGCTGTGTAATTTGCTAGGTTGTGAATCGTTTAAAATAATTTTTATACAAATGAACAAATATAATTCGCCCATTTTATATAACTTATAACGTCTTATTAATTAGTTCGCCAATTAAAGAAGGTTTTCAACAATAAAATCTTTAACGTCTCAATATGTGGTTATCTTCAGAGGCTTAAAACATTTGTAAGCATAAAGAGTTAAACTATGTTATTGGTTTATAAAAATTATGTCATGTGGCGAATAAAGTTGTAGTGTAAGACTTTATTAAGTTTTATTCACCTGTTTAATATAATAATGAATACTTTTATTGTTTCTTTCTTTCGTGAAAGAATTATATAGAGAAAATTTGAAGAAAAGAAGGATTCAAGCTCTTTCATTCCTAAATTTTAGAAGAGGACTTATATAAAGTTTCATTAGAACTAATTTCTAGTGCAGCTCTATTCATCAAATCTATTATAGTGTAACCAAGATGCCTAAAGATCTTTGATTCTTCCATTTTTCCATTCATTCTTTCACATTTCTAAAATTATATTAGGTATTTATATTCCATGTTGGCATTTTCATATTCAATGTCTTGCTTAATTTTGATTCAATAAAAACTTCTTTTCCATTTACTTATAGTCATATCACTATCAGTATATATAGTCATTGATAACTTCATAGTTCTATTTAATTTTCCAGAGCTATATAAAATTTTCTTTAAGGTATACGAGTTTCAAACTGAATCTACTGAGTAATGTAACTGCAACCAGTATAATAATGTAATTTGTTAGAAAAATTTATTTTAAACTTTCTAATATTTTTTGTTAGATTACATAGTTAATGACATTTTTAAAGATACTCCAAGAAAAGGACTTTTCAGCCTCCTCACACATACCACCCAAGCCCAAGATGGAAGTTTTTGGAATATCATTCAGGAAATCCATTCCTAATCTTTTATGGAAAAAATAGACTACAACCTGTATTTCTGTGATTGCTTTAATGACTAAACTACAGAATATAACACTAATTTGTTGAAGATGATCCTGATAACTAAAAAATATAGTTGACCGGTTATACGTTCCTTATAAAATACATTTTGGTCTACAATTTTACAAAGTTTTGCTCTATTTTTCACAAGTTTTTATTTTGTTCTAAAATTTAATTACATTTTTTATAAGCACAACGTCAATATACAATGATCTACAAATAAAATCTACTTCACACTAATTCATTACATGTTTTTTTTTTTTAATTTTCTTTCCAACTATTTCCATCATAAAGTTCGTATATAAGTTCGCTTTGCAATCAATAATTAATTAATGTTCATACCGGCTTTAGTACTGTCTTTATGTGTTGTAAATTAACTGTTCAAAGACAAACAAGATTCTCGTTGTTAAACGTTACGCTCAATAAGACAATAAAGTTTGTATGGGCAAAGGACATGTTTTATATATACGATAATTAACTACAATAGAAAACTATCAATAACTTTAACAAAATCTGATGGAAATTATAAAAGAATCGTGTATGATGAAATAGTTACATTCGAACAAAATTACTTTGAATTTTAATGAATTCCTTATTTATCAACATTACCTGATAAAACTTCCAAGAAAAATTTCGCAAGATGCATTCAAAGTACCTAACTTTCGTGTCTGATAAAATTTATTGACCATCAAGGCTTTTTAATACGAAGCATCTCTTCGTGTGATTAATCGCATATGGGCTAGCTTTGTTTCATTCGTTCACATTTCTTATTTTTAGAACCATCGCTGAAAAGCAATTTTTCGATTAAGAAAATTTAATTTTTCTACTTTTTAGTTTTTAGAAAAAAAGTTTATTTAACATTTTTAGCTTATGTTACCCCATACCGTGGCCCATACCGCCATTTTTAATTTTAATATTTAAGAATTTTGTTAGATAATAAGTTTGAACCGGAGCACATAGGATTTGCCTTGGCCCAAAAGAGGGGGCATTCTTTTGTTTGGAAACTGCATAAATAAGCGACAAACCCATAAAACAAAGAGTTCCTTCAGAGTTTTCACGAGAGATCTCCAGAATTTTGCTAGTGTTCTATTTTGAGTTTCGACGACTAACTAACGATGTAAGTTACAAATCTATTTGCTTTTCATTTTAAAATGTTCTCTAAAAATCGACATAAACATTAATAAACCGGGAGTGAAGTCTAAAAGGGTCTGTCGCCAACATTTATACCATGTAAGTTACAATATAATTTCTTTTTTTTATATTATAATCGAATGCTACTTTTATATTCGTATTTTTACGCATGTACTTGGTTTATTTTCATCTTGGTTCTTTTTAAGTTTAATAAATACATTCAATGTTAAATATATTATTTTATCTTTATTTCCAAAACTAATTATGGGAAAATTTAAGTCTTGGTATGGACCTAAAATCCAATCATGGAATTAAAATCATACAACCCAAAAATCCGGACATAGATAACACTAATTTTCAAAAAATGTTTTTGTTGTTTTTTTTTTTTGTTATACATTATTTTATTTTATGTAGAAATTGGACCCGTACAGTACCTAACCTACAGTATTCCAACTACTACAGAGTAAAGCAAAATAAAAATAAAAAAGAATTAAAAAATAATTAAAAATATTTATGCTCCTCTGACCAAAGTCACGAGGGAACAATTAAACATACATTGACATTAAATGTAAAAAATTATTGAAATTTTTTTTTTTTCTAGTTTTTTAAGTGGAAGCACCCTTATTACTTTTGAAGCGGGCTTGTTTGGATGCATTTCCACTCTTTCCACGTATCTTTCTGTCAGCCCTTTAATGTGCCACATGACATCTTCAACACCCAGATCGCGTAGAATAATGTTGAAAGAAAGATGTTGTCAGAAATATGTCATTTCTGACATATCTGCCAACTCCCAAAAAAGATCGAAGGATTTTACTTTGACACCTTCTAACTATTTCGAAGTTGCTAGATCTTGCCACATTCCAGAGTTGGGCTCCATATACCCACGTTGGTCTGAACACCGCTTTGTAGAGCAATACTTTGGATATCAGGTTCAACGGAGACTATTTGCCTGGCATCCAGGCGATCATACGGTGGAGTGTTGTGGTCTGCGCAACCTTCTTGTAATCAAAAAATTGTAAAAGTGAACTTGACGGCGTCACAAGCTACTTAGTGACAATAAAATTAACAGAATTAAGTTAGTTGGGAAATCTTTCTTAAGTCTTACTAAAAATAACAATAAAATAAAAGCTTAAGCATGTTTAAAGCAGTAAAATTAAAATATTTTACCATCCATATACTAAAAATGTTAACCTGCATATATGCCTTGCTTCTTTTATGAATTGTCGGTGATGCTATTTCAAATCCATTCTCATCTCTTTAATGTACAGATTAATTTTAATAGAATTTGTATATTATCAATAGCAATTCATAAAATCATTATATCATTTCATAAGCAACAAACATTTTTATCGTCATTAACCTCACCATAGTATGTACAGAACTACGAACTAAATGAAAACAGACCACGTAATAATTTATCGAGTACCAATTATATACCACTTATACATTCAAAAACCTCTTTGTTAAGCTCGGATCAAATAAATTAATTCACTACAGTTTCCAAAAAAAAAACTATTAATTAAAATAAAAAAAGATAAAATAATTTAATGATAACAAAAATTGTTACATCAAAATGAAGATATAATATAAGATATCTAGTAACATTTAGAAGTATTAAATAATTGTGTTATGTAAGTAAATAATAAATGATATCGAAACAACTATAAACGAAATTTAGTTTTATTTCACGTTCCTTTGATCTTTCACAATCCTATTATTTGTTTGAGGGGTTCTCAATTTATATGGGTACTGATATATCATTACGAGGGTGTATCAATGTGAAAATGAAGTTTTCTCGGCCATTGGTCCATTGAGACCAACCATTTTCGTATTTGTTTGATTATATCAATATTCCCCTATAGAATGTTAACTTTCTTAACTATTTCCAAGTCTTATTTCTCTTTTAATTAAGATATTAGATTTATTTTACGATGATATTCTGATTATCTAAATGGAAACTGGCGAGAATAAAAAATTCTGAAGGGGATGTAAAAGAATGATGGATGTCATAAAGAGAAGAGAAAAAATGCGAGGATATTTTTTATGATTCCATATGGAAGAGGTATCGTACACATAATATATCGAATTGTCACTGAAGCTAGTTTACGATCGTTGATTCATTTTGTATGAAGAAGAATTGGGTAAAAAAGGGAAGAAGAAGTTCTCTTAATATGGTATCATTACTTGACTTTCCAGTTTCTGGAATGGGATATTTATATTCGGTAATAATAAATGACATATTACATATTCTAGGATCAATTCTCATAGTGTTTCATAAAAAAATATTCCATAAATAAGACGGATACATGGATGATGGTTTCAAGGGGAAAACACCGTGGATAAATCAAAATTTTTCATCTTCTTAAAAGGACGAATTGTTCGGCTTAACATTTTTTTTTCTTCGTCAAGAATAAATAAATAAATATATTTACGTTTTGATGTTTCCAGATCCGCAATGACTCCCATTTTATATCAATAAATTCGAGGAAAATTTAAATTTCCGCACCCGGGTCGTCAATGTGAAAGCACGTGGATATTTTAAACGACTTGTAAATATGAATCTGTCACATACATCTGGCGGATGTAACACATCCATACAGGAACGTTGGATTTTCAAAACGAAACCTACGGGAACATGGTGGAAAATGATGACGATGACGTGCACAAGTGAGATACCATTACGATTTTTTCGTTTTTGCCGCCCTTTCACTGCCTGAATATTCTTATTCAATATGCACATACAAAGGAAGTTTATATAAAAATTATTACTGTTGAAAATCCTGAAGAAAATCATCTCTGATTGAGATTTTATTTCAAGTATTCGGAAACAGATCGTTCGGATATATATATAAAGTAGTTAAACTTTCTTTCTTCGTTTCCGAGACAATATTTTCAGTGGGAAGAATGAGGTCAATATGAATTCGTCGAATATTATAACGAGATTGTAAGAGATAAGTTGACCCATCGTTTATGTGATAGTCCATTTTCCATTTTTTTTATTGTCAAACTATTTATAAAGAAAATCGAATAAAAACGAGATCTAATGGTGTTGGAACGACGTAAGTTTCTCTAAATGGTTCTTTATTTTTTATTCTTTTTAAGGAAAAGGAATACGAACACCTTCTTAAAATGTAGAAAGTTTTATTCTTTCCTTGAATATTAAAAGTCCTGTTTAAAAATGGAATAATTTCTCGATATCTTCAACGTGGGACTATTCTTGTAAACTTTTTCAATTTTTGGGGCTCACTAACTCAAATCTTTGCGATGTAGTTGAAAAAGAACAAAAGAAAATTCGTTTGTAAAAGCATTTCACTATTAGTACCTTCTCGTAAAATATTTACGACTATTAGCTTAAAATACCAAATCTACAGCTAAAAAAAAATAAATGTGGGATTTATCCCGTAGACTTTATGCATGTGAGGCCGTCACTTTAATCACTGGGCCACAAAATTAACATTGTAATAAATAACAAAATATTAATTCAAACCATCTGTCTGATGGTCCTATCATTATTATGATGATTTTTTACTTCCTTACCTTACTACCTTTTTACTTTAACCATATAACTAAAAGTATTTTATGATGGATAGTGTGGGTAGAGATTCACTACTTAACTTGGT
Source organism: Sisyra nigra (assembly GCA_958496155.1). Taxonomy (NCBI): domain Eukaryota; kingdom Metazoa; phylum Arthropoda; class Insecta; order Neuroptera; family Sisyridae; genus Sisyra; species Sisyra nigra. The sequence continues at coordinate 15,031,167 of OY292314.1, forward strand.
TTTCAAGCTTCTTGTCTTAAATTTGCCTGGAAATTAAATCATTCTCCACTCAAATGTTAGTGTTTAAATGTAAAATCAAGTCAAATATTGATTTATCAAATATTTCATTTAAAAAAAATGTACAACTACTTGACTTCAAAAAAAATGTTATTTTATTAGGTAAGAAATTTTGAAAAGTAATAAAAAATGTTCTGTTTTATTTCTATAGAAGCGGTCTTTCCGGCAGTTGAAGTCAAATTTTTTTTGAAAAAATTTTTAAAAGATTGATAAATTTTTATTTTGTATTTGTTAAACAAAATCATTTTTATGATTAACTTGAAAGCACATCCAAAAGTATTATAAATATTAACAGAATTAAATAAACCAATTTATCTCTATTTCAATAATTTTTAAAACTTACGTCTTATTTTTTTAAAATGAAAAACGCCCCAACTCCAATTTCCATATAAATTTTTATAAATTGTTTGAAATAAATTGCATGAAAAAAGCATTTGCTATTTTTTTTTGTTATTATTATTATCATTTATATAAGCTTACGTGGGAGCTTTTTCGCTCCTTTTTTTTTAAATATCATCCCGACATGCCCCCATGCACCCCATCGCACCGACATTTTAACCATTCGCAACGTGTCCCCCCTAGTTTCCGACTGGTTCTCTTTCATCTCCCATATTCCTGTGTACTGTACAATGTACTTGCCATATAACCTCACAGGTTTGGACTGCATTTTAATAAAATATGACTTATCTCTCGTGCTCTTTTCTTTTATAAAGTGCATTCATTCGCAGGGAGCATTTACAAATTCTGTTTTTATTCACGCTTAATTACAAGCATTGTATGTGCAAGAGGAAAGCTTTTAGTGAAACTTTTTTCTGTTGTCATTGGAACAATAAAACGTGCAAAGAATTCAATTTATTGGGTGTATATTTGTAAATATTACTGGAGATTATAAAAGTTTTCGAAAACAAAAAGTTTATTTTATTTGCGGGAATGTGAAAGGAAATTGAGGGATTTAATTCGATTTTTTCCTTTACAAATTTTCGTTATTTTTGTTTGTTAGAATCGAATAAATCGCTCGTTTCAAATGTGCAAGCGCCAGAAAACGATGATAGCAAGCTGGATTGCAAACATTATCGTATGAAAATCTCCCCGTTCCCAGCTGAAAGCCAGCATTTTCATTTTGTCAAACGATATAAGGCTAGGAAAAGTGGGACTAAAGAGTTCCTCCACACAGGGAATATCCATTCTCAACTCTTTCATCCTGTAAATGTTGACATCATTATTATGTCGGAATCACATCCATGTCATTATTATTATTGTTATTATTATCATCGTTGTCGAGAACCTTCACCCCCCACGTACAAGGGGGTGAGAAAAAGTCTTGCTTCTCCTCATCTTCCGTTTACCACATCTTACTTTGTCGTCCGACCACTTGATCTGACTATAATTATCTCTTTATGATGCCATCAACCTGTAATTTTCCATCAGACGACAAGAAAAATTATCCCCGCTATGTATAGTTGAATGGGTTGTGAATTGAACTTCGAGAAAACGGCATCATCAAGCGAACTTCCGGCAAAGTCTTTCACATTTTTTTCAATCGCGTTCTCTGTAACAAATCAGAGCAAAATTGAATAAAAAAATCGTTCCTTTTTCCAAACGAGATTTTCGATTGGATTTTTTCCTGAAACTTACCAGAGCAATAAATTAGTAGGTAAAGGGGAGAATCTCACAAAAGATTCTTTTGCATTATCTGTTACAACTGTTTTTTTATGAAAATACAAATGCAATTGATTATTAAAAATATACCTTATATAATTTTAATTTAATATTCTTAACAAATCATTATTATAACATTTTAACAATCAAAAGATCTATAACTTAGTGATTGAATTTTTTCAATCCGTTCATTAGTTTTTAATAGATAAAAGAGTATAACGTTAAACTAGTAACTAAACTATGAGCTGTTAAGTTTTTGATTATAATATAACAATATCTTTTAATAGTACATTTCTTCTTTAAGATTTAAGATATGATCAAAAACTACTACTTATAAATTAACATACTTTAACAACTCTTTAAAATTTTTAAGTAAAATTTTTATTTAATCTTTTTGTAGGATTAGTAAGAAATGTTTTTTTCTTATACAAATTATAATTTGTTGAGATTTGTTAGAGGATAGAATTGCTATAAGACTAGAGAATAAAATGAAAACGTATTAATAGAACATCCGATATTATTTCTTACCAAGAATAAAGTGTAAGTGTATAATATCTTCGTATATAAATATACCCGATGTATCTATAGTGCTTTACAATCAGAAAGCGGATCAAAAGAGCTTTATTTATACTTATCGCCGTGTCACAACATTTTAGACCTTAAAGCCTTAACAATGCAAGGATTTACTTAATAATTTCAAACCAATAATACAACAAATTGTATAGACGTTAAACAACAATAAACAAAGAACATTACGTAGTTAACTAAATATTAAATTGTTTTCAGATAAAAATAAATATATAGTATTGTTATTAGATTAACGTTTCATCCTCTTCAGAAGATGTACCATTATTGAAGGAATAAATATGAAAGAAAAACTGCACAAGAATAATATTAAAGGAAAAAAAACTTAATATGAGAAAAATTAATTTACCGTAGGAAAACTAAACTGAGGCCCCTAAAAAAATGCAAGGACTGGTTAAATTATATTCGTTAAGCATTCTTTGATGTAAAAAAAATTACTCCTCCTTAAAACCCCCTCCTAACTCTTAACATATTTTGTGGACTCCTTAATGAGAAAACAACAAAAAGAAAATTGTGTATGAACGGAATATCGTGTACCTATAATGCGCTAGTAAGCAATCAGAAACAGTAGGACAGAGATCTGATACTTGAGTCTCCCCGTAGGTTTATCTAACATGAGGATCTTTAAGAAACTCAAAGAGGCATAATTTCTTCCACTATTGGATTTCATCTTCATCTACTGGATTTAAAACGTTCAAAATAAGAACCAATTACCATCATTATGTTAGTGCTAGTTGTCAATACAGTATAAATATTGTTTAGAGTTGTAAGCTTCTCAGGACAAAGAAAAGGATAGGATAAATAAGTTGAGTGGCAAATTCCAGCACTGAGATCCACCACGGACCTCATACGAAAGCTTTACGGACTCACAGGAGTTCACGGACTAGGTTGGGAATTACTGCCTTAAATGAAGGATTGAAAAAACGTTAAAATAAGTGCTTCCTGAAATGTTGCATAGCTTGATAAGTGTTAAGTAAGTGAAAATTCTCTTAAATAAGTAACTTATAAATTCTTTCTAAACCCCCTTTCTGCCTACTTTGAGTTGGAAATTCATAAACCATATGTCTTTCTGGATGAGAACTTTATTTGTATTAAGTATACGGTAATCAAAAATTAAGATTGTAACTTCAACCATTCTCTAATAGAAGTTAGTCCTCTAAGTCTTTAAAGATGTATAATATAATGAATAAGGTAAATTTTTAAAAATTTTATAAACTACATTATATGACTGTAGACCGAACCATGACTATAATTTCGGTTTTCCACAGATTTATATCTAATACAATATCTCTTCTTATTATAAAGACATAATAAAGTATCTTACTGCAATCTAAAAAAATTATAAATCTTTATATATAATCAATTTTATTTACCACCTGTTGGCGCAGTGTTTAAAGTAATAGCTCGTATAGTTTAATTTGCTTTTATAGTTGCTCCGCTTCATGCGTCATTTGGTTCTGGGTTCGATCCCCGTTGAATCCTAGACCAAAGATACAAAATTGGCCAACAGAAATTTTCTGGTTTAGACAGTCATGATATGACCTTAGATGTTGAAACGACTTAAAACAGGAAAAAAAACTTTTGAAAAAGAATTTTGTAGTCAACTCTTGGAGGATCTGGCAAAACACAACTGAGTCAAACTTAGTTGGGTGCCAGGGCATAAGGGAATTGAGGGCAATAAAGAAGCTGATGCTTGTGCTAGGGCTGGTTCGATGATCCTACTTGTGAGTCCAGAGCCTAGAGTAGGTATCACTAAATTTGCTGTCAAAAGAGCAATGAAAAGTCAGCTAAGACAACAGCAAAATAAATACTGGCTAGAGATTTCCGGCCAGAAGCTCAGCAAGAGAATGATGGGGAGTATTTGTTTTTCACTCATTGCGGAAATGTTACGGCTGGGAGGAACCAACTCAGGACAGTGACGGAATTGATAGCCGAACATTATGAATTGAGATCTGTAAACTATTGGAGTATCTCAACCGGATCCAAAGTGCAGACTATGTGGGGAGGAAAACGCGATCTATGTCATTTTTGACTGCAAGGCCCTCACAAATCAATACCAACTAAAAGTCTACTTAAGACTGAAAACCATAGCATGTGCTCTACTAAACAAAAGAAGTTTGAAGACCTCTGATATAAACCTTAATAATAGTTCTGGGGAAGATAAACTTGTAAATTAGGAAGGGTGAAAATTTATTTTTCAGTGAATATACCTGCCCGTATAACTCATACCTGGTATGAAAATATCTTACACCTGAACGATTTACATTTTTCTTATCACACATTGCTACCATTAGAATAAATATATTTAGAAAGGTTTATTTCATAAAACAGCTAGATCATTAAAAAATGTTCCCTTATTATTTACCACCGTAGTTTTAGTTTCAAAAATGCTTACTATTTAATTTTCACATCATTTTCCGCTAAATATGTATATATTCATTCGTTAATGTTGTGAAAGTTTCTATCCTTCTCTTGTTTCACTATTTGCAATTTAATTCTCTCAACCCCTTCCAGAGACTGAATCCTCGTATAGATTCAGGAGCGCACGGTAATTCCCATCCGAAATATACCCCAATATACCCCACAAACCCTTTCCGCGGCATGCTCGAAAGTGTGTACTTCCTCGTTCTTCTCTCTGATGTCGCTCGGCTTTTATCTATCGCAATTATTCGCGTTTTCCGGTCTATTTATCGCTTTGAACGTGATGCACGAATGAGATGATGGCATTGATATTACCTTTAACTTGGAGAAATTCTCTTTTCCTCGACACTGATTGTCCTTCTTGTCCTTCTTTATCGCGAACACAAGCCGCGTATGGAAATTTTTGGGAAAGTTTTTTTGATAGGCGCGCTCGTTGGTGCTTTTTCTTTATGGGAATTTATTTGAAAAATCCAATTTCAGCTGAACGATCATGAAACGCATTTAATTTGTCTTAATCTTCGATGTTGAAATTATAATAAAAATCGCATTAAAAATAAAACTGTGATCATTTTCTCCTCGATTTATTTAACGGTCGATGCCATCAATCAGTGTGACGTACGTTTTTCATCCTTTTTTCTTCATACCAATTTGGAAAATGTTTCGTTTTTCTTCGGATTTCTCAAACGTATTCACAGCTGATAATAGCACATGTTTTTTTTTTCAAATCTCTTAAAGCCACTTTCTTTGTTGCATCTTTTTTATGTATATGTTCAAAATGACTTCAACCCTCATATTTTTCTTAAGAAAAAATTAAATTATCTCTTTTCCCCTACTTTTCACCAGCAATCATTCAAATGGTTACTTTTTTCACATTTTTTTCGGATGGTTTACTTTCATTTCTTTATAGGGTAAAACGTTACAATATGACCCACTTATATTGAAATAGTAAAATAAATAAATTAAAAGTTTTACGATTTTAAAGTCGCCAAAAAATAATCTGAAACACAATGTTATTAAACGCCCTATAGTAATAGATTTTTTCCAAACATTTTTTTAAGTACTAATAGTAGTAGTAGCTTTTCTTATTTTCCGGTACCTACCGGTAATTGCGGTATGCTTAGGAGTTTTTCCTACGCACACACAAAAATTCTCAAAACCGCGTGGATCGATTGATCTACATTTTGTATATGCTTATTGGAGAAAAAGCTCGTTTTGGCAAATTTTTGTTTTCTGATTTTTAAAAATTTTACTTTTTTCAAAAACCTGCGTTAGAGATCTTAAACTTTCAGGATATTATTATTTCATTTACACCTACAAATCCACCAAATATCGTTTAAATATGTATCTTCCGGGGTCAAATTCACAATACTTATACTCTTAGGGCCTTTGACTTAACAGCAAGCCTTTAGTCAAGTTTTGATATTAAATGCCAAATTAAAACAAACATTGACTTTACAAGTTTTTACAAGTCAAAATCTGAATCCAAATTTATTTTAAAAATGTCCAAATATTGAACTTGATGAATCCCTACATATTGCTGCCAAGAAAACAACACTTATAAAAATACAAATATTTTGAAACAACAATAGTTCATTGTAGTTATAAAAACGTGGAACAAATTGTATCCATTTACCCTATATAAATATTAAAATTTATAAAATACCATTACCATATTAGACTTATTAAATTTAATATATAGGATATTGTTAAATATTTTATTAAATTTGTTGGTTTTTCGTTTTTTAGAAGGATGGTAAATTAAGAAAAGTCGAAAATGAAACTTTTGAATTATTTAAATGTGAAACGAACGAATAAAGTTTACGTCGCGTAAATACTTGGGGTTTACACAAAAATCGTAACCCATCTATAGCGCTGAGCGCCCCTGACAGTACAACTATGTATATACGCGACTAATGCCCGAATATGAGATAGGAAAGAAAAGATTTTACGAGAAAACGAATGAGTGCTATATGGGTCTGGGGGGGTGGAACGCTTAACTTTTTGGATGAGAAAATGTTAACGCGCTTATTTAAATCGTTCGGGATAAACGAGGATAAAGCTTAGTTTAACAAACAAAAATCTTATACTTTATTAAAGGCATGAATAGTAAACGAAGAAGAAGAAGAATCAAAATGCAAATTTGGATATGAAGATTACGTGCAGGACGAAAGGAAAATGTTGTTTTCTTAAATTTTGATTAAAATTTTTCAGTTTTTTTTTCTTACATTTCCTGGTTTTATTTTGAAAGGATTAACAATGTAGGAGGATTACCGAAAATTTCGTATGCTTTTTCGGTAGTTATTCTAAACTTTATGTATACAATACTTTTCTTAGATAATTTTGTTAAGTAGATTTAAATTAAATTTACTAACTTAAACATAAATTCAAAGTTAATATAACAAGATTATATAGTTAAAGGCAAAATTGAAAAAGTCAATTCGGGTACGTTTATACTAAAACTTTAAAACAACAAAATTTTATGAAAAAAATAGAAATTATAATGGTTAGAATTTACGAGTATACCTATAGTATATAAATTATCGTACGTTATGTTAAACAACGACAAAACATATTAAATATAAAGACGTTTTCAAATTTTTTGTAGAAAATAATTTGTAAAAGAAAAAACTAAAGAAAATTTTAAGCTACACCAGTTTTCTTAATTTAAAGTGGCTAGGAAAATTTTAAAAGGACAGCATTTTAGATTACCTAACATGAACAGATTATGAAAAAAACAAAATTAAGAATTGTCAGAATCATTGTACTTAATACACATCGTTAGTTTATGAAAATATTTGTTGATAAAAAATTTCATACCAATCTCGTAGGCGCACGTACTAAGTATATTTAATTATATGTAAAAAAACGTAGATAGAACCCATTGAGACAACCTTACCTAGTTTTATTCCAGAAATTATTCATTTCAAAAACTTTTAATTAACGTTTGCCTATTTTATGAGACCTCATTGTGTAAGGCAGACTAAGGTTCTTTCAATTTTATAAAGTTTATACTCTTAAGAATTTAATTCTTTTATATAACTTTCCAAATAGATATTCCTCTAAACTTCTCCATCTTAGAACACATTAAGCCTTGAGCACACACGTAAATTTTACATTGTACTAATAAGAGTTTTCGGTGGTAATTCGAGTTGAGTGAGGGATAAAAATTGGTGCCATAAATTCGGAATAATATCTCTCTTAATACTATAATTTATAAAAATCGAATTAGTACGATTTTATTAAGAGCACATATTCATCAAGATATTGAACATTAAATGGTTTGCCGTTATATTGAAATGAATTTCGTCTTAAATGAAAAATAAATCGTAAAAAACATCTTTAGTTGGCATTGCACTATTATTTCGTATTAACCAAATTCCGTTTTCAACATTTTATAATAAATGTTCTTCATTTTTTATTCACTTTACCCTGCATTTTGACTTTTCATTCATGTTGATCTAATCAGATGTGTTCCAAATAAAAACAAAACTGTATTAAACTTTTTGTATAATGTGCATAAATTGTACTGTTAATGTATGATTTTTTTTCATTTGGAACAAAACAATGATGTTCAGTAACCACCTATTGGCGCGGTGGTAAGATCAGTTTGCTCTCTCCGTTTCATGCGTCAAGTGGTCTGGGTTCGATCCCCATTGAATCTTAGATTTAAGATCCTAGACCTAAGATAAAATTGACCAACAGAAATTTTTTGTGTTTAGACAGACGTTATATGACCTTAGATGTAAAAGCGACTTTAAACACAAAAAAAAAATAAATACTTTCAGTGGTCAGAACAATCTAGAAAATCAGGGAATGTCATAGATTTTTAAGCTACGGAAAATCAAAGTATTTATTCTAATCATAAATAGAATGTAATTAAGAAAAGTTTATTAAAAACAATCTAATAAAAAATAAAAAAATTACATTATAATAAGTACTTACCTAGATAATTTCCTTTTCAATTGATTTTTTTAAATAGCCCTAATGAAGTTAAACCCCTTAACGGTTTTTGATCTGGTTTGGCGTCTTTGGCATTTCCTATTGATTTTCTCCAATCTAACTATTAATTTTCATTGGTTTTATTTGTTAATTGAACTAATTGTGACATAAAACAATAATAGACCATGTTTTGTGAGTGTTTAGAAGAAAATTTTGGAAACTCCAAATGGATTTGTTGGAGTAAATCATTGCGTTGAAATCTCCAAAATGTTGCAGGTTAGATTTATATATTTAATTAATTAATTAATTAATTAATTAATACTTTATCATACACTTAGATAAATATTTTCTATCAAGTTAAATAAGTAGGAAGAAAAAATTACATTAAAAGCTTTAAACAAGTATTTCATTTAGTGATGCAAAATTGTTTGGTTTGGTTTCATGTCTTAATAGTACGAGAGCTAGCTACGTCAAGTCGAAAAAAAAGAATTTTAGGTCGGCCAGTTTTTACATATGTTATCTCTCGCACTATCCCGGACATTATACGGGCTGTCTGGCTGTCGGTAGGGGTTGCGTTTATTAGTGCGCATCGCACCTGTACAAGTAAAATATTGTCATTTTCAGAAAAAAGAAAAAGTTCAGATGAAATTTGTAGAAAATAACATTTTGCATAAAAATGTCTTGTGACTAATTTACGTACGGTGGCTAGTTTGCCCGCTACAAGCTTGGAAAGGTTGGCTAGACGTGACGTCATTTGAGTGACCGAGCCCGTATGATGTCCGGGATAGTGCGAGAGATAACATATATAAAAACTAGCCGACCTAAAATTCTCTCTCGAAAACGTTGCTAGCTCTTAAACTATAATAAGAACAACATTTTTATTTTCTGATAAATTTTAAATTATTTTATTTTAAAATATTTCTAAAATCTTTGAATTGAACAAAAAATATGTGTGCATTCGTCGTCAATGTCATTTTTAATCCTTAATTAAAACTTGGTTAATTGAAATGTTTACATTGCAAATATATTGATACAATAATGATATATTGATAGGATATATAGTTTAAATCAGCCCACTGTCACTTATATACGAGAAAGACTAAAAAGAAGTGACCGTTTGTGTCGCATGTCTTAGTACCTTTCGGGCCTTTGGGTGGCGCTGGTAGTTAAGTTGAAAAACAGCTGTTAAGGTTAACTATTTGTGTTGTCATTTATCAGTTCCTTATGCTATTATTATCGTTACTACCACCAATGACTTCATAATTATTCTCATATAATAACAATAATAATGATAACAATAAAAATAATTTGCGTGACGTTTAAAAAAAATTATTTCTAACCTACATAAAAGTTTTCTTTCAACTAGTACTACTGGCGCTATCTAGAAGCAGTGACAAAATAGCTCCATTTTCTGTAACATGGAGTTGTAGGGGGCTGGTTTAAATTCTTACAAATATTATTATATTTAAAAAAGAGTTTCAAAATTGAAATCTAACAGGGACAAAATTGCCTACTCTAAAATTGGCAAAAAGAAAGAATATATTTTGTAGATAACTTATTTTCCTATTTAAATTTATCACAATATCCATTATGAAGGGATGTTTAAAATATTTGTGATCGTATTAATCATTTTGTTTAAGGGCTGCTTACTTAAAAATACAGTTTTGGGTTTTATTATTCAAACTAAGCATAGACTTGTCTTGCATATAGACTTATTCTAAATTTTCCTTAGTAAGAAATATATACCGGCTGCCTGTTTGATCTGATAATTTCTGTTTGAAATGAAAGGTGAAAACCAGTCAGAAATTTGATTGAGCTTTATAAAAAGCTGTACTGAAATCAACAGAGATTAAATGATAAAAGTTTATCATTTTGTTAATTTTCACGTCAATGCAAACAAGTCTTACTTACGCTATATGTCTCATAGTCATTAACAAACACAATATACACTGCGATTACACCCGCTAAAGAGTTAGCAAACTCAATTTTGAAACTTAATAAGATGTGAAACTCTGTTCTGTGTTAAATGTTTTACATTTTATTTTATAAGGAACCTTTTCATACTTTTTAAAATAAATGCAATGCAATTCGATAGTTTTCAAAGGGATGCTATATGAATACCTCATGTCCTCGTATCGAATAAATGAGCGATTTTATTTTTATCACTGCCGGTTTTCTTTTTCTATATGTGTCTGAGTATTTTTCATATTTCGTTTTAGGTACGTGTGTGAAGAATATACAACAGGTTGGACAAAACGACAGGGGTGAGTGGATACAGGGATGGATAGGTGACAGTTCATACTATTTTATATACGCGAAACATAAAGGACGACCTATGAATAAAGCCAAACGTAGAAGGGCGCACATTCTGATTTGACAAAGCAACGTCGGAATTTTTTGCCTTTTTTGAATAGAAACGACACCCCCAACCAGCTACCAGCTTGTTATTATTATTATACAGTCGTTCCGAACTTGCAAAGGTGTCAAATTTATGACTACTTTTATTAGAAATATTAAATATGTATTTATACGAAATACGATTCTACAAAAAGAACGTAAGAATGGGAATAGAAAAATGGGAAAATGAAAAAATCGGAATATTTTTAACTTATTAACATTACAATATTTCAAACTTCTATACTTAGCTATAAATAATTAAGTTGTTTTTTTTATTATCATCTAGCTGATACCCGCCCGCTTTGCTGGACATACTTAAACTGGTCATAAATTAAACTGATCTCACTGCTTTTATTCAGTTTCTGCAGTTTAGTAATTTTTCAATGGCTTATTAATCGTAAGTTACGTTTAACGTACTTTAAACTCTCTATCAGTTGTATTTGTGGATAAGTGAGAGCTTTTTTTTGCTTCAAATCATCCCTGTATGTAACGTTTGTGTATTTTTACCTCTATGATTCGAACTCTTAACGGCATAACGGCTTCACCTCTCTAATTGTAAGTCAAACTCCTAATAGGGATCACTTAAGTCAAACTGTATGTTTTGGTTATTTATTCCTACGGGTGTGATTTGGAACTTGGATATTTATTCTAAAGAATGAAATCATATTCACTGCAGAGGATTTCCTGATTGTTCCAACTTTTCCGTCAACTAATCGAACAATAGATAAGTACAACTCCTTCCTCGATAATTAGAACGTTTACTGAGCCAAAGTTTAGATAAGATAACTATAAATTAAATGTGGATTTATTTTCCTTAAGAGTTCAACTTATCGAAAGTTCACTGGGTTTAAAAGTTTAATTATAGAAATTAGATATGGCTTGTATTAATGCTTTGATATTTATTTCAATGTTATTTATGTGGCCCAGCGATTAAAGTGACTGTCTACAAGTCATAGGTAGTCTCTAGTTTATCTATACTATCTTCTGGGTATCATAAATACCTTTGGTAAATAATGTAAATTTTTTAATTACAAATTATAAGTTCTATTTATTACTACCTCGAGGTATTATGGATTTTAAGAAAAGGAAAAATAATTACAATTTCCTCTCATGCAACATCTCCATTTTAAAGAATGCTGTTAGTATCATTTTGTTTTCTGATAGCTAAATTAATATGGTTGGAGAATTATACAAGTTGTGAAAAGATGAGAATGAGGAGACGTAGAAGCAAGGAGTTGTGTAGGTATGGTTGCATGCTCGCAGGATTTGTAGAAACACTTCTTGGAGAAAATCTACGAGTGCCACGACGACTAGGACTTCTTATCAGACTGTTTCATGGTTCACGAAATCTCTCCATCCATTCAACCCATTATTCCGTTATTCCTGGTGCAATCCTCATTCCGTTCTCCATTCTTCGTGTCTCCCCAATTCCCAGCCCAACGAACCATTCGTCACCCGGCGCTGGTTGTTTAATACGTATATACAGAGGGTGTCCAAATTATTATACTCAAGACTTAAAATGGTACTTTACGCTATAAACTAATATGTATTTAAAATTAATTAAACAATCAATAGAAGTTTTGCTTGTAAGAAATACGTACATTTATGTATTAAGTGCATGAAATCATTGTTAGGAAAATGATCTTTAAAAAATATCATTTCATTCAAGGTACTAGACGGCACAAGAAAGATTAATTTTCAGAAAAAAATTGCCTTAGAGATAAAAATTTTGTATTTGCTCAGGAATAAAACGCTACTAACAAATTTTCTTTGTGTGCAGGATTTGTAACTTTTTAAGAAATCCTTAAAAAAAAAAATTAAACAACCTTTACCCTTAGACTCTCCAAAAATTAAATGATACAATAACACGGTGTTTTAAAGGTTTTAGTTAAAATAATTTGGACACCCTCTACATATACAGTTGTTCAACACGACGAAGGATGACGTAGCAATGCACGTGTTAGCCATGCAGCATCCGAATCAAAAAGCATCCCTATACTACTCCTGTTAGTTTTATGGGGTATGAGTTTTGAATTCTTCCCCGTCGTGTTTTATGCTTGAAAACTGTATTTAGAACAAACCCTTTGTGTGTTAGTGTTTAGTAAGGCGGGATAGCGGAAACTATCGCGAAATAGTGAAATATAAGTGTGGATAACTTCTCTATTTGAATATAACTAACGATGACCTCTATGCTTTAGAAAGGATAACGATAATGATGATTATGGGATGATTATATAACAACAGTACGAACAATACTTTCCCAGAGAGAATTCTGGGACATATGATAATGAAAACTGTAATTTATTAACGTTAAACAATATGGAAAAGTCATTACGCTTAAATGTATGTGATAAATTTACTACATTCTGCTTAAAAAATAAAACAGTAAACAAAATTGATTTTTATATCTTAAAAAATTATTTTATATGCCCAATATTTGTCTAATTTTTTTTCTGGCAATAATTATAGTTTATGAATTTAATGGTTTGAATTTTTTGGCTTTCGATTTCGTTAAAAATGTCTTATTCTAGAAAAGGAAGGATAATTGAATTTAGATAAGACATTCTTAAATGATTCAATAAGTATTCAATAAATTTTTATGTCCTAAAAATAAATACAATATTGAAAAGAATAACTCATTAACTCTTGTTATGAAAAATAGTGTAATAAAAAATCAGCTATGGGTATTTACCGAAAATATTTTTTTAGCCAGAAACGTTTATAGATACCTACTTTTATTTTGTTTAAGATGTATATTATTAATGAGAAAGGACCATTGAGTAATATAAGTATACTTTACCATTAAAATTTTTTTTTCTAAAAATACAAGTAACCGCTATTTCAATAAAATATGTCAAAAAATTAGCAATAAGCTCATGGATTTATTGTAGTTCATAAATTTCAAATTTTTACCAATATCTTAACGGAATCATTTAATACAAAATTCTAGACGGTTTAAGTCCAAGGATGTTTGTACTTAGTCTAAATATTTTATGCTTCCGAATTTCTTTAATTAAAATAAAAAATATTTAACAAAAGGGGATAACAACGTAGATATTTAGTATAACGTGTAATTTTTTCCTGAAAATGAAAGTCTTAATCAGTATATTAAAACATAAATAGCTAAGTGGTATAAGTATAGTGAATTTGCCCCCGAAAGATATTTAAACGATACATGGAGGATTTGTATGTTTTAATGACATAATAAGATCCTAAAAGTTTCAGATTACTAATGCAATTGGTTTTTGAAAAAAAATCAAAACTTGTAAAAATCAGATAAAATTCTCAGGAACGCGTGAATTGACTGAACTAAATTTTGGGTATGTTTTGGTGGCTGATTGTAGCTTTAAAAAAAAATAAAGAGCTTTATCGGTTCATGAGATCCTTAAAAAAATACATTTTTTTAAATTTCAATTTTTAACCATGAAACAATGTTGGCATAATTATGAAACTATTTTTTTTTTAAATACTCATCCATTTTCTTATAAGATGGGAGTTTTTTAAATCTTTAAAAATGGTACGGCGTAGTTGAAAAAAATAAAAACCCCTTACAGAGGGTACACAAATATTTATTTCATTTACCTAGATGATTGAAGCTGTAATTTAATTTTTTATTTCTTATTTACATATTTTGAATTTATTCTAAATACCTTTTTTATAAAAAAATTGATGAGAATTTCATAAAAAATAGTTTCATAATAATTGTCCCAAAAATATATCATATAGTTAAAAATTCATTTAAAAAAAATAATGAACGTAACTTTTTAGGATCTTAGAACCGATAAAACTCTTTATTTTTTTCGAAAAGCTACTATCAGCCTCCAAAACATATCCAAAAAGAACAATCAATTCACGCTTCGTGAGAAAAAAAATTTTTCTGGTTCTTAAAAATTTTGCTTTTTTTCAAAAACCAATGACGTTAGGGATCTGAAACTTTCAGGATCGTATTATTACATTAATACCTACAAATTCTCCAAGTATTATTTAAATATCTTCTGGGGCAAATTTACCATACCTTTAGGCTATTCTCAAAAAAAAAATCTAAGGTTGTTTGAGCAAGAAAATGTTTTTGTTTAGATTTTGAATAAATTTTGATATGATTGATAAGGAAGGATAACTCATAACTGAACCTAGTTATCAAGCTATTCTCGAAAAGGATTACTATTAGTACTGTACTTAAATCTAAAAATGTAACTTTTGGTCAATATTTCAACGAAAAATCTCTTGAAAAAAAAACAACGAAATTTAGTTTAAATCAGTATTTTAACGAAGCTATAAGTAACCAATTCATTTTTCATTTCGAAAATTTTTGTTCTTCTGATTTTTCTTTAAAGACTATAGCCTATTGCCCATGTGGAAAGATAATTGAACGCTGTTTTAGTGTTTTTAAGGACATACATTTTAAAATGTATTATATCTTATTGATGAAAAATGTCTCCCCATTATGTTCAAATTTTGTTTTTACTTTCAGATAAAATTGGTTAATTACTTCTATTAATAAGTTCAATATTTTACCAAATATATTAAACTACCAACACAAAGTTCATGTTACTGTGTTAATTTTTCATTTTCGTGGGTAGTAGAACCTCTGTTTTTTCTTTGCGATGAAAACAGAACGTTATCAATCTTTAATTACTCGCCACGTCATTTCTTTTATCTCTAGACAATGTCGAGAATTTTTTTTGAGGAATTCAATTAAATAGGTGTTTGTCGATACGGAAATTATCATATTATTTACAAGAGAAGAATCGGAAAACAGATACCAACTGAAACGTTTCCATGAATATTAACTGCTTCATTTTACTCACGAAAATACTTCTGTCGTTATTAATGTTCCATAGGATTTTAATTGTATTTATTTATAAAAGGTTCAATACCTATAGATAATTGTTTGCATTTGTTATATAAATTGATGGGAAAAATATTTAAAAAATTTTAAACTTTTCAAGAAAATCTCATAAATATCATTTTTTTCTCAAAAGAAAAGTTCTTTAATAACTGCTGGTATGAAGAAGTCTTAATTTCGGGAAAAACGAGATCATAAATCTTATCATTATCATCCACCGGCATTCTGTTTAAATTTTAAAGAGCAAAAAACGAGAGAAATGAGAAAAATTTGTTAGGGTTAATAATATACATTAAGGATATTAATTTTGTTGAAAAGAAGATTATTATTTGTATGAACAGAGCTTTTAAAAAATGTTTCATATTATTATTGTCATTACCTATTATTACTACGGCTCTTAAAAGTAGCAAAGAATAGGGGTGAATTTTTTTAATAATCCGTTTAGTGTAAGCATAAAAAATTAGTTTGAAATTCGCGCTCGTTGTCTTGATCTAAGTGTGACGGAAAGAAATAAGGTTTATTTAAATGGCAAATAAAAAGGAAAATACAACGAAATGGAATGGGTATAGGGTCGAAATGTATCGTATGAATGTGTTGGTCGTACATTTTGTTAAGCACTCATAACTTATCTTAAAAGAAGAATGAGGTTATATATCATGCTAAGCGGCCATCACTGTAATATTATGTACAAACATGAACCCCACCGACTCGTAATACGACCGAGAAATGGCGAGCCCGGTCCTGATGCTGATACTGCTGATGATTGGATGGGAAAAATTACACCTGGACTGGGCGAGTATTTTTTTTTTTATTTTCTCGTTTATTTTTTTTACTATCCTTTGCGCGTATTATATAAATTTATAAAAAAAGGAAGAGAAAAATGAAGAAATAATTTCGAAATATTTGAATTATTAAAGGCTTAACAGCGCAGCAGGGAATATAAAGGCGTTTAAGCTTTTCATAAGAACGTTTAAAGAGCGGAAAAGTTTCGATTTTGATTATTGCATGGCTAAAAATGTGTAACGCACTATTTGTGAATTATTTTTTACGAAATCTTTGATCTATAACCTAATATATAAAACTGAAAGGCTAATTTTTTTAAATCCACCAATATTAAGTACTAAAATTTTCAGTAAAGGCTTCTAATGAAATACTCATAAATCATTATGTATGAAGCTTTAAAACGATACTTCATGTACATAAAGCATTAACAATGACACATTTTTTTAGCAAAAGCTTAAACTATATCAAAAGTTAACTATTTTTGTAGGTATCCCTTTCTACTATTCTGTACACGGCCATTTATTTCATTAAAGTATGAATTTTGTGCGTGGCTCATTAATCCTTACAATCCTTTTAAGAGCCCAGTCGCCGTTTTGCATTGTCATTAGTAATGTATGACAGAATCAGAAAAACGTTTTAAAATTTACACAAGTTTTTACTTCGGTATCTCATAAAAAATATTAGGTGTAATGCTCATTCTCTTATACGCGCTAAATATACGCACGTAAAGCAGATAGAGTGGGTGCGAAATTGGGAAGAATGAAATAATCATTCTGGATTATGTTAAACGAATGAAGAATGGGAGAGATGTGGAGAACAGTAGACATATTTATATCAACCTTTGATGGGAAATAAACTTCTGTGATGAAAAGAAATTTTTCAGACGGTTACGTTTTTTTGTTCGGGCTCGTAAAAGATTTGGAAATCACATCAATGTATCGTAAATCATTTGTAAATGTTTCATGTGATATATTCGTACGTTTAATTCAAGATGAAATCTACGATTTTCAGTGGAAAATATGAGATACTCTTATTTTCATATATATCAGTGATGATTCATAATTTGCCACATTGTATAGTTTTCTTTGAAGTTGAGACACCGAATAACGTTAATAAAACTCAAAAATGTTATTTAATACATTGTTTATGTACATACCTACTATGCTAATGTATGATAAATTGAAGCTTGGACATGCATAATAATAACAATAAACGGGCTAAGTGCCAAAAAAATTGAGTTAGACCTTAAAAAGCAGGGTAAATGCCATGGGCATTTTAGGTTGTGGCACTTAGCTTAATTTTTCGGGTCTAACTCAATTTAATTTTTTTTGCCACCTAACCCGTTATTGATGTCCAGTCTTCAATCATTAAATATTAAAACGCAACATCATTTTGCTAGCTTGTTGGCAGTATTGTATTATGCAAACAAAAAATTGCCTTTATATATTTTATAATGATGAAAGTTCGAGGTACTTTTTCGTGGTTCCACGCGTTTTCATCCTCTGAGAAAATATATCCCCGACAAAATATTCCAAGGACAAAATTTGACGACGGAGTCTAATAGACCTTGGTTAAATAAATGGAAAATGAGGAATACCTACAATTTTTCGAGTTTTTGCTTAGTTTTCGAGGTATTGAATTTTAAAAGTTAAATCAAAAAGGTTAAAAGGTTACGACATAAAAAGATATCTCGAATTCTAATGGACCGATTTACCTCAAATTTGGAGAGGGTGTTCTTTATACATCATTTTATCACCTGGATTTTGTCCAAAACTATAATTTTTTATTTCGTATTCTTAAAAAAATCGGAATTTAAAAAAAAATGCTTAATTTTTTTTTTTACAAACAGCAGCATTCAGAATCCGTCTGTTTTTTTATTCAAATCACCAGGAAGGTTGAAACAATGCACGCCATGACACCCTCTTTTTTTTTGACCCTCCCCCTCTTTTGACTGCTCATAATTTTATCAATTTTAATTTTTTTTTTTTTTGGTTAATTTTGTATGTAATAATAAAACATCAATAGAAAAATGTATGGCAAATTACTTTTCGATTCCTTTGTACAGCGCTTCATTAACCCTGCGAAATTAATGCTTCTACACTGGAATACCCCCTTAACGTCTTTGATCATATCACGACTGTCTTACACACAGAAAATTTCTGTACGTCTTAAATTTTAGATCATTAATCTTAAATCTAGGGATTCGACGGGGATCGAACCCAGTACCACTGACGTATGTAGCTAATGTAGCGGAGAGAGAAAACGGTTCTAATCACTTGCGCCACTAACTGAACGTTACCGAATATTATCTCTACCATTTACAATGTATTTTTCACACAGATAGCATCTAGTTTTTAAGTAGTAATCTGATTTTCTATTTTCATAATCCTCACTTGTACTAAGAACTTTACTTGCCCCAGGTATCAATTCTTCATCATCTCCTCTAGATAAGTAAAAAATTCGGTTAATTAAACAGCAATTGATTAAAACTAAACAAATATTTTATTTGAAAAACTAAATTAACAGTAACTAAATTATTCATTTAAAACAATTTTCTAATAATCAAAACGTGGCTCTAAATCATAATTAACTGATAAAAATATTTTCATTATAAAATGTAATTATAATTAATTGATCATACTGTAATGGAAAAATGTAGATATTATATATATAAATATATATCGTAAATAAATATAAAATGTTTATTATACTAAATAGCTATATATGAAAATGTAAATTTACAATTTTTGGAATCAGAGTAATTTATCATTATGTATTTTCTACATTTATATATTTGAAATATTGTACATATGTATTGAGAGATATGAACATTTGATTGCCATTGCGAATGCCGTGGCGGCGTAATTTTTTTTAATTGTGTATTTGCCATTATACTTTTTTTCGAATTTCACATGAAATAAAACAAAAAAAATATGCCTTGATAAATATATGTAGCTTTGTTTATGTAGAGCTACAGCGTATACAGAGTTTTTGTGTTGTGCCTTTTTATGACGTTTCGTGATTAATAAATTTTTTAGAGTGATATATTTAAATTAAAACAGAAAAAAAGAAAAAAAGAAAAGGTGAAATGTTTGTATTAAGCCGATTGGTATAAAATGTATAACAGTATACAAAAGCTGGAAAACTAATTCTTTAAACGCGGTTATCTCAAACGGTTAAATTCATGGCCTTATATAAATACTAGGAGTAATTTTTATCATTTTTACTGATTTTGGTCCAGCTTTAAACTATTTAAAAGGTAAATTTTCTTCTTAGATTTCGAAATTTTTAACTTCCTTGATTTTAATTCTGGTAACTTCTTCGTTCACTATTTTTAACCAGTGCTGGATTAGTCTATAAGCAAATTAGGCAATTGCCAAGGGTAGTGGTTTCCAAACTATGCACTGCGGCTCCCTGGTGCACCATAGCAGTTTAACAGAGGCGCCACAAAACTGTCCTTAAAGACAACTTAAAGTTGCTTTTCCAATCAAATTCCAAATTGTTACGAGTATGTGTTACCTAAGGATTTTTATAATTTAATATAAAAGAAAATTGCAAAACAAAGGGGCATAAGCCCTCACCATAAGCTTATTTGGTAAGATCCTTAAAAGCTACCAACAAAAATAAACTGAAATATTCATAGTTTTTCCATTATTTTGATAGTATCGACGTTTGCAAACGCCAGTCCAGGATCTGACACTCAATTCCTGTATTATTTGTGATGAAGAGAAATCCAAACTACCAACATTATACAATAATATAATGGTAAGTACTAAGAAGCACCAAAAGAGAATTTAAACAATGCTGATTGAATCGTATTATCGGTGTCTTAACTTTAGTAGGTAATTGACATTTCTAATCCCTTATGGTACCAAAGTAATGGAAGAAATTAAGGCTCTCTTAGTTTTTATTTGATGTGAGCTTTTAAAGCTCTTCATGTCAAAAATCTTTGTTGGTAGTTCAGAATATCAGCCTTCTGACGTCAACTCTATCTCTATAGGTCTCTAGACCTATCAATAGGTTTAAGAGATTCATGATAAGATCTAATTAGCACCATATACATTTGATTGGTATTAGATACCACTAAACGCAGTAAGATTTTCTTTGAATTTGTTTTTCTTCTTCCTTTTTAGTGCTTTAACAGCTAGGTCATTAGCACTGATTTTTTTTTTTATCTTCTCTTCCAAACAAATACAAAAACATAATCAATGCGTAGTTTATCAGGTATCTGATATTAATGTAATGCTGTGGGTAACAATTTTAAATGAGAAAATGACTAATAACATAAAGTTTATCCTGAAATAGACCAGTCTTGCCTTGAGGCACCGCGGAAAAATGATACTATATGAAGGGCGTTGAAAACCGAAAAATTTGGGGACTACTGGCTTAGAGCACCACGTCTTGGGAGATACCAGAACCAGCATCAAAATAAAATATTTGCTAGTACATAAAAGTTAAGGCTGTATGAGAATCTGCATTATACTAGTTTACTCATGGATAGGGGGGTAGGTAGAACCTGGATTGCTTGGACATCAATTGAAACTTGATTTCTACTAAATTGTCTACTGGTATAAATAAATGTTGGTACTGAAAACAAAAAATGATTTTAATTACGATTTTTTGCTTGAATTTTTGGTTTTGCTTAGAAAACCATCAAATTAGTTATAACTGGGGTTAATATTTTGACTTTGAAATGAAATAATCGGACTTGACTTGATATTTAAATTTTGACATTAAACTCGAGTTTGGCTTGATTTTAAGCCAAATTTGAGTCAAATGGATAGTAAATCATGTCAAGTAATGAATCCTCAGTTTTCACATCCTCAATTTATCTGAAACACCTAAAATTAACCTTTGTATTTTTATATTATTCAGTAGTTTCAGTAAAAATGATATTTACCGAAGTAACATTTGTCAACCCAGAAAGCGGAGTTAGACTTACATACTATCTTACATAAGTATAGGTATACCTAGTTTTATTTTTTATGTGAATAAAGGATATATTAAGCTTTTACCTTCTACTGTTTTTAAGTAAGTTTGTTAAAGACTAATGCCGTAAACAGAACCAAGGCGAATGGCGATTACGAAATGTCAAAACTTTCGTCATTATGTATTTTGAGAAATAAATTAGAAAAACACAACCAGTTCAAATTTCGCCCCCCCCCCCCACATAACAGCCTTAGATTAATTGCACTCCTGTTCTGCTCATGTATCCCTGTTAGTCTGTTACACAAGAATTCTTGCTTATTCCAGGATTAGCATTCTCCTAGCAGAAGCAGGTTTTCTACTAAGCTTTTCGCACGATTTGGGTCTATTTGGGCGTCATTTATCCTATACAAGTTATATGTAGTATTGTCATCCAACCGAAAGTAGCTATTGTTAAGTTAATTTGTTGAACTTGACTAAAAATATTTTTATTTAGCTTTTAACTTAAACAAATTTACAGACTGCACAGATGCATTACAATAATATTTTACGTGAATAAAATTGCGGGGCACTGCTAGAATAACGAGAGAAGCTTTATCTTGTCAATAAATAGAAGATAACATTTTATCTATTTTATTTATATAAAGTGAGTTTGATTTTATTTCATATTTGTGCTAAAATCAATTTTGTATTGTCGAAATCAAGCACTTGAAAATGCAACACGTACGTAGAGGAGCAAAAGAAGAAGTTTCTTTATGTTGTATCCGATCAACATATATTTCAGTTGGGAAAATAATAGTAAATCATTGGCGATCAGCCTTGAAAATAAATGAAACTGAGATCACATTTGGAATTTCTCCATAGATAGTTTTCTTCATTGAACGTTCGTTTTTTAGATAGTCGAAACTAAACAAAATCATCGAAAGACATGTGCAAGAAAATAAACGATGTGAAAATCATTGTCGTCAACAACTTTGTCACGTTTGATAATGTTTTTCTATCAAAGCTTTTTTGCTCTTTCTCGGTGTTATCTTTGCAGAGAAGCAGCGCTAGGTGGTGCATCGGAATATACTCGGAAATTCGGGTGAAAATGTTTTAGTTTTTTCAACAAATTTTCGATTCGTATTGAATACAAACAAAAAAATTTCCTTTATAAAACTCTCCGGTTGAAATCTAAAAGAAAATATTTACGTTTCGGCTTATCGGTAGGATATCAATATTTTTTTTCTATTCCAAAATAACATCACCCTTATAAATAATCCATAAGAAAACCAAAGGAAAACATCGGAAATTTGTATTTCATTTTTTTTTAAATTATTGAACAAATATTATATACATAAAGCTTTGTAGCTTTTTGTGGACGAAATAATTTAATTCAAAAAATATAAATTTAATAATAATATAATAAAAAGAGGTGGGGTCGTAGATAAATTATTCTAAATAAGGGTTTTTCTCTGAACCGTGTGTAAAATCAATGATTTATTTCAAACTAGCTGTAACCGCGACTTTGTTCATATAAACTACAATTCATTGTTCATAAAACTTTTCGAAATATGTAGTAAGTTTGAAGACCAACAAGGAAGAGACATACACGATAAGGTTAAAATGAATAATATAACCTATATAAATATAACCTATATTTTCCAATCAGTCTTTTTCTTTAGCCAGTAGACAACTTTTTTCATAAATGTTCATATACTTTATACAACAACAAAAAATAAAAATTATTAATCTCGATACCTTTATTGTTCAATGTATATTAATAAAATTGTAGTTTCTGGCTATACTTTTTTAATAACTACGCAATATGTATTTAATATTTAAATTTAGTTAAAACAAATTTTTAAAATAAAAAACTACACTGATAGTGAAATTTTAAAATGGCAACAATGAAAATGTAAAACTATTTAAAATGAATTTTTACACAATTTTTTGCACTAAGATGATTCATGTGGTTTTTCTCTTCATGTATTGTGCATTATTTTTTAAGGGGGTAGATGCACTCAGGAGCGGAAAAAAGGGTCTATTTTAAAAAATTTCTTTTTTACAGTAATTATGTTTATTTTACAAAATAAATTATACCGTTTTTATACAATGCTTTAACTTATCATTTATGAAAAAAAAATATAAATATATATATATTATTTATTAAAATAGCGCCATATTGTTTGGATCCTCTCCCGCGAGTAGTGCTTCGCGGTGATCATCACAGAAGCCTTCTGGATCATCTGAATTCGAAAAACCAAGGTGAAACCTTAAGTTTATTAATAAATCCAGTCTTAAATCGAAGGTTTTTTTTTTAAATTCACAAAATGGTGGCATTCGAAACTTTGGACTCTGATTTTCGATAAAAAGTTAAAAGTTAATTGCTTAAAAAATATAGTAATTGTCAACAAAAATCAATATCCTTCGATTAAAGACTAGTTCTTAATGCCAAAAAGATAATATTAAAATGTCATCAATATTCACCGAATGGTTTTTGAGTTATATTGGTCACCGAATAAAAAAACACAGTTTTCAGAAAAACGCGTTTAAAGTTTTTTAAAAGTAGATCTTGTTTAATTTTGGTGTTAAGTGTCTAATTGAACGGAAAAAGTTAAATTTTGCATAATTTTATCTGTTGAATCCAAATATCACATTTTTTTGCTGATAATTTGAACATTTAATTGTTTATAGCTAATTGTTTAAATAATTTCGTTGAAAAATTTCATGTTTTTAAATTGATTTTTTATTTTCGTATATTTTAAGAATTTTTAAATCCAAAGTATTCTGTACAAAATTTGATCAAATTCAATATTCATCGAGTTATTAAACTTTTTCACCGTGGTTTTTTGAATTCAGATGATCCAGAAGGCTACTGTGATGGTCACCGTTTGTATAAAATAAACATAATTACTGTTAAAAATAAATTTTTAAAAATAGACCGTTTTTACGCTTCTGAGTGCATCTACCCCCTTAATGTTGCTTCAGTAATTACTAAATATCTTGAAAACTATTCATCGGATTGACTTGAAATTTTCAGGGAATATTCTTAAAACATCATACTTTAAGAAATAAAAAAAATAAAAAATCGATTTTTCAAAAATTCTAAGTGCATGTACCTAGGGATGGGCACCAACTATCGATATATCAAAATATTGATATTTTTTTAGAAAATAATCGATAAATATCAGCGATATTTTTAATTTCGAAATATCGATAATTGATATTTATTTCCGAATATCAAATTCGATATTTTTAAGAGCTTTATTATATTTTATAATAATTATTATTTATTCCACTTATAATTTTAATATTTTTGTTTGTTTTATGTACCTAAGTAAAAATTAATGTAAACTAAAGCGCGTGAGTTTTGGTATAAGTGCTGAATCTGTTTTCAAATTGAATCGTTCTGAACGTATGTATATGCGTAGTAGTTTGAATATTGTGACAATTTTTCAATTAATTGCGTTTTGAGATGAAAATATCTAAATAATGATATTTTTTACTCTGCATGTATCGATATTGCTTGCAAAAAGCAATCTAAAAAGCATCTTAAATGTTGACCTAGATAGTCAGTTATGGTCAAACAATTTTTTTTCAAAATCCGTCTAGTAGTTTTCGCGTGATAAGGTAACAGACAAACAAAAATTTTAAAAAAGGTGGATTTGGAATCTGCATCATCGATAACAACGACTATTGGAATAAAATTTTCCAAAACATATTCAATGTACAGAGATGGTTTAATTAAAATTTTATTTTATTATAGATAACTGTATCAGTTTCCTGAACCTTTATTAGAAAGATCTAATTAGAATTATTGTTTAAATTTATTAGATATAGGTAGTTACAACCAAATAAATTTCATGTTTTTATATACTTTTCACTGACTTCAAATTTTACTGCTTAAAGTCATAACTAAAATTATTAGTATCCGCCTTCATCAACAATTTAC
Source organism: Sisyra nigra (assembly GCA_958496155.1). Taxonomy (NCBI): domain Eukaryota; kingdom Metazoa; phylum Arthropoda; class Insecta; order Neuroptera; family Sisyridae; genus Sisyra; species Sisyra nigra. Next base: position 15,056,714 of record OY292314.1, read on the forward strand.
AGATATACTTTAATATTGGTTTACCTTCTGTAAAAAGTTAATTAATTAACTGATTTCATAAATTAAAAAAAAAAGGCATTAAATACTTTTTGAAAAGAGAGTAAAAAGTATTTAGAAGTAAAAATAGAAGAAGATATTACAAAATTTCAAGTTTTATATTAAGCGAATAAGTGGACAGAGAATATCACGAAACGGCCAAGGGATGAGTAAGGATGAGTGCATTTATCCTTCGTCTTCCTCCTCCCCCCAGTCGTAGATTTTCGAACTACCCCATCGTCCTATGTTGTACGCATTTCGTTGGACGTATGGTGCGAGGTTAATAGATCTTGATGGGGGTAGGAAAAACGGACAACGCGATTTGGACCGGACATGGCGAAAGAAAGCTTCTCGTTTTATTTCTCATACTCATTCCCATACTTTTTTCCTTCATCTCGTGCTCTATTTTTGGTTCTCTTTTTTTCATTTCCGGCATCAACCCGGTAACCGCACGTTAAAGATTTCTCATAAAAGACTTTTAATCTACTAAAGGATTTATGCAAGATAGTAACTATTTTTGAAAATTTCTGGTGCAATACTTACTTAATAGTAAGATCATTGAAATTTCTTAATTAAATTCGTCTTATTAGTAATTATCGTTTTGAGAACAGATGAAGCATAAATAGCAATAACGCCCTCACAATAACATTGTTGATAATAATTAGCGGCAAAGACAAACTATCGAGGCAATCTTTGAAACCACTTCAAATGTTATCTGGTAATTAACAGAATAATGAAGCAAAGCACTTGCATTTAATAATCCATAAGAAAATTGAATACAGACGGAGATTATACTATAGTTGGATGATTTCTAATGACGTTTTAGAATCGTGTCCATAACAGATTTAATTTTCTAGACAGAAATCATAAATTTTTAATTAAAAGATTTTTAGTTCGAATACTTATTGTTTGAATTAAAAGCCAATTATAATACTCAATTAATACTTATCTGTAAAAATAAAATGCTAACCAATTCTAGCAGTGCTATGATATATATACATATATATATATATATATAAATAAAACTTTTGGAACTCTTTGAAAAAAAATTTGGCTCTTAAGAAAAAAAAAAAAAAAAAGAAAAAATAATTTCGATATTCTTAATTAATTTTAAAAATAATATTTTAATTTTGAAAAAAGAGAATTTAGAAAAAAGAGCATAAGTATTGGAAAATCTATCAAAAAGAGCGTAAGGGGTAGGGTGTTTAAAAAATATTGTAGCTATTCTTAATTGGATATAGATTAATATTAAAAATAAATTTTGGTGCCAAGACAACCTTTTAATATCAATATTATGGTTTGCCTCAAAAGTCATTTAGTAGTTTTACATGGAAAGTTTTACGGGAGTTTTGAAAAAATTGGTAATTCTATACATTTCGAGGTGCTCTTTCCAAATTTCAACTCTGCCACCTTGTATCTTTTGATCGCGCCGCCATATTGGAAAGTGCAACCAGTTTCTTGATAATATCTCCTTTCTAACCCCATTTCACGGCAAAAATTTTTCTATACAAAATGAAAGTAGGTAACATTTCCTCCTAATTTAAGTCAAAACCTTTTTTTTTCGTAAAATCAACAGTTTAAGCGTACGAGCGCCGCAAACCTTTTTACATCAACGTCAACCAGTAGCATTTAATTTTAAGTGATTACATTTGTACATTACAAAATAAACTTACTCTTACAGCTATATAAGTTCATAAATAAAAAATCCGACCGAGTCTCACATTTTTAGATAGATAATACGCACTTATGGTATTTTGAGAAAATATGAATCTGCGTTATACAATAGAAAAGCTATAGGTACATAGGTTTTATGTGTATACAGCTGTACATAAAAAGAGGTTCCGAAAAAGTAAGAAGAGCGCGTTACACGTTTAATGTGCGTTTTCTATCGAAAAATGCGGCTTAAAAATGCAGGACTCGGTCGAACATGTTTTTATTAGTTTATATACAATAAATTAAGAATAAATTCATTTTAAAATACACAAATAAAATCAGTTAAAACTAAATTCCATGGATTTGCGTAGATGTACAAAAGTGCAAGTCGCTCTTACGCCAAACTGTTGATTTTATGAAAAAAAAAAAAAAAAAGTTATTACTTGAATTTTAGGAAATGTTCTCTACTTTAATTTTGAATGCAAATATTTTTGCCTTGAAATGAGTCGTAAAGGAGATATTGTCAAAAAACTGTGTTATAGGTGGCATTTTCCAAATTGGCGTGGCAAGCGACAAAGATACGAGGTGGCAAAGTTGAATTCAGAAAGAGCACATCGAAATCTATAAAATTATATTTAAAACTAAAAACTTAAAAGTGATTTAAAAACTCCCGAAAAATCTTCCAGGTAACCTCTTATTTTAGAACCAAATTACTATACTACAATCCATTTTTTCATTTTCTATTTAACTTTCATAACTTTAGAACATATTACCGTAACAACATTTCTAAAAAAGGAATTTAAAGGAAATTTCACGCTCTATAAAAAAGCTTTAGAACAAAGTTTCTCAAATCAACCGTTTCAAAGATAGTAGAGTTCATAAAAATAAAATTAACTAAAATGTTTTTAAATATTTTCCCTTTTGTTCTAAGGACTTCTTTCGTAGAGCATGACATTTCCTTTAAATCCTTTTTTCCAGATTGTTGTTACGACAAACTGTTCCAAAATTATGAAAATTCAAATATAAACATAAAAAATTTCCTGCGTCCTTTAAATAGAATATCAAGAAATGGTTTGAGGAAAAACTTAATGTTGATATTAAGAGCTCGTTTTGGTGCTAAAATTTTTGTTTTAGTATATACTTACTATACATTTTCAAATTCAATTTTTTTCTTTTGAACACCTTTTTATCTGTACTCTTTGTATCTATATTTTATAGTACCTATGAGTTTCCAAAACCAAATAAATGTAACGGTAACACTGGCTGCCTATGCTAGTAATACTAATTCAAGTATAAAAGTTTATTGTACTTAACTGTTTGAATCTGTTTTAATGGGCTAATAATAAATAAATGAAGTTAATTAAAAATGTCACCATATGTAATATGTATCCAACAACGCTCCAACATATGATTTGAAAAATCGTAATTAGTTGGATAGATTCTTAAATGTCCTTACCCTGAAGTAAAAGGTAGGAAAGCTAAGGGTAGTAGATTGAGCATTTTGTATCTTCAGGTGAATTTGGGGTTGTTTCATCGCTGGTCTACGTTTGTGGTCTTCGCAAGACCGTGTTGTGAGCAGCTAAACCCAAATGGGGCCGAGGGTGTTTGGCTTGACACGTAAATGGCTCCGGTGACACATAAGGGGTTGGTGGTGCATTATTGCTTTGGGGGCGGAACGGTCAATCACAATGATAAATCGACGGAAACGACGGTGGCTGCTACACCACCGTTCATTTATCTGTCCGTTGTCCACAACGACGATGCGACGACCACTGACTCGTTTGCGGTACACTCGAAATTACGTCTTCTGACCAGATATCAAATCCGAAAATTAATAAAATTTATTTTCAAGTAAAAATCAATGAATGAGATTTTATGAAATTTTAAATAAAAAACGATCGGCGAACCCATATAACTGATCGAACTCGAGTCCCTTAAGACAAATGGACAATGTTCACTGCATGAATAATGAGAATTCCCCGTCTAACAATTTATCATTCTAACATAACTGTCTGAATATTCTAATAAAATATGTGAGAAAATCCAACAATTTTCTCCGTTTCAAAACAAAAAAGTTATATACATATATTCAAAAATCCTCTTTCCTGACAAAATCGGACAAATCATTGAAACCCTATTAAAATCAAACCCAAATCCTCGTAGATTTTACACACAAACACTATCAATCATCGTCTTTATAAATTACTTAGTTTCATTTGCAAATGGACGCAATGTACGCAATGTAAATGAGGAATTACTGTGGTTTATTTCTTGATTACCATTATTCTAATAGATATACTTACAATTGAAACAGAAAAGGGTTATTAACTCTCAAGAGCACACAAAGCTTTGTTTCAATAGGAAAATTTCCATTGAAATACGAATCCGATATGAACTTGCTCTCTAACATCATTTTCGAAATTAGCAAGTAATTTTGCTGTACATTTCAAATTACACAATGTAAATTTCAACAGCTGCAATTTACAATAAAATATTAATATAGTGAACATTCTCTATATAAAGACCTTTGCGTAAGTTGATTTTTCACAACTAGCGCCCATAATGACGATACTTATTAGTTGTTATAATGTTAAATTTTATTACAAAAAAAGCCAAAGAAAGCCATCTCACCAGCCTAAGAAAAGCTGTCTGAAACGTTGTTCAAAGGCTATGATTAAAGCTATGAAAAACAATTTTTGTATGTAAGAATTAAAAGTTTTTTTTTTGTAAGTTTAAGTGTTTGTAGTGTAATAAATATAATAAAAACAGAACGTTAGATTATATAGCATTTAAAAAGTTTTTTATTCCTTTTCTTGTACAACTCTTAAGACCGTTGATTGTTAGGTAGTATAAGGTTAAATGTTTTTCATGTGATTCTATTATGTGATATGTATTATGATATTAGAGTTCAATAAAAAAATTATTTACCATATTTTATGTGTCATATATATATGTTACTGTGAAAGACCGAAATTGGAGAATGTCGACTTTCACCGGTGAATGTCAACATACGCCAAATACGTTGGTGAAAGATCAAATATTTCATTACATTGTTATACATTCGAACCCTCACCGGTGTATGTTGACAATCACAGATACGCTCTGGTGAAGGTTCAAAAGGGAAGAGCCATTAAGGAAGCGACTGGCTCTCTCCCGCCAAATCCTTTGTTTTGCTGGAAGCCAATCAGCTTTATCAGTCTTATGTAAGTTTTGCTGATACGAGCGACGATTGCATATTTTTTGTTGATACCCTAATTTATACCCAATGGATACTACAGTAAACCGTGATCTTTTTCTTGAAAAGTTAAATACATTAATTAAGAGTAAACGAGAGGACAACCAGGATGTACAGAATATGTTAACTGCATGGATGGACGATAACGATACAAATAAATGGTCAGATGGTTTATCCTTTGTTCAATTTGCCAAGAACACTACATATCACGAAGGAATACGCCAAAGTCCTTATGAAGCCATGTTTGGCATTAAAGCAAAAAGAGGCATAGCATCGTCATTTTTTCTTAGCGAACAAATCGCAAATATTGAAACCGAAAAACAACTCGAAAAAATAGCCAATACTTTTAAAACCAAAGAACAGCTTGAAGAAACTGTTAATACTTCTGAAAAAAAATTGAGCGGTAGTCATACTGAAAACTATAATCCGAAGAAAAATATTGAAGAGGACCTGCAATCTACAACGACTTCACATCAAGTTCTGACTGAAAAAAAATTTCCTCCTGCTCAAATTGGTGATACTGTACGAATACAAGTCCCTGATGTCGACCGTGGTCGTACAGATAGCCGAAATGTGTTAGCGGTTGTTATTGGAATAGAAGACTCCAACTACCCTCAAGCAGCTTCACACACGTAATCAGTTCGTAATTTGTAAAGAAAAGTTACTTTCCATAGATGAGATTTCTTTGCAAGAAATGTCGCTGAGAGAAGCAGCTGCCGATAACTCAAAAAGCGGGGGGCAAGGATATGCACGTTGTCCTTGCAAAAGGAAGTGTTCTACAAATAAATGCAGTTGTAAAAGCAAAGGACTCTTGTGCAATTCAAAGTGTCATAATAGTTTAAGTTGTTGCAATAAATAAGATTAGAATCACATAATTAAGTTTTTTTTTTACAACTACATATTTGTTTCTCATTTAGAATGTACTGTGGGTAGCAAACTCTTGGTCACTCCTCTCAGAAAGGAGGCAAAAAAGTTACGTTATCCTGGTGACGTTTTATAACGACTTAATTACGGAGAAAAAATTATAAATGTACGACATGTTCAACATTCACCAAGAGAGCATGGTGAATGTCGACATTTACCGGTGTAAGTCAGAAATATTGTTATTTAGCAAATCTTTCGGACATACACCAAGCGACTATGTGAATGTTAACATTCACCGGTGTATCTCGACATTCACCGGATTTCGGTCTTTCACAGTAACATATATAATTTGTAGGTATATATAATTTTCCTTTAGTTTTCTAAAAATGTTCATTCTAGATCTTTTTTCTGGAGTCTAGAAATCTGGAAGAAGTTGTTTCATTCCTTTTCAAGATATTGGTAATTTTCTTTCTCCAGAAAATGTCTCTTAATGCTTAACATTGGGAGTCCATGATAAATAATTATTATCTGGATTGCCTATATGAAGCATACAATTTGTTCATTAAGATTTAGTTTAAACGAAAATTACGTAGGTAAGTAGATATATCTCAAATATCACAAAATATTTTAAAATGGGTTTCAAAAACGTTTCTGGTTTTGCTTGCGACTTCTGAGTTTTATCAGGAAATTCAATCATAAAGTTTCGATACTGTCGCAATTTTTTGACCTTTTGGACTTGTATTAGCACATTGACGAGATACGGTTTATCATTAGAGAAATAATAATACTTTATAATGGAGTTTCAATGGACTTTACGTATAATCTCTTATAGCCTAGGTGTTCGAGGCGGTAGCAGCAGCAGTGGATCCCAGGTTCGATTCCAGCACATAAACCGGATATTTTCCTAATTTTAAAGTATTTCTATATATGTATTACAGCATGAATTTTGATATATTAATGACCATTTAAATTTTACAGTTCTCCTTCGCTTTAATTCGATCCTTCGATCGTTCAAGTCCTTCGTGATTTGAACGATCGATAAATTGAGGTAACGTTCCTTTTTATCTCATTATTTTGATTGATGATGATTACAAATATTTAAATAGCTTATTTTTAAATAAAAATTTAGTCGAAAAATTTTGTTGCAAGTTTTTCAATTTTGACTTTTGGGAAAGCTAGGTTTGAATTGTGCTTCAATATCCAGTTGAACTCCAAATTTTGATTTGGCATTTTTCAATTTTTTTTTTTTTTTTTTTTTTTTGTTGCGGTGCCGCATCCAAACCGCACTGAAATCAGAGAAATTCTTGACTAAGTGACAAAATTGGCACTTTAACGTCGAATATCTCATTAAATATCGATCGTTCGTCAAAAGTTGTAGCACCATTGGAATCAACAAGAATTACTCTTTCGATTGACATTAAGAATGGTCCAAAAAAATTGAAGGAAAGATTTTCATTTTTCGATTTTTGAAATTTTTTGAATCCACGACCAAATGATTGCAAATAGAGTTGAAATTTCATGGACGAATTTTTCCATGAAACTCGAAATATAGAATAGTCAGCGGATGATGAAATCAGAAATGTTGTCTTAGTAGATTTCCAAAAATTTTGTCGTTTCCGAGATAATAGTGATTTACGATTATATTCGCGATATTCGCCCTTAACGAAGTCAACATTTTTTTAAGATTTTCAGCTGCCAAAATAAGATACCTAATGCGCCATCTATCCGCAAAACGTCAAACTAAAAGGTTCAAGTTCAGAATATGTAAATCGAAAATCACGGAATCCACGGAATTATCTCGAAAACAATAAAAGATTTTTAAAATCTGCTAAGACAACTTTTCCAATTTCATCATCTGCTGTCTATATTTCTAGTTTCATTGAAAAATTCGTTTGCACTTAAAATGTTGGCGTTTTGTTTTCTTTTCAAATATATCCTTGATGAGAAATAATCCGAAGAGTCACTGAACGTAGATACCAAGTTTTGCTTCGAAAAGAATAACTTGTAGTTTTGTTTTTAAATTGTACGTTTTGGTCAATATTTCAACATAATAATCTTGAGAAAAAAAAATCAAGAATGATTTGTCGATGGTTGTCCACAGTTTTTTTGTTTGAAACGGTTCTTTTTTTATTTCATTTAAAATGTGATATCCTTGATGATAAAAAAATACATACCGTTCAAAATAAGTTTTTTTTTTTTGAAAATTCCATTTTTTATTAATAGAGATTCTACTTTTAACTATCAATGATTATAATAATTATTGTAGGAATTTTTTTAACTTGGGTTTTTGAAATAGGTCGTCTGGTTAACAATAATGTTAAGTGGGATGCCTATACTTAGTGTTACTTATAAGGTTTATTAAATGTTTTTTCATTGACTTTTTATATTGTTAACTTGGCATAAAGAGAAATTTAGCATAAGTTAGTGTGCTTTATTTTTTCTCAATCCTGGTAATGTCGGATTTATACTTTTCTTAAAGCTTCTTGGCTTCTTCAATTCTTACACCCATTCCTTCTTTCAAAAGGAACCTTCCTATCATTACCACTCATTTGTAGGTTTTTAATAAGTAGCAAACACAAATTAAACCCACATACCCAAAAAAAAAATGTAAAGTATTAAAAAAATACTGAATTGTTTATCAAAACGAGCGAACGTCCTTTTAAAAGCTGCCGTATCTAGACCTTGTCCTAACAGCTTATTGAAGCCTATTGCGCCTATTGTAAAGCTCACTTAATATATTCGATTATTTAAAAACTTAAAAAGAATTTGTTAAAATTTCAAATAGAAGTATCAGGCTTTATTTATAACATTAATTACTTGATTAAAATATAAAATTTACTTGAAATATATTTTTATTTTCTTATTATCATATTGTAATTTCTACATTTAGAAGACACAAAAGAAAATTTACCATCCAAAAAGCTTATTCAAAAATGCCTTGTAAGCGTCGACTTTAATTCCATCAGCCCTGGCTTTATCTTCTAACTGTTTATAAGTTGGATCACTCTCGATTGTTGTTATAATCACTTTGAAACTTGGACCTTTCAAGTAATCAATAAATTCTTTGAATGACTGACTCGTTGTTAGTTTAGTTTTATACAAATTTGCGATTTCTTCTTTCGGTAAAATAGCTTCAACTTCATCTAAAAATCCCTGAATCCCAGTTCCTGTTTTTCTAGGATCAATAAGAACATCAAGTTCTTCCAATAACGTTGGCTTGATTGGTGGTATCCCAAGTATTTCATGGATAGCATTGATGATATCATAAATGTTTGGAAATCCGTTGGCTTTCAAATAGTTTAAGAACTGCAATAAATTTTCATTCGTAAATTTTTATATAAACAATAAAATTAGATACGGTCGCATTATGGCATGATAACTTAATGGTTGCTCTACATGCTAGTGGCCGTACGATCGAATCCCAATGAAAACCAAAGATTTTCTTTCATAGATTTTCTGATCTCCCGGTCACTTATATCGTAATAGTTAATGCAACTTAAAAATAACCAACAAAAAATAAAAATAATTTACTTACGTCTTTTAACTCTTGAAGATTGTCAATTTTTTCCACCAACGCCTTAACTTCGGGGGTTTGAAGAGATCCTAGTTGTTGTATGAAATCAGGATCATGCAGCAAATAATCAGTGAAAATAGCCTGAACTTTATCGAGTGGAATCAATTGAGCAAAATCATTCAAATCGGTTTTTAAGTCACGCGTTTCAATACGAATGGAATTGGCAAATACCAAACCAATCGATAGACATAGAATAATAATTTTCATTTTCACGATTGATGAATACTTAGAACTGAATAATATTTCTTGTTCTGATTTTTCAGTTAAATCGTTTCTGTTTTTATAGAAAATAAAAATGAGGTCATTCTCTTAAGAATATGTTATCGCTGCCTCTTATAAAGATTAATATTTGCAATTGCACTTTAAAATGATGCAAGGATCAAATAAAAATTGATAAAAAAATAATCTGGAATCATTTTATTAAGTTAAATCTTAGAAATTTTAATCTGGGATTATTTTTAGATAAAAAAAAAGAATCTGCAACATTTTTTTTTTTATTAAAAAGATAAATGTATAACAACAATATAACAATAAACATATTTTTATAATATAATTTAAGATTAAGATATAACATTTTATCCTTTCTATATTCATCAAGCCAAGTATCTGGACATTTTATGCAATGAATTGAGCTTAACATTTTCACTTTGAAATGGAACAACTTGCAAATTCAATGCTTGACTTATTTAAATATAATATTAAATTAAGTATTGATTCCCTAATCCTTAATAAAAATTTTCTTGAGTAATTACTCTAAAGAACTGCGCTATCATTGGAAATTAGAGAGTCAAGTCAAGTCAAGTAATTAAATATATCTTGTTAATGAATTGTGACTTGTACATAGAATAAAATGCATCAATTGTTTGACTTGATTTAAAATGTATATATAAATATTGATCTCAAGTTCGACTAGATTTTATGTCAAATTTAGTTCAGTTTGAAAATCGAGTCAAGTAGTTTTAAAGCAACTCGAGTAGTAATTAGGTAATTTTAACGATAGATATGAAGTAGGTGCCTACTCAAATAGTTTATAATCCTTCTAAGGAATGATGGTGATGATGATCTGTATGATGAGGAAGATAAGAATCATAATGGTGTAAATGATGATCGTGATGAACATCAACATGATTATGATGATCGTGATGATGATCAATATGATGAGGATCATGGATATGTGCATGTCCATGATGATCTTGATGAATATGAGAATCATGATGATGATCAGCGTGGATAATCGGAGCCGAATGATGATGATGGTGGTTATTTTCATGAGAATGATGTACTATATTATCATGATGATGGTGATTATTATTATGAGAATGATGAACTAGATCATGATGATGATGGTGATGGTCTGTATGTACTATAGGAGCAGCATGATGATGTTTATCATGGTGAATATGGTCATCATGAATGTGACCATGAGCATGAACTAAAGGAGCTGCATGATGATGATGTTTATCGTCAATTATATGATCGTGATGATGAGCTAGGTGAATATCGTGATGGTCAGTATGTACGACATCATGATGTCCATTATGAGGGACAATATGGTCTTGATGATGAACCTCATGATGGACATGAGGTTGATTTAAATCAGGAACCCATTCGCGTATTTCAACAGGTGTCCAAATCTTCTTCCAAGTCGAATAACGGACATTTTTGGATTTCCACTCTTGCACCCAACGTGACTTCCATTCGATTTTTTTCTTCCACACACCTCCGACATCTACGTGATCGGCATGTGTATGAATCACTTTTTCAATTCTAAAGCAAAATAAACGATATTTTAATAATGTTAATCTTCTATAGTCAGGGCCGGATTTATTAATTCACCGCTTGTAATCGCTTTTTGAAAGGCCGCCCGAAAGGTAGCAAAAGCGTGCTTTAATTTCGGGGAACACCTTTAGACCTTTAGGTCATTTCAAAATATTTTAATATAGAAATTATACCTAATTATGTTGTTTAAAAATATTTTTATTTCAATCGATATTTTATATTAACTTTCAATAATCAGGATCGGATTCAGGTATTTTCCGAGTGTAGATACTTTTTGATAGGCCTCTCGTAGAGCAGTGAAAGCGTGCTTCAATGATGAAATATACCTGATTATATATCTGATATCTGACCAGATATATCTGATTATTTAAAAGAATTTTATTGCTAAACGGTAAACTTGATTCTAAAGTTACATTATCTAGATTCCAGAAGAAAATTAGTTTTGCTGTAGCTATTATTTGCAGTCCTTCAAAATGTCACTACCTTAGCCACTTATGCTTACTTTCCTTAGAGGTAGAAATGGTCATATTTATAATGCCTACACCGCTTGCTAGAGTTATGTTTGCAAATTATGTTGTTGCAATATCGAGGTTTGCCTGTAAAGTCGTGACTAGTGTGAACTATAAAGTTACCGATTTAAGTTTGAAAATTTTCAGTAATGCAGCATTGCATTTGGAAATTTTATAATCAATTTTCCAATATATCCAATATATTGTTTGGTATAATACGAGGGGAGGAGCATATTATCCTTTTACACCAGTAACCGTAATATCACAATACGACTCTGTCTATCTGATCCCAATAAATTTAAAAGACTTTAACAGGACATGTAAGAATTCACAAAAAATTTTCAACGGCGCAAACAGAATGGAAGGAAATGGATTTTAAACTGTTCTTTTTTTAATATTTGCAGTTACAATAATAGCACAGAATATAAATAAAAGGCGGAAGCTACTCAGCGTTGACGCTTTTCATCTAAACAATCTCTTACGCATCAACTAAATGAAACTATATTTCTAGTGAGTGACCAAATAAATATTGTTAACAATTAAGTGTTACTTAATAAGGTATGTTTAATCCACTTATTCGTAAATTTATTTATTATTATGACTATTTAAATGGTTTTAAAAAATGCCATAATTGTATACTTTGCAGATCTTGTATTGTAACTGCATGCGATTTTACAAGCATTTCGAACAAATCTATTGCTAACCAAATCCTGAAAGTGGAATACTTTTTCCGCTACAATACTGAAATGAACTGAAGTTCATTGCCACTACAATCACAACAATTCAAAAAAACCAATTACGGCCCTGTTTTCAATACGCGTTGTAAATGCGTGAGTGCAAAAAATTACCATTAAAACTCCGAGTGAAATTTCGGCTTTCTTTTAATATTTTATGGTATTAATAAAGCGTTATTGTAACAATGCTAAGAAAATCACGAAAAAAATCAAAAATTTAGCAAATTTTTTCAATAAAATTCTCTATCTTTTGGTTCCTGATGTTTTAAAAAATTCAAATAAGGATTTGTTCCTTTTATATTGGTTTTTAGATTTCTAAAAAAAATAAATATCCCACACATTGTTGCTTTTCACTATCCACGGTTAAAAAACTAAACTTAGGTTTTAGTACTATCTCCACCAAGCGTGTTTAGCAAGCAAAATCTCTATTTTCTAGAGACAGCATCATCAACCACGTTTTTAATAGTTGAACACTAGAAGTGGCGAAGATTACGACCCCCCCCCCTCCAACCGCCGCCGACAACGCTTCTTAGTTTAAGACATGAAAATTATAATTAAATAATTTATACTAAAATTGAAATAGATTTATTTATTAATTTTAATTAAAAACGTGCCAGATTATGAATTTGTCAACGTCTGGAAGCCGCTTTTACTCGATATTTGCGACTCATTGCATCTACGACATCTATTCCATATTTCGTACTGTTGTAAAACAACATTGACTCATTTTTTTTTTTGAGCTAAAGCTTATTGTTACATCTGGTGTATATTGTTACACCCCCGAAACAATGATTCTACATCGAATTATTGTTTCGAATACAGGATGGGACAAAAATGACCCAGCGGCGGTTCTAGGTAAATCAAATTATTTTTATTGAATTATTATTATTGTAAAATTAAAACATATGGTAAAATTATATAAAAATAAGTGAAAGTCAAAGAGTTTTAAAAAAATAAAAAATTAAAAGATGATCAAACACATGGATGGGAAAAAATTGGGACGACGGTTCTTATAATGTTAAAGGGAGATGAGCCGATTTGAAAATTTTGTTCGATCACCTGATATTAAGAAGGATTTAATGTATATGCACTTACTTAGGTTCTGGATCTGCTAAACTCGTAAGTCCTAACGTTTTTAAAATATTGATCGATGCATCAACAGAAAAGGTATCCAATATAAGAACCAACAAACACAACTGAAACTAAAGAAATAACACTTTAACAGTCCTCAAACCAACAAATTAATGTATTATTTAATTATACCATAAAGTAATTCACAGTCTTCATATTGCTATAGTATTGTTTAATTTTTTTAAATCACTCTAATCGGAAGTTCTTCCGTTCTTAAAATGACCAAAATTCTAAACCAATTTCTATATTTATACTTAACTTTTCCAAAGTCGAAAAAAGTTATTCGATTAACGTACATAGGAAAACGAAAATGTGGGGAATTTCTTTAATAAAAAGACGGTCACTTTCTTGCAGTTATTTCGGAATCTCATCAGTTTTCATAAAAGGCTTCCGTTGTACATTACAGTGTTGAATTGCGGTCATTGAATTTAAATGTTTAAATGAAGCGACTTTGGAGCACGTACTTTTTTTATTGTTACGAAGAAAGTGACAATATTTATGTAAAAAAAAATTATTGCAGCATAAATCTATTTCAAACAATTTCCTTGTTAAGTCTATGTCTTCCTAGATCAATTCACGCACACATAAAAAGTGAAAGCACTTGTCAATGAAAAAGAAATTGAAAATTAATAAAATAATTTATTACAAAACGATTACAATAAATATGTACATTGCATTATAGTAAAGCATATCAATCTTTTAAATCGATTGGTAGTAAATCACCCCATTTACTCGATCTGGCACAGTGATATAAAGTTCTGAAAAATATGAAATTTAAATATGTAACTTTAACGTTTACTATGAAAACGGTTAGGATGAAACTCGGTTAACACAAAGCAGCGAAAGTTTAAGAAAAATTTTTTTAATTTTATTTTAGGAATGTAATTGTCACGAAATGTCGTTTTGGTGTTAGTAATATTAGAATTTAAAAAAATTTTAAAAAAATTCCAACTAAACTTATACCAAGACTGCTCCAAGCTTTCTCAAAGCATTATCACAAAAACTGAAACTTGTTTTCCTTTATTTACTTAAAATCAAGACAACGATTTTAATCCTTTCGTGTTAACAATTTTTCACGTTTTTCACTATAAACCAAAAATATTTAGTTCTATGTCTTACTTTCCATGTTTTGACGCTGTAAAAATAACTTCTTCCAATTTTCCATTGGTAGCACACATTCGACAAATTGTATGTTTTGATCGTACCAAAGTCGGTCGAACAATTCTGGGCCATTGAAGATCACTTTCCGACCTTTTACCTGTTTTAAAAAAAATGGATACCTCAAAATTCAAAGCATATATCAAAGAACAAATTAAACCTTTTTTTAATACGACATAAGAATACATTTCCCGTTCTATCTCTTGAGGACCTCCTATAGAAAACCCATAGTAATTCGTTTCAAAATTACACGGAGTGTCATTTTTTAGAAAACGAGGACAACTCTGACTATGTGGACACTAAAGTTTTGGCAACAAATACAAAGAATTAGTAAAATACGAGCTAAGAAACTTCTTTGGGATAATTTTTTTCAGAAATTGATTCCATTTTTTTATTAAATATTAAACAAAAGAACATGTAATTGATAACAATGATTAATAAGATTGAAGATAAAAATGTTTAATATTTTAAGCAATTATCAGGTGAAAAGACCAATTTTTTATTTTAACAATTTATTTTCTTTATACACTACGTTTCGTTGGTGTTATTCCGACTTCATCAGATATCTTGATAATTTTTATACCAAATATAGTATAAATATAATTTGAATATAAATATAACAAGTTTCAAGATACCTGATGAAATCGGAATAACACCGACGAAACGTAGTGTAAAAAGAAAATAATTTGTTAAAATAAGAACTGCTCTTTTCACCTGATAATTGCTTAAAATACTAAACTATTAAGACCTGAAAATTAGTATTATGAATATAAATGTTTATAATAAGGGGACATTCATAAATTACGTCACACGAATTTCATGATTTTTGACTCCGTCCCCCGTCCTTGCCACAGCTGGTCACACTTGTGAGACCCACCCCTCCTTAGTGTGACGTCACATATTTTACAATTTTACATCTACAAATAATTATTGAATTAAGACAGCAATTCCAAAATTTGTTCTATTTCACTATAAATGTTTTTTTAATAAAATTAACAGCAAATCAAACATTTCAAGGAATAAACAAAAACAAAACGACTAATTATATTAATTAAAGATCCAACTTAATCATCTTGAAAGTCAATTGTCAAATGAAATAAAAACAATATCACCGCTAGGCACGGTGCAATATTTAGCGGCATTTATCAAAGGGCAATAGTATAGGCGCGTAACACACTACACCGAGAAAAAAATTCTCTTCGGACAATTAAATCTAAATATTAAATATTTGATTAGCAATGGGCTATCAAATCATTTTGTTGGCGTAAATGAAATTCAGTTGACAAAAGAAATTTTTTTCTTTGTGTAGTAGAGCGAGTGGCCGATAAAACAATTTGAACCTTATGTATCTACAAATAAGGTTGCAAATGTTTTTGAGTTTTTCGTTAATAATTCAAAGTTCGTGTTTTATTTAACACTTAGATTAAAATATATTTTTAAATGTTACGTCACAAAATTTAGGACCACTCCCACCTCCTTGTTACACAATATCACACTTCTCCAACCCCTCCCTCCCCCTTAACGTGTGACCTAATTTATGGATGGCCCCTAAAGACTTAGCAAATTTAAATATCCTGTTTTGGATTATAAAACCATTCAGGAGAATTCTCACTACAAGAATAATAGACTGAGCTAAAAGAAAATTTGGAACGTTTGGACCCAAAATCAAATTTTAAGCAATTGATTATGCCGAAAGAAATATTTTAAGAGGTCGCAACAGATTTTTGTAGATTTATAGACTTCGGCTGCATTTAAACGATATTTAGAAAATTTACTTTGCCACTTTAATTTTGAATCACTCAAATATTTTCCCAAAGAAGTTTCACATCAAAAATATTTTCTTTTTGTTTTTAAATTTACAGGCATATAAACGAAGCCTTGTTCCGATTCATTGCTCAGATTTAAAATGAAATCTCTAGCTTCATTCACTAATTTAAATCCTGTTGTATTTCCAATTTCAACTATCACCAGAAAATTCATCGTTTTGTTCCACAATTTCAAAATTGTTTCTAGTCGACTTTGTCGATTTGGTAACTCCATCAAAGAATATGCCGATAACACGATATCATAAGGCACCTAAAATTTTTATAAGTTAACAAAATAAATTTTAATAAGTACAGTGGTTTTACATTGCTCGCTGGAAGAAATTGACGATGGAACAATCCTTTAATGGAACTTTTTTTGTTAGCAAACCCGCCTCGTAATATAACATCGGCTAAGTCGTTCATATCGGGAGAAATATCGACGCAAAAATATTCAAAAAGACTGTGTTTCCAAAAGTGTTGAGCAACCCAAGTTCCCGTACCAACTCCTGATCCAAAATCAAAAAAAGCCCGCGGCTTGTATCCAGGATTTCTAGCATTAATCTCGCTAAAAATTTTCATTAAAACCGCATAATTTGGGGCAGCACGTCCGATTAAATATTGTAATGCCGTGTATGTGTTATAATTGATAGCTTGCCATGGATGAATATGCGTTTTGAGCATTCTTAAAACTTTCCCTTCGTTTCTATTAAGGGTTTCTCGTTTAACTTCCTCCGATTCTTCAGTGACTCCTTTTTGATTTAAAATTTTTTGTTCGATTTGTCGACGTTTTTCGTTTACCTCTTCCGGTTCTTTGGGTGCATGACGATTGATTAAATAAGAAACTAGAGCTTTACTATCGTTTATTATCGATTTAATTGGAAAATCAAGAACTACGTTATTGATAGCCTTGATGATTGAATCTGGAAGTTTATTAGGGGTATTTCTAACTGTCCCTGGATGTTTTCGAGGCTTGTATTTTTCATTTTTTATATCTTCCTCAACTTTTTCGGCTATTTGTACAGTAACTTTATTTCTTTTCTGAAAATTTTCAAATTTAAATGGTTTAGTATTGGTGTTTTGTTTCTTTATTTAAAGATTTACCGATATATTTAATGAACGATATCCTATATTTCTAATTAAATTATTAAAATACATAATTATTTTCTTGATTATTAAATTATTTTACAATAATTTATTCTTGTTTTATTTACAACATTTAAAATTGTCTTTTATAACCTATTTAAACATAATGACGTCAAGTTGACGTTTGCCATGTGCGTTTGTTAGTAGAGATCTGCTTTATCGATTCAAATTTCGAAGCGGGAGTACGTGAATAGCCAATCAAAATCGACGTCGGTTTTTCCTGGTTTTTCCGAGGGACGACGCTATGGCGTCGAAATTATGTCAGTTGCATTAATGCTCTCCATATAAAAATAAATATCTTTGAAATTTTTGGAAAAATTTCATCAATTCAATTAATGTCGGTACACAAACGAAGGAAAGATGAAATTCGCAGAGCATTTAACGGCACATATAACGCCCGAATGGCGAAAACAATATATTAGCTATGAGGTATTGTATTTTACTATTAATTCATTGTTGTATTTTCATTAAATGAAAAAAAATTATTTTTGGTAAATGTGTGGAATTTTTTTAGGAAATGAAAGCATTGTTATATGCAGCCGTTGAGCAAGCACCGTCTGCTGAAGTTGTTGAACCCGAAATTTTAACTCGATATTTCGCCAAATTTGACGAACAATTTTTCCATTATTGTGATAAAGAACTAACAAAAATTAACACATTCTATTCAGGTGAGAGTAATATTTGATTAATTTATATATCATGCAACCAAAATGCTTATTAAAAATGCATTTTTTAAAAGTAGGTCATTTCATTCTTAAATTAATTGTTAGTACAAGTCTATGTAGTAAACTTAATCTGATCAATTTTTAATTAGAATCTTTATAAAATGTTTTTTATTTACTTTTTAAAATACCTACATATTTACGATTTCATAGAACCAATTTTAACTATAAGTGATATATAAGTACATGGTGGTCGTTGTTTATTCGTCCAAGAAAAAAAAATCTATATCATAGAAGGACTCCAAAACTACCCCAATCCGATCAATTCAATATTTTAATACCGAGCTTATCTATATGTTGGTTTTTATTAAGTTTCTTGTGATTTTGATCTGATTACAGTTTTTGATTTCTTTTTCTTTTTCTATTGGAAAATTTTAAAGTTTAGGTACCTACACTTTTAAATAATCAATTTTGAGAAATCTAGCGCATACAAAATTTAAACCATTTTATTTTCCTTCATCTTTGTTTTTCTATTATAATTTTCGACTATTACTTTTGTACTTATAAAATACCTGTAGATATTTACCTCTTGTATAATCATATTCTAGGGGGTACATTCTAGTTGCACAACAGAGTTGGCGCATATTATTTTGTTTTTTACTTTCTTTTACTACTATATAATAAAGAAAATAATTGTAATCGGGTCGAATTTTCGATTTCGAGCTTTCAACGGAAATACAAGTTGTAAGGTTACCATAATCCTAAAAAGTAGTTTTTAGAATCATGTCTGTGTGTGACAGCGATATCGTATCGAAAATTTTATCCGAATTACATCAAATTTGGAATTTTGTCTTCATATTATATTTAATTGTGCAGCAAAGCTTTTGATTTAAACGGTTTACCAAAAGTTCCACTTCGTTCTAGGAGTTTTTGGGATTTTTCAATTTTTTTCTAAAACGGCTCCAAAGATTTTCTTTAAACTTTCTATGGTTCTTAGACTCATTGAAGCCTACAACTTATATTTGAAACTTGTCCTTGGGAAAATTCAAATAAGGAGGGTTCTGAGGTTAAGAGTGGGAGTTCGTATATATACATAAAGGCTGTATGGATATGGTTCTGTTTATTGTCTATTACAACATTTAAATACTATTCAATTTTTAATTTTTTTATCTAAAAATGGGTTTTATTTATGTTCTTTTGACCAGCAGCGAGTTTTATAAAAGAAAGTACTGTGACGCCTCGCAGCAGATATTTCATATTAGCTTAAATAACAATGTCTACTTATACTTTGGCATACAATAAAATCCTAGCATCCAATAGATCTCCTATGGCTATATTAAATAATTGAATAAGAATTAAATGAAACGTTTTGTATTAATTCTTATTAGACAGGATAAACTATAACAGAACCTGGATAACAGAATGGAAAATCTTCTTATTTTGAAATCTTATTTTCAAAAATCAAATAATAGTGTTATTTGATAGATTTATTAATAATTCGATTATTATTTTTAAGCTCAAATGCTCAATTTCTGTTCAACAGATTTTTTTTGTATTTTTAATATTACTACTTAACAATTTCTGCCCATTTCTGACTCATTCTGGGTTTTCAGGATTAGTGTCCTTCAGTGATGAAAATCTCCGTATCGAAATAACGATGCAAGGTTATATTCTTTAATAAAAACTAATGTTGAAATGGGTGAATTAACTGACAAAACTTTTAAATACCCTTGTCTTGGCATGTGATTACTATAATACTTGATTTAAAAGTTTCATAAAATTTTGTATGTGCTATTGTGCTTGCCGAATATATTCAAGCTGAAAGCGTTTAAGCGTTTAAGAGTCAAATATTTCAAGACTTTTTTGAGCTTATAAACGAACCGTTTTAGTAGGTTTTCATATAGTCAACCATTTTCATGATAGATCGCGAAATGTGGAAGGACTTCGATTGCCTTATGGTATTTGCACATGCAGTTTAAATCCTCCCACATTTCGTGATCTATTTCGAATATGGTTGGTTCTATGAAAATTTATGAACGACGAAAATTGTAAATTTTTTATCTTTTTTATCTTATTTAATCTTTAACTCTGCAAATAACTGAAAATGTTCCCAAAAGTTTATGAAACAAGATATAAACATTTGAATTTTGAAAGCTTTAAGCACATGAATACGATGTTTAAAAAAAACTTTAAATAACCCATTAATTGATACAATAAAGATATTTAAGACGTTTTCTACTTATTATCTTTCATCATTATTTTTTTTTTTTACTTTGAAGATTTATTATATATAATAAAGCTTCATTTAAAGCTAGCTTTATTTTTGTAGATAAAAAATTCTAATAGTTTTGAAAGTAGTTTGAATTCGTTATCATTATTTTATTTTTTAATCATTCAAACTTTTATAGTTTTATACTTGAACAGTAATGTGTAGTTTTGAGCTTTCGACTCGATTCTAATTCTGTCCCGTACAGACCAAGTAAGTTATTACTTGTCAAACAACATTTCCTTTAGGAAGAACGAGAAAAAAAAATCATAACTGGTATCAAGTCTATGTAATTAAAAAGGCCTACAAAAAACTATGAATAATTTGTGTGGGGGTAATTTTAATAATTCTCTTCAAGAGGAATCTAAATTTTTCTTTTAGACATCTAAACATCGAACACCCTATACTTATATATCTATATATTTTTCTTGCGTAAATGTGACGCTAATAAAAATTAATTTACACATTTTATTCGTAGGCGGGTGTAAATAAAAATGTTGTATTAATTTGCTTCGAGAAAAATATCATTTCAAAGCCGTATAATATCCATCCATTCGTCAACCGTTAGACGTTTGACGGTTTTTAATTTTAGAATTTTCCTGAATTTCATGCTATTAATAGAACCATCATCATTTTCATAATTTCATTCATAAATACGTTGTACTTATTTATTCGCAGAAAAATTAGCTGAAGCGACCAGAAAATATGCGACATTACGAAGTGAGCTCAGCGAAGCCTTGGAAGAAAACTTTCGAGGCAAGGAAAGAAGCTATAAACATCGAAACATTCTACAGAAACGCAATGTTTCTGCGCGAAAAATTCAAGAATTAAAATTGGCATTTAGTGAATTTTATCTTAGTTTAATTTTACTACAAAACTACCAAAATTTGAATTATACTGGTTTTAGAAAAATTTTAAAGAAACACGATAAGGTATATAAATAATATTTTTAATGTAGTTTAAAAAGTATCCGGGAATTATTAACTATTAGATAATTAAATTACCCATTAAAAATAACTCATATTATAGTTTCCTTTTTTTTTTATTTGTAAAACAATACAGTGGTTGACTGTTAAGCAAGTTGGAAACTAAGCCGCTAAACATAAAGATATGAAATTTGAAAGTGTTATTCCTAAGAAAACTGTGACTTCCATTAAGGTAGGTTTTTTTAAAAAGTTCACACCTAAGTGGTCAAATATTTGATTATGGAATTTTTGAGTGTTAATTCTAAATAACTAGATTTCTCTAATATTTATTTTGAAATTATGAATTGACATAGAAGTATAGAGAACCCTTTGTTATTTCTTAATTGGTTCATTGAAGCATGGGTCGGGAACCAGCGGCCCCCCGCAAGATATTTACCAATTCAAATTTGTGAGTACATTTCTTTCGTTACGTGACATTTTGGCGCAGAACGTTTTCCCGCGGGGGGTTTCGCTCCATTGTACCGGAGTTCTACGACTGTGGTCTTTTTGTTTTTTGTATTAACTACCTACTGGTTTCCTATTTAAAAAGGCGGCGCCAAAACGTCCTGCTTCGCATTTTTCTATGTAAGTCGGTGTCAATTAGCGTTGAGTTCCCTGAACTCTGGGATTCTGAAGTTAAAATGACGGGGTTTGTACAATATGAGATTTATTTTTTGGGTAGTATTAACAGTGAATTTGGTGATAATTTTCAATGGTAGTTCGTACAATGTTCACGATGCATAACCGACAAGGGGATACCAGGGGCCGCGTCGGATAGGGGGGGAGAGGTCTATTCAGGATTCATTCAACCCCTTCATTAAAGGGTAGAAAAAAATATTTTTAAGAACTAAGAAAATATTCAGAGAATTTTCCTTACTAACTCAATTATCAATAATTTTGTAGTACCTATACTTTTCTACTTCTTGTGGGGGTCAAAATTTTTTTAGGTCACTATCTTTAATTAAGTAAAATTGTTTATCATACACATTTTATACTATGTTTAATTTTTAAAAGTTATTTTGTGTCTCCAGTGAGTACATAACGCCACACTACGGTACAGTTCTGTAAGGGACGTAATGAAAGAATATTATGTAACTGAGTCTTGCAATAAAGCGATTTTGTAATTTCTCGTTTCATAGACAAAGATTTATTTTCTAAAGCCTTCTTAAGACTTATCGTACATACTTATTTTGTTCGATTTTACATTAACGAAGTCCCGGGTCCACCTATTTAATTAAATAACATCTTTTTACTTTCAAAGACCTCCTCTAATGTCTTGGTACACCCTTTTAAAACTGATCAAATTTAACTTCCTTACACAACATTCCCATTACTCCATGTGTGTTTTCAATGGGTCTAATATCTGGAAAGCTCATTAAAAAAAATATCTCTCAGAAAGTGTTTTTGCGTTCATACTTGTGGAAAGAATAATAATGGTGAGCAGAAGTATATACTTAGTACATTGCATTATCTAATTGCTAAAAGCAACATCCCTTTGGGTGTAATGCATAAGCCTTTTCAAGAAGAACCCCATTTTGAATCTCACAGTATAAAAGTTTTAGAATACTTCCAAACAGAAATAATATTAACAATTGGAAAAATAATAAATTTCGGATACTTTCTAAATTGGCTCTACATATATTGTCTACTAACTTAAATCTGTTGTTAGTTATTGAATGTTGAAATTGGAGCGAAATGGCGACAGGAAAATATCGATACGTCTCATTTCAATACGAACAAGGATATCGATCGATTGATCCGGGAAACCGAGTCAGCCGTAACCCAAGATCTAGAAGGAGGCGATCGTCAAAGGGCTATGAAACGTCTTCGAGTACCACCTCTGGGCGAGCACCAAAGTCCTTGGACTACGTTCAAAGTCGGTCTCTTCTCCGGCTCTCTGATTATTCTTCTGGTCGTTGTTATTTTATCAGCAATTTTCCATCACGGCCGTGATGATTGGCGAATTGTTTGTCGTTTATATCGTGGTCCATTACTTCTAATCGAATTTATGTTTCTTTGGGGTATCAATGTATATGGATGGCGATCGTCGGGAGTCAACCATGTACTGATTTTTGAATTGGACCCTAGAAACCATCTATCGGAACAACACATTATTGAAATGGCTGCAATTTTTGGAATAATTTGGTCTCTGAGTGTTCTTGGCTTTTTATATAGCAACGTTTTAGCGATTCCTCCGTATATAAATCCATTGTGTCTTTATACGATAATGGTCGCGTTTTTAATAAACCCAACGAAAACTTTTCGACACGAGGCTAGATTTTGGGCATTAAAAGTTTTGGTACTTCAATTAAATACTTTACATTTAAAAAAATTATCATAATTTATTTTTAGGGACGTGTTTTGATGGCTCCGTTCTTTTATGTTGGTTTTGCTGATTTTTGGATGGCAGATCAATTAAATAGTTTAGTTCCCGCATTTTTAGATCTCCAATACTTTATTTGTTTTTATATTACAAATGAAGATTGGTATGTGGCAAATGGTAAGATAATTTACGATTCTAGTAAAATACATGGAAAAATAAAGCAATAGAAAGATATACCTAAGCGAAATTTGCGGTCTCCGTCTTATTAGTTCTAATGCAATAATGGAATAATAAAACAAATTTTAATTACATAAATAAGGGATAGCATTGCTAGTAAAATATGAAAATTTTTCTATCAATCCTTCCTCCTCTACTTTAAAGTTAAAAAAAATATATTAGAAATGAAATGGTCATTACTTACTCACTATGTATTCTTGGTCTATTTATTTTCAAATCTAAAAAATCATTTTTATATAATTGACCTTATGCAGTAGTATTTAATGCTACTCTTAAAGTTGCGTTTTAGGGATCTTTTCTTTTGGATAAACTTATTTTGCTCTATGTATGGACATTGTACATTATCGTAACTATATTAGAATTATTGAAGAATATTCAAAGAATATAAATTACTGATCCCATAAATTCAAGACTACTTAAAATAAAACTTATAACTTTCAAAGATAACTTACATTATTCTCTTATAAACAGTGTTGGATTTACGCCTAGGCCCGTGGGGCTCGGGCTTAGGGCGGCATAACTTTAGGGGGGGGGGGGGGGGGCAAAAACTTACAGACGACATTATTTAGATTTTAGAAGATGAAAATATGAAAACAAATTAGCAATTAATTTGGATTGGTATTTTATTAATGCATGAACATTTTTTAGGTAAATGTGAATAATTATCTTATAATTGAAATAATTTTTACAGTGTAAAATTCGTACAGTGAACAGCTATGCAACGAAAAGCTCCTTAAAACGTAGAAACTGTTGGGTTTATTTAGTAAACTGTTTGAACTCAATTGAATCATTCTATTTAAGATATAGCGTAATTACCGCTTCTAATAGCAAAACAACGCGTCATTTAATCAATACCCTAGTCATTTTTAGACCACAACTAGCTGTACCCTCAACTTCGTTCACGTGAGCTTTAGAACATTTTTAGAACTCAAAACTTAGCAAAATTTATATGAATGGTTAAAAAATATAACAATGATTAAAACCATTGCTACACTGACTAGTGACTACGGCTAACGAAAATTTTAAAAACCGACAATGAAAATTCAAAATTCTTAATTTAAAATTCATAATTTCTCAAGACTTCAATAACTTTGTATTAAATGAAGATATCGCAATATTTTTTTTTTTTAGATAAGAGACTAGTACTAAAGAAGTCAAACAAAAAATATTTAATCGAAATATATCCAGTGGTTTTGGCGTTATTAGCGCACAACGGCAAACCGCTATCATTTTATTTATATATATAAATATTAATTCCATTGAACTTCAAACACAATACTGACATTTATTTGTTGTAATTGTCTTGTACGTAAGCACGTGTTTACTAACTGTTCTAAGTACTCAGAAATAAGGAGATAGAATCTCTCACTCAATAGAATCACCTATGTTCCATGGATTTTACTATAGCAAAGGGCAAAAATTTTTGTAAAAATTTTTTAGCTACCAAAACTTTTACAAATGGTCTTTTTTTATTAGATGCTCGTCAATGTGTCGATAAATTATTTTATTTACGACCATGTATTGCATGTTTGCCAGCCTGGTTCCGATTAGCCCAATGTTTACGACGATACCGTGATACCAGAGAAGCGTTTCCCCATTTAGCTAATGCTGTCAAATATGCCACATCATTTTTCGTGGTAATTTTCTCATCAGCCAATGTTTCGTTTTCAGGTACAGTAATTTTTAACTTAATTTACACCAGCGGTCACCAAACTTTTTGGCCTCACGGATCACTAAGTTCATAATTTAAATACCGCGGACCACTAATGGTATTTTTTAAGTGTTAAATATATTTATAAAAAAATTTGTTTTGAAGAACATATAAAATTTTAATGAGTAGATGTTCAATGGAGAGAGAGTATGAGTATAATAAGGATATATCCCTATTTTCCACAATTCTCTGCTAACCTGCGAAATTTTCCGGCAGACAACTAGTGGTCCGAGGACCACCACTTTGGTGACCGCTGATTTACACACTTAATTTTATTGCTCAATTTTCATACAAATCATATTTCTAACATCACATTTTATATTAGATTCGAAAAGATACCGTGCACAATACTGATTAAAAAACAACTTGTTGAAGTTGGAGTATTTTTCGGTTGAAAGAGAGGACCAATATTGATTGGTTAAGTAACAATTGGATAAAGATTCAAAAGAATTTCTTATCCTATTTTTCCCTAACCGTCCGCAATATTGACACGGATTTTTTAACCAAAAAGTACTCCAACTTCCCAAAGATGATTTATCATCGATACTAGCCGTGGAAACCTTAAGTATAATACTCACAATACTATTGTATAGATGTATCTATATGTACAAAAAAGATAGCTAAAAAACTTTTAAAATTTAGTCCCCGTGGCCGTGAGTTGCGATGTAAAATTTTGTCTCTCGAATACTTTTTATCACAAGCAACCATTGGTTTATATACAGCTATAGCTTTTCAAATTTAATCTATTATACCAAAACGCAATTTGTCTAATCATTACTGATCATTTAACTAATTTAACTTATCATTTTTGCTTCTTATGGAACTAAAACAATGTAAGTATTTTTTTAAGTGACAATATTTCAAATAGTTCAAAAGACAATTTTTAGTATAACTATAGATTGATATTGATTAATCTCTAAAATATCTGTTATTTATTTGTGTGTATATTCTTGACCAAATTGCATAAGGCTTGACGCCAATTTAGCTTTGAATGTTAACACGAAACATTAATTTTCTGTCTGATTTTCTAGCTACACACGGTCCCGATGCAGATAATCCATGGTTTTATTTTTGGATCTCGGCATCTGTATTTAGTTCGTGTTACGCTTACACTTGGGATATAAAACTGGATTGGGGATTATTTGATTCAAAACCAGGAGACAATAAATTTTTACGCGAAGAAATTGTTTATTCTTCAACGGTATCAAACTCAAAAATATCAATTTCCTGTAGCAAATTACCTTTCGTTCCTTAATTTTAGGCTTTTTACTATTTTGGAATAGTGGAAGACTTAATCCTACGATTTGGTTGGGTCTTTTCTATTTCACTAACCGAAATGGGATACGTTCATGCTGATTTGATGGTTACAATATTAGCTCCATTAGAAGTGTTTCGGTAAGATTTAAAATAGACACATTTAATTTATTCAAATCACGAATCAATTGTAATGTTGTTTCAGCCGTTTTGTGTGGAATTTTTTCCGATTAGAAAACGAACATTTGAATAATTGTGGCAAATTTCGAGCTGTTCGTGATATTTCTGTAGCTCCCTTAGACACATCCGATCAAGTGATTATCTTGAAAATGATGGACGAAGAAAACGGTGTTGTAAATCGTAGAATTAATACAAAAAAGTCTGGTAATAAGCAAAAGAAAGAAACTCCTTCGTTACGAATAGCAATGGAAGGTGGTGAATCTACCGACGACTTAGACGAATAGAATTTTAAAATAAATAAATAAATAAAATGCGCACATTTCCCGATCTATTTTTCTTATTTTAAAATGGGAAATTAACGCACTGTTCCACTTACATAGTATTATATTTTTTTCTTGTTGTTTAAGCATTTAGAAATTATCAAAAACGTTCTATTATATCATCTTATTGATGAGCTTATATATACAGCTAATTAGTAGAATATACAAAAAAAAAAGTAAAAGCTCAATACTTAATTGAAACAAAGGTAAAACGTGATATTTATATATTTTAAACGTGAGCACAATTTTAACATGAAAGAATGTGTGGTCATTGAAGCGTTACACAGGTACTAAGTGAAACTTTTTAATTTTCAAAAAAAAAGTATAGAAGACAATGTAGATGCAATATAGCACGTGTTGGTACATGAGTTAATGAAATCAGAGGAAAACTTTGAAAGCTGATATTTTTTACAGTTTTCTTTATAAATGAATTTAAAAATATCATTTCTTTTAAAGTCTGGTCTATTCTTATTCAAACAAAAATCAAACCTTTGAAAAAAAATTTTTACTAAAGAGGTTATATGGGCCGCGAAGGATAAAAAGAAAAAATGTTCTCTAATTTTTTAAAAGGAATATTTCAAAAATCAACCTAAGTAAACTGAAAATTATCCAAAATAATGCTCTAAGACAATTAATATGAGCCTTTAGAACGAGTCCTACAAATAGTAAGCATCTTAGTAGAAGCCGAGGAGATCCTACTTGATCTAAGAAGAAGGAAGCTAGTTGACAATTTTGCCATCTGTATTAATGAGGATTTAAAAAACTCAACCTGCATTTGCCTCAATAAAAGCCATCAGACAACTTGTACCGAAGTCGCAAATATCTTCCCAAACCTGTTCGAATAAAAGCCACAAATTACAGCAATGAACTAGAATTGGAATTGAGAGAATTACAAAAATTTCAAAGGAAAGGAGGCAAAGGGCATCCATGGGAAAGATTCAGACAAGCTGTGAATCTAGAACTGGCCTGGAGTGGAACTGGAAAGTAGACACCCCCACAGCTCTATAAAAGCCTCTTCTTGGAAACCTTAAGTAAACATAACCAAGAAAAACTCTACTACACCGATGGGTCAATTATTGTAACAAAAACGGGATGTGTGGTGGTATCCAATAACATAGTTAAACGTTTCAGGCTTCTAAACCACTTTTCGATACCCACGTGTGAATTGCCATTTCGAAGGCTTTTGACCTCATTCAAGCAGATAACCCACCTTACAACTCCGTAATTTTCACCGACTTCAAATCCTATCTAGTTGCCTTCCCTATAGCAAAAACAAACATTTTGCTATTACTAAAAAAAACCTGTCAAAAAACTTGAGGGGGTAAAAGTATTACTCATCTGGATTCCCAGCCACCAAGGAGTAGAGGAAAATAAGCAAGCAGATATAGAAACGAAAGAGGCCACAATCAAGGAAACAACAGGCCCCCCACTGAAAACAACAAGAAGAAATAAAAAATAAAAAATGGAATCACCAAAGCAACTGCAGATCATTGGAGCTTCAAATGGAGGAACAAACTAACGCACTTACACAAAATCCGAAAAACATCAACGGAGAAGCTCCCCATTCCAGAAACAAGAGAGACCAATCGGTGGTACCACGGCCGCATATTGGGCATACAAACTTAACACACAGCTATTTAATAACTAAAACTTCTGTTAGTAGGAAATATATTACTCGCGATTGAACGAAGAATTAACAAGTGTATCATTTGCCCGATCTACCCTATGGCCAGTTCGGGCCTGCATCATAGCTACAACTAAACTGAACATACGAGAAGGGCAATAGCCAAAAATATAAACGTTTATTTTGTCACTCCTAACCTTTTTTCTTTATCTTCGTTTAACGCGTTCTTGCGACATTGGCGGCGTTCGTATGCCACAATCGCAATAGTAAAAATTGCAAATATGATAGAGTTTTACTTTTGAAAGTACACAAGGAACCAATGCTAAAACAAAATAAAATAATTAATTTAAAAGGATTCGTAGTTTTTTCACCAGAGGTCTAAACTGCTCGAATAATAATTAATGTAAATGGATTGCATTCCATTCTAAGAACACGTTAAAATGTGCAATTTATAAATAAAAAAAACTTTCCAAATATCTTGAGCCAAATTTAGTCAGTTACAGGAAATTTCAGAATACATTGATATTATGCGTTGATTTTTGCTAAGTTTTCCGAAAATGTTATACCAATTTAATTTACTTAACAATTATCTTAACTAGAAATAAAATGTACCTTAAAAAGAAAAATTTCCAAAAACTCTCTCTTTCAGCATTTTTCTCTAATTGATTTGAAATTTAAAAAAAAAATCTTTAAATGTTTTAATCCCATATAATCTCTTAAATTAAATTAATTGGATAGAAAGATATCAATTGGAAAAATCAGAAAAAATATTCATATGGATTTAATTTTAATTTATGAAAATTAGAAGAACAATCTTAATTCTTGTAATATATTTAAAATCTATTTTTAATTAATGATTTTAATCAAATTGATTTGTTAATTAAAATGTTGGAACGTATATTTTTATGAAATATTTTTGAATATGCAGAGCTATGTTTGTAATGTAAATGTTAACTAGAAAAGTATTGAAAATAAAAAAAATTGTACTTGTTGGTTTTTAGGAAAATGTATATGAAATGTTTTATGACTTGAAATTATTAGAAGTGCCTGACGTTACACTGAGAACAATTAAGGGAAAGTAAAATTATTACGAAGAAAAATAATTCTTTCCAGCTGTTGGTATGTTGTTGCAATCGAATCTATTTTTTCCCTATACAAACATTGCACAGTTATAATTTTTCTAAATAATAAGACATTAGTCTTCCAATCTATGTTTAAATAAAATCCTTGTACCTTATATCTATTATGTAATAGTGAATTTTTGGTTTATTTATGCAAATCTTAATCGTTGTTAAAAACTCAAACTTTTATTTGTAGTATTAAAATGAATAAATTTATTTAAAAGAAATTGGAATTTTTTTTATTTTCTTTATCATTCAGGTATGTTTGTACTTGTACTTGTATGTTGGTACTTGGTATTTGTACTTGATTGTTGTACACCTTGTCGTTGAAGGAAAAATGCAAGAATTTTCATTATTTTCCGAAGAACTAAAAGTGTTTCTAAAATTTGTAACAAATCAGAATTTATGACTAGAATTCACTAGAAATGCCCTTCGTTAGACTGAGAACAATTATAAAAAAATCAATATTATTAAGATGAAAAAATTCTTATCAATTATTAGTATATTGTTGCAATCAAATAAATTTCTCACTAGGTATACAAAGTACACCGTTATGATTTTTCTAAATAATAAATTATACGTCACCTGTACTAAATCTATGTTTTAACTAGTGGTTACCCGAGACTTAGTTCACATAAAATTTAAAAAAATAAATAATCGAAATGCAAGCATAAGAAAAGAAACGTCTATCTATAAAGAGAGAAATAACAAAATCATCTTAATACAAGCAGCACAACAATTTCCGAAAATGTCAATACTACATTAATCTAACCAAAGGTAGTCTATTAGGTACGTTAAATATTAAGATCAATTGAAGGTAGAAGACCAAGAATAATATTTTTAAACTTCTTTCAATCCTTAAATAAATAAATCAAGGAAGCCAAACAAAAGTTTTTTACATTATAATCTAGATTCCAAATTAGAGTTTGATAAGGTTGATTAAAAACAGTAACATTAGAAGTTCATTGTTTAGTTTGATTTTTAAATAAAAAGATTTATAATATCAAAAATTGTAATACTTCCAACCCTGTTTGAATCTTTAGGAATACCTCGGACTCCCACTACTCGTGTATTTGGCCATTGCACCAAGCTTCGTCGCCTCTCGGGCTTCAGTGTTTATTTTGAAAGTCAAAAACAGACTAACTGCAGACATTAGTTGCTGCCAAACAATTGGAAAATTTTTGCTTACGCAATTTTTGCCGACAACCGACGAAACTTTATCAGCAGTAAATTTGCATCTTTTTATTTTGTGTGGTTTAATCTTTAGTTTATCTAGCAATAGTCAATCAAAGTACTGTTATATTCGTATAGAGACTAAGCCTTTAAACCATAATCCAACGTAAAATAGATTTTTATTTCTATATGAAAATTTTATTCATTGTTTAATCTTAAACTTTTATTTGTAAAATAAAAAAAATTAATTATATGAAACTAGGTTCGTTCGCGGATCTAATACTGAACCGATAACGAAGTGGATTTAGGATAATCGCCAAGCCCATACACGCTTATAAACTGATTAAGAATTATTTTTCCGTGTAAGAGTTTGAAAATGTTCGGAAGTAAGACGAGGATTAACGAAAACCCACGAAAATTGTTAATTGAATTTAACATTGATAGAAAAGGAAAGCGGAACGGGACTCTAGTTTTAGCGATTCTCGGGTGTTTTTTAGGACGAAAAATTTGGTTCTCTTATTCATGCGGAGTTTGATAAAATGTGGCTAGATTGTCTTTCCTTCGCTCGCAAAGTTAAATTCAATTAACAATTTTCGTGGGTTTTCGTTAATCCTCGTGTTACTTCCGAACATTTTCAAACTCGTTCACGGAAAAATAACCCTTAATCAGTTCATAAGCGTAAATGCGTTTGGCGACTATCCTAAATCCACTTCATTATCGGTTCAGTGTTAGATCCGCGAACAAAGCTTTTATCTACCTATATATTTAATTATGTACTTTTACAATAAAGAAATTTGTTTCTTATTATTGGGAATTAAAATTGGGAGGGGGGTATTTTTCATATTTTGCTGGACAAATTTGTTTTTTGGAGGAAAGCGATAATGTTGTCTTAATCATTGTTAAATTTACATTTCAAATAGAACCTTTTACATGACAAATTAGACATTTCACTGATTATTGTTTATATTATACATAGTGATTAAAAATGTTTGATAAAAGTAATATTAAATAATAATAATAATCCCCATTTATTAATCCTATCGAAATGAAAGTTCCTAAAATTAAAGTTTCTGCGAGGAAAATGTTGGCGTATACAAAATATTCCTTAACAAAAAGTTCAAATTTAGAAGAATTTGGAAGATTTGTCAAGTCTAATGTCATCATCACTTCTTCTAGTTGTGAAAATATTTCATGAACACATGGAATTACCAGCAGCTACCGGCAAAGAATATTTATAATTTTTTAAATTTACAATTAGAATCTATGTATTACTATAATTGTCATCAATTTGATTTAAAAGAGTTTAATTTGATTTGTAAAATGTCCAATTTGAAGTGTTAAACCTGTATCATAAAAATATTGTACTTGGTTGAATCAACTTCATTAGACCAATTGAAACAAATGTATAAATTTCTTATTTTTTTCCAGGAACAAAAAAATGTTCCTAAAATTGGGAAAAGATCAATGATCTTTTTCGTGAATGAAATAATCTGTCAAGAGAAGATGTATGGCCACAGATGGTTTCGTAAAGCGCGAGCTCGCTACGCTCCCCAACATTTTAAATAATCCATTGAAAAGTCCTTCCAATTGAATTAAAACAACCCCTCGCTGATACATTGTCGATGTGTTCGTGCATCGCACACAAATTCTGTGACAATGTTTGTGTGCGTAGGGGGTTTCGGTCGTAATGACGTCAGTACGGGAACAACCAATCCGCGAGGTGTTCGCGCAGCCAAATATCGATTTCCCCATATCCGAGTGTTTTCTATGTATGGAACTAACATTTCCACATTAAATTGGAAACAGTTCGTCGGTCTGGTCGTGGCGAAAACTAAAGCCAACTGTCCACAAAGGGGCAACGACAACAACCATCCCATACACATTTACCAATAACATCTGTGATTTCTCAATCCTGCTAATTAGATCTTAGCCAACGATAACAATCTTTTCAAATTAAACGAAAAACTCGATCTATCAAAGGATAAAAAACTTATCCAAAAGCTTATGGATGTGTAAAGTAGTGACAATTACACTATGCCATCGACATTACAATGGCTAATCAACGCTTGTGTTGTGCTTACGTTTTTTTTGGGAAATCTTTGGACGACAAATGGACAAAGTGAATTTTATCCAGGTAGGTACATTTTTAATCAAGCAAAATAATACGTTTTCAACTGAAACGTTTTCCCGCTACCCCCACATTCGTTTACATATGTGTATATAGCTAACAGGCGTAGAGCTTCAGGTACGGGTAGTTTTCATTCATCCAAACATCTGTTAAGAAATCTATTTCTTTATATTTCATTGATAATTTAATAACCCTTCGTTTTTCTTCTTAATAAATTTCATTGCTCCACTGATTTCCTTATTAAATAATTCATTTCCTCTTTCTCAATATCCTTTCCACCTCAAAAATATTTAAGTTAAACAATTAATATTTCATAACAATTAAGGAAATTCAAAATTTAATTTCTTAAGCTTTAAATCAATTATTTTAATATAAAGTTGCAATCAATATGTCTTACATTGAAATCTGTGCAACGGTTTTTTGCGTGGGATGTTACGTTTTATTATGGAAAGCGTTAAGCTTTATGGACTTTTGCAACCGTATGTTAAAAGAAGCATTGATTTTTAAAAGCTTCCAGGTGTTAAATTTTATCTAAAACTACATTTTATTACCTTTAAATTCAAATAATTAAATCTTCGTCAATTAAAAAAATTTCATTAACATTAAAAAAAAAAGAATTTCAAAATTGTTAAGTTTGTTGCATTTTAAAAATATGTTCTTATCGTTCAATTAAAAATAAATGAAAATATTATGGCATCGGTGTACGATATGTCAAGGGTAGATTTTCTTTTCAAGGTTCCATATGTCGAAGTTTTAAACTTGAGCCGTTCCGGAACAATTGTTGTTATTTCTGTACATGAGTAGTGGAATGGTACAACAATGGGGGGTGATTGCCTTTCGTAGACTATACACCAATCAATATTTACCCTAATTAGTTCATTTTAAACGTTTTGAGATGATTGAGATACAGTACGTGTCAGATAGACCGGAAAAAAGGCGGCCATAAACAGGCTAAGGTCACAATTTTCCATAACTTGTCGGCTAATAATAAAAAGAAAAAGAAATCAAAACGCTGACAAAGAACTCGTGAATTCATTAACAT
The DNA here is from genome assembly GCA_958496155.1 of Sisyra nigra. Classification (NCBI taxonomy): domain Eukaryota; kingdom Metazoa; phylum Arthropoda; class Insecta; order Neuroptera; family Sisyridae; genus Sisyra; species Sisyra nigra. The sequence continues at coordinate 15,091,341 of OY292314.1, forward strand.
TAAAAGCTAATTTAATCTACAATGAACGACCCCTTTTCTTTAAGTTTTTGTCAAGGATAACGACTAGGTAAAGATAATAAATAGAAACGTTTGTTTCAATGTCAAAAATGCTAAGGGCACAACAAATTAGTGAAAATGACTATTACGAATAGTAATCCTAGTGAGAAGGGCGTAGGAATATTATTTTTGTCCTTGCTATAATTATAACAAACATAATATTGTTAATAATTAATGCATGAACTTAGTTAGCTTATATTGTTTACACAATATGTTTAATTAACTTTCCATTTACTTTTTTTAGAAGAAAAAATTATATTTATAATAAATATTTACACCGGACACTTTTCTATACAGGATATGACGTATTAATGAACTGATAAGAGCAGTTAAAACATTTTAAAATTTATCATTTTCACACGTTTATCAATTTTAAAATAAATGTTAGTAAAATTTCTATTTGCTGGATTGTTACATTAAATGCTTTGATTAAAAGATTTCCATTAGCTCGTATAAATGTGACCCAATTTTTTAATTTCGTTTTTTAGTATTCAAAACTTTTTACAGATTTATATTACTAGCTTTCCGTTCTCTTTTCCGTAAATGAGATATTATTTATAGCAAAATTGTTGTTTTTGGGTATATCACTATGAATGGAGCAGATTTTTCATATTTTTTGTAGTTCATATTTTTGAAAAAACTTTACAAACTAATACCTTCAAGTTAGTATATACCTATGTATGCGACTATTACTTCCAATAGTGTCTGGTGCTGATAAGCTCTAGAACTAAAAACTTACAGAAAATATATTAAGGCTAACTGAAAAACCTGGCATTGCCCGGATTGTTATTTATTAAATACTAGCTGATACCTGCAACCGACGTCGTATGCGTAGGTTATTATGTTAAGAACATATTTTATTAACAGAGAAAAAACATTTAAAATATTGAAAGCAAAAATATATTAAAAATAACCGGAAAGAACTTAGCGTAGAACATTTTTAACTATATGCCAAAATTGATCCTGCAGAATCCGCTATTGCTCAAAGTGTATAGTTGATAAGTAATTCAATTTTAAAACTTTTCATGTTGATACCTTTATAAGATTCAACGGCAGTTGATGACGTCATAGTACAACAATACATGTATAAATATTATAGTTAAAAAATTAATTATTAAAAATATCGCAAAAATTTGATCAATTATTGGAGTAATGAAAAGAGCAGATAGAGAGCATAAAAAACAAACATTTTAATTAAAAATTCCTTTCGATTTTATAGGGATTTTCGTTCTTGAGATTGAAATTTTTTTTAAAAATTAATTATTAATTAACTATTAATTTACCTACACCTGGAGCTATTGCGGATCCGGAAAGAGCATTTAAGGAGCAATTTTAAAAAAAATGACTTTTTTGTATTTTAAAGCAATTTTAATTTTTAGTTTGCAAATCTTTGAAAAATTAATTATTATTCAATTAATAACTACACACTTGGAGAAATTGCGGAATCTGAGGGAGCAATTTTTTGGCATATAGTTTAATTAACAAAAAAAAATGTTTCTCGCTAACTTAACTCTTTCTGGTTAAAAAATATATGCAATTATAAAAGGGAGTGTTCAAATGTAATTTGATTATTGTATCGGTTGTTACTTAAAAATGTATTTTGAATCTGAATTTAGAGTAAAATATAAAAAATGCTTAAAGAGAATTTAAAAAAAATACTACAAAAATATTTTAAAAACTGCTAAACAATTAGAAAATAGAATAGAAAAAAAAAATCTTTATTAAGCTAATATCTTGCTGAGCTGCATTAAGAAGAGAAACATCCTCAGGCCAGCCCTTGCGCATTACATCGTTTGCCCCACTCTATCAAAGCGACGAAAAATTCACCGCCTAACGCATTTTGCTTGTATAAATCACATTACTGAAAACTTTAATTCATTTCTTTTAGAAATATCTTTCAAGTATATAAGAAGTAAAACAAACAAAAAATGATCGAAATCTATCCAGTAGTTTTTGAGTTAAAAGCGAACATTGGAAAACAGCTGTCATTTTATTTATATAGATAACTAAATATAAATAGAAATACTTTTGTAAAAAATGCCAAAATTATTTTTTTTTAATTGGAGCCTTTACTTGAAATTAGCCATTGTCAAGTTACTGTAAAATAATGACCCTTAATCTTTAAGTAATGAGGGGCCATTTGAAAAAAATTCTGTCTTGCTACGAACCACCTACTGTTTCAATGTAATATGCAATAAATTTAAATGAGTAAATTACCTGCGGACCACCGGTTAAGGAACACTGTTGTAAAACAATCTTTACTTATCAGAAATTTGTATTATAAAGAGCTTCCGAGAAATTGTAATTTGATTCATTAAAAAGATAATAATTGGTATTAAAAAGTATGTAAAAGCTTATTGAGAGACGCTCAATATCTGTGTAAAACCTTATCATTTGATTTTTTCTTTGATTCTTACTAGTTATACCAATGACAATTTTTATCAACTTAAAACTTATTCTAGTTAATTTTTACTTTTAAAATTAGTGTTTAATTAGAGATTACTTTTAAGACTATCTTAGAGTTAGTTTTAAGACTATCGCATATAAAGAACTTTATTTTCTTAAATAGCTAACTATTTTATTGTTTGTAAAACGTAAATCAAAATTTTGGTATTAAAACAAACCATTTAAGGTGAAAATTGACTGAAATAAAACAATACAAAGCTGAAATAAAAATCTTTTAAAAAAAGTCATATGAAATAAAATCCGGTAATCGTAAAGTTTTCTTTATAGCATTTTTATGTTACTTTTAAATAATTTTATCTCAGTCAATTTTAGTCGAAGAAGGCTCATTTATCTACCAATTCATAAAAAAATTAATGGTTAAAATAAGATTTGCAATTTTAAATAAAAACTTTTACTTTATATAGGTACAAACGAAAAGTAAACAAAACAAAATTGAAGTCTCTTAAAATTATTAATTAACAAGAACCAAATAAAAACAAAGGAAATTCAAATCACATAGCTTTACTTAGGAATTCCAAAGCGGGATCCCCCAATCTCGCGGTTTCCAGCATAATTTTAGGCCCTGCGGGGTCCCACAACAGCTTGTGGGTAATCCGCAAGTATCGGTGAAAATTTATTCAAATTGGTCGCCTTTAATTCGGTTATTTTTAAAGGTCTTATAGAAATAAAATAACTTTTCCCTTGAATATTCTAAAAAGTAAAAAAGGAGGTCTATCGGGGGGTTAGAAAATCTTAGGTGATTCACTCAATTTGCTTTGATCAAACAGTAACATAAGAATTACATAAAATAAAAATTATATATATTATAATACATCCTCATTTGAAGGATAAAATTTAAGCATTTTTGAATCTATTGTTTACCCAGGAGAGCTACTATAAGTCAGCCTTATAAGAACTCAAAATCATACTGAATTTGCAAAAATAAAATAAATATTGATTGAAAAAAAAAAATATATATATATATATAATATACACCTATACCTGTAAAAACGTAAAAACTTAAATTTTTACAATTTAAAATATTTTTTTGGAATGATATCAAAAATTTCAATAATGCTACTTAAGAAAAAAGGAGAAATTAAAAACTTCAAAATGAAAAATTCAAATTTTATATAAATAATTACTTGAAAGCAATGGTGTTAGTTTTGATTGAATTTTGTTTTGAATTCCATAAAACAACTATCTATAGCCTTTGCGGGATCCCGTTGGATTGAAGTCAATGCAGTTAAAGTCCCGCGAGACGGATTGAAAATAATGCTGAATTGCCCAAATTACACAAAAAAATGGAATTTTCGTAATAAACGTTTACAAATTGTATATATTTGCTCTTTACTGTATATTTTAAAACAATTTATTTGTTTTCATAAAAATAACCCAAAATTAAAGTATGCGGGATATTATAAACTTAAAATTTTTCACCCTTGAATTTTGTTTCTACTTTACAAAACAGACCCAATTAGTTTTTAATTAGTATGCGTCTACAACCAGACAAGAGAATCTCTATAAAGATTTTACTCAACATATGTTGTTGCCATTGTACTCTCAAAAGCTTACTTTATTATTTATAGACAGCAGTAATAATATAATCTGTACAGATATAATTTAAATTTTTATTTGATTGATAGACAAGCTCAAGATGAACGATTTAGAATTCCCTAGTTGACTTGGTTTTTATTTCTGACGTGATAACGCCTTTTAAATTGATGAACATGGGCAGCCTGTACAAAAAAGTGTCACCTTCCGTTTGAGCCTGTGCGTGCAAGCGAGAACGCGATACAAGCGATAGAGAGGCACGATAGAGTTCTGCTATTAGAACGCGACCACGTTCTTCGAGAACTCTTACAATAAGCTACGCCTCGTATTTAATAATTTTTTTTTTGGTTATTATAGTCGCTTGGAACGTCCAAGGTCATCAGCGACTTATCTAGTTCTATAAATTATCACTTTTCACTCACTCAATCATGTTGAAGCACAGTTGCATTCACCCTTGATCATATTTATACACTCACGAGTCACATTTCACTCACAAAGTTTTATAGTTCGGTGAGGAGGTTGTTTTTAATAATTGTTGAATCCTAAACATCGTGTTTTGTGTTTTTATTTTTACAATTTAATACGGTTTAATTGATTTTCTTCATAATTTTCAGTCTGATTTCATTTTGAAAAAAAATGTTAATTTTCAATTAACTCCTTCTTTTTATTATACAAAATAATGATAATTCAGTGATAATAATTCAATTCAATTCATAAAAGTATGCAATTTTTCATCAATGTTTCTTTATGGCGTTATTACGTAAAACTATCGTCTGTAAACCGACTTTAGAGACAAATAATGTTTTTAAACTTTTTAACACTACTTGATTTAAATTTGCTTAAAAAACCAAGTCATATTAACAGCGCTGGCCTTTGATTAAGGTAGAGTGAGATTGTCTTTCAGCGCCTGATTTCAGCTTTGCACAAAAGGGCTGTCACCCATGTAAATTAACAAGACATTCATCTTGTGGACTATGTTCAAAGCTAACCAAACCGCTTAATATATTTATATTTAGCTATTGATAAAATTAGACTTAGTATTTAAAAAAGCTCGTATATCTACGGATTTATTTAGATGTAATCGATGGAAATCCACAAATTTTTCATCGTCTCCCTACAGATTTTTAGAAAACTGACCTAGCAACACTGCCGCATGTCTCTTAGAAGATACCAAGAAAATTTTATTTTTTGCTGAAAGTTGTTTTTCACATTTGATTTTTCGGTATCCCTTGCTACCTGGCGCCTGGAGCAACCGCTTCTCTCTCCTCTACCTATGTGTCGGCGCTGAATGTTAAATCAAACCAAGTATTGAAGTTACAAATTATTTAATTTCAAGTTTATATGTAAAGTTCTAATCATTGCAAAAAATTACCCTTTACTTGACTTGATGAATCTCTATGAACCATTAAAAATATAACAAAACGTTCAGTTTTTCAAAACTCTCCTTTTATAGTGACTCAAAAAAAATTATTATAATATTAATGATTTTTTTCGGTTAAATTAGATACCATATTTATCTACACAGTTTTCTTTTTTTTTTAATCTGAATTTTTTGGTAGATTTAAGCAGTTTATTTTTTTCTTTAGAAGGTAATTTCTTGCACGTTGTGCTTTTGCAGAGTCTAATAATAGAAATACCTTTTTTTTGCCTAAAAATTGTAAAAAAAAAGAAACTCTTGAAGCTGTTCCAAATTTGCCCCATCATTAAAATTAAATGCTTTTTATATTGTAAAGGTATAAATTGATATATCCGACATTAATAAGCTTATTTTTTTTCATGTCTTCATGAATACTTTAAGACTTAAGATAGGCTTATTTTTCAAAAGAAAATTGTACACAATTTTTTTTGTCAGTAGATGTTACCTAAACAAAGTTACAGATAGACATTAATCTCTTCATATATTTTTCCAAGAAGCAAAGAGATAATTTAGTTTCAGACTATAAATATAATACAACGATGTCTACATCTTGGTTTTTTTATATAAACATTGATAAATACGAAGAACATTTGTATAAATAACCTTGCTTGAAAAGCTTATGAAGCACTCGGTCAGCTTAAAGTACCTACACGATTCCAGACTTCCAGAAATAATAGCAAAAACCAATAAGCTCCATCCGGGGAAATTTTCGCCTACGCTTAAAAGGATCTTTATCTATCTTTATAAAGCAAATAACACATAAAAAAAGCATTTTAAATTGAAGCCGCATACATAATTTAAAATGTCTATCTTCTAAAAGTTTATTATTAATGTGGTTTGAAATTTTTTGTTTGGTTTCCGGATATTTCCTTTTTTTTTAATTACCTTTCCATTCAACCAAATAAATTAATTAAAACAATTTGAATTATAAATTGATACTAAAACGTTTTTATTTATATTTCCCAGGATTTCGGCGAGCTCCACCAATTGCTGAATGGCCTAAAGGTAAAACTCTTGAACACTTATTATCAATTAATTAATTTAATGATGTATCGAGTTTATTTAACTACAAGTACTAAATGAGTTAGTCGTTGAACGAAAATAGGATTCGTATAAAAAGTTTCAGGGGCTTTAAAATTAAATTGTTATCCTTTATAGAAGCTGGGTAATTTTCCATGACAACATCTTACAATTACAGTACATAGTGAGATGTAAGATTATTTGAAACATCTATTAATGAATCTAAAGAAGTAAAAAAGAAAAAAAAACTTTAAAACTGAACTTTGGTTGGTTCAACTTTGGGAGACAATTGACAAGTACCTACGTACGGTTAATTTTTAGACTAGATTCAACAGAAACTTAAGTAAATGCATTTGTAAGCTAATGATCTATAGCAGAGGTTTCCAAACAACGGCTCACAGACCAACACCAACCAATGAAAAATTTTGAAGTCATTTGCAATGCATCAATATTCGAAAAACGTGACTCAAAATTTATTCGAGTCCTCTCAAATTCACTATATTATTATTGCGTGAAATTCAGCACTATTTACTTTCATTTTCCAAACTGTTTTGATATGTTTATTTGATGAGTTATATAAAATTTGAGCTTTGTAGCTTTTTCAAAGTCAATCTGACCTTTAGTCTAAAAATTTGAAGATTCCTAATTTATAGTCTCTAATGGTTCTCAAAACAGAGACTGCAGAAAGATTAACTAGTAATTAATATTTGGAAAATTGATTAACTGCAGTTTTATACACACCCATTACTTAATGAGACCTTTAAAATGTTTAAACAATAAAGGGTTGTAGACAAAAGAGTGTAAGAAACCATATTTATATCAAGTAAATTCAGCTTTCTTGCTTTATTTCGAGAAAAATTATGAGTTAATTATAAGTTAGCCGCTAAACGAAGAGCACACGTCAAGATTTTCTTTTTCAATAATTTTTACATTATCTTAGGTTTAAATTTTATCAAATTTTCAATTTATTAGACAACTGTTACGATAGTACAATCATTTAGTTCTAGAATAAATGATTTATGCATAGTCCCTTTGCCATCCCGTTTCTTTGCCGCTCGCTCCGCCATATTGGAAAATTCAGCGTGTAACATCGTTTCTTAAAAATATCTCCTTTCCGACTCATTTTACGATAGTAACATCTCTGTAGAAAATGAAACTAGAGAAAATTTCCTACAATTTACTGAAGGGCCTTTTTTTCGTAAAATCAACATTATGGCGTACGAGCGCCGCAAACGTTTATACAGCTACGCCAACCCGTGACATTACAAAACATGAATAAATATAATACACAAATGTAATCAGTTAAAATTTCATGTCACAGATAGCGTACATGTATAAAATTTTACGGCGCTCGTTCACCAAAACTGTTGATTTTACGAAAATAAAGGTCAGTATATAAGCTGTAGGAAATTTTCTCTTCTTTTATTTTATACTGAAATGTTTTTGTCGTAAAATGAGTCGGAAAGTAGATATTGTCAAGAAAAAGTGTTATTGACAGCATTTTCCAATATGTCGATGCGAGCGGCTAAGATAAGGGGTGCAAAGTTGAAATTCGGAAAGAGCCTATCGAAATCTATAGAATTGCCAATTTTCAAAACTCCCGGAAAACTTTCCATATAAGACTACCTACTGGATTATGATGAATATTAAAAAGGGATTTAGCAAACTTGAAATTTCTTGACAGGCAGTTGAGAGCTTGATAAAAAGCTTGATATATTAATAGATAGAGATGAAACGTCAAATACTAAATTTGAGGAATTTCTTCAACAAATTCAAACCCCTTTTTACTAACATATGTTTTTTTTAACAGATGTTGAGCCAATCGATACTGAAGACTATCAATTGCAAGAATTAGCGGACGTTCTCAACGAGCAACGTGAACTTCAACGTCTTGAACAACGTCTAAATCCTCCATTCACTTATCGATTTCCAAACCATCCTCCTTCGAGTTCCTCAAAATCATCGCGGCCTTTCGCTATAGATCCGTCTGATCCACGTTACTACTTAAAAACACCAATCATTCCAGGTATAACAATTAAATACTCTATTAAAGACCACATGTATTAACAAATCTTATAAATTTTAGATTATAACACCGACATTGTGGAAGATGTCGGTGATGAAAATACAGAACTAGAACAAGAAGAAATTGAGCAATTTGAGCGATTAACAGATCAACAAAAGCTTGAAGAACAGCGACGACACAATGAAGAGCAAAAGTTCTTGTTGCAGCAACAATTGCAGTTGCAGCAACAGCGACGAGAACAACAGCAACAGCAACAACAAGTGCAACAGAAGCCTCCTGTGCAATATTCCAGGCCGTTGTCACGCCAACATAAGCTCCAGAATGGGGATTTTGTTCGCGGGGATGGTACTAGTAATGGAGTTCGAATTGTTCCAGCTGAAATTAGCGTGGAACGAGAAAAAGAGGCTGCTGGCCTTTATATAATCGCGATGTTAGCTGGAATTAGTGCAGCTGCAAGTGTAGGACTTATCGCATTTGGAATTGGATGGTATAAGTAAGTGAGATTTTATTATCATTCTACCTTTAGGTAATGAAGGGCTCCAGGGAAATATAGTATGACTGCATTTTTAAAGGAGTTTTTAAACAAAGTTTTTTATTACATAAAATATCCTTAAAACAATATAAATTTATATGACGCATCTAATTACAGTGGACAACAAAGGAAAGAATGTATATAAGATCAAACTAAGTGGAACTCAAGGGTTTTTACCCATTTTTCGCTTTACTTTTGTCCTTTTTTATTAATATTTTTTATTTTTTGGAAAATTTTAACGTCATTTTATTCGGATTTTTAAACACTACAATTTGGGATAAAATCAAAAAGTCGGTAATAATGGAGCTACTCTATCTTTCCCTGAGTCCCTTATAAATTTTATAACTCGATTGTATTGTAGGTATATTAAATTGAATTATAATTTGTTCACGATTTTCTAATCTCTCTCTTTAACAAATTAAGTTTTCATTTGACCATATGAATAGTTTTAATGCCAATGATTTTAATACATAATGTTTATGTATTCTTATAATTATCCAATTTTTGCTGAATTTAAATAAGATTTTTTTAGAACCCGCATCAAGTTTACATAAAGCAGCAGTCGATAAGTAAAAGGTTTTTTAAATTTCCTGGGTCGAAAAACTACGTTTTTGAAAGAAAAAAAAGTTTTTAAACTATGCAAAATGCAAATTTAATTTTTTTTTATGCTAAAACAGAATGGTTAACGACTGAGTCATTCACAAAGTCATGTGGAGGTAGGAGCCGGAGTGTTTTAAAAGTAAAATTCAGCTTTTAAGTGAAATAAAAATAAAACAAAAATTTTAATTTTAAATTGTTCGTAATTAACAATGTACAGTTATGAGAAATGGATGATTAATTATTACAAAATCCGGAAACAATAGAAAATGATGCTTTTCAAAATACATTATCCATTTATTCGAATATACACTGCCGGCCAAAAGTTTGAGACCAGTTGTAATATATTTATGCTATCACTTATTGTATTCAAAGTTTCGGTAATAAAATAAAAATTGTTGTCCATACATATTTTTAAATTACTGATGAACATCTAAAGAGACTTTTGTAGGTATGTTTCTCAGGTACAAATAGAATTAATGGGTTCTGTTTAAAAACATCCAAGACCGCAGGGTGTCTGGTCAGTGGAAGGGTCATCATTATATTTAAAGTAGCTCCGTATTAATTGTTCTTTAATTCTATTCTTCTTTAATTTTGCACTGGCTATTCTTTGTTATTATTTAGACTTTCTAAAACAGGTTATTTTAAATTTTTTTTAAAGTTATGTACCATTTTGTACGAATAATTTAATTTAGTCTTAACTTGGGGTTTCTATAGTTAAAACGTTTTAAAAATGGGAAAAGTACGAGAAATAAATATCGAAACTCGATCTGCCATTGTTACTTTACATAATGAAGGCAAATCCGAACGTGAAATTGCGTCTCAACTTAAACTTTCGAAGACTTGTATTCATCGCACAATTATTCGGTTTAAGGAAACGGGTAGTTTTCAAGATTTTCCACGTTCAGGAAGACCGAGAGCTACTACTTCTAGTGAGGATCAGTTTATCGTTATTACCAGCAAAAGGAATAGACGCTTAATAGCACCAAAAATTCGTGCTGAAGTGAACGAATCTTTAAATAAACCAGTTTCGCTTAACACATTGAAAAGACGGTTGAGGAACGCTAAACTGTTTGGTCGTGTTGCCGTTCGGAAACCTTTACTATGGCCGCAAAATAAGAAAAAAAGGATGCAGTGGGCCCTATTCCATCGAGATTGGACAGAAGATGATTTTAAAAAAGTTCTTTGGACTGGTGAGTCAAAATTCCAAGTATTTGGCTCAAATCGACGAATTTACGTTCGGCGTAGCACCGAAGAAAAGATGTTACCAGATTGTGTAGTGCCAACTGTTAAGCACGGTGGTGGTTCAATAATGGTCTGGGGTTGTTTCTCAGGCCATGGAATTGGAAATTTGGTTAAAATTGATGGAATTTTGAAGAAAGAGGAATATAAAACAACTCTCGAAAAAAATGCTGTACCATCAGGCTTAAGTTTAATTGGCAATGGGTTCATTTTCCAGCAAGATAACGATCCAAAGCATACTTCCAAGCTATGTAAAAATTATTTATTACAAAAAGAAGCAGAAGGAGTTTTAAAAATCATGAAATGGCCACCGCAAAGTCCGGATCTCAATCCAATCGAGCTTTTGTGGGACGAGCTTGATAGGAATGTCCGAGAGGAGTGTCCCTCTTCACTTGCAGACTTGTGGAGACTACTACAAGAAAGCTGGAACAAAATTTCTCAAGAAACCATAAATAAATTAATAAGTAGAATGCCGAGGCTAGTAGAAAAAGTAATAAAGTGCAAGGGAGGATTTTTTGATGAAAAAACAGTTTGAGTAATTAGTTCATTTTTTTTTTATAGAATAATTTTTTATGTTTATTTTCTATACTAAGTATGTTTAAAGGTTATAACTATAATATTAATAAACATTTTTACTGTATTTGTCTTTGAATTTTTAAAAATATTTCCTTTTTTTGGCTTAAATCTATATGGTCTCAAACTTTTGGCCGGCAGTGTATGTGTAAGAACAAGTCTCAGTAAAGATGTACCATTTAATAATCGAATCCTAAAATATTAAAGTTAGTTAGTTTTAAATATTAATAGTTTTCCTTTAAACTAGTTAAAGTTTAAGCCATTTAAGACTTGATTTATTTACAAAAAAAAACTAAATTGTGTTTTAATTACTGAATAATCAAATATGAAATGTTATTGGCGTGGCTATCAATCACTGATTTGTCTAATTTTTTAAAATCATAACTTCAGTCGGGTTTTTCGTGAAAAATATTAGGGAAAGTCAAGCAAGAAACCAGAAAAATTGAGAGATGTCGATTGACAACTAACAGCTGATTGTTAAATTTTAATTAAGCCTCATATCACCTCAAGTTTGTAGACAAACCTTAGAAATTCAAAAAAATTGGGGAACGTCTTTGAACAACTCGAACACATACATACATCGAATACTTTTTATTTTTTAAGAAATTTACCATTCCTGTAAGATAACTACTAATTCATTCTGCTAAAATGGAAACGCAATTGTTGACTATGAGATCTAATATTTTGCAATTTCACTCAAATTATCTATACTTTTGAAATATGCACTTTTCTACTTGATTAATTTTTAAAAAATTATTAGAGGCTGAAGGATCAGCTTAACAAATGTCAATGCAGTTTAATTTAAATTTTTTTGAGAACCTGATGAAATTGTAAAATACAACAAAATGTTGCAATCAAATAAACTGCGTTGACATTTGTCAACCTGATCCCCTGATCCTTCAGCCTCTAACAATTTTTTTTTATAATTATGATTGGATCTTAACTTAATTATTAATTCCTCAATGTATATATTAACAAAAAATATGTTCTTATGATAATCTATTATAAGCAGATATGAACCCTTTAAAAACATGGTTATAGGGATAACTTATTAATATTTGAGACAATAGTTTGATGAAAATTGGATATCAAAGAAAGGAATTTGATTGCTTAAATGAACGAGATAAAAATCTCGGAGCTTAAAGTTAGATTCAAAGCTTTTCGTAAATTTTTAATCTGAGATTTATAATAGTTGAATTTTTTTTATAAAGTTTATTATAAACAGAGATGGGTCACCATGGGAAACCAGGGCTGGAGCCTGATTTTTTAAAGGTTCTGACCAATCACTCTAACCCATCTCTTAAGAAGAATTCGTGCGATCATAAGCGAAAGTAATGACGTCATAGATGATATCTTACTCAACATAACGACCATGAATCTTATACACAAACGACTTCTAACGTTATTACCACCTTAATGGAATGTAGCCGAAGACATTAATTGTTAAAGCTGATTCTCTTTTTATTGTTTTTTCTCCGATTTAGATATGAGACAAAAATGTTTTTCTCATGCTCGTACAAATCACCAAATGCCATCCGATGATAGCTGCATACTCATATAGAAACATTTTAGTGTGTGATTTACGCTTTCTTTTATATCGCTGACATTTATAACTTCATTTCTATGCTCAGTAATGCTTATTATATTAATTTAATTAAGGACATCAGAATAATTATTATAAGTATTCTAGAAACAAAGTACCGTAGCAATAACACAGGAAAAATTAATCAAAAACGTTTGGTCATTGTTTGATAAATACAAACAGGGGTGGAATTAGCTACCATTTTATTTACCTGAATAACGAATTGTTACTGCGGAATAGAGCTGCAATAGTTTTAAAAATATTTACCATTCTTAAATAAATTAATTTAATTATTTTAAAATTATAGCGTTTTAAAGTCTGCCTAAATATTTAAGTCATTTCTTCAGATTTTATTGGAAATATCATGGTTTCTCTTTTTTAAATTTAAAGGTTGTATACAAAGCTTAAAATTACCCACATTTCCTCGCTATGTCTTCTTACCCCACATAACTTACACTAAATTTAATTAAATGTTTTATAGCCAAAAAAAAATGCAATTAAACTCAAAAAGAAAAAAATTAAAAACAAACATTTTCAGTGTATATTTTCATTTACACACAAGCCCTTATTAAATTGTATTTGTCGAGGTTTTCATTGATAAAATTAGCAAAGAGGTGTCCTATAAATATTTATAGACGTAATATCTTTTATACAACCTCGAACTTAACCTTCCGATGCTTTAATGTTATAATCCTACATTTTTATTAGAGAAGCTCATCCTGTTGATCCTGACAGATATTTTTTTTTTATTTTTTTTTTTTTTTTTTTGGAGACAATAAAAATTTACGACGTTACGATAAAATTAGTATCGCTTGAAAGAACGTTATCTCGGCTTTCCTTTATTAATATCAATAAATCATTTTTCGTAAATAAATACAACAGGTTTTTCGAATATAACTTTCCTATAGCTATTTGATTATAGCTACTTTAAGAGCCATAAAATAAACAGATATTGTAAAGTTTTTTTTCCTTAGAAATGAAAATGATAAAGACATTTATTTGTGCTAAGAAATACAGTCTTAAAATTTGTCCACAATAACCAAAATATACTTCTTGTGTACAACAAAGAACTGTTGTTAATTGGTCTTGACAAAAACATGTAAGCCTGAAGGTTGTACTATGAAAGTCATGTCCTTACATTTGTAATATCTAGAAATAGAGTTGATACGAAGAAAGTTTTCTTTAGTTAATTCATGAGGAAGACAGCAACCTGTCAAGCGATTCACAATATTAAATGCGACGAGAATATGATACATCATATACAGATAACAATAAGAGATAAATGAATACATTGCTTGAGATATTTTACGTTCGAAATATTTTGAGATAACAGCTCTAATGGAAAAAAATATTCATATTATTTTCTCGGCATCAGTACACAATAAAATGCTTTGCCGTACAACGATCTGTGAAATCTTGTACAAAATTATTCAAAACGAGGACGTAAGGACAACGGAAGTAATTGTTCTCTGGAGTATCAAAGCTACCATTCTATCTATTTTATGTGTGTATTATTACAGTTGTTTGACTTTATGATTATTTGATGTTTGTTTAGGTAAATGAAATGCTCCAATGTTAAATTAAATCACTCTAATTTTCTTCTGTGATTCATTGGCTTTTAGAGTTGTAATTTTGATTGTGTATTTGTACGCCATTTCATAAGAGAAAATTAATTAACTAGGAAAATAGCCCGGGTGTCCTTTTTTCCATTTTAATATTTACTGTTTTTCATTGAAATCTAAGTAACTCGTATTTTTATCGGTGGGAAAACACGTTTAAGGATTGGAACACACCCTAAAAGTTACCCCTTACAACAATTTTTGCGTAAGTGTATATCAAAAATGATGAAAAAGGTTCTTATTTCATTTGGATTAGATTTAAGAAAAAAATTAGGGTTGATAGGGGTTGAAGTCCACAAATTCAAAAAAAAACTGCTGCGACGCGTCCTAGTACTTTCTTTTACATGAAACTCGCTGTTGCTTAAAGAACACAAATAAAACTCCCGATTGGTTAAGAAAAAATAAACAGACAATTAATATAATATAAAATTTCTATATAAACAGAACTGGTAAAAATGTGTACAGCCTCTATGTATCTTATATACAAACGCCCACCCTTAAGGGGGTATTCTAGTCTAGAGGCCCGAATTTCGAGCGTTTTTTGGCCTTTGATATTTTTGGCATCCATTTTTTTATCATTTGTTTATTTATATTCAGAGTATATACTAAATTGATTTCAAAATTTTTTTTTTTTTCATTTAGTTATGCGTCTTTGAAGTAGAGGGCAAAAAAAAGACCGTGTCCTTGTCGCCATGATTTCTACCCTTGTGGTTATTTGAAAAATTAAACAATGATGGATTCTTTATAAGTATAAATGTCGCTATCGCATGAACCTCCAAAACAAAAAAAAAAATTTCATAAATGGCGGCTACTCAAAAATAAAAGTCGATTTTTTCACTCATTTTTTAACTTTGTCGAATTTTTTGAAAATATTACAAATTTAAAATTTTCATTTTTGTTGGTTCATGCGATAGAGAGATATTCAAAAAATATTCATACCAAATTTCAAGTAAATCGGCTGATTAGAACTTGAGATATTATGGCGACCGCATTGAAAAAAGTAGTTTCGAGAAAAATGCGTCTAAAGTTTTACGTTAAGGCTCAACCGGTCTAGTTGCCGCGACACTAAAACGGCTATAACTTCGAAAATAATTTGAATTTCAAAAAATCCTTTTAGGGAAATATTTTTGAGTATATAAACTATCGGATTATGAAAGAAAAATATTTTCGATTTTTTCAAAATCCTAGACTAGAATACCCCCTTAACCCCAGAACTCTCCTTATTTGAATTTTCCCAGGAAAAATTTCAAATAAAAGTTGAAAGCATTATAATGAATATAAGAACTATAGCAAGTTAAAAAAAATCGTTGAAGCCGATTTCAAAAAAATTTGAAAAAGCTCAAAAACCTAGAATAAAGTTGAAACCGATTTTAATCAAAAGCTTCGCGGTACAACTAGATAAAAAATGAAGACAACATTCCAAGTTTGGTGAAATTCAGATAAAGCATTTTGATACGATATCGCTGTCACACTCGAAATCGAAAACTCGACCCGATTACAATACTCCCTTTACTATAACTATAGTATTAAAAAAAAGTTTTATATCTGCTGCGTCGCATCAAAGAACCATCTTTTACATAAAAGTCGCTGTTGGTTAAAAGAACATAAAGCCCACAATTGATGGCAAAAATAAAAATAAATAATAAATAGAATAATAATATTATATAAAAATCTAAATATATAGAATTATATGTATACAACCTCCACGCAAATGATAACATTCCTCCATTTCCCAAAAACGCCCTTTATTTGAATTTTTTCAGGAAAAAGTTGCAGCTTAAAATTATACACTTTGATAAGTCTCACAACTATAGCAAGTTTAAAGTTATTCTTTTTTTTTTTAGTGCTATAAGTTGCTTTAATATCTAAGGTTATATCACGACTGTCTAAACAAAATTTCTGTTAGTCAATTATATTTGAGGTCTAGGCTCTTAAGTCTAGGATTCAACGGCGATCGAACCCAGAACCACTTAATATACATGAAGCGGAGAGAGCAATTGCTTTTTACCACAGCGCCAATAGGTGGTTAAAGTAATTCGTTGGTCCCGTTTTTGAAACAAATTGAAAAATCTTAGAAACACATAGAAAAAAAGAGGCTTCCTGTCAACTAATTTCAACCAAAAGCTTCGCGGCACAATTACTTCCAATCAATTTTTCGGATTGAGGACCATAGAGCATGTATTTCCAGTAAAAACTCAAAATTGAAAATTCAACCCGATTACAATACTTCCTTTACTACATAGTAGTAAAAGAAAGTAAAAAGTCATACTCTATAAGTCTAGTATGTAAAAAAGTTCAATGCAAAAAAACAAAAAGATTAGAAAAAAAAAATTTTTTGATCATTTAAAATTGCATTTGGATTTTTGGATCTTCATTAGGATTTGAATATAGGGTCATTGCTGTATAGGGCAAACATCTAGTCACTACACCACTAAGTGAGCACATTCCAAAACGATTTTCTCTCACTTCCATTTAAGATTTTAGTTGTTTGCAAATTCCCTGAGAAGTAAACTATTAGTAAATTTTTTGTTCTACAATCTCTGCACTAATCTCAAAACAAAAACCGTCTTAAAAAGCACAAAAACCGAATTATTTACAAAAGTTAAATATTTAATTCACTTTTTGGCTTGTTTTTAAAGTAACTTGGCCAAAATTTGACTTCAAATCAAGTCAAACTCAAAAGAAACACTAATATTTAAATGCCAAAGCACATCAAGCATTGACTTTGCAAATAATTACATTTACAAATCCGAATATTAAACATTATTCATTTCAAAAAAATATTCAACTACTAAACTTGTTGAAGTCCTTGATAAGTGTGAATTTAAAACATTAATATTTCAACCTTTATAATCAACAAACACAAATCATTTTCTTTGTCCTTTAATTTAATTAAGTTTTGTTTAAATCAGGTACAAATTTGTAAATTTCAACCCTTACAACTTTTTTCTTTTAAATCCAATCAACCACCGGAACTTCCATCATGTTTTATAATTTTTAATGTAGATAAATCTTATAAACATCCTATTTAAAAAAAAAAACATCAAATACAATATAAATAAACAAAGGAAGTTTTTGTAGGGTGTAACTTTTAAAGTATGTTTTAACCCCCCAAGAAATTTTTATGGCGATAAAAAATTCAGGCTACTTAGATTTTGATGAAAAAAAAGTTATCATAAAGTAATTAAAATCAAGGAGGAGACCTAGGATATCTTCCTCTTGTAAGAATTTAATCAGTGAGAAACACCATCCATTCAGTGCGTTGGTGTTTTTTTTTTTTAGTAAACAGTATGATGAATGTGACGTGCTGTTATATTAAATATTTGGTAAGAAAATTACTTTCAAACCTTTATCAAATGTCTTGTTATCTGACGCCTAAGGGAGCAATAGAACTAAACGAAATAGCACCCGTAACAAGAACTTTTAACAGAATTAAATTAAAATATTTACAAAAGCATCAATTTATTTACTGCACTGGCACGTGTTTAATCGTGAAAATTTCCACCTTCTTGCGTTCAATGTCAAGTTTATCGATTGCAGAACATATCAATATTATTTTGTAAATATAGAAAAACGAAAATTATTTACCGTGTTGTTTCGTCCCATTTATATCTCGTTAAGCGCTGACATTCCCTGAGGAAGTAAAGGAACGGGGCTCTGCAACATTTTCACGGCTGACACGATTCGTTAATCTAAAACAGAGACGTCAGCTCACGATATATTTCCAGTATTTGTATGTGGGATTTATTAAATCAACGAGAGGGTGGATTGTATGTAGGGAAGACAAAAACACTAGGATTGGAATAGTTTTAACAGTGGCAAGGTTATTCTTGAACCTTTACCACAGTTCTGTATATATATTTAGCCTCGACATGGGACAGTAAAGGTGATAGCTGGGATTGATTCTTGGGGGATAGGTAAGCTAGAGGGACCGAATACAAACACCACTTAACCCCACTAGAACCCCTACAATCGCATAATTCTACAGTATGTACACGTTTCGGTTAGGGTTTAAGTCTACAATTTCGTAAAGTGCTTTCATTTTATTGAATGAATTTTTCTACGGATTTTGCTCATTCGACAGTAAAGCCAATATAAATAAAGGAAATCGAGAGAGGCGAACGCATAAAGCGTCAATTTTTTTCTTGGAAGACGATAAAAAATTATATCTACGGGTATAATGTAAATATGGAAAAAAAATCTATCTGAGTTTTTATTTGGTTCTCTATATGTGTATTCTTTTTACATCTTTTCATGTCATTTTTATTTACATTTTTTTTAAACTCTTCATATATATTTTTGGTGATACAATTCTCTATCTAACAACCTACGCAATTTTATGTTTATTGTAATAAAATGTAAATCCTAATTCACATATATCACGACTTTTACCTTTTTTTTAAACTAGAAAATCAAATTTTATTGTCTTTAATAACTAATAACTAATAGTAAAAACTACAAAGATATTTTTGATTATTTATTAAATTAACTAAAATTGTTCACTTGGTAATGAGGTAAAGAATGGTTCACTTCTTTGTCTTTTAGAACTGAGATTTCTTTACACATGAAAGAGAGAAAAATTTAGTTCAGGACATGTAAAATATTAAAATGTAAATTGTTAGGCGATACACCCATTGGAGCCCATTCCATTATTATAACAACCACAATTATCAATTACAAATATCGCTACCTCAATGCAACAGTAAGACAAGTTCAAAAATACCAATTTTAGGATATAACACTTTTAAAATCACCAAAAATAGAAGAATTGAGTGCAACATTAGGTTTTCTCTGAATTAAACAGCTTCCTGCGCCAAAAGGATATATTTCACTGTATGATTTGATTGATTAATAGCTCCATATTAAAAAAAAATAAAAAAAACTATTCTTTTAGATAATACTAGACATATTAAGCTTTCGGAATAATAGAGTTTTTCTTAACAAATCTAAAAATAATCTTTTTAAAGATAGAGCATAAAAGTTACTTTATGCATTATCTCAAAACTACACTTTTTGAGATATCTCACTGTTGCACTGAGATAGCGATATGTACCAAATATTGGAAAACTATAAGGGGTCATCCATAAATTACGTCACACGTTAAGTGAAAGGGAGGGGGTCCAAGAATTTTGACATTGTGTGACAAGGGGGTGGGATGGGTCCTAGATTTCGTGACGTCACATTTCAAAATCTATTTTAATCTAAGTGTTAAGTAAAACACGAACTTCGAAACTATTAACGAAAAACTCAAAACATTTGCAACACTATCTGTAGAAACATACGGTTCAAATTACTACACTAAGAAAAAAATCAAAATGATTTGGTAGCCCATTGCTAATCAAATATTTAATATTTAGATTTAATTGTCCGAAGAGAATTTTTTTTCTCGGTGTAGTGTTACGCGCCTATACTATTGCCCTTTGATAAATGCCGCTAAATATTGCACCGTGCCTAGCGGTGATATTATTTTTATTTGATTTGACAATTGACATTCATTCTGATTAAGTTTAATCATTAATTAATATAGTTGGTCGTTTTTTTTTGTTTATTTCTTGAAATGTTTGATTTGATGTTAATTTTATTAAAAAATCATTTAAATTGAAATAAAACAAATTTTGGAACTGCTGTTTTAATTCAATAATTATTTGTAGATGTAAAATTGTAAAATATGTGACGTCACACTAAGGAGGGGTGGGTCTCACAAATGTGACTAGCTGTGACAAGGACGGGGGAGGGGGCCTAAAACCATGAAATTCGTGTGACGTAATTTATGGATGGCCCCTAAGAGACTATAACATTAAAAATGTGGCCTCTATAGGGCTATCATAACCACTGGATCAAATGGGTTATTGCCACAGAATAGCCATAGTCCTATGCAGAAGGTTCACTTATTGTCGATAGCTTTAACCTTGATGCTCATTAAGAATTTGGCGCATTTGCAACACAAACTATTATTATTATCGAGGGGGGAAAATTAATTACTAATGTTAAAACTCTCCTGGAAGAAGAATTCTACAATACTTCCGTTTTTAACACAAAAATGTCTTACTACAAGATTACAAAAATAAAAATGCACCGATAACGACGACCTCCATGTCCTAATACTTCCCTTCAATACTTGTATACTTTATACTTCCTATTGTATTTAAATGTCTTCATATTTAAATTTGGCGTACAAACTGTTAACAATAATTTTTATTATTTTTCAAAACCAATTTCTCAAGTCATGTAATTCGTTCTGTAGGCCAGATGTGGTTATGGTGGCATATGGTGGTTATAAATTGCTTCCATCCTTAGATTACAATTCTTTTAACCTCCTACCACCGTTCTTCCTCTAAAATTAAGTATATGATAGTCTAAAAAAATTAACACTCTGTTTTTATAACGTTGTAAGGACGAGATTTACGTTTATAAACAACAGCTTTAAATCACTGTTTGTTTTATTTTAAAACACTTTAAATAAACACTTACACTCAAGTACTTATATAACTCGCGAGTGCCAAAACTGACGACCCAAAATCATGAAAGAACTTTCTGAATAAGTCTATATATTTTGTGCTATAGGCCCAGAGTGCTATTTTTAAACGGCAATTTTGTTAGAATTATCAATAACTTTATAGTAAAACCCCCAATAGTAAAATTCACAAAAAAATCAAAATCATATTTTTATTTTACCTGATTGCCAAAACTAATTTATAACTTTAAGAAGTCTACCGATTAAAAGTTGCATGTTAAGTACTTACAGTAGCAGTGTATTGAATCTTTGAGTCAAACATTGAATCATTTTTTATTGTTTCTATATTGAGATTGTCAAACGAGGGTCATCTTGTTTTCTTTTTTACTTATATTTATCTGTCACTAGAGGGTAGGGACTTATCAAGTCAAGTAATTGGACATTGTTTGAAGAGAGTTGTGCTTGACATTTTGGCTTGTAAATCAAACAACTTGTAAACAATGCTCTTTATTATACATTTCAATATTTAAATTTTTGACTCACGTTTGACTTGATTTCAATTGAAATTTAAGTCAAGTAGCTTGAAAATCAAGTCAAGTAGTGAACCCTTACACTAGGCATCCTAGGTTAATTTTTATAAGATGGGGATGCATATTTTTGGTAATCTCTGAATTGAGAATTTCATGTTAAGAAAATTGTACATACACTACTTATCAATGGAACAGTGTTGCCAATGTCCGGGTAATTACCCGATTTTCGGGTAATTTGAGATTGAATGAGTAATTCACCAGTTAATTTGAACAACCGGGTAAAAACGGGTAATCAACTTAATGGCTAATATTTATGTATATAAAATGAATTGAAACATCAGCTAAAATAATTTTTTTTCGTAGTCTTTTGAAGAAACATTTTCTTATCTCGTAAATATTTTAATAAAGCTTTTAAATTTCAATCTTTTAAATTTTATTTATTAAATTACATTAAAGAAAATTGTGATAAAAATAATGTGTTGGTTGAATTTAAATTACTGAGTTGGTAACTATCATAACTCTTAGGGCTCCCGGGTAAAATCGGGTAATTCCGTTGAGAAAAACGGGTAATTTGGAGTCCACGCATTGGCAACACTGCAATGGAACAAAAAACTGAATATATTGTATACAGGGTTATCATTGAAAAACAAAGTTTTCTTCAATATGTAAAGTATCCTAGTTGCAAATAATCCTAAAAATCCATTCAAACTATTTCTTTTACTTAGTCGTTAGTTATTTATTTTAATTGGTTTATATTTTTTATTAACATAAATTAATATGTTGATTAAATAATTTTAAACGAAAAAGATAAAGCAATAATATACCAAATCAAAAGAAGTTTTTTTTTACGAATGTATACATGTACGATCATTTTTTTTTTTTTTTTTTTTTGGAAACAAACTTTAAATCTAATCAAGTTGTTTTGGAAAAGGAATAAATATTTCGGATATCTAATGGATATCGCTCAAGGAAAAAGTTTTTCTGACTCTAAATGTGTGAAAAAAATTCTGCATTACAAAACAAAATGGCTCCATACAGAAAGAAACACAAAACTAACATTTACTGCCTTACCTACTACATATAGCCGGAATAACGATTTTTTCGAAGTTTTATAAAATATTTTTTCTGTCAAGCACATACGATTATATTTATATTTATATTTACGATTATATTTTGAAATATTTCATATATCACATCAAATACACATCGTAACAATTTAAATTTATCTTGTAAACTTATATCTTTTTAGTTTACCAAAATAAATAAATTTCAACTCGTTTTTTTGTAGATGAGCTTTCATCAAATTTTGTAACTTTGTATTTTCATTTTATTTTATCCACAAAATAAATATAAAGTTTTGGTAATTTATCAAATTTCAACCTACAAGTTTAATAATTAGTATTTATTGGCATTTATGTTTCAGTAAAAGCTTAAACTCAGTCAATGTATGCGAACATCGATTATATCCTTCAGGCAAAATATTACCTATACTATCTTGATAAATGAATTTGATAATGTCTTCATTAAATTCATCAAGCTTTTATATAATTGATAATCACTTTTATGATGTAATCCTTTCTTTCATAACAATCGACTGTTAATATTTTAAGTTAATAATCTATTAATGTCCATAAACTGTACCACTTGCATAATAGATTGGAAAATGGTTAAGACGAAACGGAAGGGATCAATTTTTTTTCGTATTAAACAAGTTTCTTCTTAAAAGAAAAAAACTAACTATGAAAATGCTTTTTTTTTACAAAGACGATGAATTTACAACTATCGTTATTTTAAATCTTTTTTTTAATTTTATAATTAGAAATAAGAGTAGGATTTAAGACCAATTAACAAACTTTTATTATTTTTTTTTTTTTTAAATTTTCATATTTTATCTTTAATGTTTTAACACTGTTTCAATTTTAAATAACAATTAAGTCTCGTTTGTTCATTTGAGAAGCATTTTTACATCGTCCTAAAAGAAAAAAGTGCAAATTGAACTCCATAGTTCATAACCTTTTTAATTTTAAATTAATGAAAAGCATTACAATACTTGTGTTTTTTCTTCAATGTACAAAAATAATTTTACTTGAAATTTTTCAAAATATAATAATATGTTTTCTTATATTATTGTATTGTATATTGTTTTCGGTTTATGCATTAAAAAGAGGTTCTTTTGGCGAAATGATCCAAAAAAGTATATTTTAGAAGCATTGTATTAGCCTAACAATTCATAGAAGCATTGTTTCAAAATAAATAGTGCCTAGCAAACGTTTACTTGGGATAATCCGATCGTTTCGAAAATTGAAGAAGTAAAAGTCATTGCCTTCCCGCGTAGAAGGTACCATATTTGAGAAAATTTAAAAGATTATTGAATATATGTTTTGTAAGTTTAGATTCGCCACTTTTTAAAACTTAAAAAATTAATTCATATAAACAAAGTTCTTAAAACTCTCTCTAACAAAATAGTTAAAAGTGTAAGTTTTAATGGTTAAGAAACATTTCTCCATAGAGATACTCGTAGGTGACCGAATTGATATTTTTAAATTTTATTCTTATACTTTTATTCCTAAAATTTCGAAAGAAATTTCGAAATTTAAAATTTTAAAAGAATGTATTATCATCGGTAACGAATCTATCTGCTAAATTTCAGCTTGATACGATCACGGAAAATGGGTTAATTTGCCGTCGCTAGATTTGCGTGGCACATACATACAACAGTCAAGTTAAAATAGAGAGAGTAGTAATTACAGTACCAAACTGAAATTTTAAAAGAATACATTGTCATGGACAACAAATCTAAGTGCTAAATTTCAGCTCAATCCGATACGGATAATGGGTTCATTTGCCGTCGTCAGATTTTCGTGCCATATACATTTGGATACAAACAGTCAAGTTAATGTAGAGAGAGTTAGATTACAAATATTCAGAGAGGGGCAGAGGGTATATATTTCTTTTTCCTAACCGATAAGTAACTCGATTATTAAATAAATAATAAAAAAATGTGAGGGATCATAATAGTATTTAGTTAGGACTTAGGATCATAGTTTTATTTCGAGCTAAGCGGTTTTGTTATAAGCTGTTTCACAATAAACTTTTTGCATTATATGTGCAAGATTCTACAAGCCCCTATATGAATATTTTACATACGTCTCAACTCTTCCCACATTTTACTCTATATCGAAAACGGTTGACTGTATAAAAATTTGATAAGAACTGAACTTACAGGAAATATATTGTTCAACAACATTCAACAATACTCAAAATGTCTTTGAAGCACAGCAAATGAGATATTTTTATAATTCAATTTTGAGAGCTTTTGAACTAAAATATTTTGATATGCGCAGAGATTTTATGACCCTTTGGAACACATTAAAAAAAACAAAACAACAACGATATTTAAATGATTTCCTGTATTATTTCGTACGTTAACAACGAGAAACGAATCCTTTTGAATATCACTCGCTTGTCTGGTTGGATATCCGTCTGTCACGGGCATTGTTCTCCGAATCAACACAAAAAAAAAATTTTAATTTGGTACATTTATAGAGTTTGGTAAAACAATGACAGATCAGTATCAAAGAAAATTTAATTTATGATTTTATCCCAATTTTCCAAACCCTAAAAGAAATTTGATGTCAGTAACACAAAATATTGTAATCAGTTCAATTATTGTATAATACGAAACCCTTCTATTGTGAGTTTTTTCACACTTGTCCGGGTTTTTACATCATATTTAAACTATAATAGAAATGCACGAACGAACGATCGTATCAACTTATAAATTTATAGTTATAAAAAATTTCATGATAACTATATCATAAATATGACTTACAAAAAAATATATGATAACAGAAAAAGTATCTAAATAAATATTTTAACAATTAGGGGATGAAAATGAACATACAACGTCATATATAATATATAAATTAAAACAAATTTTCGCAAAAGCAAAAAATCACCAGCTTAGTTCTTTACTTTAAAACTACCCTCGTTCAAATCGGACAAATATTTTCTTTAATGAAATTTTGTAAGATACAATTATTAGAATTTTTGAACCTCAATTATTTCAAAATGAACAAAACTAAAGAAGGAAAACTGCCACTTACTGGCGCAGTGGCTAGAGCAGTAGTTCTCTCCACTTCATGCGTCAAGTGGTACGGGTTCGATTCCCGTTGAATCCTAGACTTAAGATCATAGACCTAAGATTAAAATTTACCAACAGAAATTGTCTGTGTTTAGTCAGTCGTGATATGACCTAATCTGTTAAAGCGACTTAAAACACCCAAAAAAAAAAAAAAAATTATCATAAGTTATAACTTAGATCGAAAAAAAAAATTGTTTGTGTCCTTTAATTTGAAATTGAGATCAATAAACTGTTTATTTAGTAAAAGTAGTTCTTGTGAATAATAAATAATTAATTTTTCATGACAATTAAATTGTGGGAACTTTTGATGACTCTGTATATATGTACTTGTATAACTATACTACATGCTTAGTAATTATTATTAATGACTTGAACTTCTCATTAAAATAGGATATAAATCAATTATTATTAATATTTTAATATATGGTTACGAGATCGTTTTAGGAAAAATCAATGACTTGAAACATCAAAAGCTTTTCAACTTTGAAAAATCTTAGATTGTGTTTTCGTTTTACTTACAATAGATTATGAAGATTACCTACCTACTATATTATTCTGAGTATGAATAGCAAATCAGTATATTTTAATATATAATATTAATGGATAGTAATGCAATATCTAAATCTATTTTGCTGAATGTAAGTACAAAACATAGCGTTGTCTATTTCATGATGATATGTTTTTATGATTACAAAAATGGGTTATAACTTTTAGTCCCTTATAAATATTAACCACTCAGTATACTGAGTTTCATAGAAAGTATAATTAATCCGTTTTGAACAGTAGATTTATAAAGTTTAAGCTCGTTAGGATTCATACACTAATTTTGTTGTTATGAGAAAACTTTCACTAAAAATATAAAGATCAGAACTTTTAAATTTTCCATTCATTATATAAAAAGTTCAGAATAACAATTTGTGTAGGATAAAAAATATTTTATTGTACTTTTCTGGTTATTTTTTTCTTGAAGTTTCAACAATTGATTTTGCTGATATATTTCAGTATAATAGTATTACTACTTTATATATACATTACAATCAATTTATTCTATCTATCCAAATGTCAATATTAATTAGCTAAGAGCTGTTGAAAAACACATAAAGGAATCAAATATATCTTCAATTCTTTTATCCTTTCAAAAGAAATTTCCTGTACGTATCCGAAAATAGAAAAATTTATATCATTTTTTTTTATCTGGCACCCGCTCAAGACAGAATGATAAATCTATCTGGTTTCGGTTGGGATAAAATATGATTTTATGCCTATTCGGTATAATATATACAATAACATATATTTTGTTCTATCCTTATTTGTTGGGGTTTTGATGAAAATGGTCAAATTGGGGCGAAATGGAGAGCATTTCTAGTGAAAATGTAGGGGATGAACAGGGAGAGTGTGACGTGGGTCTGTCTCTCGATGGTTGGCCGAGAAACGTTGAGGAAATCTTCAGCTTTTCATTCACGATTTGGATGTGAAACGAAACGCGTGCGTTAAGAACGGGTTGGCGTGAACAAATTTCGAAACAATTTATCGATGTTGGTTTTTCCGATAAAATGCTTTAAAAAATAAAAAGCTATGTGAAAATTAATTTTTGTGAATGTGAAAAATAGGGAAATTTTAACATTTAGCATTTTCTTGGTAAAATAAACTAAAGTCAAAATAAATGATTTCGATAAGGCAATAGTGTGACCACACGGTATGTCACACTTTTTCCCAATATTTGAATAAAATGCCACGATTTAAATAATTTAAATAATTTGTGAATCATAAAAATCGAGTATAATTGTGTATAATAAACAATAAGAAAATTTAATATTTTGACTTTGATAAATTAAATAAAATTAAAAATAAATTTTTCATCTGAATTACAACAAAGCGACTGTGTGACCACAAGTCACACATTTTCTTCTAATATTCAAATGAAAAAATTTTTGTTTCTCGAATAAAATGCTTCGAAATGTTAAAGAATATGTGGATTCGTGGAAATCGAGTATTGTCGATATGAAAAATGATATGTACGTAAAAATAAGTTTTTCTTTTTTGATTAACCTCGTGAATGATTAATTGATTTTTAATCAGTTTTTCCATACTTCCTTCTTCTTGTAAAGGTCAATGTTAAAAAAAATGTTCATTAAATCTTTCAAAATGAGTAAAATACGGAATTATTCACTAATTATTTTAACTGTACCTCATTATTACTGCTTTGATACTTTACAAACTTTCTACACATTATAAACTTTGGATCACATAAATTAAGTTTGATATTCAAAATATTTATGTCTCAAAAATTTTTGAGAAAAATATTTTTACGTTTTATCAAAACATTTTGATATTTTTAAAGGAAAAACAAACGGAGTTTCTTTGATAATGTGAATATATTATACCTGTCATTAAGAAAAATTATGCATATAAATTTTTAACAATGTTTGTACGGTCTTTTTGTTTTCAAAACTAAAAAGCTCATAAAGAAGCTCATTAAAAGATTACCTTATTATGTGAGCACAAATAGCAGTTCTAAAAATATTCCAACTTTTACATTTGCATGATAATATCTCGTAAATGTTAATATCTCCCAGATGCTCTGAAAGTAAGCCGATAGTTTTGTTACATAAAACACCAATTTACCATTTTTTTTTAAATATAAATGTAGCATTAAAATATGTAAACTGTCCTTTAAGTACTCAATTTTATTAATATTTAAATTCTCTTTTGGTACTCTGCGGTTTTTTAAAAGATAACCAACACGAAAGAAATATTAATGCGTATTTTTTCAATTGGATTTTCACTTTATTTTAATACTAGTGAACTACGATAGAATTAGTCAATAATTACGAGGTTACTTTGAATTTAAGTGTGATTGTATGAAGTATGTTCCAGCTTGTACATACAAAAAAACAATTAAGTTTGCCTTTTTAATTTTTTTAATTTAAAAATTGATATAATTTTCAAACTATTTGAAACTTAAAATCAAGTCAAACTCGAGTCAAATATTAGTAATTATTTTAAAATCAAGTCGAGGATTGACTTAGCAAGTTATTTTATTTGCAAATAAATTTTATTATTCTGTTATATTATTATTTATTTAAACACAACTCTTCTCCCTTGACTAATTAATTCTGTTAAATAATGATTTAATTAAGTTCTAAAAAATTTTAAACGATTAAAATATTTTTTCACCGGAATTTTAACAAAACAACAATGTACCCACACAGTGTGGTACACTTTTTTCAAATTTTATAGTAAAAGAACTTTTTTTAAATTTAAAACTATTTCAAAAACGTCCATGCCTGAAATCCGGTCAAATATAAGTTCTATCAACGTTTGAGACAAAATTTCTTAGAAACTCAACTGCACCTTTATATAATATGGGGATCGTTGAAAAAGGAAATTTTATTGGTACTCTAACATTATTGCTTTATGTTAGTAAAACTCAAGTAAAATCTCGATTGACTGGTCTCACTATTACAAAAAGAAAAACAAAATAAATTATAACAAAGCTTAATTTTGAAGCGACTTTAAGCAAAAGATGTAATGTCTAATTAGTGGTAAGGATTCATGAAACCAAGTCATTGAACATATTTTTAAGGGAATTGTGCTTGATATTTCGACTTTCAAATGAAACAACTTAAGAATTCAATGCTTGATTCGATTGGACATTTTAATTTTAATCGTTGACTCGAGTGATTTCATGCCAAATTTAAGTCAAGTAGCTTAAAAACCAAATCCAGTCAAGTCAAGTAGTGCATCTCTACTTAGTGGCCTTGTAAATAGATCTCCACTAGTTGTACTCAGTTCAATTCTTGTTGAATTCAAGTTTTTCTTAATATTAGTAGATAACAGAAATATTCCAAATTTTTTATATTAAGACAGTGGTGATACGACCTTAGATGTAAAAATGACTTTGAAAATTAAAAGAAAGTTTAACATGTTGATTGTTTGTTTGAAGTCAAACAATGCAGTAGATATTTTATTAAGAGTGTGCAAATAAGAAAAGTTTGACTTCTAAGGCATTTAAGAGTTGAAAAAAATTAAAGCTAAAGTTAAAAAATAGAAGAGCAGAAACCACAGAAAATCATTATAAAATATTAACTAAACTGATTACTGGACGGAAACAACAGTTTGGTATTTAAAATCATCACATAAAATTATCATCTTTCAAAGGAAAAGCACAATGGATTCTCATAAGGACCATTACGCTTAGATGTATTTGGGACCTTTGGCTAATATCTCTGTTTGGGAAACTTTAAGCTTTTAATGAAAATGACTGGAGAAGTAAAAACAACCTTTACAGTTAAACTATTTGAGATTAAATTTTAACCAAATTGAATCTACAAAAACCAAAACTTTGAACGCACAAATTTCAGATACTCTAATTTGTGACCTTATACAAAAAGTGTTTTTTATCATTAGGTACTCCGTACTGATAATATGGGTGAAACTTTAAACGGGTGTAAAGTAAAATTTCCTTCTTAGACTTTGAAAATTACATTTTTTTACTTGCAACTTTAACCATATTTCCAGTATCTTTACTTGACTGTAATCATTTGGTTTCTTCATTGTAAATAGTTTTTTTTTTGGCCATTTCTATTGCTGTTTTATGTCAAGTTAAAAATACATCCTAAAATAGCTAAGGTGATCCTTTTTTTTATTAGCTTAAATATTCGAGTGCAACATTTTGACCTATAACTACATCATCATACTGTCGGTACCAAACTTAATACTGACTAAATCTCTATAAGAAAAGCATCATCTCTATCTATTTTTCTACTTGTTACTACTTAAATTGATTTTCAAGCCACTGAACTTAAAATGAGCTTGAATTTAAATCAAACTTGATACAAATATTATTATATATTTAAATGTTTAACCAAGTAAAGCATGAATTTTGGAAATTTATTAAGAAGTCAACATTTGCAATTATATCAAGCTCAATTCATTTCATTACATAATGAGTTACTTGAGTTGACGAATCCTTAAGAATGATAGAAACTAGAGTAAATTAATTTTCTTAGGTCATTGGTTATTTAGTCATTCGACTAAAATTACTGTAAAGTGGATTTTTTGAATTTTGAAAAAAAATCACCCCTGAAATACATATTATTACGGTTCCGCGCGTTTTCATTCCCCGGCAAAATATCCCCCATAAAATATCTCAAGGACAAAATTACAAAATTAGACAGCAGATTCTTATAAACCTAGTTAAATTAAATTGAAAATAAAGAATACAATTTTTCAAGTTGTCGCTTCGTTTTCGACATATCGAATTTTAAAAGTTGCATCGAAAACGTGAATTAAATTATGACATAAATATGGGACGTGGGAAGTGATGTTTTTCCAAAATTTTACCAGGGTTCGCATTCGCAATAAATAATTTCTGTCATTTTTTTTAATATTAATATTTCCATTGAAATATATTTTGGCAGAGTAACACACTACTTTATGAATATTAAAGTATCAAACCGATAATCAAAAAAATCGAAAGTAATTTTTTTCTGATTAAGAGGATTCGTACGAACCATAACATTCACATCAAAGAGTTCGCACGAACCCCCAGGAAAGCATCCCTGGCGTGGGCTAATCATGTGCGAAATTTCGTTAGCTCGAAATTATTTTTAGATTGAAAAAATGTGCAATGATCACACCTAATTTGGTATTATTCCCAGAAAAATATATCGAGATTAATTTCTTTTTATTTTAGGCGTTATGTATCATATATTTAATGTCAGGTGATATTTTATCTTGGGGATATTTTGCTCTTGAGATATTTTTCCGGGAATGTTTTATCTGGTATATTTTGTCGGGGGATGAAAACGCGCATTACCTTTTATTACAACCCACAAGAATAACAAGCAAAAATACACAAATATTATTATTTTAAGTGTGTAAAATCGTGGGTTACTGCTAGTTCATTATTGATAGAATACATATTTTGGTAAATATTTTATGTATATCTAAATATAGTACCTATTGGTGGTTTGATTCGTTTTTTTTATTGTATTATTTTAAAGTAAATTTTGATCATAACTTATTAATTATAAACGTTTATTTTTGTACCTTACACAATTTCAGTTATATGTTAATATATCCAATCTATTTTTATGTTTACCTTATTGATTATATATCAAATATTTAAATTATAAATAAATAAAAGGGGATAAAGTACAAAATGTGCAAATCATAAAATGTTATATTACTAGTATAGAAATCGACAATTTTCCTACATATATATTAAAGCTGATACTAAAGCTAAGATATTTTCATACTGTCCCAATTTTTTTCTAACTAATTTCGTCTAGTTTTTTCGGTATAATATTCGTACTTTAATGTGTCTTTTATATCTATACAAGAACTATACTCTTTATTCATCTGAGCTGTGCAAATATGTGTAAATTTTCCACTTCTTAGCTTTTCATAACGTTTATTAATTCAGGTAGAATAATAACGATCGGAGTAGATACAAATAAACAGACAAAAAAAGAGAAATGAAAAGCATAAAATAAAAATTTTTGTTATTAAAAGTTTTTGAAAATTACAAAAACTTTGTAACGTTTTTTAAGCGTCTATATCTAATATGTTTCGTGTTTGTAAAACGTAATAACCTGTCGATTTACGTGTACACCTTTGTATATCATGTAGATTTTTTTTTTTCTATAAAATTGCATTACAACTATATGTATGAAGATTGAAGAGACAATTTTAAAATTGAATTAATATGAAATTGTCGTCATATGAAAACTAACAATGTACAGACCAAAAAAAAAGGAGAGACGTTTTTTATTTAAAAATAATATTGGCATCTACGAGAGCAAGTACCTGTAGTTGAGTAGTGAGCTTCAAAGAAGATTAGAAAATAGAAATACTAAAATAATTGAAAAATAGAACATAAGGGTTGTAATTTTTTTCAAATTATAGAAAAATATTAGTACGTTAAATAACGTATAATATATTGATAACATACGATTGTTACCCTTTATTGGTGATTTTACAATTACATTTATATTTATAAAGAGAATTTTTTTTTCTTATAAACCTTTTAAAAAAGCTTGTTAATTTTAAAGTTTAGGTAAAATTATTACTTTTACAACCATATATTGTAGATGCATATAAGGTAATTATTCACATAACATATGCGTATCAACCTGCAATTATATATTATGTAGGTACATATAAAAATAAATTGCTGTGATTACTCTTGCAAAAGATCGAAAATTGCCCCAAAAGTTTTATTTTTTTTTTATTTCATCTCCATTCAGAAGTGTTTTGAGAAAAAAAATTTGAAAACCCCCTAAACAAACATCTGTAAAATACTGACAATAGATTTTTTTTTAAATGTTTAACAGCAAAACTGTTATTCATTATTTATTATATTATAATTAATAATAATTATTATGATTCTTCTCAATTTTTTTTTTAAATTATAATTAAGTAATGTAATTATTTTTAACATCCAATATAAAAATAACAATTTTTGTTTATTTTTTTGTTTTTTAAGTACCGCAAACATACTGTAATACTGTTAACCCCGAAAAATGTATAGTTCTTAAAGGACATTTTCTAACCTTTTCCAGGGGATAACATTATAAGTTTTAGTATAAACAACTAAACGAATCTTTAAAAAAAATTTTGTTAATGAAACTTCTGATTTAGAGATAGTTCATTTAGTATTAAAATGGCTCGAATTGTTTTTTGGGAAACTATATTGAAACCTTTAGATCATAAAAATTAATTTTAATTTTTAACTATATAGAATAAAATTAAATCATGATTTTTATTTTCGGCTCTTTACTAGATGGGAAAAATATCGATGAATTGCAAAATTCAAAATTTCAAGGTTGAAAAATAAGTTAATCCTTTAATCCAATTAAAAACGGCATTGAAAACCGAATGAATGCATCGATTATTATAACTTTTCTAAGGTCTGGGAATTACACCGAGATACTTTTTTTATAATATATTTGTATTTTTACAATCTGCTTCAGTGACCAATAAGTAAAATTGATAATCATGAAACAACAAAAAGAACAGAAAAGTAAAATTATTATTCCGGAAAATGCACAGCTTTTGACTTCTACCTTTTTCTGTTATAATATAGCTTTGGATTTTTTTTTTTATTTTTTGAGATAGTTAGATAGTTACGCTAAGCAAAGCGATCAAGTATTAGCTAGTACCTAATAAATTTAATATAATTTCAACTCAATTATGTTAGCCTGTCTTTAATTGAAAAACTAAGACATAAACATTGGTTTATATCTTAACAAGTACATAATATAAGGTACATATATATATACATATATACCTAATACAAAGAGCATATAGTACACTCCCTGTTACTCGTTAAATAAATATTTGCTTGAAGTGGTTGAACTTTTTCATACTTCATGATCAATTTTTGAAAACTTATCTTAAAACCATATACCTACATAAACTTTAGTAAAATATTGACACATAAGATATAATAAATTGGGTTACAATTTTATTAGTCTCAACAAGCCCAACAAAAAGGATTACACCTCCATTTAAAGAAAAAAAAACACCACAAAAACACTTAAATTTCAAAAAAAACTTCAAAATATATTTTTATGTGCTGTTTTTATTTTATTTTAATTTATCACTGTTTTTTTTTTTCGCGATAGAAAGTTTCACAAGTAATTCAATTCGACTGATTGTTTTCTTCCATTGGACTGTATTATAGGCTATATTATAGAGTCTATAATATAGACTATGAGGCAAGACTGGATTTTCTAATGTATACAAAATACCTATATTGAGTCGAGATGAAGTGTATCCAACTATTAGACTTTTGAAATAAATATTCTATAATATAATATGATTTGTGTGTTAAAATAGTATTTAGTGGGTTCAAAAGAATTTTTATGAAAATGATAGCTTACTTATATAAATTATATTTGAATTTTGCTTATTTTGCATTGACTTTATAACCAAAAAGCAAATGTACTATTTTTTTACATCTAAGGTCATATCACGACTGTCTTAACACAGAGAATTTCTGTTGGTCTATTATATCTAAGGTCTATGATCTTAAGTCTAGGATTCAACCGGGATCGAACTCAGAACCAAATGTACCTACTATTATTTTAAAGCATATGATAAATATGAGTTAAGGTGTTCTCATTATTCCATTCCAATTAAAAGTACATGCTAGATAGAGGATAAGGACTAGATATTAGAGGGGTTCGTTCAGGTATAGTTTTATTATTCTTATCAGGTAATAGTATCAGCAATTCATCAATCATCTAGAGATTTATTTCTTGACTTAAATCTAGCTTAAAACCAAGTCAAACTAAAGTTAAATGTCGATATTTAAATATCTAGGCATGTCAAGCAGTAAATTTTACGACTTATTTCATTTCAAAGGTAAAATGTAAAGCTTATAATTTATTGTATAAAGTTTCCAAATACTTTACCTCAAACATCCCTTTATAATCTAATGTTAGCACATCGCATATTAACATTAAAAGAGTAAGTAATGAGGAACAAGACTTTTATGGTAAATGATTGTAAATGATTAAGTCAGTGAGATCAATGATAATTTCTTAGGAGAATTAGTGAAACTAAAAAAAAGGTTTTCTGCCGGTAAATGAGCCAACTAAGAAATAAGGTATAAAAGCAAAGATGCTGTATATGTACCTACATGTAGATTGATAATTGCAAGAATAAAATTTCCAAAAATGGTTACTTGAAGTGAAAAACTTAAAAAATCCAAAACCGTCAACCCCTTTTTGTACTATTTAGGGTTGGAGTTTCGAAAATTCCTTTCCTAGTGAGAATCACAGTCTACTCAGGAACAACACTTTGAAAATGCATGTTATAAAATGTTTAAAAATCAAATTAAATAACTTAAAAATCAAGTAAAGTAACGACTCCCTATACGTTAACTCTTTGGGGTTTAACGAGAATAAAAATGTCCTACATTTTGTTACTTGAATCTGCATAGTGGGATCTATTCTATACCACTCCGAAAAATTTAAATTGTTAGCGGAACTGAGGTTTAAATTCAATCCCACCGATTTAAACTAATTGTAAGTAAAAATTTGACCATAAGTTGATATTCAGTAATGGTTTTTTTAGAGTTCTATTTTATTTATTAATAAGAATAAACCTAATTTATTAAAATTTTAATAAAATAAAATCTGTGCAACATGGGCTTTCTTATTTGATAAAAATCCATGCTCTAAAGAGAAGACTGATAATATGAAAGAGCTGAATCTTAACATTGCTGATTGAAAAATTTTAAAAATATTTAATAGAGGCTAACCGCAAGCATTGACTGCGGTACAAAAAAAAAATTAACCAAGCATTTATTGTTAATATATTACTATCTATATTTGACACATAGGTAATTCAACACTGACTATGTTGGGGGTTTTAGCTAGACTTATTATAATTTTTTTGTTTTAATACGCATAGATCTATTATTTGCTATAAGTTAAGATGTGAACTGTGCATACAATGGTTTGATCTTACCTTCATAATTTCATCTTAAACTTCTAAAAATAGAGAATCCTTTGGTCAATATCACGTTTCAGACTCATTAAATTTTCAAGGACCGTGGTTTTATGAATGAACTACCCCTAACAAAATGAGTTTTCAGGCTGATGCTGAAACAAGAAATTCATTAAACTATTAACAAAATACACATATAACTAACATATAATAGGCTTTATGTATCAGTATAAAATATAAATATTTGCATTGAAAGTTTAAGAACCTAAAACCCATTTCGTATTTGAAGACGGGAATTCAATAACGGGCTAAGTGCCAAAAACAAAAAATTTAATTAGACATAAAAAAGCAAGCCAATGTGCCATTGCCAACAATGTAAAAAGCGGGCTTAATGCCATGATCATTAATAGTAACTATTAATGTATTAGGCTAATGTATGTATTAGGTTATTGGCAATGGCACCTAACTTACTTTTTCGGGTCTAAATTAATTTTTTTTGGCACTTAGCCCATTATTGATGTGCAGTCTTCAATTATGCTTTTCCATGAGATTCTTAGATATCAACGAATCAGTAAATATATTAAAATAAAAACGTACTTTTTTATCACTTCACTAAAAATAAAGCTATATTAATATTTTATATTTAATTCTTGTAAGTTTCAAACAATAAATGCTTCAACATAGCGGTTTGTCAAACGTTAAAGCATTTTTAGTTCTAAACATGTGCGTGTTTAATTGTAAGTTATAGATGTCTCAGGTGTAGGCCGCAATGTTACTAAAGGGAGGAGAAATAAGACGGATCACCAAACACACTGAGGGATTTTCAGAGCTTTTCAGGTGTCAGGATTTTAACTTCTATCCACCTCTTCATGTTTTTATTTTCTTTTATATCCATCTTTAAATGTCAACCTATTTTTCCATCAATCATTTTATTAATGCCACCCTCTCTTAATTTATTTAGTCAAATTTAATAAAATAGATTTTACCCAAAAAATTAATAAAAAATTTAATATGGATGTACCTATTAAAATTCTTAAAAATACGTCAAATTAAAACATTAAATCATTAAGTCGTATTGATAAAAAAAGAAATGTTTATCCTTGTAGCATATGAAGATACTCCCCAAATTTGTATCAATGATAATTGAAGTTAATATAGAGATTCACTGTTCGTTTGATTTTCAAGCTAATTGACTTAACTTTGGCTTAATACTAATTCTAACAAAATTCAAATGTTAATTTTCAAGCCAAATCAAGTTATTTAGTCTTAAAATTTCAATATTAAACTTAATTAATTACACAAAGTGTCGAAATACTTGATGAATCTGTAGAAGTAAATCATCCAACTTTAAGGGAATTATTTATAGTCGAAAATTTGTTTTTTTGTTTGAAAACAAAAGTTTTCCTTCAAACAATATTAATAGATACAAACTGAAGACCTTCATATTTGTAACTAAAGGTTTATCCTTTTTTAACGAATGTGGTCCATTTAGTAAAACATAGATAAAACAGTACCTAGAGTACCAGGTACTGTTTATATATATATATATCAGATAGCCTGATATATTCAAGCCCTAAAAATTTTTTGGACTTTCTGGCTTGTCTGTAATATTAAAAAAATAATTAAAGTCATGTTTTCAAGCAATAATAATCAATGTAATTTCTTTACTTAAATATTTTTAGCAAGAAAAATCGATTATTTGTAATATTAAAATGTGTATTTATTAAAATCGAATTTTACTTTAAAAAAAATCGATTTTAATCGATTATTTTTTCCCATCCCTAGCTAATAGCATTTAATAAATGCTTTAAATTTTCGGTTAATACACCATTATGTGTTGATAATGAAAATTATTGTCGTCATGTTTATAGCAATCGATTTGGGAGAAACTTCAAGGAGTAGAAAATTTTAAACGATTTTTTTATTTTTCTTCTAGTGAAATATTTTTAATAACATTTTAAATGATTTATTATTATCTTAGATGTTGCCAACAAGTGAATCGCTTGTGGAAAAGAAAAGACATTTCATAAGTGTTGTTGCCAGATCAATTGTAGTTTTTGTAACATGGTATTATACAATTGGTGTAGTTGTTAAAAAAATTTTTGTAAGAGAGTATCGAGACACATACAAGCCCCTCGAGTTTCGGGCTTGAGGCTCGCCCGTTCCAAACTCTAACAGTACCTACCGTGGTTGATAGATAGAAAGGTTGGAGATTAAAATACTATAGGAAAAAATATGAAATTTTGAAAGTGTTTTTAAGGAGACTGTAATTTTTATTAAACAATTTTTTGAAATTGCATTCCTTAGGAACTCAAAAAAGAGGTTGAAAGTTTTGTATCTTTAGAATCATCGTTGAAATATACTGGAAAACTATAGAACACAATTCAATGCATTGATAAAACAGTTATCATGGTTTAAAGGTTATCTCTATTGTTCGCTGTTTGTATGATGCGGCACCTTTCCTAGTTCGGCGCCTGGTGTCGAGGCACAGCTAACACCAACTACGCTTCGGCGTTATATTACATGCTTAACATACTTTATATGTTTAAGTTTTGCAATGAAATTCTAAGAAACTGTCACAAATCCAAGACACCCATTTGTGTCTGGCGCCTGAAAGTCGAGGATTAACCAATAACCAACAATAAGAATTGCACAAAAGGATGGACCACCTAAAGTTCTTTTATGACCACGGATTAACAGTTCAAAGTATGAGACGAAGAACGTGTTGTTCTAGAATTCTCTCCATTGGTATACCAATGAAGGAGAGAAAGACAGGCGCTAAGATTACCAATCGAAAAATCTAGAAACGGGTGATCGCTACTATAAATGGCTCGAAAGGTGAGCCAACAGTTCAGTATTCAAATAAATGTTCGACGAGTATTAACATAAATCATCGAGTGTTCATCGACAGTATTCAAATAAATTCCTCGAAGTGCTTAGTGTAAAAGTATCAGTGCATTGTTAAATAAAGTGAATAGTGAATCGCGAGTATAAATAAATTGTGATTATTGTAAACATTGTAAATAGAGTTAACAGTGTAATAGTGAAATATAAACAGTACTGTGACTATTGTTGACAGTGAACATTGTTGTAGTGTATAAGTCTTAGATAAATAAATAAACAATTGTTTAAAATAAATTTGTAGTCATTATACACAAACCAACGAACCCGTAAAAACGTTACAAAACAATCATATTATTTGCAATAATTAATAATTCTTAATTTTAATAGTCACAGAATTATTTTTTTTAGTCTGAACTGTATGTATTTATTTATTTTTCGTTAAAGTTTAGCTGAACGAAATCATGAGTAGTCTAGTTTAAAATAAATCTATTGTTGAAACAAAAAACCTTTTTCATTTAGTACTCAAAAGAAATATTACATACCCCTACAGTTCTGTAATGATGAAGATAAACTACACGAACATTTAGAATAAATATTTTTTATAACGCGTTGGCATGAAAAATGACGTACCATCGATAAGCAACTAAAATTTTGTCATTATTTTGGTCAGACATTCTACATTACTTATGATATATGTAGATAACATCTGCTTAATAACATATCCTTGTCGTCTACGATAAATCATAATATTTCCTTTTTAAATTTGTCTTTTTCATTCCACTGTTTAGGGGTCAAATAATTCAAACTTTCTTTGATCATTTCAAACATAAAAAGAAAACAGTATTGAAATGGTTTTCTTCGGGTCTTAAGATTTGATACTAACGAGTAACGATGATTATAAATAAGTATCGAGTATTGATTTTCTGTTACCCTTTTGAATTATTAAAAAGAGATTTAGTTTGGATGGTAAAATATTTTTTTTTTCCTTAATTTAATCATACAAAAATTCAAATTATTTCATTATAACTTAAATAAGAAAATAGGCCATCATGAAAAAGATCATTTACGAACGAGTAGATATTCCAGGAATTTAATAATGATCTGTGCGTGCTTCTGAGGTTGACTCCGATGTGTCCTCGTTTAGACCACAATAAAAATATTTTTAAAGAAAATTGTCATTTTCGTCTCTACTCTGTAATAAAACATTATCAATAACGTTTGAATTTAAACTAATTCCCCTCAATAAAACCGCTCTGTCTTTTCTTTCTCTTTTTTTAGATGGAACTTCGTGTTTCCAATTCTAATTAGAAGTCGGAGAATAAACTTTGGCATTAATTCTCATTTGTGACATTAACATATTTCAAACATCGAACTTTTCAAGTTGAATGTGTGATGAGGGAATGGAAGTTTTAAAATTAGTCACGATTTTTAGTGGGTGCTTGAGATGACAAATTTAAATTAAGCGTATTTTATTGTTTCAGCTTACAAAAAAGTGCTAAAGCGGCTGCGGATGTTGAGTATCCAGCGTATGGAGTAACTGGACCACACAAAGATGTTTCACCTTCGGGAGATCGTCGTTTGGCTCAGTCAGCTCACATGTATCATTATCAACATCAAAAGCAACAAATAATTGCTATGGAAAGGTAATTTTAACGATTAATTTAAAAAGTTGATTGTTCTATAATTGTTATGTTTTGGTTAAAATTTAGAGCTGCTAATGAACGACACGGGTCCATGTCAGAGGCTGATAGTGATGAAGAAAATGAAGAAGGAGATTACACAGTTTACGAATGTCCTGGCCTAGCACCGGTAAGAATTTTATTTTAATTAAACCGAAAAATTTATTTTTCTAATCTGAATAGTTGATATTTACGGGTATATTTTAGATATAGGCAACCCACAATACATCCTTGTGCATGTTATCGCCTTTCAAGTACATTTTTTCAGTTAATTGCAATGTAGAGCTTCGCTATTTCACTTGAATTTCAAGCTACTTGCCCTAATTTCAGTGGCGTAACTACCATATTGCTAGACCCCGCGACGCGGGGGGCCTGAAGCTTTGGGAGGCCCAAAAATTTTGAGAAAATTAGTACTATAAGTGGTGCTGCAGAGACGGTGCAGTAAAAAAGAGAAATTGAAAAAAAAACAGGAACAGGAACGTTTAGCAAAAATACCAAAATTATCCC
Organism: Sisyra nigra; assembly: GCA_958496155.1. NCBI lineage: Eukaryota > Metazoa > Arthropoda > Insecta > Neuroptera > Sisyridae > Sisyra > Sisyra nigra. The sequence continues at coordinate 15,132,627 of OY292314.1, forward strand.
GTTTTCTTAAATCGTTTGCTACGATCACAGAAAATCAAAGTACTTCTAAAGATGAACAGGTGTTTAAACAAGTTTATAGCGAAAAAATTAAACCAACTGACTTAAAACTAAAAAATTAAGGTACTACACCTAGAGATGAAGGGTAATTTGAACATGTTGATAGCAGAAGCAGTACGGCAATTGATTTAAATAACGATGAAAATACCATAGATTTCGACCAAGAAGTTACGACTAAGGATATTAAGAAACTGTTATTATTCTTAACGGACAATGCTAATTTTCAAAACAAAATATTACACCTGATATGAAAAAAATGATATTTGCTAACTCCTCTAGACCTCAAGGGACTTTTAAGAAGGACCTTTTGCAAGAAAATCGGTGCTAAATTAAAATATGGGACGCTAGATACGAAAAGAAAATATTCAAATAAGGTTGGGGACCGATCTAATTTTTTTGCGGGGGGCCTAAAATTTCTAGTTTCGCTACTGCCTAATTTTGATTTAAAATCAAGCCAAATCGAGTCAAAAATTAATATTTAAATGTCAAATCCAGTCAAGCATCGATTTCAATCACAAATCAAAATATCAAGCACAGTTCATTTAAATAAAAATCTTTAAAAGAATTCCTAATTGTAAGGCTTCCGTAGGAATTCATCTAGTTGAGTACTTTTACGCATTTTATGAAATTAATATTTATTCAGATCTTTGTTATTTTTTATTGATAGATATAAAGATTTTTATTGATTGGAGTGGCGATGGATCGGGAGTTTTCAATAAATGCAACAAGAGTATCAGGTCGCGACATTTCGCTATATATTACAGCTCCATTAGGCTCTCTGATCTATGCTTAGCATTTGTGTCTTTCTATAGCCTTGCATATAACAATTATATTATATATATAATTTTTTTCTATTTTAAAAACGAGTTTGACACTCATTATTGACAATTGTGAAGAAAATTATTGTTAAACTTTCACAATCCATTACCCCTCTAACTATATCAATTTTATGAAAAGAGTTGAGCTTGAAATTTTAACTTGAAAATATGTAAAATAACTGTCTAGATGAGTTTGACCTCAAATAAAATTTTACTGAAGTAACTTGAAAATCAAGTCAAGTAATTTAAAATCAATTTTAAGCAGTGAATCTCTGGACTTTCGTAATTTTTAAATCAAAAATCAATTTTGATCTTGGCCCGAGTTAACAATGATCGTTAACTAAACAAACAAATCAACAATGATTTTTCGTAATTTAGCAAATACAATTTCCCAATACCTACCTAAATAGCTTGGATGCGACCGAAAATTTGTTTTTTGCTAACGTTTTGTTAAAAATTAGAAAAATCGGATTTCAAAAAATATATGTCCGTATTTACAAAAAAAAAATGGGAATATTTAAAGTAGATTTAGGTGTACAATAGTTTTGCAACCAAATTATTTTTTCGTTCTCATTGAGGAATAAATTCATTTTTCGTCATATTTAACATCCTATGAAAATGGACTTCAAAGTTCATACTTGAATCAAAATGAATTTTCCCAAGTTGGATCATTCATGTTGGCTCGTATATTATTTTAAAAATTTATAAATATTTTATACTTCTACTTATTTACTTATTTTATTTCAGACTGGTGAAATGGAAGTGAAAAATCCATTGTTTCAAGATGATCCAACACCAGCAACTACAAGCACGGTGGAAAACGAAACCGTTACCACGCCAACAGTTGCAACTGGCGATGTTCCAGATTTAAAATAAATCATTCTTTTCATTTTATTTACTTCAACAATGAAGGGAATTCAACCCCTGTTCTCTTTCTGTCATATCTAGTAGTGAAAAAAAGATACAAAATTTCTCATTTTTAATCTGGTCAAGTCCAAACTACAAACGAAGTAAGAAAATGAGAGAATTTACAAAGCAAAATATGCTAAGATGTAGGCAAAGACCATTTATTAAAAAAACATAAATACATATCTTAAAATTAACGCGAATGAAAAAATAAGCGAGAAAAATGAAAATTTTTGTTTTCTTTTAATAGAAACTTGATCGTGACTGAAAAAGATATTTTACCTTATTACGTTCTTCCTTTTCCATATTGACAATTAAAATCATGAAAAAAAAAATCAATTATTAATTAAATTTAATAATATATTCTTAAGATATATCTTATGTATTTACTGTAAATTGCTGAAAATCAAAAAGAATTTTGAATTTGGGGGAATTTATAAGATATAATTACTTTCACACAAAGTACTATAATATTATATAAACTATAATATAATATATATACAGGGCAGCGAGAAAATTTCTTTTTTCTAATTTTCCCCCCATTCCTCAATGGACAAAATTAGAAAAGCTAAATGTATGATAAAAGCTTGTAAATATTGGAAAGAGACAATGGCCAATATTTTTTATGTGTTTTAAAAAGTAAAAAATATATTGATTATTAGGAATCAAATAATATTATTGATGTTATTGATTACAAATTTTATTAAATGGAAATATTTATGGAGAATCAAACTAGTTGTTAACTATTTATTTTAATTAAGCGTTACAAATTATATAAAAATAGAACAAAAAATCAAACTTTTTAACAATTTTTATTTCTATTTATGTTTGAATTAAATTTTTTTTAGGAGCGACCAAAATAACTGATATTGCGAAATTCTCCTGAAACCTAATATATAAAACATTTATACAAATTAAAAAAAAAAATTAATTATTAAAATCTTTATACTATACAAAAATTAAATAAAAATGATTATGAATAACTCAAAATTATATATATAATATAAATATTTATGGATATAATTATATTTTTGTGGTTTAAATTAGACAAATCTCTATGAAATCTATATTATACTATATTTAAAGAATATATCAAAAATATTGCAAAAGTATTGTTAAAATCAGACATATTCATTTAAACGTGGTATATAAAAATAAACGTTACTTGAAATATCAATAACATGCAAAAAGTGTTTTTCTTTATCCATTCTTTTGTTCCATTGCAGAAATAATAAGAAAAATCAACAAGATAAGGAAAATTATTCTAAGAAGTTCATCAATCTTTGCGTTTATCATTTAGAAATGACTGATAACCGATAGTTTATAAATCCGAATTACTTTACCTCTACCTGGATTTGTTCAGGTTCATTATTTGTTATTAAATGTATCAAAAATGCATGTACATAGTTATATAATAAATTGTTAAGTACCTTTATGGTAAATCAGCATATTGTAATGTATGACAAAATTAATTAAAGAAACGATCGTTGTTTGAATGCATTTGCACTATTGTTCCCGGGTTTCAAATCTTATACAAAAAGAATAAAAGCTATCAATCAAACACAAGCAATACAAACATCGTTGTAAGTTGTTTTCTTAGCATTTTTTGGTACAGCCCCTAATATTGATAGAAGGTGAGGTATGTATAAAATTGGGAAAAATGGGGATCCCTATCGTAGGACAGCAATGCTTATAATGAGACCATTGTCGGCTTCCTCTCGATCTCATGCAAGCTTTAAATTATTTTTGTAAGCAATAATAAAATTTGGAAAAATTTGCGTAAATCTTTAAAAGATCGGTTTTATTTTGATCGCTGATTGATGATTTGATTCGCTTTGAAGGCTGCAAGTAAAATCTATTTTTCAAAATTAATTAAAATATGGAACAAAACTTCTAATTTCTTCGATAATGATTTCATCAAGATCGAAATAGCAAATTTACTTCAAATGGATTATAAATCATTGCCGACAAGACGACAAATTCATATCTTCTTCATACTTTAAAATTATCATTTATAATCAAATCAAAATACTTGTAAAAAAACAGAAAATTATTTTAAAGGAACCTGATGAAAACATTTTTGTACCCTTTCATATTCTTCATTTAATTTAATGACTTCATTTAAAATAACAATGCAACAAGACATCATTTTTACCCAAATACCGTTTATAATCATTGACTCAAACATTAATCAGGCATTGAATCGGGTAACCCTTAGGAAGCAGGTTCAACCCTTAAAACCAAAATTCAATTCTAATTGTTCTAAATTATTTTTTGTCCAACCGTTATAAATATATATTAAAAAATTGCAGGAAATTGGACGAAAGATGAAAGTCAATGTATAATTGTTAATTAAGCGCCACGTTTCGGTCATTTATTTGACTTTCTTCAGGCTTCTATAAAATACAAAAATAAGCCTAAAGATGGTTAAATAAATGACCGAAACGTTGCGCTAAATTAACAATTTATACATTGACTTTCATCTTTCGTCCACTTTCCTGCGATTTTTAAGTTATATTCAATCCTAATTTTTAAGGGTTCATCTCTGCTTATAAAAACTACCAAAAGAACAGAAACTATTAATATTATAATATAAAAGAAATCTTTAAAACGAACCTTTAACTTTGAGATTACTTGGGAATTAATAACTTGGGGATTTTCATTTTTTTGACTTCATATTTTCAAAAAGAAATCCCACAATATTTGCCAATACTCTCACCGTACCTAGAAGGTCGTTTATTTCAAATAAAAACGAAAAACGAGGAAACGGCATTAAAATTAAACCAATAAAGGCAGGGGTTCCACAGGGAAGTGTCCTGGGTCCCCTCACGACAAATGATGTCGTGATAGTTGCGTTTGCGGGCGACACTGCAATAATAGAGACAGCAGAAACCCCAAAAGCTGCGTCAATAAAACTTTAAATCGCCCCCCGCAAGATCGACGAAAATGGACTAAAAAGTGGAGAATAAAAATCAATACATCCAAATCAGTGCATATTACCTTCACACGGCACCGAGAGACATGCCCCCCTCTCGTAATATTAAATGGTTCAGAACTTCCACAGAAAGATACTGTCAAATATTTAGGAATGTATTTGGATAGGAGATTGCCTTGGGCTCACCACATCAAGCAATATAGGCCAACTAAACAAAAAAGTTAAACAACTGTATTGGATTCTTGGAAAATAGTCTCACTTATCTATCGAGAACAAACTCTTGATATACAAAGCAGTTTTAAAGCCAATGTGGACTTACGGGATCCAACTATGGGGAACAGCTTCCAACTCTAATATTGAAATCCTCCAAAGATTCCAGGCGAAAACTTTACGACAAAGTATTAATGCCCCCTGCTATGTAAACAATATCAAAATACACCAAGACACAAAAATTCCAACAGTAAGAGAGAAGATTTGCATGCAGAATTAGCGATGTAGCGTCATTGCTACAAATTGGAAAAATTCGGAGGCTGTCATTGGTCAACATATCCTGACCAATGACAGTGAATCCTTCAGCAGGAGATCGAATAAATATCGGGACATCAACAAGGAAAGACCCGCAAGACTATTGGAGCCTTCGTCAGCTTGAAGTCTTTCTTCAACAACTCAAAAGTGTCCCCGTCCACCAAGAAGCGAGCCTTCAATGCCATCATCAGAAGCATCTGCACCTATGCCATCCTAATCTGGGGCTCCGCCGCCCCCCACAGGATCCAAAAGCTGAACGGCACATACATGCGGCTACTGCGCTCTGCCCTCAACTTTCCCTGGTTTGTTCGTAACGAACAAATCCCCCGAGAAACCAAACTCCCCTCTATTCCCGAGGCAACCCGAATCTACGCAACAAATCTGCAGCAGTTCATTTCTGGCCACCAAATCCTACCATCAGCTCTCTTGCATCCTTCAGGTGCAAGAAAACCGACCGTTTCAAAAGGCCCAGCCTTCTGGTCTCCTAAGGTACCTCAAATCTCCTAGCTTCGCCACTGGCGTCCGTGTCCTGCATCTTCTGCTGGACCTCTCTCATCACTTGGTTTAGAACCTAAACGGTTGGTAACCTGTAAGCTGGGGGTTGTAGTCGGTAAGCGCTATACGCAAATCCGACACTACCCTTTTCCCTGGGTGTCTTTGGAAGATTTCCCCCACCTTACTTCTGTCAAAAAAAAAAAAAGAAAAAAAGACCAGTATCGTCCTAGTTATCTTTCGTGCTCTATACAACGCCTTAGTAATTCTACCTGCGAGTCTTATCTTGTCAGCCACTCCGCAGCCCGAAGGGATCAGAATCGCCTGCCAACCATTCGGCTTAAGAGACTTAGGCCCGTCGCCAGGCCAGCTCCGTACTAATTATCTACTTGGTCTCATAGACCTTATTAATGTTAAATTTAAGACGATTATAAATAAAGAGTTAATTCTACGACAGTAGTCGACTGCTTCATTTTTCATACGGTCCCCTTCAGCGATAAATATTTGAAAAGATTGGATGCACATCCAAACGACTCTGCATTAAACTTGCTGGATAATAGCGAAACGATGGTACGTTTAAAAAATGGGGCCCAATTGATCTACCTAATAGATTCCAATAGAGAAATCATAAATATGGAGTCCATAGGGACCACATAGAGACTACTCCTTTCACGAGCTAACGACCAGACGCACAAATTGCATCGCTGTGCAGATCGCACATAATTAAAGAAAAAAAATATTTTAAAGCTAACAATGCCTTTGACAGACAGAAACTTAGAAAATATTTAGGAAAAAGTCTGTTTACTCCCCTCGAAAAGATTGTTTTTATAAAATGGAATGATCCAAATAATCGCTATTGTTCAAAATTGAGCGAAATTCTGATCAAAACATTTCTCATTTCTTTAATGAATATTTCATCAAGGTCGAAAAACAAGCTTATTAATTTAATCCGATTAAAAATTAGATTGACGACTATGCAGATATTTCCAAACTCCAAAATGTATGATACAAAAAAATACGATGAAAGCAGTCATATATATGTATATATACATAATACTATCTGATACTCGCCCGCTAAGCTGAGTGTATCTTCATTTTACTGAATTATAATTATAAATTATTGCTTCGTACTTTTTAATAAACAATCAACTGTGATCCGTCAAGCAACAATTTCTCTTTTTTTTCTAGTTTTTTGAAAGACATTTCCCACTTATTTTTCACAAAAATTTAATTCAAGTGTTGACTGAAGAACATTTACAAAAGCATACGCTCAAATTGATTGAGCAGCTCTCAAGTAATGCGCTTACGGCGCTTTCCAAAAAACACGAATGGATTTTTCTTTGTACAGATTAAGTAGATAGACTCTCCTTTAACTGAAAACCTTTTTTGTCCATTGAAATACTTGATTTATTTCTTCTTCTAAAACCTGTGACCTGTTCTATAAGTATAATGGGTATATTCGGAGCTGGTCCGTAAGACTTGTTACTTACCAAATAAGACAATAATTAGCACTCCACGACAAATCGAGAACATTTCTCGTTCCAAACGACAATTTTCGATTCACAATAGAGTATAGAATTCCGAAAAATAAGCATTGTCGTATACACGACATTTGTCATACGGCGACAGCTTATAGAATACGAAATCGAACCGTCGTCTCACTTAACAAGTGGCTGAAAAGGGCCTAATAAGACTTAAGGAAACTCAATTTGTTTAATTATCATTTATAATTTTATTTAAAAAAAAAATTTGCATATACTCAAGACAATGTTTGCAACCATTTTCCTCTTATGTAAATTTTCTTAAAAAGTACATTAAAAGTAAATTAGTTAAATAATTGTATTGACTCTTGATATGATTCTTTTAATTTATTCAGTTGTTTAAATTCGAAATTATGGAAAGTTTTATTTAACGATCAAAATCAAATGTGTATCAGAAAAATAATTTAAAATAAAAAAAGAACTTAAAAAAATATTCATATAACGAAGAAAATATACAGCTAAAAATATCACACGAAATTAAAATATATAGTATAATTTTTTATCTAACAAATAATTATCATTTATATTTCAACTAATTTATACATTTCTACAATTAAATAATGAACTATAGCAGAATATTTCTTTAATTCGAGGTACTTTCGTTTTTCATCTATTTTATTACATTTTAAAAAAGAAACTCTTTATATATTCATAGTAACTTGTTTTTTCCATTATTACATATTTTAGCAATATAAAAAATATAGAGAGCATAAAAATTACAACTTATATGTTTTAAAAAATGGATTTGACGTTGGGAGAAAATGTAAAAAGGAAATAAATTTACTACAACCGCAGCTACACAAAAAAAAATAATAGAAATAAGCTGTCTTTGCTTTAGCTAGAATTTACACTTCTAAAATTGATCTTACTTGAACTATAAACTAAATAAAATTAATTTTTGGTATCGTTTGCACCCATTTTAATGGATATACAAAAGATTTGTTCCTGATGAAAATAAAATTGTGCATTGTACGCTGCAAGTATGGATTGTAGATAAAGTGCATGGCTTTTATCCTACAATGGACGTTTTTATTTTCATCTGAACCAAAACTTATGAACTCGTTTCAATCAAATAACATTAAATTTGCGGGCAATGGTTTTTCTTCAATCTGAGCCGAAATTCTCTGTAAATGACGGCACCATTTCTCAGCCTTCACTAGCGATCCGGTTCGAAACTTATATACACTTTCTAAAATTAAATAAGCCAAAATTAATTAAGAAAAAGCACACGAATAATTGTAAATTTTACTTTTAATGGGATCCATGATTTGAAAAACGTCCGGTTGTAAAGGATTTTCCCCCATGAACACGTACCATCCAACAAGAGATACAATTTTATATGGTTCCCGTTTGAAGTCAGATCGACTATTTCCCTTGAAACTTTTTGGTGAGAAATAAACGAGGGACGAGGCCCAAATCTGGATCCAGAATCGTTGCCATGAAGAAACCGCCGGTTTCTTCCCGTCTTTGAGGATCGTTTTTCGTCGTACACAGCCCTGAATTGGGGCTTCATGAATTGAATAGTCACCAGAGCCGTCATCATGTTCATCGTCGAGTGTTTCCAACAATAGATTGCATTGTTCCTCACAATCCGTGCCGATTAAGCGTGGAATTTCATTTATTGTCTTCGATGTATCACTAACAATATCTGTTTTAATAGAGAGCGTTTCCTCCATCACGGAATCGTCGAGCAAATGGATCGATTGGTGTGCACCCTCTTGGATTTCTACTGGTGTCAAGTGGCAAGATTTATGGAAAATACTGTAAACAGATTAAAATTAACATTTGATTATTATTGAAGGAATAATTATTTAAATTAGCATTCCATAAAAATGCGTCGATTTGTACACGCGTTTCTAACAAATCTCCCAAGCATGCTAAGAAAATAAAATATTAAGTTCATAAAACATAGGAAAAACGTGATAAAAAGAAGAAATCATTGTAGCATGCTCAACATAAGAAAAAATCGAAGAAGCTGCAACTTAACTCACCCACAAGGGGTTGCACCAACACCACCACTATGTCCCACCTGTTTATGGAAGTTTCTTGGAAGGCTTGTGCTACGGAATCTGAGAGAGATACATTTAAAAACATAATTGTTAACGGTTACACAAATCAAACTCGTTATTTTAAACGAGTATGGAGCTAAAATTTTTGTGAAAATATGATTTGTACGTGAAACTCAGATGGAATCTAAGACATCATGCTCAGGGCTTAAACACTCAAATCTCTCACCACGGGCTTATTTGACCGTAAGGAGCCAGTGACTGCCAACAACAAACATACACGATATATCGTCGGTAGAAAAAAAATTATTATAATCCTTAATAATAAGTTTTGTCATTTTTCTACACAATTTCGTTGATTCTTGTAAATTTATATTCACAGTAGTTTTTTTTCTGTCGGTTATTTCGGTTTTTCCATCAAAACGCTTAAAAGTTTAAGGAAGGAGGGAGGGGTTTGCACTTTTAAAAAATCAAGTTTTTTTGTTTTATCTTATTTTTAAACATTTTAAGAATATATTCTCAAAATTTTAAGTCGATCTGAGCAAAACTCTTGAAGTTATTAGGTTCGGTCGCGGATCCGATACTGAACCGATAACGAATCACTCAAGTGGAGTTAGGATAATCGCCAAGCCCATACACGCTTATGAACTGATTAAGGGTTATTTTTCCGTGAACGAGTTTGAAAATGTTCGGAAGTAAGACGAGGATTAACGAGAACCCACGAAAATTGTTAATTTTGAGAACGAAGGATAGAAAATCTAGCTACATTTTATCAAACTCCACATGAATAAGAGAATCGAATTTTTTGTCCTAAAAAAAACCCCGAGAATTGCTAGAACCAGAGTCCCGTTTCGCTTTCCTTTTCTGTCAATGTTAAATTTAATTAACAATTTTCGTGGGTTCTCGTTAATCCTCGTCTTACTTCCGAACATTTTCAAACCCGTTCACGGAAATATAACCCTTAATCATTTCATAAGCGTGTATGGGCTTGCCGATTATCCTAAATCCACTTGGAGTGATTCGTTATCGGTTCAGTATCGGATCCCCCAACGAACCTATTGTCTATAGTTAGTATCCTGTCCTTTAACTATTCGGGAAAGCAGAACAGCTCATTAACTTTACACGCGTTTTTCTCAAAACTACTTTTTCAAAGTCCGTGTTCACTGCCATTTACAAACTACTTGACCGATTTTTCTGCATATAAAATACGACCCTCCAACGTTTAGCTCATTTTTTTTTACATTAAGGGAGTTTCCCACCCATAAAATGGCGGATTTTTTTGTGCAAAATAGCAGTTTACACTTTAGATGACTACCAAAAATTTTTAAATGAAAAAGTTGGTTTCCCTGTAAAGTAGGTTTAAGGACGATAGTTTTACGTGATAACGTCATAACGAGACATTGATGAAAAATTGTATACTTTTATAAATTGAATTGAATTGTTATCACTGAATTATCATTATTTTGTATAATACAAAGAAGGAGTTAATTAAAAATTAACAATTTTTTCAAAATGAAAGCAGACTGAAAATTATGAAGGAAATTAATTAAATCTTATTAAGTAAATTGTAGGAAAAAACACGTTATATAGGATTCAACAATTATTGAATACGAGGCATAGCTTATTATAGTTCTCGAAGAAGCTCGCGTGGCAGCGTTCCAGTATCAAAACTCTATCGTGCCTCTCTATCACTTGTATCGCGTTCTCGCTTGCACGCACAGGCTCAAATGTAACGTGACACTTTTTCATGCAGGCTGCCGATGTTCATCAATTTATAAGACGTTATCACGTCAAAAAAAAAATCGTAGAACTTTAGGGGGAGGATTTAATAATACTTTAACTACATTTTAATGATTTTTGATTTCCGATAATTTCCGACCGAGATATAGTGAACACCGCTAATTGTTTTTTTCTAGGACGTTCTGGGGCAAGCTCTGCTACCGACTGCAATATTTCTGCATGAAAAATGTACAGAATATTGTTAAAAGTATGCTTAATAATGTACAAAAGGTTTCAATAAATTTGCTCAATCCATACTTTCAAAAAAAATTACCAAAAAGTGTTTTTTTACGCTGAAAATTCTACCCCACCTTCACCCCCCTGAACTTCTGGAGAATCGGTAATTTCTTTTAGTTATATCTTGATTCATAATTATTTTCAGCCCTCAAAATTTCAGTAATAGTTATTTATTATTATTTTTTTTAGTTTATTTAAGGTCGCATCAACTACTATGGTCATTAGCGACCGTCGAATCCGAAAACCAAGAAAAAACATTGTATTTATTATTATTATTAATTTTTCTGTTAATTTTATCGAAATCTGTAAATAGGTTTAGTTATGCTGGGAACAACTTTACAATATTTTGGTACTAGTTTGCAATATGGTAAAATTACCAAAATTTTATGTTAGCTGTCTGATTTTTGTCCCAAATACATTGAGTTTCCAGGCCCTGATCATGCTAAGATTCTAAAAAAGTAAATCCTTTGGTGAAGAAGATGGCAAATGTCGTTGACTTTCCTAAATGATAGATTGCATTCAAAAAGAACAAAGAGACGAAACAAGATAGAAACTGTATTCGAACGAATAACTTACCAGAAGAATACAGTTGCAAGACACAGAAAAAATCCATTTTTTCAAAGATAAAGAAAGACAAGAGATATTAGAAAAAACAGAACCCAAAAGAAAATGAAACTAAACTTGTGAATATTTCTTGGAAAACTAGGAAAACTAGTGGAGAAGGAAATTAAAAGATACATACTTTGAACCAAGACTACGACATTTGCGATGGCCAGGTATAAATTTGGCACTTTGTGAAACAGCGTTGTGAAGTCGAATTGAGCCACACGACGCCTTCGCTGGAGATAAGTTTAGTGATGCAATTGCAGCTGCATCGACCACGCTTGCACCCGATTTTGGAGGAAGAGATTCTTTCGAGCTACAACTAGAAGAACTGGCAGCTGGAGATGGTGGCTCCAACTTTAACGACAATCTAAAGAAAATTTGGCATTTAAATTTTGTCACTTTACCATTGTGTTTCACTTACTTATATTGGTCGTCCTCAACAAATTTTTGTAGTTCCTCAATATATCTGATTGATTTCAGATATAATTGTACATCGGACAAGACTGGTAAGTTGGAATAGTCTGAATGTTGATAATTCGAAATCACTCGTAAGATGTTATTCATTTTCAGTAAACGTTGTTGAGATTCCAAGCCTCCTGAATGAGGATGGGCCATATCAATATATACCAAATCAGTGAGAAATAAACCTAGAGAAAGTTCATAATTAAAATTCAAACTCTTATTTTATCATTATTATACTGTACCTAGATAAGGTATACATGGTAGTTTTAAACTTTCCATATGTTCCCTGAGATTAGCCCAATTGTTTGTGTCGGAAAATACATCCGCCAGTCTATCGAAAGTTTGTTTATCTTTCTTGGATAAACTACTCCATGTTTTGTTCAGTCTAAAAAAAATATTTCAGTTTAAGCTAAATAATTTCATAAAAATAAACTTTATATGAAACTTGAACTAATTAACTCGTCTATAATGAAGTTCTTTTTTTTTAATAGGTTTAAATAGATATTTATACCTGTTTTGGATCATCATAGAGGATAATAAACAGTATTTATAAAGTCTTAAGGTACAATCTCATGCATCGCTGGCTTTCTAGCGATTTGGGCCACGTGGTACGATTTCGACCAATGTGATGCCAGGATTTTGAAATTTAAACTGCTGCCCTAGCGCCACTAGCGTCAAATCGTTGAAGCTTGAAATCGCTCAGATGGCAGCCATATTTTTACCAATTTCAAAATCCTGGCAGCACATTAGTCGACATCGTACCACGTGACCCCAATCGCCGAAAAGCGAGCGATGCATGAGATTGCACCCTAAAAAGTAAATATCTAAAAATAGCGCCGTCAGAGTAAAAGTTTTGGAACTATCTATAGCAGTGGTTCTTGTGGTTCAACCGGTGCACTGCACAGCTTACTGCAAGTTCACCGCGAAAAAATCGGTAAAAATATAAAACTCGCAAAATAGTAAAAACCAAAAAATCCGCAAAATGGTGAAAACCAAAAAAGTATATTTCTTTTATATAAATTAACTTTATTTTTAAGAAGATAAATAAAAATTATAGCAAAATGAAAAACCGACTTCATAATAAATAAAAACTCTTTAACAAAAAATGCACTAAAAAGTAAAAAATAATTGCGTATCCTTGCAGTGTCTACAACTTACTAATAATTAGGATGGTATAATGTACAACTATTGTTATTTTGGGAGTTGGTGTCAGTCAAAGAAATACGACTATATTGGTACTTAGCAATAAACGAGAATACCTTATGAAATTTATCTTTCAAAAGAACTTTTATATAATATACTTAACCTGTAACAATATCTAGCGACCTTGAAACTACAAAATACCAACAACTTATTAAACCTTTTAACAAATGAACATTAATATTTATTTCCTTGGCTGACACCAACTCCAAAAATAACAATAGTGGTACATAATATCATCCTAATAATTACTAAGTTGTAGACACTACAAGGACACGCAATTTTTTTTTTAATTTTTAGTGCATTTTAAGTTTGAGATTTTTTTATTTATTTTGAAGTCGGTTTTTCATTTTATTATAATTTATTTTTTCGATTTTTAGTGACCTGAAGATTTTTTTTTTCCATTTAAATGTGCTTTAACTACACGGTCATTAGCACAATAGATTTTTTTCTTCAAATTGAAATGTGAACAATTTAAAGATACGATGTACGTAATAGAAAAAAAAAATTATTGAAATCGGAATAGCCAGGAAAAATTTATAATTTCATCCCTAATTTTTAACCTCTTATGAGTGAAGTTTTTTATAAAAATGAAAATGAGATAAATTTAAAATAATGTTCTATCAAAAAAAAAAAATTAGAAGTTAATATTTCATCTCATAGTTTTCAATCCTTTAAAAGTGGACGATTTCTTTCAAAATGGGACCACACGGGAAGCGCCAGCTTTCAAATAAAAAAATAATTATCAAAATCGGTTCACCCAATCGAAAGTTTTGAGGTAAAAAACATAAAAAATACAGTTGAATTGAAAATCTTCTCCTTTTTTTTGAAGTTAAAAAAAATAGGTAAAATTTCGTATTTAACTACATATTATTTTTTTCAAATATGTAATAAAAATTATGTCCATATGTTTTTTGATATTTTAATTCTGGTGCACCGCCACTTTTACCATTATTAAAAGTGCACCGTGACTTCTTAAAGGTTGAGAACCACTGAGTATTGTAAATATGTTGTAAAGTTTCGAGAAAACTTATAAAAATGAATATTCAGACATTTCTAAGCACTCTTTAAGACAATGAGGATAATTAATTACATAGTCCTGCTTGATTTAAACAATAATTACCTATAAATTGAAGCGCTCTGCAACGCTGATATGATAGCAAATAGAGAATGTAAATTATTTAATTCATACAACTTCTTAGCTATTCGAATGAAATGAATGAGGATTTCGGAACGTTGTTTCGTTGTGGTACCAGTTAAAAGTTCCTGTACCGTCCAAAAACTGACCTAAAATTAAAAAAAAAAATAAAAAAGTCATAAATTGAATGACTATTATTAAAATGAATGCTGAAATTTACATGATTAAAACGTCTTGTGAATGCGACAACATTGGGTGCAATGACTAGTTTGTTTTTCTTGTTCCATCCGCAGCTGGTGAGCTCGTCGGGAGCAATTGCGATGAACGGAACCAGATCGAGGAGCGTTAATTGATTGGCGAGATCTTCGGCTGGCACTCGTACGGCTTCTGTTATTAGCTCCGCAGAGGCTTGACTGCTCGTGCCACGGACCGGTGCACATCCATGATTTGGCAAACTTTGAGATTTTGATTGAATTGACGGCGACAGTCTGATTGGAAATGACAAAAATCAATAAATCATAAAATATAATCGTTCCACGTATAAGCATTAATTTATTGTTTGTTTTATTATCTTCAAATAATAAATAACATATGTAAATATTGGACTTGAATATTTAATTGATAAATATATTTAAGTAATTAATTGATGTAAAAATGAAATTATCAAGAAGAAAAAAATGTTTTCTTATAGAAAAAGAAAAAAAAATTCTAGATTTATAATATGAAATATAGGTACTATGTATTAATATGTATACTTTTTTAGTTTATAAGTTATCCATTTTTATTCAACTACTCTCTTAAATCGAAATAGTGACTTTCGACTATCAAATAGTGACTATTCACTATTTAGTAGTGAAAAGTATACTACTATTTGAATTTAGTGGTATACTCTGCACTGCAAAAAAAGTGAATAGTCACTAAAGTCACTATTTCGATTTAAGAGAGATAGCTGTAAGATTTGGTACAAATTTTCTACTTATCGGGTTTCATCAAAGCTATTATATGACCTGTTCTAATGAAAACAATAGTTAAAGTTATTAATTTTAACAAATTTAGGGAGAAAGAAAAAGTATCCAATTGAGCTTTTTATAGTTTAAGGTTAAAAATGTTAATTTTAATTTTTAAATTCTGGGCTAGAAATTTGAAAAAATTGTATTATATTTTCTTTGATATTTTCAAATCTTAAACCTTTAAGAATATGTCCTTAAGAGGATTTTTCAACATTTTAATCATTTTTGGAGCAAGAATGGCTGTTTAAATAATGGAAGTATTAACTACCATTGTATGGCCACTGTACGTAGTTTTACCAAAAACTTTAAACGCATTTTTCTCGAAACTACTTTTTTCGAGACGGTTGCCATGATATCTCAAGTTCTACTGAGCCAATTTACTTGAAATTTGGTGTGAGCCTTCTCAATACATTATTCTATCGCACTAACTAAAACTATAATAAAATTTCAATTATTTCTATTTTTAAAAAATTCTAAAAAGTCAAAAAAATTGTAAAAAATTGTTTTTTCGGTCAGTCGCCATTTTGTGATAATTTTTTTTTTAATTTTTCCGTAGTTCCAGACATTGCGACATTGCTCTAGATTAATAATCTTTTTTTTTTTGTTTCAAATCGTTAGGAGGGTTGGAATCGTGGGTATGGTCACGTGCCAACTTTTTGAGACCCCCCAATTCATCAACTGCTAATTTTTAACTTTTTTAATTTTTTTCTGTATTCTTGTTATGTTAATAAATAACTTATAAAAAAAATATAGTAAGACATTGATTGCCTTTTTTACGCTACTTCAAAAATTACCTGAAATTCATGCCTCTACACCAGAATACCCCCTTAAATTAAAACCACTAAGTAAAAAAAAAAAAATAATAAACTTTAATATGTATGATTTGTTACTCCTTGATGATATTATAATAAAATCTTTTAATAATGACACTCGATTTTAAAATCTTTATAAAACAAGTTGTTCAAAATATCCAACTCGATATCCACAAGAAAGGAATTGAGCAACAAAACCGCCCTCTTCAACTCCTAATCTTGAAGAATGTATCGAATTAGGATAAGTCCTATACATATCACAGAACCAAAATGGATTTCCTTTCAGATGGCCACTAAAAGCAAGGCGTTGGAGAGAAAATCCAGGCCCAAGGGAAAATTTCATCAAGCCATCCTTCATTCTTTAGTTTCCCCTTATTTTTACAACGTAATAATTTCATGCCTTCCACATAATTTTTTAGTTATCTCAAACTATGAAAAATATTTTTGTTCAAATTCCGGATCACTACGAACTCCTAAGTACTACAAACTCGGAAGAAACTACCCGCGTCTCTCATCCCTTTTTTCAGACGTACTAAAGTCTAAAAAATTTCGAGAATCCATTAAAAGACTCTTCCTAATTGAATGCATTTTTTATGCAAGTCGTCCATGAATCCACTCAGTATTCTATGTTATTAGATCAAATAAAATGTAATTACCCATAATTGTAATATCCTGAAATTGACGGGGGTGTAGGACTGGAGAATGAGTGCGACTGTTTCTCTTTCTTATGAATTCTGTCACCCGTGCTCGAGCCGGTTGCGGTGGCTGATTTTGACGATTTACCCGAGCCGTCACGTTTCTTAAGCAGTGGATGTCCATTGGTGTCTTCCGGCGATTTTGTCGGCGAAAATTCATTTTCAGTATCGCTACTTCCTCCCTTGGTGTGACATAAAATTTCCTCGGGAATCTAAAGAAAGAATATTCAAAAATAATTCAAACGATAAATATAAAGCAAATAAATTTTACAAGAAGCATGCACGGAATGTTCATTCATTCATTCATTTTTCATTTTCACGAGGTCAATGCATCATCATAAAAGACTACGCAGAATGGTGAATATTGGTGAATTTATTATTATTATTACAGCCTAAGCTCACATCCGGTCGTTAAAATTTTCATCATGTTTATTTGTTTTATGGAAAATTTACGGGAACAGTGTACGATGAGATAAAAAGCGAAAAATCAATGAAGACAGGTTCGTGGAACAAAAAAAACGCAAACTAAAAATACGCATGAGACATAATCAATTTTAATTACAATTTCACCTATAATTTGATGGAGAAAGTTATAATCGTTAGGCATTTACGATTCGTATTAGAATTTCATAATACGACTTGAGAGACATTTAAAAAAGTTAACAAGAGACAACTCGGTTTATACTCAAACATTGTTATTGAAAATAAAACAAAGACTAAATGTCCCCAACAATAAAATTGCTTATTTAAAACTAAGTTTACTTTCAACCATTGTTTCAACACAATGGACTTTTGTTAAAAACATTTTTTAAATTATTAATTTTTTTCTAATATCTGCAGTATTATTTCAAAAGTGTATAGATTACTTAAATATTTGTTGACCTTTTTATCTAGAAGAGCAAAATGATATGCTTTTAAACGAATTAAACGCTTTATTCCTCGATAAAAAGAAAAACATAGGTACACGTTTTTTCCATTATATAAGTTCCAGACGACTTATCGCGGAAGAGCCATTTTAAATAATCCAATTTAAAGATTACATATATTAACATAAACTGAAAATTAAAATAAAATTATATCTACATGTCTACAGATTCTCTTTTGTATGTCTACTAGACCAGTGCTTCTAGCCTTTGAAATTGGTAAAAAGTGAAAAAAATTATAGTAGGATGAAACCCAATGGAAAAGGAAGAGAATATAACAAAAATGAAAGGAAAAGTTAATTATGGTCGATCTGTGGTGGAGAAGTGGAAAAGGGGGGTGTTTTAAGGGTAGAAACAGTTTATCTCAATTTTCGACAAAACTACAAGACCTATGGAAAAAAGCTAAATTGAAAAGTTGTAGATAATAAGTAGATCTATAACTTTTGTGCTAACACTTTTTTCGCATGCGCTCAAAATTTATGTAAAAAAATCCAATAACCAAGTTTTTAGTTTTTTATTTTTATCTTTTACAAAAAGAAAATTTTTACCCAAAATTTAGTGAAAATTTAACTTTTAATGTCCCAAATAATTTTTTCACCTTATAATGACTTAATATCGAAAAAGCACCCTAATTTTCAATAGAAAATTCTCACGTCAAAACATTTGATTTTTTTAAACATTCGGTGAGCTTTTTGTTTGTTGAAACCTCTACTTTCTGATGGTGCAAAAAATATATGCATCAAATGTTAAATGTTCTCAGAAAATGCAATAATTAAAGTGTCAATTTTAATAAATTGCTCAAAATTGTACATAATACAATTGTACATAACACAATTATGAACATTTTATTAAAATTTACACTTTAATTATTGCATTTTCTGAGAACATTTAACATTGTAATGTATATACATTTTTTGCACCATCAGAAAGTAGAGGTTTCAACAAACAAAAAGCTCACTGACTTTTTTAAAAAATCAGATGCTTTGACGTGAGAATTTTCGATTGCAAACTAGGGTGCTTTTTCGATATTAAGTCATTATAAGGTGAAAAAATTAATATTTTTAAATAAAAAAAAAAAAATAACAGTGTGTTTAGAACAGCCCCCTGTCACTTAGATACAAGAAATGCTAAAAAAACGTGACCGATTTCTACAGAAATCTGTGTTGTTATAAGAGTCATACGTCTCAAACAGCCCCCTACCACTTAAACTTATCAGAGTTATTATAATTATTATATATAAATACTTATCATAATTATTCTCATAATCACAATAATAATGAAAACATTTAAAAAAGTTTCATTTTAATAACTTGCCTGACGTTTAAAAAAAATTATTTCTAATCTCCGACTTTCATAAATTCTACGGTCTTTGTCAGTCTTTGTGGTCTTCTTCGTTCAACTCGTTGGCAACTAAATGGCAACTAGTGACTGCAAATCGAGTAAAAATGGTCACATTTTTGTAACATGGAGTTGTAGGGGGCTGGTTTAGAACATTAAAAGATGAGGTTAAAAATTTTGAGGTTATGTGAAAAAGGTGTTAGCACAAACAGTGTAGATCTACTTTTTATCTACAACGTTCCTATTTAACTATTTTCCATAGGACTTTAAGTTTTGTCAAAAATCGAGATAAACTGCTTCTACCCTTAAACCCCCCCCTCTCCACTTCCCCACCTCAGATCGACCGTAATTTGTTTTTCCTTTCATTTTTGTTATATTCTCTTCCATTTCTAATGGGTTTCATCTTACTATAATTTTTTTTTTTGGTCAAAAATTATCTACCCTGGTCTATACAGCGTAAAAAAGCTTCGTAAAAATGCTAAAAGCCTCGAAAAGCGTGCAGTAATTTTATCATAGTTCGCTGTATTGTATTTTCTAGATGCAAATAGTGTATATATGTCGCAGCTGATACGTGTAGTCAGCCTCTACTGACACAGCCTAGGTTCTACTAGCAGATCCGGTTTAAACGTAAAATGAATAATCTTATATCATTAATATAACATTAACATGAAAAAATCAGATAAGAGACTATGAATGATTAGCTCGAACGTAAATGCCCCGTGAAACATTTTACGGTACATATTTATAATTATTTTCAGGAGTTTAAAAAGCTATTTTATTTGCACCAAATTATTTAGATTAAATGCATTAACTCGAAAATTATAAGGCGATATTAACGGCCTTAATAAAAATTAAGGCATATGTAATGATCTGTACCGTAAATCTATAGTTTTGTTTTTATCTGGAAAAAACTTTTATTGTTGATCGGTGTCTAATAGTCTTTTTTTTTAAATTTTGGTACACAAACAATGGAAGTAAATGTCCATAAATAAGTGTACATCTTATAAAAATGTTTACAAAACATTCGATGTTCTAGTGAAAAATTTCTAACAGAAAAATTTCATTTTTACACGCTTAACGTAACATAATAAAAAATCGTTCATTTTACATTTGGACGGGCTCTGCTAACAGTGCCTAGGCTCTGCTGGCAAAAGCTAGTTATACGCATTATACGGCTGTAACATACAGATAAATGAAGGAAAAATTTGAAGCGCATTACGAACCTCTGTCTTGTTCGGAGATGATATGTGCGACGATATGGGAGGTGTTGATAAACTATCACCGGAAATGTCACGGGGAATTTCAGAATAACGCATCATCGCCACGGTCTAAGTCACAACCACCACCAGCACCGACACCAACAGCTGCAGCAAAATCAGCCCCGATAACACAAACCACGTGCACGGGGTTGATTAGCCGCATCCACTTTTGTCCCTACATATTTACAATGAATAATTTACATGAGTAACCGGACATTATTGTCTTTAACAAAAAGATATTTAAAATAAGACTATTTTCAAACAAATCGTTGATATCAAAATAATTCTACAAAGAAAAATTATGAAAAAAAAAAACATCCATAAGAAGAGTTTAATAAAAAAATTGTATACCCATTGTAATTTACATGAGTCGTTTAGAATCAAAACCAGTTATATCCATTTCTGAAAAAGTTTACAACAAGATAAAAAAACAATGGATCTAAAGGGTTTTGACTTAAAACCCTTACTTTATTATTCACTTTTTGGTGAGATCTAGTGGTTATTGATCTATTGCCTTTAAGCCATAGGTAAAGGAGCTTTTAAACTTCAATTTTTTTAAATAAAATTATTTTTCATAAAAAATGGACTTAACGGGACTTTGGTTCTAAACGACTCACATGCAAAAAGAATATCAATAGAAGATATAGAATTAGTTATTTGTTATAAAAATTAAGTAATCCATTAATCTTTGTATTTAAAAATTGTGAAAATCATAAGTAGTTGTTATATATCAAGTAACTAAATTCCTAACCACTGTACAAATATTATCAGTTTTTCAATCTGTTCAATTTTTAAATTGTTATAAGTATAAGTACCTACATCAATAGAATACGAGATGTAACGTAGGTGTAAGCGAAACGTGTTTGTCGGTAAATAAATTGTTAGAATTCAATGACTATTTTTAAAAGTTCAACGATAAGAGAACAAATGCAATTTATATAAAAACCAGATGGATTTTTCTTAAAATAAATTTGCATCACTTCCAAAATACGCAATTTATTATACACTAGCTGACCCGCGCAACTCCGTCTGCGTCAGATAAGAGTGCGAGAGGGTTAAACGTGGGGAACCTATGGCACAATTCTAAAGGAGTTGAAACTTTCTTTGTTTTATCTACAAATCACTTAAGAACCATTGAAGAGATAACATTTGGTACCTGTAATGCTAATTTAAAACCACGCGGACGAAACCAAGAAAAACATTGTATGTCTGTAACGTTAAAAGTATAACATGACTCATGAGCTATCTTAGGTACATCACACTATGATCAGTAAGAGTGGAACTATAGTAAAAAATGTCACGGGAACGGGAATAATAAAGGAACGCTGCATAACACTACTGGGGTGTTTTATTGATAAAATTTACGTATGTAAACTTAAAATACAATGAAGAAAAAAGAATATATGAAACTTAAACAAAGAGTAACGTAAAAAAAATTGAAATGTTATTTGATTATTGCAACGCCTGTAACCGTTGTAACAAATAATATATTTTAAACTTGTACTTCTGTATCTGATATAATATATTGCAAGGAGCTAAATGCCTGAATGTCTAATGATCTATGAATCAGCTCAGTAGTGACTACTGAAAAAAAGTTAGAAGTACACAAATATTGAGAAGGAAAAGCGCAAGCGCTCACTTAGGAGGCCTAACATATTTTAAAGAGTGGGGAGTCTTGAAAAATGTTAAAAATGTAATTGTTGATTTTTTAAATGTACTTTAACACGTTAAATTCTAAATATGTATTCGAAAATTAACAATGAAAGAAATTTCAACGTTTCAAAAATTTTCATTATTTTTCGGATGTTAAATAAAAATCGTATCTTCAAGTGAAAATTGTAATTTTTATTTTAATCCTAAAGAGAAAATGTGTTAAAACGCTATTTCACGAACTTTAAAGATCTATTTCACGACCTTTTTTTTAACACACGGTTCCCGCAGGTGACAATTATCATGCTATCCGTTGAGCACCGTGCATTATTCTGGCATAAGAAATAATCTATATTATTATCTGATCCCTCAACTATCATATTGCAAAAAATCATGTCTATCTTTTACTCTGTGAAAAACAAAAACATATCTATCCCACGGGAGTAGAACATTTTTCCTGGATAAAAAAGAGATCAAGCTTTCCTGAGGAAAATTTGTTAAAACTCTTATTCATAAACTTTTAGAAAACTCTTTTGAAATACTCAGTTCCTGAAAGATTCTATTTTTAGCCTATCCTACGGGAACCGTACAATATTCTAACATAAAAAGTAACCCATATCATTCACTGTCTCTTAAACCACCATATTGCAAGAAATTATGGTAATCTTTTGTTCTGTGAAAAACAAAAACGTATCTATCCTACGGGAACATACATTTTTCCTGGATAAAAAGTGGACTGTATGAAAAGAAAAATTATGATTTTGCCTTGAGGACCTTATGAGTTATAACTTAACTCTTAGCTAATAAATGAGTTATTAAAATGTTTGGTTTCAGCATGATTTTTCTTTGAACCAGTTTTTCTCTATTTTCCCGATGAAATGAGAAATTTTTCCGAAATAAAACGTGTTTAAGATAATGATTCGCATATTTATCATACTTAAATATCACCAAAATCCATTTTCAACTAAAAATAGAGCTTATGCATAATTTTTTTCTCCAACCCGTTTTTCAATTTCCCGGGTAAATGAAACATTTCCTCTTAATAAAAAGAATTCTATTTAATGACTCAGATTGTCATTTATTATCACAACAAATTTTATTAAAAGTCATATTTATTTGGGTAAGAATTAATAATATGTTTCTAAAAACAATTTCGCAAATAATGAATTATTTTTGAAACAACCTTAACAACCATTAAAAAGGTTATAGCGGGCTAACCGTAAAAGATAGACATATGCCGTCGCGGACTTTTTTGTAGAACTTTTTAAGAGGAACAATTTTGCTGTACATAATTTTTGCGTAACTTTAACCGTTTACGCAGGGCAGGCCACGAACGCTCTCAAAAGGAAAAATTTTTCCTGATTTTTGCAACATTTTCCATCGATGCTCTGCTCCTATTAGTTGTAGCGTGATGTTATATAGCCTAAAGCCTCCCCCGATAATTAGGCTATACAACATTAAAAGAATTTTTCAATTCGAACCAGTAGTTCCTGAGATTAGCCCGTTCAACCAATCAAACAAACAAACAAACAAACAAACAAACAAACAAACTCTTCAATTTTATATATTAGTATAGATTTCCAAATACAGTTGAACGTAAGCGATGTGCATGTGATTTTTATACTGCGATCACAATTTAAAGCAGCAGACTAAAATAATTTAAGTTAATTTTCATCGGTGCCAAATTCGATTTTTATTCGATTATTATCACAATAATTTTAAAATAGCTTGAATGAGCTAAGTGATGTCTGTGATTTAACTTGAACATCAATATTTGGTATAATTTTACAGACATGGTAAAATCTTATGGAAGTTTATAAAGTAGGTACAAGTGTCTATTAATGACATCCCGTAACTTTGTTCGTTTAAAATGATTTTTTTAGGAAATAAACCTTTCGGCGAGGTAGCTACTGGTGCTACTTAAGGTCTTTCTACTAAAGAAACCCAAGCATGTGTAAAAAAAAATTTGTTAAATGTTACCCTTAATCTCATTTAAACTCTTTGACTTAGCGCTTAATTAACTTCCGCCCAAAAGGGCGTCTTATTAAATATTGATATAAGATTCGTCTAGCTCTAGAGCAGGTTATACTCCCGAAACATTTGTTGATGTATTCATGAAAATGGGAAAAAATAAGCATATACTTGATAACTATACCTTTTATTACCCCAAGATATCCCCAAAAGATATCAAATAGTCATTAAAAATTAACAAATTAAAAGAAAAAAAGAAAGAAAAGTATTGCTTTAATTTTGTAACATTGCACTCGGATATAATATAACACACCTTAAAAATACCAGAATTAAGAAAAATAAAATGCAACCCAATATTTCATCAAAACTTAAGTCTCACATCAGATTACAAACAAGCAACATAATTAAAGTATGCATACTGCATACCTACACTATGGTACGTGATTAGAAATTAAGCAATACACATAATTGCAATATTATTAAATAATGATAAAAGATAATCATCAATTCTCATATCGAGTGTACCAACTTGCAATAGTTTTGGGATTTTCAAGCATTTCGATTAACCCCTATCTGGTCAATTTCGGAAAAATGTGAAAAAATTACATTTTAATAATAATAATTAATAATTGCATGGAGTAATTTGTCAAAATTAATGGTTTCTCGTAAAGAACATATTAGGCGCTTGGAAACACCTGGTACGTCTAATGTGTACCAACTCTAAAAGATAAACTTTAAATATCTAATTTTCAACTACTTTTTAAGCCACTTAGGGACTGTATGATATTTAAATTGTGTGACTTAGTGAACGAATCAATTCTGAATCCCGAACCAATGTAATCCCCATAACGATTCAATCTCTGACATTTAATCCCCGACAATAGGTAGGTACTCCTTCGTGATGGTTTATCTCTGTGATAAAATATTCGCAATTAATACCTGATATTAATATAAGCTAATTGAAATAATTAAGACATTAAATGTTTTACATTAAAAAAAAAATAATCAGGATGTAGGTAATGTTTTTCAACTTATTTAAATATTTTACTATTGATGGTGTCGGATTAGTACTCAAATAATGTAAAAATAATTTCATTATTACTTTTTTAAGTGTACTTACAATGTGGAGGTGTTTTTGCCACGGGGGTTTATTGTTAGGGATGAATTGTCAGAACACAAATTGTCATGGAAATGAATCATCGGAGATGAATTGTCATGGAAATGAATCATTGGGGATTAATTAATTATCTAGGTCCTAAAACGCCGTTTTTCATATGTCATTTTTATATATAAAACCAAAGATTATTAATGTATTTACTGCATTTTCAATAACCCCACAGTAACCCCTTGCAGTACACCAATCAAATTAAGTAGATAGTTAACTTAGCAACTATCATTATATTTGCAAGTATATTACTGTCATAATCCTGGTGTTCAGAGCTTCAGCACGCTTATCAAGTTCCTTATTACTATTTGAAATAGCATGTTCTACTACAATAGTATAATTTTGAACAAACTAGGGGAGATTATTCGAAAATTATGATTAGTATGATTAAAAGGAAACGTCATAGAATGATCTACTGCATTAAAACTTTGGAACTGCAATTAAAAGTTGTTTAATTAATATCAATTATTATCATATACGCAATTATAATATGCAAACCTTTTGTGGAAACTACCAACATGTTCATTAAGCGTTTCTGTTGTGATATTTAATTGGTTTTTCATTATGAAAACTGATTTCAATTAAAATAATATATCAAAAAAACTCTTACATAAAGTATTACCTATAATACGTCACACAAAATTTTATGAACTGTTGTTTTATAACAAATGCATTTTTTACAACATATTTTACGTATTAAATAAATAACGAAAAGATAATTTCAATTAATCGATAGTTTAAGATAAATCAAACCTCTAAATTTATAAAATAAAAAAAATTCTGAAAAATTGGGAAATAAATACAAGATTGAGACTACAATATGATTAACGATTTCAAACTCCATTTTTAGTTGTTTTGCAAAATTATTATTAATTTTGTTTGTCGTTACAACTAAAAACAAAACGTTAATGTCTTCATCATATTTAATTTAGAAATTTTTTCTTGATGGAAAATTCTAAAGAACTTGACTTCAAAATCTATCAATATCACACTGTTAGATATACAATTAACAAATGACCATTAAAATCTAATTATGACGCAAAAATCATTCGAAATTGCTTCCAAATTTAGAAAGTCTAAATAATTGTTAATTAAAACCTTGTAATTTTTCATGAAAATCTTGAAAACCTTGGAAATTTGAACGAAAATCGCAATTTTTTACATTATTCTATTGGTCGAGGCGTTTGTATATAGACACGTAACATCACACAGGTGTTGTTTATAAATAAATTAATTATTGCATTAATAAAAATTATAATTGATACAAAAATAAACAAACAGAGAATAAACACGGAATTAAAATGTAAAATAAAAGACATAAATTTTGTAATAGTTTTAAGGAACTATCGCAAGAAAATATTGCAAAAATTAAATTTCTATATCTATATATTATTTTTTAATTTTCTTTAAGTAAAGCATGTCGTGTAAACGGATATTAATTTAAAAAGGAAAAACAACGGCTACCTGATTTATATGTTTCTAAAAAGGAATTCTCAGTTTTTTCTATTAACCTTTTTTTCATTTCTTTATGGGCATGAAATACGGAAATTTTACAATTCAAGGATATGCTTCGTACGATTCATTCGCTATATTGTTTTCTGTTCTATATTTTTTTAGAGAGTTTTCTGAAAACTTTTGTATCATTCACCTTGAATATAAAGCTAACCCATTTTCGCAAATTTTTTCCATTTACTATGCTGTACCGATCAATTATAACGGAGAAACCTTGTCCCCATTCGCGTATAAAAGGGATTTGTTTTAGGCATGAGTTCGAGGCCTATCAATCGAGAAAAGCGTTTCAGCACTTTGGGATTTCAAATAAATACAAATGAAATATCGAACGATGAACGTAAATTGACTAGGTGGTGTTGAGACGAGACGAAGTGACCAAAAATAAATCGAAACCCACACCAACAGGTACGAGAAAGTTAAGGTCACAAACCAGAGAGAAATGAGAAATGAATCGCCGTCGGGCTCGCGACAACAAAAATTTCCATTTGATATTTCCACGCTATTTACGGAACGAGAGAATCTCTAGCGTATCGATTCGAACTACAACCTATTGGTGAGAAATGGATGGATAATAATAAAATCGGATTAGAAACACGTAAAGCACACAACCCTCCACGTTTTTCAAGGAAAAACGTGATTCATATATTGAAAGAAATCAAGGAAAAAGGTTCTTTTTTTAATTTTATAGGAATAAATAGAGTTTGAATAATGAAATACGAAAACTAAAATCCAGTTACAAATAATATAACTGATGCTATACCTAATCATGGGCATATCGAGCTTTTGGTCTAGGGAAGGGCAAAGCTTTAAAAAACCATAATTCGAACACAAAATTTGGATCTTTATTTTTAAGAATTAGTTTAATGGAAATAACTATGGGGTCATACGAAATGCTTCAATCATCAAATATATTCAAAGTTATCGAAAATTCACAATATTGTCATAAAAGCGTTGAGCGTAGACAAAATTCAACAAGACAATATTTCACAACATTTTACATTAATACGTATATTGTCTACGTTTTAATTAGAAGTTCACTTCTTAATTTCTTTACTTAAATTTGCCTTGAAATCAAATCAAATTTAAGTCAAATGTCATGTTATCATACATGAAGGCAAATTAAGCATTGATTTCACAAATTATTTCACTTCAAAGTCATAAGATATAGTTACTTCAATTAATTTCATAGCCAGGTTATTTGATTTAATGAGATATAGTTTAAGAGCTAGCAACGTTTTCGAGAGAGAATTTAAGGTCGGCCAGTTTTTATATATGTTATTTCTCGCACATCCCGGACATCATATATGGCTATCCCGGCTGTCTGGCTGTCGGGAGGGGTTGCGTTTAATAGTTCGCATCGCACCTGTACAGGTAAAATATTGAAACTTTCAGACAAAAGAAAAAGTTTCAGATGAAATTTGTAGAAAATAACATTTTACATAAAAAATGTCCAGTGACTAATTTTCGTAAAGTTGCTAGTTTGCCCGCTACAAGCTTGAAAAGGCTGGCTCGACGTGCCGTCATTTGAGTGGCCGACCGTTCAGAGGTACAGCCATTGTGCCGACATGTATACAATGAGCTTTACAAGCTTGTAACGGACAAACTAGCAACTTTACGAAAATTAACCACTGAACATTTTTTATGTAAAATGTTATACTCTACAAATTTCATCTGAAACATTTTCTTTTTTCTAAAAATTTCAATATTTTACCTGTCATAGGTGCGATGCGCACTAATAAACGCAACCCCTCCCGACAGCCAGACAGCCTCTATGATGTCCGGGATATTGCGAGAGATAACATATATAAAAACTGGCCGACCTAAAATTCTTTTTTTTTCGACGTCGCTAGCTCTGGTACTAATAGTTTTAGTTAGGTAATTTTTAAAAAATAAGTCGTCATTTAGAGGCTGCTTGGGTTTGGAAACTCGACAAAGATAGATTGATAACAAATAAAATTATCAAGCACAATGGTGGCACCAATTAGTACATTGGCCCACTGTAATCATGGGAATTTTGTCTCAGACGCCAATGACTAGCTATGGCACTGTTCATCAGACCAAAGGGCAGATAGAGCAAATTCCCGATGGGCTGGTATGGTAAAGAGCCATTTAGCTCGCAACAATGACTGATTGTAGGGCTTCTGTGGAAAATAATTTAGAAGCCACCATCTCTAAAATGCCTGGGCTACTTTTATGTCTCAATCCACGCCTGCGGTCCATCGTTCATAATAATTTTGAAATACGAGTTCATTAATTTTACTTCATCTACAATTTCATGAGACAACCGTATTAAGGGATAGAAAATGGAATGATATAGTCACGTTTTACGCCTTGTCCCCTTCGGTACGTTCATGTACCTAATGTTTAAATTAGTCAGCATTTATATGAGCATACAACGTTTTTATCAAAACTTGAGAGATTTATGCTGTACACAAATCATTTTAAATGGTACAATTTATTTGTTTGAAAGTTAAAAATCAAACATTTATTTGTTTGTATTTTTCATGTACTCGCATTAAGCAACGATTTCTAAAATATTTTTCTTGTAGCATGGAAATAGGGTCATAATGTTGGTGTAGCTTTTCAAAAAATCAATGCCGTATTCAGCGAATAAGCCGGTGAATGAACGTATAATTCGATTTTAAAGAGAAGTTTAAAAGAACAAACATACAACTTATAAAATGGTTATTTTAAATCAAAGCATTGTTTGCATCATTGATGCATGTAGCATCGTTTTTATGTTAATGAACTTGATTTTAAAATTAAAACTAAAAGTAGGTAAAATGGTAAAAGTGTCTATGCTCTAAAATTATGGTTGTTGGACGTTATATTATGACTTATTAAATAAAATTTTGATGGTCATTTTTCAATGCTTTTAATATCGTTAAAAGGAAAAGGGCTTACAAAAGTCGTCTCGTAATATATTAACCACAATACATCTATATAATCATTACAGATTACAAAATCAAAATATCAAAATAAGAATTAGTATTTTTCAAAAATTAAAAAATCTTGGTTAAAAATTGAAAATAATTGTTACATTGCCTACTACCAACATAGTGGGTAACTATTCAATAGGCGGATTTCTCATAAGGCTTACTTGACCCGGACTTATAGTTATCAAATGTTAGGGGTATTTAATTGTAGCAAAAAATTTATTGATGAAAGAAAGATTCTATATCATATATCTTAGTAAATGATGGAGTTGAAAATGAGGCGACTGGTACAACATGGTCTGCTAGTCTGCCTCCGTACTTGTATATAATAACGATTTTATCGGTAGACATTTTTTTAAGAAATCTAAATTGTAGTTTCTACATTTGTAACGACAACACTTATAACGTAGTAAATCATCATAATAATAATAGGCAAATGTTTGTATGTAGACATTTAGGAGACGGTTTTTATTAATGTTTTGTTAGATATTAAATGTTACATTGGTGGCGCAGCGATTAAAGTAACGGTCTCACATGCGATAAGTCTAGGGGGCGAATTCTACAATCTTATTTTATTTTTATTTTAATTGTACATTCGGTATTTTAAATTTACGGTCGTGAATATTTCACGGGAAGCTACTAATAAAAGTATAATAATTGCCTTCATTTTTCTGGACAATTGTTCTAAGAATAACAAAATACAAAGGGTGTATATCTTTTACTTTATCATTTTTATGAGCATTAAAGATTTATCAAATGAAGTAGTTGGACATTTTTTAAACTAATTAAGCTTGACAATTTGAATTGTAAATTAAATACCTTGTGAAATCAATGTTTGATTTGATTTAACATTTAAATATTAATGTTTGGCTAGATTTTCACTCGATTTTAAGTCAAATTGAAGACAAGTGGCTTGAAAATCAATTTCAAAGAAAGGACAACGATCTTTTAAAATTGTATAACTACAATGCCTAGTATAAGATCCCCACATAAGTCAATTTATACAAATAATTTAAGGATGTTTGGCAGATAGAATCGGAGACCAAAGTACTGAAAACTAACAGTGTGTGGATTTCTACTGCTAGTAAAGTATCAAGTAGGTGTAAATAGTTTTAGTACTAAAAAATACGTAAAGTTCAATGGTTTGAAATCGAGATCTTCGAAGATAGGCATAAATAAGGATGGGAACTTTCTAAAGAAATTGTAGTTTAGTTAAGGCATTTAAGATAAATACAGGACATCACAGCACGTTTAAGAAAAACTTAAATAAATTAATTGAAGCAATTTATTCATTGATACAATTTGTTTGAAGAAATTTCTTTAATGAATAGAGATTCACTACTTGACTTGAGTTTCAAGCTACTTGACTTAAATTTGGTTGCAAAACAAGTTCAAATCAAGTCAAATATTAATATTCAAATATCAGATCAAATCCAATATTGATTTTGTACGTAATTTTTTTCAAAGTAATAATGTTGAGCTCAATTTACTGCACAAAACATCCAATTACTTGGCTTGATTAATCCCTAATAATAAACATTTAATACGTAATGTTTTCCTTGGAAAATATTTTTTTTAATTTAAAAAGATTTTCAAACAAAAGATAAATAATATATCAACTTTATTATCATAAATGTAAATATTAACTGAAAAAATTCACGAACTGAAAATTTCCCACTGTATCTTACCATTAAACAATCGGTTCATTTTACTGCATATCTATTAATTATGAAAAATTGAAAATCATGAAAATTAATAGCGAAATCAGCGCTGAACTTGTTTGAACT
This sequence comes from Sisyra nigra, assembly GCA_958496155.1. NCBI lineage: Eukaryota > Metazoa > Arthropoda > Insecta > Neuroptera > Sisyridae > Sisyra > Sisyra nigra. Next base: position 15,164,387 of record OY292314.1, read on the forward strand.
TTACTGACTATATTAATCTTTCATTTTAACTTAAGTTCATATTATAGTGATTTGTTTTTATTTTTTTATTTTTAATTTTTTGCTTGGAAAATGTTAACACAAACTTTTCAACAGAATTAATGTCAATTAGTATTATTTATTATAAATTATTTTTAATTTATTATTTGATTTCTAGAAATATTATTTAGTTTTACCTAAACAAATAATGATAACGCAAGGAAAAGCCGCGAATGATATTAGTATAAAATCGGTAATATGTATTTGTTTATTAAGGATTTTACTATGATTGTATAATAAGAAAATGGACCATACTTTGTAATAACATTTATCTCGGGATCAGGATGGGCTTCCTTTCAAATCGGCCTCTTGAAAAACCTATGTATTCATTTTCTATATAATTATAATAAAAAAATCATTTCGACTAATTCTAGTTATATCTATTTTTATCTAAATATTATACCTTAATGTTCAATTAATTATTGTAGATAATATATCAATGATAATACTATTTATACTTAAATTACATTGAAAGCTAGAAATTTTTTTTACCAAACGATGTCGCACAAAAGCCTATTAATTTCATTTATATTCCGTGCGACCTGTTTTTCAAAATGCTTACTCAAGCAAAAAATGGCAATTAACTCCAACTCTATGGATCAGATTCCGAGAAAATTCAAGGATATTGATTAGGTAACATTAAAATATGACGCCCATATATATATAAACATAAAACTATTCGTACTCCTAACGTAGCAAAAGAGCACTGAAATACAATCAAACTAATTTTATTAGCATCAAGTGCATTAGTTTACATATTATCATAATACTGATTATAAATTTTAATGGAACATTAGGTACTAGTTCAATATAGCCAGCTAATAATAGTTTCATTCATTAAATTATGCCAATTTAAAAGTCAATGTTTAGCCAATTTAAATTTTTACTGAAATTTTGGCTGATTATAAACCATGAAACTGAAAATAAATGAATAATTTGTCTAACTACGTAATTCGTTGATTTTTTTTTTGATTTTTATATTCACAGGAAATTCATAAAAATGTTCTTTGAATTTTTCATATGAAACTTGAACATGTAATCATAAATTACGAGAAAAGTACGTGCCGTTTCAAGAGCTCAATATTTCTTCGAGAAATTGAAATGGTTTGATTTTCCATAAAAAGATAACGAACAAATCATTAAGATATTTAAGAATGTGAACGGCGAACGATAAGTACAAGAGCTTTACAATCAATTGAACCGTCTGTTCAATTGAAAACGTAATCAGCAGCGTGGTGAAAGGAATTTAATCAGATTGTGGTAAAGGAAAGTTTTCCCTTAACCAATTTATAACTTAAGTTAATGGCAAATATTTTATAAGTGGGCGACTAATTAATTACGCTAAAAAGAGAATTTTGTATGGTACTGATTGTAATTTGGTAAATGAGATATCGTTAAAAACGTCTTGAATCTTGATTGCCCACTGATTATATCCTAGTTGATGTCATTCTAAATCAAATGTGTGACAGTCAGGCAGCACAAAAGTGGTCGCCAACACAACGATCAGCTCTAAGTTGGTTGTTGGAGTGTCTTCAACTCCTGGAGGACCTGGCAAAGCACAGCCGAGTCAAACTTGGTTGGGTGACGGGGCATAAGGAAGTTGAGGGCAATGAAGAAGCTGATGCTTGCGCGAGGGCTGGTTCGATGACCCTGTGACTCGTCGGTCCAGAGTCTGAAGTGGGGATCATCAAATCTGCTGTCAAAAAAACGATCAAAAGTCAGCGAGACAGCAGCAAAATAAATAATGGCTAGAAATTTCCGGTCAGAAACTAAGCAAGAGAAATATGGGGAGAACTTACTCCTCACTCACCGCTGAGGTATTACGACTGGGAAGGAATCAACTCAAGACAGTAACTAAACTGATAACTGGACACTGTGAGCTGAAAAAGCATCTGCAAACTGTTGGAGTATCTCAACATGACCCCAAATGCATACTGTGTGGTAATGGGAAAAAATGGGGAAAACGCGACTCCTGTCATTTTTGAATCACAAAACGGCGACACCTAAGGGGTAAATTACGCCCAAGAAGGTACAAATCGCGCAAAAAACTTAGTACAGGGACTGCTTCTACTAGGCAGAATGCTGAAACTGGAATAAGGAAGAATTCTTGTCTAACAGGGATAAATGAGCAGAACTAGAGTAGAATAAGCTTAAAGCTACAGTGCGAGGGGAAGGGCAGGGTTGGGGTGTGTCTTTTAAAGGACAAATAGCCTTTTTTTTTAATATTTAAAAATTGAAAATGGTTATATAATGCTTAACTTTTTGTATGTACGTAAGTTTATCTGTTTCTAAATATCTTCTAACCTACTAGTCGTAACTCGACAAATAAAGTATTGTAAAAATTATTTTCATTACTCGCTAGTTGTAAACTAGTTGATATTACACTATATTAAATGTGGTGTTCTTTAAAGAACAAATAGTCGACAAATATGAAATCAATTGTAATTATGGGAAACTCTAATGTGTAAGGTAACTGTCCTTTTTACTTTAGCGTGAGCTGCTCACTTATAATCTGATTTCTTAATACTTAAGGAGAGAGGACAATGACACAAATGAGCTTCATTCAAAATACCTCGCTAGACATAGGATTCAATTTTCTTCCCGATGATTCATCAAAGCCTTTTCCAATATAAAGAGGGTCGGCAACCGAAGCAGAATAATGTCTAACTATGTCGAATGGGTCACGCGGTGTAATTACGGACATCCAAGAAGCACGCAATGCAATTAATTATATAACCATTAAAAACAGCGACGAGGTGAAGGATCAAAATGAACTCAGAAAAAACGGAAAAGCCTCAATTTTCAAACATATTATTACTAAATGAAAAAATATTACTTTTAAATTTATTAAGTAATATCTTTGAATTGAATTAATAAAATTAACAAGACTTGAATGCGTTTTATTAAAACCATTTTATTAATCGAGTTAATGTGTTCTATACAAAACGCACACAATATACACATTCGTTCTATTTTCCATTTCATTCACACTCATACAAATCAATAATATCGTAAGTCTTGAGGTGATATTTTTTTCTTGGTATTAAATATACATGTCAGTTATTAACGTGAGAAAAAAAAATCAACAAGGCCAGATTTTAAAAGCAAGTTTAAAAATATTTGAAAACTAAAAATAAGACGAAGGAAACATTTATAAGCTTTACGAGAATTATTGGAAAAGGACTTCGTAAACGTGTCATATTAGAATCATTAAACAATAATTATTAATATTCCTTAATTAGGTCAAGGTTGAAATCATTTACACGTATCGGTCCTTCTATAATGAGACACAGACAGCAAAGACAAGCCATCTTAAGTATTGTTCAAACAAATATTGTAATTAAAAGTTAACAATTATAAAACGTTTGTTTGTTTATAAAAATCGCAATACATTATATCAGTTATATCTTATCATTACGAGGTTTTGCATTCAAGACGCTTTCACTTTGAAAATATTTTTAACAGGTTTTTTTAGATTCTTTCGTTGATATTAACTATTTCTACTACGATCCAATGTTTCTTTACATAAAATAAATAAATTTCTTTTATACGAAATGATGTAGGTATGACTATATTTCAGTTGTCTTACCAGCAGGCTAAAGCCTAGGGCGGCAAATTGGGGGTCAGAATTTGAAATACCAATTATAAAATTATAATCTTTACATACTATAAAACAAAGTCGCTCCCGCTGTCTGTTCCCTTAGATTTTTTTAACTATACAGCAATTTTTAATGCAGTTTTCAGCAATGGATGGGGTGATCCAAGCGAAAGGTTTATAAGTATAGTACATGTATATTATAGTAGAGAAAAGTCGAGAAATTCAAAGATTTGTAATGTAATGTCATAACAAACATATTTTTGCCCACTTACATTGCAAACGCTGGCTAAACCTTACGAGATATTGTAGATCAAATTAATGATCTGCGAAATTGTGTAAAAAGATTAATAAAAAAGTCTGCGACGGTATATGCTTATCCTCTAAGGATAATCCAAAGGAACCAGTTTTATCTTATATGTAATACAACAAAATTATTGGTTAATTATTACTTGTAGCATAATATTTTAAACAATACATTAAGTATTATTCCTTATCCAATTAAATACGTTATGCATTTCATGTAGATCAAAATTGCCCTTTACAGCATATCATCAAAGAAATACCTTAAAAGATATCAGAGATTTAAAAAGAAAGTTGTTGACAGTGCGGCTGGTTTTTGTACGTTACAGAGATTCAAACAGAATTGTACATGGTATTTTTTATAATTTTACGTGAACGAAGTCACGGTTGCAGCTAGTTTTATTAAATAACAAAAAAAGGACCAAATTCACTCTTCACTAACTTACACAGTAAAATATTTTCTTAAAATTATCACGCAAATACATGACTAATAACCAAACCGTGCAATTTGGAAAATCATCTGCGTATATATACCCTATTCAAGAGAAGTAAACAAATACCCGACCGCGTAAATTTCAAAACCCCGTAAAAGAAAAACCTAGGGAATCTGAATTATATTCTGTCTCGACCTTCCACCAGTTCTTTTCATATTGAAATTATTGATCAAATTTTCACATATAACATGTTAGCACATACATATAACAAGAACTCAAAGAAGGTGTCTAAAAACTCTTCTTTGGGAAAATATAGAAATTTTAAAGATGACAAAGAAAATTCCAAGGAAAATTATCAATATTTGTTAATGACAAATAGTGGAAAATTAAAGTTTGCTCCATTTAACTAAAAAGCTTAGCATTAAAAAATGCTATGGCTTCTAGAGTTGATAAAATTTTCAAAACAAAAACAGAAAAATGAAGGATCATCAAGTCAAGGATTTGGATATTTTGTCCAAAATATTATTTTTAAACTTTATATTTAAACTGGGTAATGAAATAAGTCACAAATTCAATGCTTGGTTTGATTTGACATTCAAATATTAACATTTCACTTGATATTGACTTGATTTTAAGCCAAACTTAAGTCAAGTAGCTTCCAACCAAGTCAAGTAGTGAATCTCTAAATAAATATAAAACAAAATAAATTTAACAACAAAACAAATATAAAAAATGTTTTTTTTATAATAACCATGGATGGAGTTTGAAAATAGGGACTTATGAAGGATATTATAGATTTAATGATTTCCTAAACTACCTGTTAAAAGGGTTATCCTCTTTTCTGGTAAAATAAATTTCCTTGTAAATCTCCCCGCGTAGAATTTTTGGAATTTTGATTATTTATATAAAATTTGAATATTTTCCCAAAGACGAACAATTTCGCTGGATTTAAAAAAAAATCATTAACGAGAGAAATCTGGCATCTACTGTAAAAATAATTCCTTTGAAAACAGAGTCTAATGGTAGGTTCTCTTTAAAAAATCAGAACTAAAAAAACGAGGTGAACAAACTTGTCATATATAAAAATACCAAACGAGTCTTGTGTCTATATTACCTACTATTATTATCGTTAATACATAATTAAAACTTTAAAACAAATTCAATAATAAGAGGCTTCCAATAAAACAAAAATTCCCAAGAACACAAAACTATAGCCAATTTTTTCACGGAAACGCAATTCTATAATAAGATAAGAAATGATTTCAGGAAACGCCTCTCATTATATTTTCCGTTAATTTTCCGCCCCCTTTAGCTCCTGATTTTCATTCGTCCGTATAATTTCAAACGCCCACGGCGATTAATTCCAAAGTTATTATAAAATTTCTCGATTTCGTATAAAATAACATAATATACGTATTACAGACGTAATCGAGGCAAGTTATGCACTTTTAGCCCACATTAATTGCAGTTCCGTAACGGAAAAGATGATTGATTGTACCGTTAACGTGCAGTTAGTCCTGAGCCAGATAATTGAAACGTAGTACAAATAATTAAACCGATCAAACTTGTTCGGATGCGTAATACAACGGGACAAAGTTGTCCCAAACCCATTGGGAAAAAATTGCAAAGGAAAAATGGACAAGTAACGGATGAACTAGAATTTTCATGTGTTAAAGGGCCCCGAACCGGACGGACGTTGTTTATCAGTGCATTTCGTAATGGATTCTACTTTTTACATCTCTTTATTTACACGCAGCACCCACGCGTTTCGTGCAACAATAAAATTATATTAATAACATGTGTAAATCTTCATATTAAATCAAATTGACTTTGATTAATATAACAATTTTATCACTTCTACATCTAAAAAATGATCATCTATTATCATCACTAAAGAAATGTTCCTGCCAAATAATTTACATTTTTAGCCCATAACATGATTCTATTTTTCTTTGTGGCAATGTCGTAGCATATGAGAAGCAAAGGGGACTAGAGCCCCAGGTGGTACAAATCTGAAAGCGGCAATAATTTCGTTAAAAATGAGAAAAATCCGTAAAAACAAGAAATTTTAATTTCAAAAAAGCGTTTTATTTTGGGTCTCTATTTGAAACGATGATAAAGTATTCTATTGGTCATTTACCAATATTTATTTATTCCCAAAAAGAGGGCGGCAAATTCATGGTTGGCATAAATTCACGCTATTTCATTGTTTGGAGGCAATCAGTCAATTAACACAACTCAAAAATCTAACGAAATTCAAAGAAACTTATTGTTGGTCTAAGAATTGACTGCTTTAGTATTATATTTCTCCCAACATTTTTTACAGCTGTTTAGATTAAAATTTTTATGTGAGCACGACTCGTCCTAATGAATTTAATTATGCTTAGTGCGAGTCAATTAGCAAGTTTTAAACGTATTGAATACGTTGTTCTTATACTTAATTAATTAAAAGGGGAAGTATAATGATAATTATCTATTCAACAACATTAGCGTCTAAAACAAACAACGTTATAGTCCCATATAGTCAAAAAGATATTATTACACTTTGTAACATAATATGAAAATTATAATTTAGTATATCAATTACAAATGCATTTCTAATTATCTCTATTTAATAATTGCAATAAAATATAACAGGAAACGTTAAAATTCAATTAATCATTTACAAAATATGTTTTAAATCTTAATTTCATTAGATTTATTCAGTTGAATATGATTTCACGACGTCTTATTTTGGTTTTGAAGGTCTTACAATAAGTTATTCATTACCATATCATTTAAAGTTGTTGGTGTCTCCATATAGTGATCGCGATTATGTCTATCGTAGCAAAACTCACCATTTCCGTATACTTAAAAACTAATTTAAAAGATTCTGATTCATAAACAATCTCTATATATAAGAGCATAAGCAAATTGACTGACAGTAGACTAAGCCATTGATATAAAACACATTTAAAGTGTTATTTCTGAGTAAACTGTCGTCCCCACTCAGTGACGGAACTACAAATTTTAGACCCCCCCGCAGAAATATTAGATCGGCTCCCAACCTTATATGAATTTTTGCTTTTCGTATTAAGCGTCCCATATTTTAATTTAGCACCGATTTTCTTGCGAAAGGTCCTTCTTAAAAGGCCCTTGAGGTCTAGATGAGTTAGCAGATATTATCATTTTTTTCATATCAGGTGTAATATTTTGTTTTGAAAATTAGCATTGTCCGTTAAGAATAACGAGAGTTTCTTAATATCCTTATTCGTAACATCTTAGTCGAAATCCATGGTACTTATTTTCATTGTTATTCAAATTAATTACCGTACTGCTTCTGCTACCAACGTGTTCAAATTACCCTTCATCTCTAAGTGTAGTATCTTGATTTTTTAGTTTTAAGTCAGTTGTATTAACGTTTTCGCTATAAACTTATTCAAACATCTGCTCATCTTTAGAAGTACTTTGATTTTCTGTGATCGTAGCAAACGATTTAAGAAAACGGGATAATTTTGGTATTTTTGCTAAACGTTCCTGTTTCTGTTTCTTTTTAATGTCTCTTTTTTACTGCACCGTCTCTGCAGCACCACTATAGTACTAATTTTCTCAAAATGTTCGGGCCTCTTGCAAAATTCATCCCTAAGTAGTTCAAAAAAAGGATTGAAAATTTTGCATTTGGGTCTTTTCCAGATAAGTCCCGCCAAAAAGTTAACCCCCACCACCCAAAAAAGATTATAACAAAGAGGATATGAAACTTGTACTTTTAGTTTTTATTAAAGAGGGTGAAATGGGGATATGTCATTAACAATTTGAAGAATCGACTGCTGGGGATGGACTCGCCCTGCATGGTTTTTACGGTGAAATATTGGAGCTGGCCAAAAATTGCGGAGTTTCACTTTTCATGCGTGCACTTTTTACATTAGTGGCTCATCTGGAAAAGATCCTTGCATGTATCTCTTAAAATATCAATTTTCTCAAATTTCCATTCTTGCAATTATCAGTCAACAAGTAAATGTAAGGAACCTGATTTTTTTTGTTTCATAACTTGTTCCTTTAAGGGTTGAAAATTATTTTTACAAAATTTCAACGAATGTTTTATGCGAACGAATTTACGAATAGCCTTTGGTTATCTTATATTAGAAGGTTAGAATAAAAACTGGAAATATTAAAAAACTTACCCTAAGTTCTTATCCGTGTGGCTTATCCAAGAAAAAAAGTTGTGAAAATGAAAAAAATGGAATATCGACTTATAAAAATTCGAATGATTTTTGGTCTCCGGCTTAAACACGAGTCCGGCTTATAGAAACGAACTTAGGGTAGTTTCAATTTTCTCTTTATAGATTAATATTTTCAGCAAAAGAAATAATTGTTATAATCTTCAATTTCGTTTAGTTAACGTGCTAAAATTAGAGGTGCTGAGTTTTGAGGTGTACGTATGTATCAAGTTACTCTCAACTGTGCCCCCCTTAAAGATGTTTAGAAGGTACCTAAATCAAAATAGCAAGCAAACATAAATTCACTAGAATGTTCCTTAATTTTGTTCTTTGAAATCCTAATGATTATTAATATCCACCACTTGTTTAAAACCTTTCTTGAGGATTTAAAAATATAAGGAATCAGTGATCACCACGATTTTTACCAACCCAGGGCGTGCACGAAGTGTCGTAGGAAAAGTAACATAAAAAACTAATTTCCAAAAAAAAAGAAATCGTATACCAAAAGATTTCAAAAAAATTAAAACTTCAAAATGCAAAATGCAAAGCGGGGTTAAAACTGAACATTTCAATAAAATAAACTTGAAAACTCAAACAATTAGAGCTAAATTTTCAACAAGCAAAGAAATAATAGAGATCTGAGATATTCTAATGTATATTACTGGAAGAAGCCTTTTCACCTTTCATTTAGTCTTAATAATATTCAAGCAGACGAAAGTAACAAAAAATGAAATTTACAAGTTTTCTATCGATATTATCAAGCAATTTTGATTTTTACAACCAATTTATTTGTAAATCTTTTAAAGATCGACGTTATAAAAGAGACATAATTTAAGAAATTCTCCAGATGATTAGATGATCACGTAATAAAAAAGCAACATAATATCGTTGTATAGATTTCAAACATTTGTATAGTGACGATATTTACGCAATTATTAACTTATGATTTAAGTGTGTATTTTGAATTTCGGGTTTTTCACGCAATAAATCTTTAGAGCTTCACAAAAGAATGGAACATCTTGTTAGTTGTATCCTTGAAGGATGAAAAGGTTCTTGTATAATAAAAAATTAGTGATTTCAACATGGTTAAGTAATAAAGAAGTTTTAACACGTGGCTATATTATCGTATTGACGATAAAACTAAAGACAGGTGGTGAATTCAACGTGTGCAGTTGTTGTTGCAGTAAATGCAGATGCTGCACCTGAGGCGACACACCTTAACATCTGTTGCAGCTGCACCCCTTCTGTGATCCATTCCTCAAACACATTATTAACCAGATGGATTTCTAATCAAAACGAGATAATATAAAGATATCCAAGTTTTACATGTTAAAAATTGTCTTTATTAAAAAGCACTAGTGACTACCCCCGATTTCGTTCACGTATAATTTAAAGAAATATTAACTCATTAAATGATTGATTTTAATTAATTTGTTTAAAAAATTCCTTATGATACAAAGTGTAGTAATGAAATTTGGATTTGTTTGAATTTGTAATGATGTTTTTTTCAACTTTTGGGCATATTATTTGCATTATCACGTTGAGTTTTTTACATGTTCAAGATACGATCCCTTACTATTACCAAGACATTGCAATCTAGAACCCGACAGATCTAGAAATACACTGCCGGCCAAAAGTTTGAGACCACATAGATTTAAGCCAAAAAATAGTAATATTTTTAAAAATTCAAAGGCAAATACAGTAAAAATGTTTATTAATATTATAGTTATAACCTTTAAACATACTTAGTATAAAAAATAAACATAAAAAATTATTCTATAAAAAAAATGAACTAATTACTCAAACTGTTTTTTCATCAAAAAATCCTCCCTTGCACTTTATTACTTTTTCTACTAGCCTCGGCATTCTACTTATTAATTTATTTATGGTTTCTTGAGAAATTTTGTTCCAGCTTTCTTGTAGTAGTCTCCAAAAGTCTGCAAGTGAAGAGGGACACTCCTCTCAGACATTCCTATCAAGCTCGTCCCACAAAAGCTCGATTGGATTGAGATCCGGACTTTGCGGTGGCCATTTCATGATTTTTAAAACTCCTTCTGCTTCTTTTTGTAATAAATAATTTTTAAATAGCTTGGAAGTATGCTTTGGATCGTTATCTTGCTGGAAAATGAACCCATTGCCAATTAAACTTAAGCCTGATGGTACAGCATTTTTTTCGAGAATTGTTTTATATTCCTCTTTCTTCAAAATTCCATCAATTTTAACCAAATTTCCAATTCCATAGCCTGAGAAACAACCCCAGACCATTATTGAACCACCACCGTGCTTAACAGTTGGCACTACACAATCTGGTAACATCTTTTCTTCGGTGCTACGCCGAACGTAAATTCGTCGATTTGAGCCAAATACTTGGAATTTTGACTCATCAGTCCAAAGAACTTTTTTAAAATCATCTTCTGTCCAATCTCGATGGAATAGGGCCCACTGCATCCTTTTTTTCTTATTTTGCGGCCTTAGTAAAGGTTTCCGAACGGCAACACGACCAAACAGTTTAGCGTTCCTCAACCGTCTTTTCACTGTGGTAAGCGAAACTGGTTTATTTAAAGATTTGTTCACTTCAGCACGAATTTTTGGTGCTGTTAAGCGTCTATTCCTTTTACTGGTAATAACGATAAACTGATCCTCACTAGAAGTAGTAGCTCTCGGTCTTCCTGAACGTGGAAAATCTTGAAAACTACCTGTTTTCTTAAACCGAATAATTGTGCGATGAATACAAGTCTTCGAAAGTTTAAGTTGAGACGCAATTTCACGTTCGGATTTGCCTTCATTATGTAAAGTAACAATGGCAGATCGAGTTTCGATATTTATTTCTCGTACTTTTCCCATTTTTAAAACGTTTTAACTAAAGAAACCCCAAGTTAAGACTAAATTAAATTATTCGTACAAAATAGTACATAACTTAAAAAAAAAATTTAAAATAACCTGTTTTAGAAAGTCTAAATAATAACAAAGAATAGCCAGTGCAAAATTAAAGAAGAATAGAATTAAAGAACAATTAATACGGAGCTACTTTAAATATAATGATGACCCTTCCACTGGCCAGACACCCTGCGGTCTTGGATGTTTTTAAACAGAACCCATTAATTCTATTTGTACCTGAGAAACATACCTACAAAAGTCTCTTTAGATGTTCATCAGCAATTTAAAAATATGTATGGACAACAATTTTTATTTTATTACCGAAACTTTGAATACAATAAGTGATAGCATAAATATATTACAACTGGTCTCAAACTTTTGGCCGGCAGTGTAGTTTCAGTTCTTTCACATTTTAACTAGCCTATGTTAACTATGTAACTAGCCACTCGACAGTGTAACTGGCTTACATTAAGTGTCTTTATGTTAGCTTTACAAGAAAACCTTTCAAATAACTTATGTTTAATAGTATTCAAATGATATTGTGCAGTCTATATGTACAGTAGAACCTCGTTTATCCGAGGTAATGTAGGAAAGAGGTACCTAGGATAAGCTAAAATTCGTATAACACGGGAGAAATAAAAATTCGAAAATTTTAATTGTTTTTTATGTATTTAAAATGGTGGAACAAAATTTTATCATAAAATTATATAAAAGTGAACATCTAACAAATTTAGATTAATCTTTGGGGTACAAAGGACATAACGTATAATTTGTCAGCAACGCAGCTTAAGAAAATTCGTAATAAAGTACTGTTTCAAGTTGCTCATTTGTTTTAGCTGCAACTTCTCGCCATCGTTTCATTAATACTAGCAACAGTGCTGCTATTCAATGCTCTAGGATAGGGAACCTATTTGACCTATCAGTTCTGAAATAATACCAACTCAATTCACTTTAGCCGGAAAATCTTCAAATTTCCATAGATATTTTTTTGTTTTCCACCACGTTTGGTGGGAACCTTGTTGCGGCGCACTTTATTGACAAATAAACCAATTAATTTTAAATTTAACCTGATTTAACCAATAATAAAGTGCTTGCAATAAATGAATGTGTCAGAATAAATTTTGCGGAGGGGTTAAATGGAGTAAGTGACAATCAAGCAAAAGGCACTGTCATCTAACGGTTAAATCTAAGCTTGTTTGGCAATGTCAACAAACTCTCAGGGAGCTAGCAGCTTGCAACAAGGTCTACCTATGATCGGCTCCAGGACATGAGAGTATAGAAGGCAATTAAACGACAATTGAAAGGCTGATTAACTGGCCAAAAATAGCACCTCATCGGACCTAAACCTTTTTGTAGAATCACAAAAAGTAGAATCAAAAACGCTTTTCTGGCTTGGGAGACCAAAACCAAGGCTTCGCACTGGAGGAATACTCCGGGTTATAGACAAGCTAAGAAATTCATAAAGTACTCCAAGAAGAGAACTCATGACATATATTGTCACTAGGCAAAAGGGACGTAAAGCTCCTAACAAGCCTCTATACCTGTGCCTATACCCTAAATTACCATTTTCACAAGATCAGTAAAGCCGACACCAATATACAATGTCGGCTCAGCTGGAAAGCGGCAGAAACGGCGGAACACATTTTGTGTTTATGTGAGGCAGCTTTCAAAAGAAGACTGTAGCATCTAGGAAAGACGGACATGTCGCTGGTTCTGGCTTTCTTTAAAAACCTGATGCTCTCCTGGTTAACACAGAGGGTTACATCTTAAGACCCATGGAGAAAAAAAAAACAATAATAAATCAGTTTAATGTTTTTGTTGTTGTGGTATTGCCACTGAACTGATGGTTAAATACGAAAGTGGAGGAGACAAAGTGGCAACCCGCTGATTTGAACTACTTTCGGGCTGTTTCTCTGGATTCATCATTTTTATCCGAGTTTTTCCGTATTACTTATCCGAGTACACACCTCAACTAATGCAGGGTGCTCGAATAAGAGGCTCGGTTAATTGAAGGTCGGATAAACGAGGCTTACTCTATTAATAAAAAAATAAGCTGCTCCATCGATGTTAATATATAATTCTAAAACTACTTAAGTAATAGGTTTTGGTTTAAGTATAAACACTGTAGATGTTACTTTGGGTATCAATTTAGACAACACCGGGTGTTTTAGCTAGTATGAGTAATATCTCGTCTATAAAATATTCTCTTCATAATTCAGTTTTTCAATAACAAAAGTTGTTATTTGGTAAGGAAATGCATGCAAATAGTGATTCATAATCAGAAGTATTATTTTCGGTAGAAATGATGCAATTTCTTATCGGTTTTCAAAAAACAGTTATTCACAACGGAAGTTTTTGTGATGTGATTTCCATTAAATTTCTTTATCTTTGTTTGATTATATAGAAGACTTGCCTACAGAAGCAAGGTCAGCAAGGATTTTTTTTACAAACCGCATTTCAATTTTCTTATTACCTTGATTAGTCTAAAAAAAAATTATTCTAGATATTCGTGGTTTTCGTAAGTTCTTATCGATATTTTGTTGAAGCATCATAAAAGAAACAGTGATTGTGAAATTTTTGATAAGAAAACCAAACACACCAAATGTCTTGCCTCGATAGATAAACTTATTATTTATTGTAAAATAGACCAAATTTTATCGTCCTTATTCTTAGAGTTCCTATTACAATAATATTTATCGTAGATAACATTTTAGTGTAAAAGTTAAGAGAATTTTTTCTTCGTCGTATCACTCAAGTATATTTTTTATTTACAATTCATTCTGGCAAAGTTACAGACAAGTTAAAAATAAACTTTCATTTTGTTCGCAAAAATATTCACATAAGCAGCCATACAGAGATTTTCGACGGACAAATGACCAGACAGACTAAAATGACTAACATAATATTTCCTTCATTTCTGTCTTTGCTGATATTCTCTCTCATACCTACATCAAGATATTTTGCTCGAAGACATTCAATTTTTTTTTTACAAATTTACATAATACAAAAAAATTAACGAGGAAATACTTTTTGCGTTGTTCAAACGACGCGACATGTAAAACTAAAATTATCCTGGACTACGAAAGGGGAAAATGCTGCAGTCCCTTCTTTCATATCGAAACAATGACCTCAAGTAACTAAAGATTTCATATAGAAGTTAACTCTCCACGAGGCAAACGATCGTAAATTAAATCATTTTAATCTCAATATTTATATTAAATTTTAGTCTGGCCTTTAACCTCTTGACCAAAGCCTATAGAAACAACAACTTTGGAAATAGCCAAATGAAATCTACTTTGCATTATTTCAACAATTTGTGCCAATTAAACTCAAATTAAACGAATCCGAAAAATACATAAACATCAACATGTGACTCGGGATAAAAATTCCCCCTTTCTCCCGTTAATTTCGTAATGAAACGTGGACGTCACTGACATTCTGATGAGTGCCAAATGGTTTGTTTTTTTATTCAATTTATGTTCAAAAACATAATAATTAACAATAATGACGCCAATTGATAATTTAATGCGCAACTACAAAAAAGCTTTAAAATTAATACAATATGCATTGTAGTTAGCCATGAAAGGAATAGAAAAAATAAACCAATCACATAACTAAAAAAAATATTAACTAGCCAATAGGAAATGAGTTTTATTTTTACTAGAATTTTTTTCAGCTCGTTGCAGGAAAATCTATTTTAATTGTATATTATTTAACATGAACATTTTTCTTTTTATCAAGCACAATTAAATTTTGTCAATTTCAGGCAACAAATGTCTCATATAAATTAATGTCGAGATAAATTTTAATTTGAAGTTCGCTAAATATAAATTATTCGACGCATATTTTAATTGAGCCGAATATATTATTTTAAATTCACTTTTTTAAAACTTTGAATCTATATTTATACTTCTGTACTAATTTTAAATTATATTATAAAGAGGAAACGTTTTTTGGTGTTTTTAAGTCGCTTTAACATCTAAGGTCATATCACGACTGTCTAAACACAGAGAATTTCTGTTGGTCAATTAAAAGTTTATAAGTTTATATGTTAAGGATAATCTTTAAAATTACTCATCCGATTTCAAAATTGTGTTTCACCATTTGAAAAGCACGTTATTGCAAGAGGGCGTAGACTATATTTTATTAAGAAAAAACATGTTATCCTAAAGGATTTCGATGTTCTTTTTAAAGGATCAACAAATATCAATGATAAATGGTATAAAGGTAACTTGTGTGTAAGAAAATACAAATGGTAATTTTATCCTGGAAAAATGTATAGCTCCTACGGGATAGTCATTAACAAAAAATATGGTTATTGGGTAATTTTCGTGGAAACGGTTTTTAACAAAAGTTACGTTTGTTAACCCTTAAAAAGAGGGAGTCATACAGACATGGCCTCCAAAAGGGGGGTGGTGGCAGGGCAAAGCCTGGGGGCCTGGAATAAACTTTAATTTTTCATAGTAAGAAATTTTTCTCCAAAGTAGATGAAACTTTTTTTAAATGTTTTTACTTCCAGTCAACTTGAGTATTAAATGGCCCATATAATTTTTATTTTATTTTTATGAACCACATAATTTCTGGTCTTGAAGCCAGATGTCCGGGGAGTCCAGGGATGCTGGGGCTATGAATACAGGCTATATTTTATCCTAAATAACGCATTATCGAGCAAGTTTCTGTAGGATAGTTATAAATATCTATATAAATGTTTTTATTGGATCTCATACAAAAACAAAGATAAAGCCAACCTAAAATTTTGTAAAGGATTATTTTGTAGATTGAAAAAGGCATAAACTATGTTATATCCCGGATATTTCATTATTCCTGTCGGTTAGTTATAAATAGAAAAAGATGTTGTTTGGCTCTTACACAGAAAACAAGTAATTAATGGATGTGGTGTTTTGTAAAAGGTCAATTTATTTATGAATTGAAGAGTATTAAATTTATTATTACGCTTTTTACAAAAATGTATGGTTTCTACAGGACAGTAGTAAAAAGGGATTCACTGATTGACTTGATTTTCAAACAAAACGCCTGAAATGTTCTTTCAGTCATGAAAAACCAATGATCGCAATAACATTTTGAGCTTCTAGTGGAACGCGCCGATAGATAAATAAAACTGTTTTAAACTTATCTTATTGGCAGTCTTCCCAAGTAATTAGAAAAGTATGTTTATTAGTTCCTACACAGGTTGAGTAAGGGTTTAATTTATAAATTTTAGAAAGCCTACGTTTAGTCCTAGAAAATTATATATCCATCTTAATAATTCATGGATCAGACAATTCAAAGAGCATTTTTGTAGCAAAATGTATGGTTCATATGGGATACTTTTTGTTTTAGGCTAAAAGAGCTAAACGGATCTCAATTAATTTAAGTGTTAATGTATCCTAACAAAATAACATTTAGGATACTTTTTATCCCAAACGAAGCAGGGTTGAGTCAACTACGAAAAAATAAAAAAACCAAAAAAAAATTTTTGGAGGGATGACACCTTCATCAAAGTATAATAAGATTTAATGTGATTTTTTAAAATTAAATATTTTATTTAAAAAAATGGAGAAAATAAATAGTTTAATTTTTGTTCTCGGTGGTTAGCCAAGCGAAATACTTTAATATGATCACAATTTCTAATAAATTCTAATTTTTTTAAATAGAAAAAAAGATGAGATATAGTCTAATTAACTTACCAAATTATTATAAAATTTCGCTTTTACAAAGCAAACAGTAGAAATCATTGTAAATGAAAAATTTTCATGTTGAAATGTGTGTCCAGTCCAAAATCACGTGTAGTTATTAAAACAAATATAAATCCAATAAAATTATTAAAAATACGACCTGGTCGTATAATGTATATATCCCGCAAATCCTCCCCAAAAATAACTTCACTTAAATTTTAAAAATAACACTAAATATCTTTTGTATTTTTTTTAAACTGTTTTATTGATTAAAAGTTTTACACTTGAAGCTTTTCTTTCAGTAAATGTTATTTACGATTAAAAAAAAATATCGATAGACCGACTTTGAAATGTGTGCGTCTTCACTGGCAAGCGTTTACAAGCTGTCTCAGGCCTCAATTGACAGGTGCACAAATCGCGGAAAAAATAACCACCCGAACAATTCCGAAAACAAGCCGAGCTTACACGAAGTTTAAACAATGTCGATTTACCTCCTTTTTAAAAACAAATGCATATCACATTACCAAAACATCCCTTAAAATTAAAAAAAAAAAAAAATCAATCAAAAATCTTATGATTTACCATGAAATCAACTCAATCGTATCTTTTAAAATAGGAAAATTCAGGGGGTCTGCAATCAAGGCTTAGTTCTAACGGTTCTAATGCTGAGACGTAATAAGCATTTATAAATTTTACGCAGTTTCACACATCCCTTGAATAATGTTACCATTATTATTACCCGCGTCCACATTAGAGCGATCAATACAAACAAAACGCTAAAATGTCAGAGTGCATTACATAAGAAAAACCTGAACTAGATAAAAATTCAATTTTAGAAAATCAATAACACTTATTCCACTTAATAAGGTTTTTCAGAGTGTATCTATATCCTTTGGTATCATTTTAAAAAATTTAAACACTTTCGTAAAACATTTTAAAAAAACTTCAGACTTGTGTTATAAGTTTAATTAATTAAATAGTTCGTTTAATAGTTGAATTTATAAACAAACCATGGCTGATATGAATGACCCAGTTCCACTTCCTCCAGGATGGGACTGCAAATATGATTCACGAAGTTCTCGATAGTAATTTATTAAATCGACTGACTTTATTTGCAAAATTGACTTTTGTTTAATTTTAGTTACTACGTTAATCATTTAACCAAGACCACAAGCTGGGAAGATCCTCGAATTCGACATCGCATCTTCCAACATTCATCCCCCATGTACCATAATTCAAATGCAATTGGAGAGTACATACCATTGCAGGTATCAAATAAAACAAGTTAATTTCAAAACATTCTCCAATATGAATGCAACCTTGTTTAATCTAATGATTTTTATTCTATATTCCCCAAAGTATCGATTAATTTTTCTAATTCGCACGCTGCTACCCTTATTTTTGGATGAAATCCCAGCACGGATCACCTGACCTAAGGCGTAATCATGTGTACCCTACTAATTCACATGCATCTCCTTTGCGGGCATTTCAAATGCCTCTTACTTACAGTCCCAAAGCATTTTCCCATCACCAGGTATGTAAATCAAATTTTAAAAAAAGAAAGTATTTTTGAAGTGAAACTTCTTTTGCTATATCAAATGAAAAATTTAGTGACTAGTATAAACTTTAAGAGTGTTGGGTTGCGTTACATTTATTACAACCTTTTGTAATATATTAACAATGACATATTATTATGGGTCAATATATAAACAGTAGAAATATTGGCGGATTTTACTAGCAGGCAAAATAGGCATGATGCCAGTAATTAAAAATCACTGAAATTATGTATTTATTTAATGAAGCTTGAATTATGGAATATGAAACATGCATTTATTCTCTCATTTAATGCGAGATTGCTTGTTATTTTAATAAAATAAAACTGCAATATTTGAATGTCCGCCATGTTTTGTTAAACACCAATCAGAGCGAATGACGTCAATGCTGAATGCAGCGAATGTAGTAGCAGTTAAATGTTGATAAACAAGCCAAGCCGACGACTAGCTAACGACTAGTTCCAAATTGAACAATTAACGAACTTCTAGTTACTAGCGCGTCTAGTATTGGTATTTATGTCGTGCAGCCCCCTCCAACTCCATGTTACAAAAATGTGACCATATTGATTACATTTGCAGTAATATTAGTTGAAAACGAGTTGAACGAAGACCACAAAGACTGACGAAGGCCGAAGACTTTTATGGAAGTCGGAGGTTAGGCATTTTTTTTAAACGATGGGCAAATTATTAAAGTTAGTGGCATAACTATAGGGTGGCAGGGCTGGCAAAATGCCACGGGTCCCACGAGGGTTAGGTTCCCGGTCCGAGAGGCCGCTACTCTAAAAGTAACCAAATATCTTAACAAAATTTAGTAAAAATTCAAATTGTTTTATAAGGCCTTAAAATCAATTAAAGTTCAACACAACTACTAATGGCCACGTACAAATTTATAACATAAGTTTAAGTGACAGGGGGCTGTTTGAGACGTAGAACTCTTATAACAACACAAATAGTGAACAGCTGGTTTTCAACTAGATACCAGCGCCACCCAAAGAGCCCAAAGGTACTAAGTTTTGCATATAAATCGGTCACGTTGTTTAGCCTTTCTCGTATTTAAGTGACAGAGGGCTGATGTTGTGTTTATTCAACCAACGTTCAAGTATGACGTCACCAGCGAAGCCATCACAGTAACAAGGCGTTTTGGCACGAATTTAAAATCTAAAAGCTAAAATATAATTTTTTCCTACTAAACTTTTATTAACTGAAGAAATATGTAATTCATTGTAAATAAAATATGTTTATGAGCATTATTGTGTAGTTTTTAAAAATTCGTCATCATGCCTATTGGATAGAGCCTAGAGCCACAGAAATTGGAGACAGCAAATTTGGAGTCAAAATTTTAAATTGTTATACGATTCAGTGTTGTATTTGTGGCCCAACGATAAGAGTGACGGTTTCACATGCGAGAAGCCTACGAATCGAATCCCACTATCGATAATTTTTTTTAAAATTCTACATTCAATGTAGAAACTTAAAACTAAAAACAGAAAAAAATATTTTTCTGATGCGTTTACTTTTCTATTTATTTTAAACATAAAAAAATACAAAAATGTTTTATAAACCAAAAGAAGTTTCACTTCCTACGCGTGTGTTTTTTGTGTATTTTGTTTAATTTAACAACAATCAGGTAAATATTTCTTGGCAAGTGTTATCGCTTGGTTTTTAAATGAGACAAATTTAATTTTTGTGTTCGGTCTATAAAATGGATTCAGCATTAGTAACGTAAAAGTAAAGTACATCTCACTAAAAAAATATCGAATAGCATCTTCATTGCGTGTATTGTGAACTAAAATAAATCTCATTTGACTGGCGGTAACAAACACTGAGATCAGCCCTTGATCGAATTTGTCGACCGTTTTTAAATACATTGTTGGTGTGGTCCATATTTGTTGCTCAATTATATCTAACGATGAATGGGCGACTAATTTCCAACTAATATTCTCATCAACATTTTTCTGATTCTTGGCTTTTGTGAATTCAATTTCAAATAATATTGAATCCATATAGTTAACAATTGCAAAATAATAAACACCCATTTTCAATGTTAATTTTCTGAAAAATAATTAATGCTTTTAACTGCCACCAATTTTATTGTCCTAATTTTATTACCTTGAATTTAATGTTATAATTTAATTTCTATCAAATTGACAACCAATGCTTTTTGAAGTCGAATGCAATTAATTTATAACAAGTGAATATACAGTGTGCAACGCTATTTGAAAACACTCAATTAGATCGTATCGAGCCAATACCTTTGTTTGCAAAACCTGAAAGCAATTTTAAAATTTGTATTAATAATACTTAAATTGTTAAACTGTAAAAGAAATGGTTATATTGGGAAAGTATAACGATTCCCTTCAAATATTATTAATGCAAATTGAAAATTTACCAATTTTTTATATTTTGGAAGTACTTAGTACATATGTATAAGCATATGTATACTTTTTTATGAATACCGCTCAATATCTTTGAGCAGAGCCATATGAATGAATGCCATATGGATTAAGCGGGGCATCCACTATGGATGAATCAAAGACATTTTTTTTTCAATTTAAATTTTATGCCTTCGAAAATATTATTATAGTATAAAATTTTAGGTCAACATTTCAAAAATTAACAGAGTGACAGTCAATTTAGATGCATGATTTCATAATAAATGTCGCATCGATAACTCAAGCAATTATCAACCGATTTTTATATTTGATTTATTTGTCCTTGCAATAGCTAAAGTTACGCGTAGCTGATTTTGAACAGTTAAAGTTTTACTATTTTACGACACTACTTGAATACAAAAAAGAGGCGAAAAAAGGAAAAAAATTTCATTAGGTCGTTATTTTTTGAAAATTCAAAATTAAGCAAAATGGCTACGTACAACGATAACTCGAATTATATAAATAATGATGAGCTTTGATTGTTTAAGTAACTCGTTTTCGAGAAATCAATGCGACCGTGGAGGAGAATTTTTTAAGGGCTATAGCAAAACTGATATTTTTGTAACAATTTAATATTTTTATATATACCTATATTTAATATTTCTTTAAAAATTTATGAGAACTAAATTTACTATAATTTGTATGTTATAAAATTAAAAAATGCGTAACTCTCATATTCCTTAATTATTCCTGACAAAAAAAAATCTTAAAAATCTTTTATATTTTGATCACTACATTGACTATTATATATTATATATCCCTCTTAAATTCTGGTTTTTATTAGTTTTTGGATAATTATATACATTTTTGTAAGCTCGAAATTTTGTGTAAAACATCTTTATTCGCGATGGAGTAAAAATCTATCAAAGAAAGTAAACTTCAGAAATAAATAAATTTAGATTCGTTCAAGAAAACTAAATTAATTTTCAATGGACTTAAAATATGAAAAAATACAACGTTCCTTTTTTTTTATTTTGATTGGATCAAATAATCTTGCTAAAAAAAACGAAATAGGAGTTCTACGAAGAAGAAGTTAAGATTAAATTAAAGCGGCATTTCATACCAAAAAGGGGTTCGTTTCCAGATAGTAAAATATAGAGGTTTTACATCTACTAGGTGCTTCATGTTGCCAAGAGTTGAACGGGACAACTTTTTTCTGTGATATTAACGTTATAACCATTAAATTAAATTACGGTAACGAAACAAATTTTTTACGACCAAATTTTGCTGATTTCTAGCAGTATAGAACTAACACAAAGACCCATAAAAGCATTTAATAGTCGAAGATGGTGTTGCGTAGAGTCTTAAGCTAGTCGCGATCACTACCCACCGCCCAGTTTGCCGTAATCACTACTTCTTATGGAACAATAGTAGTGAAATTTAGTTTTCACCCTTGAAAAAGTCAAAAGCCCCGTACAATCTTCGATTAATCAGAGATTTTAAGTCTGATCACAGTATGATCATAGTATTCTCGCCCAAGTCACGACTTCCGTGTGAGCTTTGATTTATGTTAGCTGTAAATCGCCTTGACTCGGTTAATTATGGTCATAGAAAGTTCAAAAAGAAAAATTATTGCTATTAAAGAATAAATAGTTTTATTTTGCTTCAACAAGTCTAATTAACGAAAAAAAAACATTTATTATATAAAAATTAGTTGCAGTAGTAACAAATTATTGCATTGTATTTGTAATAAATAAGGTAAAAGAATGAAAACTGAAGAATCAAATAGAATTTCACCGACTTGTGTCCGTTTTGTCAGTCAATTTTTTTTTTTTTTAAATTTTTCACAAACCAATTTCAATTGCAATCGTTTTGTGAACTTCAGGATTTATTTTGTAATTAAACTGCAATTAGTGATTAAATTAATACTTAACTAAAAATTGCATGTCGGCGTCTTAACTTGAGTTCAACGGAACTAACTAAACACAATTAAAATAGTATCTTTCTGTACAATAATATCGAGTGTTCTTAATTAACGTGTGCACACTGTACACAAGTGACAATGAAACCAAATTAAATTATTAATTTGTGCTTGAAACTATTTAAGATAATATTGTTTTTATAGGATTTTAATTCTTCAACTCGGTCAAGCCCTTTGGCCTCGCGAGCATCAAATCAAACACCAAGTCGCCTACAAGAAACTTCACTGATGCCAAGTGCCCAAGAAACGGACCAACTTGTAGCTAAAATCGGAGCCATGTTTCCAACCGTATCTGAAACACACATTCGCATTCTGTTAAAAAAGTAAGAAACTTCCCGTTGTTTCAATATTCGCTTCCAATGTTTTTAATGGCTTCTGAATCAAGCCTGATTATGAGCCTCACTAACACGATTTTAATTTCTATGTATTCAGCAATGAGTGGCTAACGCTTTGGTTTTGAACTAACAATTTTCCAGGTATTATAATCGAGAGGCGGTCGTAATGAGCGCTTTACAGGTTGAGAAACATCCAATTACGACCCCCGGGCCATATACACCACCGCCGTCTGTAAAGCATAACTTAAATAGTTATATGGTCCGGGGGGGAAGTCCTTTACCACGTCCAGGCTCTGGGTGCAGTGGCAGTTTTATAGGTTCTCCACGATTTGGCGAAAATTTGAGATATTCGCCTCGTCCACAATCACCCAAGATGAAGCTGAGGTTATTACAAACAAACAAAGCCTTTATTAAGATTTGAATATTTTGATTGCAGCATCTCAAATTGATTGTAGAGTTCATGATTGTTTTCTAGTGCCAATTTATGCCAAACAATGCAAGTTTTTTTTTATGTTTTAGTAGCATTTTTTATTTTTAGTTTTGTAAAATTTGGTTTTCAATGTTTCTGGATATTTTATATTATGTATAATACCGCGTACATTTCAACATTCTAAAACAAGCGTCGATATGTAGATATATGAAAGTAAATGTTCAATTTCTCTTAGGTCTCGTAGAAAAGGCTAGCAACAACAAAAAAGGGCACATACTGTGCATGACATCTTATCGTTAAAGAATAGAACAAAATTTTGAAAAATACTGTTTGGTTGTTTGAGAATAGAAAAGTTAATACAAAGTTGTACTATGCCTACAGTGTTTTGCCAAAAGGTTGGATGACTAGTTGGCATACCATGTTGGTGTTAGGCAGCATTAACTACCCATTACCACCCCTTATCCTGTTACGCAAACTAGTCATTTTATCTAATAACAAGCCACTATATACACGAACAACTGATTAGAAGTTAAGATCACCAAAAATTATTGTATAACATAAGGTTCTATTCAGGGGAGGTTACTGGACTACCATTAGCGATCTTGTTACAAGTTCCTAAATATTTGAGAAGTTGAAAATTCAACTAACAACTGAGCCGCTCAGTGCACACGTCGATTAACTCCGTAATACAAAAAGTTGAGTAGATTGATAAAATAGTCTTCTGAAATACATTGTCTCTTAAGGAAAAGCTAAGAGGAAATTGTCATTTAGTACGGTGGCCATATTTTTTTATTTCTAATCCGGGACGGGAACTTGTAGCGGGTGGGGGGGGGGTTAGTTAAGTTAAATAACTTAAATATGATTTTTTAGTTATTTTTTTAATAAAAATTATACGTAACAAATACTATTTAAGGATATAATAAAAATCAGTAACTATTTTTTTTAATGAATCAAATTTTTTTAATCAGAATCACTGAGTACAAAACTTGTTATATTTTTCTGAACTATGGATCTTTTTCAGTAGGTCTTTTTCGCTTTGAAGCATTGTATAAAATTCTGTACAATTTTCTTCATAATTAACTTTACTAAGCTTTTAGTGTGTCTATTTCAAGTCGAGTTTTGTCACTTGTCCAAAAGCTATGCATTAAAGAAAATATTCTTTCCGTAGAACCATTTGTGCCAGGCAGGCAGAAAAGAACTCTGCTAATTTTTGTAAATTTGAAAATGGAAGTTCACGATTATTAAAGTGAGAGACCATTTCAACCCACCTTTGGATTGATTAGGTTATTTTTCCATTCG
The DNA here is from genome assembly GCA_958496155.1 of Sisyra nigra. NCBI lineage: Eukaryota > Metazoa > Arthropoda > Insecta > Neuroptera > Sisyridae > Sisyra > Sisyra nigra. The sequence continues at coordinate 15,189,494 of OY292314.1, forward strand.
GCTATTTTCTCTTCCGTAACGTATAGTGTCATATAAGCATACTCGTCGATGGGTTGTCGTAATTTTATTAACAAGTAATAGCGTAGATTAAATTGAATTCAGATTGAAAATAAGAACCTTTTCAAAAATTTGGGACAATCCGGAACAAAAAACCTGAATCTGGGACAAATATTGCTTCTAGAAAAACCCGGGACACAAGGTTGGAAATCCGGGACGTATGGTCACCTTACATTTAGAGCTGTTATAACTTATTATTAGAAAAATTAATTTCGGATATATAAAGTTAGAGGTCAACCAAGTGTTTTGAAATGAAAATTTGTAAAAGTTGAAAAAGTGGAGTTAATCGATGAGTGCACTGACCGGATCAACTCACGAATCGATTTATTGTCCCATGTGCTTCGGAAAGTTTAGACACTCATAAATCTAGTTCACAATACATTTTTGATAACTAAAAAGACCAAGTTACGCAAAAAAAGTTTCGAATTACATGTTTAAATGCGCACGTTCTTATGGCAATTTAAAACTGATAGGAACGCTAATGGCGATTCAGCATATTTTCTTCTATGAACCTTTAGTATAACTGCCCACACACGACACATTTTTTAAATTTTTGTAACTATTTTTACGATTGGGAATGAAGTTATAGAACCAAGCTGTATAATATATGGATAGTTTTATAAAGATTACAGTTTCAAAGGTTGAATACATAGTTGCATTTGATTACTTTCTTAAGAAAGTAGATCTTTAATAGTTTTCCCAATGGTTCCAAAGTTAAAATATTAATTTTTTTGAGGATTTCTTACAGTTCTACAGGACATTTATTTCATCTATTTATTATCTGTCGTTTGTTATTATTTTGGTTTGGGATTTGAGCTGTGCGCGGTTTTTGTAAATTTAATAATTAAATAATTGAACACGTTCAACTCGCATAGGTCACCTGATGGTCGAACTACATTTTCTGTTCAGCGATATAGGTCATTAACAACTGTTGTTTAAGTTAATTCATTTTTCACACTCTCTATCTATCCCCTCTCCTGTTACCTACATATATATATCTCTCCCACACTAGTTGTTTGGTGCTCCATTACAATTTAACATGTAAAGTAGCATGGGTTAACAGGAACTAACGAGCATGCTTATTTCGCTATGTAACATTTTTTTATATAACTAAGTGTGAAACTGTTATTCACATGTTACATAACATAATTTTTTCCTGTAGCTGTTATATTTGTTACTCCACGGTAAATGAGTTTAATGAGTTTTACTTACAGTACCTAGCAATAGACATTAGGGTGCTAGGACAAAATGTCCACGGACAAAATAGCACAGACAAAATGTCATGGGAACAAAATATAAGATGTTTGGATATTTACTTGTCGATGATCAGTTGGGAACCGGTACCAGAACACTGCACTGTGTAGTATAAATCTAAAGATAAAAATATAAAACCAAGAACGCTACTCTTTGTCACTGTAAGAAACACACAGTATTAAAAAGTAACGAACAGATTAAAACGTTACACTTTATACAAACACTTCCAGAAACTAAAATTTGAAATAATACATGAAAAACATACTCTTTTAAATTAAAATAGTTAATATTCACTATTTCAAATAGTTAAAAGTATACCACTGCTAAATAGTGAATATTCACTAATAAATAGTTAGTTTTCACTATTTTAATTTAAAAGAGTGTTCTTGGTTTTATATTTTTATCATTAGATTTATGCTACACAGTGCAGTGTTCTGGACTCTGGTACCGGTTCCCAACTGAGCAACAACAAGTAAATACCTAAAGATCTTATATTTTGTCCCCATGACATTTTATCCGTGCTATTTTGTCCGGCCACCGACATTAACTAAATCCAACAAGTATTTACCGAGTTGAACATGTTTTATCACTTGTAAATATCATTTGTTCTATGTTGTTAGTAATTTTTGCTGTTAAAAGCTTATTTTAGTTTAAATTTTTCTATACTTCACGCATGATGACTAAGATATTCTAATGAATAAACATGTTTCTTTGGCTTTTTCAACTTCAGATACATGAAGAATGTATTTCCCGATGCAGAGGAAATAGTAATTTTAGATGTGTTGACCAGTAATGATAACAATGTACAAAAAACTGCGGAAGCTTTAGCTGCAATGGGATACAAACGACGAGAAATGAAGCCTCCTCAACTGCAATCTAGGAAAGTTGAGGAGGAAAAACTAAATTCTCCTGAAAAATCCAAGCCATCATCACCACCACGAATGAAGAGTCTAGAAGAAAAAACTAAAAGTGAGGCTTTTGGCTAATTATTTTTCTTAAGAAAAGTTCATGAGTTTCCCTACTCAGTTGCTATTTTTAACCGACTTCAAAAAAAAAAGGAGGAGGTTCTCAATTAATGTTTTTTTTTTTGTTTGTTACCTCAGAATTTTCGACTGGGTTAAGCGATTTTGATGATCCTTTTTTTATTTGAAAGCTGGTGCTTCCCGTGTAGTCTCATTTTTAATTTAAAGGAAATCGTTTACTTCCAAGGGGTTGAAAGCTAAGGGATTAAATATTAACTTCTTATTTCTCGATTTTGATAATTTTTTTTTCTATTATTTGCAATACTATTGCAAATAGTTGTTTCCAAAGATACACCGGGATAAACCCGATATTTAAAAATAAAATTATTCAATTTATTAATTTCTAAGCGAACGTCAATTTAAATAAATGATATTAATAATTCAATCATTTAAATTTTAGTGAAAGGGAAACTTCAAGAAGAATTCCCTAAGATTCCCGAACAAGTTATTAACTTTGCTATAGAAAGTGCCAATTACCATATGGATATAACACGGATGATTTTAAATTTTTTGATCGACGATGACGATGACGAAGATGATAAAAAGAAAAACAAAAAAAAGTAATTATACACGTCTATTATGTAAGATGTGTCGCTTGTCAAGTGAGACGACAAATGTCACTTTCTGAAATATCTCGTTTATTTTTTGTTTCAAACTAATAATCACCGATCCACACTCTCTTGAAGAATACTAAAAAGAAACGAGCATCGTCGAAGACACGGCATTTGTCGTGAAGCGACAGCTTACAGACTACAAATACAAACTGTTGTCTCACTTGGCAAGTGACACGTCTTACGAAATAGAGTCGATTAGGTATTTCATGATAATTTTCATACTATTTTAATAATTTTATTTATTCCATGTGAATCCAGTGAAAATATGGTTGAAATTAAACCTTCCGGATCCACTTCTCAACATTTAAAGGTTGTTAACAGCGATGAAATATCGGTTCGAAGCGATAGATCAAAAAATAAATCCAACCAAGTTCTTAACAAGTAAAACATGTTAAAATTATTATTTTTTCAGCTCATTAAATATTTTAAATTTTTAGGTCCGAAGAGACATTTTCTTTAGAAAATGGACATCCATCTAAGCATTCAGATGACGTAGAACTCGCATTTTCTGACTATAATTACGGAAATTCCAAACTTGAAATTAAAAAATCTCACAGCAAAGATTTTTATAAGTCTCGCAGTGGAGAAACTACCGGCGATTCTAATAGATCAAAAATCGATCTTAAAAAATCAAGTAAACATATATCAAAATCCCGAAGTGGAGAAGTTTCGAAAAATGATCCCGTCAATTCAAAAGTTGAAATTAAACAATCATCAAGCAAAGATATTTTACAATCGGGAAATGATGAGTTTGATAAAAATCTCAATCTAAACCTTATTAAGTCTATAAGTAGGGAAATAAAGAAATCATTCAGTGGAGATCTTAAGAAATCTTTAAGCGGAGATATCAAAAAGAGTCTTAAGAATATCGAAAGTGGCGAAAATCAAAAGTCGAACGATGAATTGGTTGAGTTGTTTGTTAAGGATAATATGAAACCATCCAATTCAAAAAAAAGTTTGCATTTACAAGATGAGATGCATACGCCCAAAACGGACGATTCGAAAGTTATTAGCATTAACATTGAAGAATCTAAAAGCGTAGATCTAGAAGTTGGTAAACCATATTCCTTTACTGCTACAAAAAGTGGTAAAATAGAAGAATTCCATTCTCACTATATTACGCCACCTAAAGGTGCCAACAACCATCTTCATAAAGGACCCAACAATGATATTTTATTGTAAGTAATAATTATATTAAAGAATCTAGATGAAAATAAAAACCTAGTCTAAGATCCGAACCTACATCGACCTTCACCGAGTTGATAATAGAACGAAACCTATTTTATGTGAATTTAGTATATTAGGAAATTTATTAAAAATGGGTTGGCTAAAGAAATCCTTTGCAGACTATTTGTAAGTATTTTAAAAAAAAAATATTTTTAATAAAATACTGCAACATCAAGATAATAGAAAAAAAATTATATCATCATAGGCGCTATTTTTTTGAGAACACGTTGATAAAGGTTTGCCTGCAAAAAGTTCGGTCCTATTAGGAATTAGCGAATTTTAAAGATTTAAATTTTAATGCGTGTGGAAATGTGTGACAGAGAGATCCCAGGTAAGTAGACTGTGTATTAATAAAGGATCCAACATCGCAGTCAACTGTGTTCATATAAAATTTTTTTCTATTATCTTGATGTTATGCAATATTTTATTAAAAATAATTTTTATAAAAAGCATTTAAAAATAGTCTGCCCAGGTTTTTTTAGCCAACCCATTTTTAATATATTTCTTAATATACTAAATTCATGATAAAATAGGTTTCATTCTATTATCAACTCGGTGAAGGTCGATGTAGGTTCGGATCTTCAACTATTCATTACACGGTACACGTTGTTCATAATATTTTCATAAAACCTAGTTTTAAGTTGTTAATTTTTTTTTTAAAATATTTTCTTTAATTTCAGACCTGACTATGTTGCCTGGAATGGAGCCAATCCAAAATTTGCTATGGGTCTTAACAAATCCATAGCTAAAGGACCCAATTCGTCGCTATTACTCTCTTCTCGGTGCCAACCAAAAGGACCAAACCCTAACAACCACAAAGGCCCATTATTTGGGTTGTCCAAAGGAAGCATTTACGCTCAGTTAAAATCCGTTCTATGTGAATCACGTAGTAAATAAGTCACCAAAAATGAAAAAAAAAATTATTTACAAATATTTATTATTAAATGTTACCATTTATTTCTAATTATTCGCTTCAATTTAGAACAAAAGGCATATTTGTATTAAGTGCAATAATATTTGTTTAATTTCTTAGGCATTAAAAGGCATTTAAAAAAGTGTTAGTAAATGGCTTAGGTTAGTTTGATTTAATGGAAGGCGCATTTATGTTATTAGTCCAGTCAATGAGGGCAAAAAAAAGATTTCTATAAAAGATATTTTACACTTAGGAGCCATCAATAAAATACGTCACACGAATTTCATGATACCCCCCTCCGCCCTTGTCACAGCTGGTCACATTTGTGAGACCCACCCCTCCTTAGTGTGACGTCACATTTTTTTACAATTTTACCTGTACAAATAGGTAATAGTTGAATTAAAACAGCAGTTCCAAAATTTATTTTTTTCAACTTAAATGATTTTTTAATAAAATTAATATCAAATCAAACATTTCAAGAAATTAACAAAAAAAACGATTAATTATATTAATTAAAGATCAAGCTTAATCATTTTGAGTCCATAGACTTTAAACCCACTTCTTTAAACACTTTGATTAAAATAGATTTTGAAATGGCGTTACAAAATTTTGGACTCCTCCCATTCCCTTGTCAAACTTCGTCGACCCCTCCCTCCCCCTTAACATGTGACGTTATTTATGGATGGCCTTTTAGTCACTGTTTTCGAAAAAATTAAAAACAATCTAATATGGAATTCTGAGAACTCCTTCCCCACCCAACGCTCACACCTTAGTCTGTTCAGGTAAACCTCTGCCGTTTTCCGGGAAAACTCAGAAGGTACCCAGATATGCCAGAAGGTATTTATTATCGTGATTGTTGCTTTATTGACTGGACTATATGAAAAAAAATTATTTTTCGCCTGATTAGAAATATTTTTTTAATAAAATATTTTATTTAATTAGAGGGCAATTAGAGAAAAATTAAATTTTTGTAGAAAGTTACGTCCTTCAGAGAGGCTGTGCCTAGTGCAATGGAAATGCCGCCCAAGTTGTAATCAACTCTATGGTACCTAACTAAAATAAGTTGTTTTATTCTAATCCTTATTATAATAATATAATACTCGTAAATTTTGTATTTGTGAATTTGTTATTCTGCATTTTAAGATTTACATTTAACATGATCAACACTCTTCAGGAAAAGTTCACATATCTAATATGTTAATTTTATAATGTAACAAGAACAAAATTTGTTTTCAGGGTTTATTTAATCGAAAGATGTAAATCTTAATTTAGAACATTTAACTGTAAGTTCTGTGTTTAATGTTTTGTTTATGAAATAATTGTTAGCAGTGGTGTATATTGAGGACATTTTTTTCTATTGTCATGCATTCGTCCATTATTACAAGTCCAATTATTTGTCATTGTTAGGTTTGTTTCTGACGAAAATAGAACCGTACTTTGGACGATACAAGTCATGCGCAGTGTAAAACTGTTAACTTTTTTATTTTGCGCATGACTTACACCGTACAATGTGCGGTTTTATTTTCATCCGGAACAAACTTTTAAAATTCCTCGTTCTAATAACAAATACCACTGGTTGTTTAACAATAAGTGTACTGTAAGAAATCCAATTTAAAATACGTAAGGAAACTATATTTTGTGGAGTGCTATTTTTGTATGAAAAACGAAAAAATAATAAAGATCGTTAATGAAATCGTAATATATTTTTAGCAACTCGAAAAATTGAGTTTAAGAAATAGTATAGTTTAATGATTTTCAGTTTTCTTGTTAATCAGACAATCAAAAACTTGAATGAATTAAATTTTATTTGTAAAAAAATGTATTTAAATATATATGCATATAAAACAACAATTAAACTTCTGCTTCCGTTAATAACATGTTGGGTATCCCTTTGGTGATCGGAAATTTACGGCCTGTTTCTGGACATATTAATTCTCCCGTAATCACTTCAACTTCCAGTAAAACGTGGTGAAGCTTTTTCAAAAACTCTTCATTATTTTCATATTCAGCTAGCAATTCATTTGGTAAACCTTCTGCATGCCCAATTGTATCAGCCGCTGTCCACAAGGTTTTATAATCTAATTTTGGTATAACTCGACATACGAATTCTGAATTAAAATTTACAGGAGTAACTTTGATATCTGTCGCCTAAATAAAATTAAATATACAATTAGTATTTTTTGTAAATTAGATTTAGTTTTACTCGACTTACATTAATACCTAAAGGATACCCTTCCGAAACACCCTTAATACATCTCGATGTTAACATATTATGACTTAACAGCTTCATTTTATTGCTCCACTTATTAAATTATTTTAGAATTTTAAATTAGATTATGTCCAATTACGTCTGATTTTAAGTTTTCTTCGATTTAAATGGAAATTAAAATCCAATCATGTTAGATTTTTGACAATGAAATCAGCGATGAATGAAGAAACCCAGGGTGTGAAACAAAAGTAAAAAAATATAAAATTAAGTTTTTAATTTTGGGAATTAGAATAAATTTATCTTTTGCATGATCTTTTTAGATTTAAATACAATAAATTTAACTGTATTTCTGTGTATTTTATTCATGGAAAAAAAATTTATTCGTAGTTGATAATCAAAATTTTTATATTGCATGTTGGTATCATTGTTCTTGCTATGTTCATCTTAAACCACTATCAACGAAACTCCATAAACGAAACCAAAAACGCGAAATAGTGAAAATAATACTTGAATTAATTTTCAAAGTATAAATAATTAAAAAATGGAAAACATTCCGCAAACACATGAAGGTAAATTTCATCATTTAATTATCCATTTTATCAAAAGAAAGAGTTTCAATTTGTTTTATTGGCCATTTGGCTTACACATTTTATGAACTAACCAAGTGTTTTTAACGTCGGAATACCGTAACGTCTCATAGCCTCATTTATTGAATATTATTGTGTATTATATTAATTAATCTTGTGTTTAGATATCGAGGCACAAATTCGTGATATTCAAGCGAAGAAGAAAGAAGCTGCTCAGGTGTCGGATGAAAAAGGCGTAGGACTTGGTGCTAGCGGTTACTTCGACAGTGATATATACGATGGCGGAGGAGTTAAAGGGAAATACGATGGATATGTTACGTCTATTGCGGCGAATGATGAAGTTGACGATGAAGACTACGACGTTGTGTCTTACAGCCAAAAACGGTCAGGATTTACGGCAAATGTTGCTCTATTAAACGATGTCGCTCAGGTACGATGCATAATATTTAAGTTACGTTTTTTGAAAGTGATTTAAGTCCTCTGTTTATGATGTGAAGATATACAAGGTTTTTTATATTAATTACATAAACTCTAAATGAGTTTTTTTTTCCGGAACTTTTTTAAATAAAAACTTTTAGTAGGGAGTAATCATCGTTTTCATTAACTAAACTTTTGGCAATCATGGACTTATATACGTACGTTAAGCTAGCCTTGGCAACCCAGCCCAATCAAATGAAACTATGCTAACGATTAAGTGCTATTTTTGTGCTAATTAGTTGCCGTACTTTAAAGTTTGTTGCTCGTGCCGTTTACGAAATTTTTGTAACAATGCTAGCTTAATCGTTAAGCTACCCTTGTCATGCAAAACATACACTAAAATACAATAAAATTTTGAAAAAAATACGTCAAATTTTTTTTGCTTATTATTTGCTAATAAATTGTTTGCAAAAAAACATGTAAAGCTGAAAAGCTGAAAAAAATAAAATAATTAATTTAGACGGCTAGCTTTCACGTGAGCATCTGCAGACTATTGGGGTGTCTCAACGAGACCTTAATTGCAGATTGTGTGGGGGTGGGGAGGAAAACGCGACCCATGACATTTTTGACTGCAAAGCCCTCACAAAGTGCCCTTTATTTATCATTAAGCCCTGACACAGCAGGGATAAATGAGCAAAACAGGAGTACAATAAGCCTTAGGCTGCAGTGCGGGGGGAACGAGCACTAACCTGGCTTTCTGCTAACGGGAAAAAAAAGCTTTCACGTACCTAAAGCTAGTCTTGTCATGTAAAACATGCAGTAAGGTGCAATAAAATTTGGAAAAAATACGTCAAATAATTTTTGCTAATAAATTGCTTGAAAAAAACCATTTAAGGTTCTGAAAAACTGAAAAAAAAAAGTTTAGATGGCTTTAGCCTATATCCCTCATATGCATATTTAAAATCTTAGTACTATAGAGTAATGTTTACGCCAATTAATGGTACCGAATGGCTTTTAAACGAGTGTTAGTAAGCTATCCGACCTGTACAAGCCTAAGAATGGGTAAACTAATTAGTTGCTCGATAAAAAACGAACTAGAGGTCAGCGAAATTAAAAAAAAAATCTGCTTGAAACGCGTTTCTATGGGATTAAAAACACTTCAAAGTGGTGCAGGCTAACTTTAAAATCTGTCTTGGCTATCTAGAGTCTATAGGGAATTAGTTACTCAATAAAAAAATGAACTAGAGGTTCGTGAAATTAAATAATTAGTTGCAATTGTTTTTATTCTTTAGAAACGCGTTATAAGCGGATTTTTTTTTTAGTTCCGCGGACCTCCAGTTGGTTTTTTACTGAGCAACTAATTACCTATCGACTCTAGATAGCCAAGAATGTTCTTAAACTTAGCCTGCACCACTTTGAAGTGTTTTTAATCCCATAGAAACGCGTTTCAAGCAGATTTTTTTTTTAATTTCGCGGACCTCCAGTTCGTTTTTTTATTGAGCAACTAATTAGTTTACACATTCTTAAGCTTGTACAGGTCGGATAGCTTACTAGTACTCGTTTAAAAGCCATTCGGTACCATTAATTGGCGTAAACAGTACTCCTTAGTACTAGGATTTTAAATGTGCATAGGCGGGATATAAGCTAAGGCCGTCTAAACTTAATTTTTTTTTACAGTTTTTCAGAACTTTGCATGGTTTTTTGAAAGCGATTTATTAGCAACTAATTAGCAAAAATGATTTGACTTATTTTTTCAAAATTTTATTGCACTTTAGTGCATGTTTTGCTTGACAAGACTAGCTTAACGGTTAAGCTAGCATTGTTACAAAAATTTCGTAAACGGCACGAGCAAAAAAATTTAAACTACGGCAACTAATTAGCACAAAAATACGACTAACTCGTTAGCATAGTTTCATTTGATTGGACCTAGCTTAAGGGGGTCGACCCATGTGATGGTTTCAAAAAATGGATTTTTTTTTTTTAAATAAATTGTGTTCTTAACATATCTATAATACGGTAGTAAAGTTATTTTTGAAAATTCTAAGTCGTTTTAAAGATACAACAAGTAGAAGAAATTGGCAGTTGGGGTCCGGGCCTATTGACTAGAAACTTTAAACGCGTATTTCTCAAAACCGTGTTTTTCAAACTTTCCTCCATCGTATCTCAAAAACGGCTTGACCGAATGACTTGAAATTTATAGGGTACATTCAACACATGCAAACGCATGGAATGAACTATTATCAATCGAAAATTTCAAAAATTTCGATTTTTTTATAGCAAAAAGCAAAAAAAAAAATACGCAAAATTCGCAACTTTTATTTCAAATGTCTACCAAAAGTTCAATTTTTTGTATATTCATTTGATGATAGTTTATTCTGTGCATTTAGACTTACAGATTAAAACGCCGTTTTTTTTTTGTTTCGAATAAGCCAATTAGCCGGAATCGTAGAGAAAGTGCGAACTCATTTTTTTCGAGGGGGGGGGGGGGTGTTCGGAACGCAGTACTTCATGTTCTACACAATATTTTTAGCTTAAAATGTATATTTATACTGTCGAAATATATGTTAACAAATGATAATAAACTTAAAGCTTTATCAATTTACTGGTCGTAAAAAAAAAATCCTAAAAAACCCTAAAAAACAGGCGGTCACATGGGATAACCCCCTTAACGTACGTGACTTATATCACTTTCAAAAATGAGGATTCGCTTTAAACTATTTCAAATTGTAAAATTTTCTTTTCTTTTTTATTACAGAGTGAAAAGGATTTCGATCCCTTTGCAGATCGGCGACGTCCAACCATCGCCGACAGAGAAGATGAATATCGACAGAAAAGACGTCGAATGATTATTTCTCCTGAACGAGTCGATCTTTTCGCTGAAGGTTTGTCGATAAAACACTTTTACTTAATTTTTTTTAGTATTCTAATTATAAGATACCCACCAAATAATAATATGTAAGAAAGAAAATTTGTACAAAAATTTTCTTAACAAGGTATACTTATTCATAATTATACCGCTCTTGTCTATTTGTTCTCAATTTTATGATTAGTTTGATAGTTGGGGTGTATAAATGGTGATGAATATATGTTGTACGTGTGGAAAATTTTTTTTCTCAAAAAATCAAAAAGAAATCTCTAGTTTTAATTTTACCAGAAAAAGAAAATACTAATATATTGCACTTTTCTTTCCTCTTTGAGGAGTTTCCCAGGATCTTGGGCGGAACCAAAAGCATCCCGGTGCACATCCTTTTTATGTCGTCATGAACATATTCGTTCAATGGAATCGAATAGAATTTTATTTTTACTATCTTAAAATTGATTTTTTTTTCTTTTTAAAGAAGTCAACTCGAATTATTGAGTGTGTGAGAGAGTGAATTTGTCAGAAAATTATTAACTGCCCCAGCTTATTTCTAGGTTCGAATGTTTCTTTTGGAAGTGGCAAGAACCTCCACTGAATGGATCTGCACATAACGTACGTATTTTTCTTCCGCAAACCATTTTTCACACCACGTTCAAATTGATAAAAATTAAGTTCACAACGTGTGAAGAATGGTGTTAATAATCCGAAATTTGGATTTATTTTTCGATAAGAACAGATATTAAACCAAATTAGTTTTCTTTTTTCGAAGAATTTCGCTTTTGTGTATCACTTTGAGTGGCATTATATTAATATGAGATTTGTAATGCGTGTTTCAGGAGGCAAAACACCCGACCTCGGATCCCGAACATATACAGAAATTATGAAAGAGCAGATGCTCAAAGGAGAAGAAACTGAAGTAAGTGTTGTTTTCTGTCAATTTTTTGTACAAGCTTATAGTAGAAGATCCGAACCTACATCGACCTTCATCGAGTTGATAATAGAATGAAACATATTTTATCATGAATTTAGTATATTAGAAAATATATTAAAAAATTAAACTAAAAATGGGTTGCCTAAAAAAATCCTGAACAGACTATTTTTAATAATGTTTTAGAAAAAATATTTTAAATAAAATATTGCAACATCAAGATAATAGAAAAAAATTAATATCATCATAAGCGCTGTTTTATTGCGAACACGTTGATATAGGTTTGTCTGCAAAAAGTTCGGTCCTATTAGGGGTTTGCGAATTTTAAAGATTTAAATTTTTATGCGCGTGGAAATGTGTGACAGGCCCAACATCGCAGTGATGATATACATTTTTTTTATTATCTTGATGTTGCAATATTTTATTAAAAATAGTTTTCAACAAGTTAGTCACACAATAAGGGGGAGGGAGGGGTCGATACCGTTGCCCTTTTTTTTTTGTTCAGCGAACCTCAAAAGTCGATATTCATAGTGCTGATATGAGTGACTATGGCCCTTTGATAAATGTCGCTAAATGCTATTGTTTTTATTTCATTTGTAAATTGACTTTCAAGATGGTTAAATTTGATCATTAATTAATATAATCAGTATATATAGGGTGTTCCAACAAGAGCGCCGGATTTAATTTGGCCGCCATTTTGTTATTACAAGTTGTACAGTGATTTTTTTTGTGACAGTTGTCACGTCCAGGCCACGCGATTTAAGCATATGAAAAAGTATTCAAACCATATCATCATTTTTTTAGCAAACCCATTTTTAATATACAAAATAAATCGTTTATAACGACACCGGCTATAATGAACAACCGGTTGTAACGTACAAAACCTTCGGGCCCCGTGATATGTCTTAGATAAGACGATACAAGCGATACATATCGGTTATAGTGAATATCGCTTATAACGAACGAAATTTGACGGTCCCCTGAAGTTCGTTATAAACGATTTTTACTGTATTTTCTAATATACTAAATTCACAATAAAATATGTTTAATTTTATTATCAACTCGGTGAAGGTCGATGTAGGTTCGGATCTTAAACTATTAAATTGGAATTGTTCCAAAACTTTCCCTTATTTATATTTTATAATAATTTTTGGTGCAAGTTATGTGTATAGCAAAAATAATCAACAGTCATTGTTATTACACATTTCTAGTAACGTACAATGGATGATTTTAGGTCTTTTAGGTTCCGGATGAACATAAAACCGTACAGTGACGATACAAGATCTACCTAGTATACAATCATGGTAACTTTTTTTGTATATTGCGTATCAATTCTATGACTGTACGGTTTTATTTCCATCTGGTACAGATCTAAAACGTTGAACAAACTTATAATAAATAATTGAATTTTTAATTTAGTTACGAAAAAAAATCTTGGACAAAGCCAAAGATGGTTCGTTAAAATTAAGTAGCAATGGCGAGGGAAAACCAGCTGCTAAGAAACGTGGGCGTTGGGATCAAACCGTAGATGAATCTCCTGCACCTACCAAGAAGAAGCCTATTCTTAGTATCACGGCAACACCTACTTGGGAAGATGTAAGTATTTAATGTGTACAATATCTATAGCAATGATTCTCAATCTTTAGGGTGCGTTCCATTAGGCGCTAATAACGCTCAAAATGTTATTTCAACCGTTGCTTTTCTATTGTTCAAAGAACATTTGGAGCGTTGTGAGTACTTAATGGAACGTACCCTATACAAAGTGTAAAAAGTTTATGATATTAAATTTCTATCTAAAATAAAATATTCGGTTCTACAACACATTTACAGAATATCGCAGCACCCATAAGTGCCACGACACAGTTATTGAGAGTCATTGTATTATACAAATGTTTCCCAAACTTTTCGCATATATAACCCTAACACTAATTGACTTTTTTAGACTTGTCATCAAAAAACTGAATATGCTTTGGTAACAAACACTTATTTCAGTGCATATCCCTACAAACTATTACGCAATGTTTACCCCTACCACATTCTTCGCGTACCTTTGGGAGTACACCTACCAGACTTTGGGAAACACTTTTCTTTTTTACCATTTAATTTACTAAATTTCGACTTTTTTTTCTCTAGCGAACTCCCGCTGATCATCGATGGGATGAAACACCCGGCCATAAAGGCAGCGAAACTCCTGGAGCAACACCTGGACAAAGTACACGAATGTGGGATGCAACACCAGGTCATGCCACTCCTGGAATGGCGACTCCCGGTCGTGAAACCCCTGGTCATATCGGTGCCGAGAAAAGTAGTCGACGTAATCGTTGGGATGAAACTCCAAAAACAGAACGAGAAACGCCTGGTCATAACAGCGGATGGGCTGAAACTCCTCGTACAGATCGGGTTGGAAGTGGTGGCGATTTAATCCAAGAAACTCCAACACCTGGAGCTAGCAAACGTCGCTCACGTTGGGATGAAACTCCTAGCAATCAATTAACACCATCCACCAACGCAATGACTCCTGCTGGAGGTATGACTCCTCAAACTCCACATGGAACACCACATGCAACTCCGGGTCATACTCCAATGCTCACACCTGGAGGAAGCACTCCAATCGGTGTCAAAGCAATGGCAATGGCAACCCCAACTCCCGGCCATTTAGCCTCAATGACTCCCGAACAACTCCAAGCCTACCGGTGGGAACGAGAAATCGACGAACGAAACCGGCCATATACAGACGATGAACTCGACACAATGTTTCCACCAGGTTTCAAAATACTTCAACCTCCAGCCGGATATATTCCAATTCGTACACCGGCTCGAAAACTCACAGCTACTCCAACCCCCATAGCAGGAACACCAACTGGTTTTTTTATCCAACAAGAAGATAAATCCGCAAAATACATGGATAACCAACCGAAAGGCTCAAACTTGCCATTCATGAAACCCGAAGACGCACAATATTTCGATAAACTTTTAGTAGATGTCGATGAAGAATCACTAAGTCCTGAAGAACAAAAGGAAAGAAAAATCATGAAACTTTTATTAAAAATCAAAAATGGAACACCACCAATGCGAAAAGCGGCTCTTCGTCAAATCACGGATAAAGCTCGAGAATTTGGAGCTGGGCCTTTGTTCAATCAAATTTTACCGTTGTTGATGAGCCCTACTTTAGAAGATCAAGAACGACATTTACTGGTGAAAGTAATCGATCGAATTTTATATAAGCTGGATGATTTAGTTCGGCCTTATGTTCATAAAATTTTGGTCGTTATCGAACCGTTGTTGATTGATGAAGATTACTATGCTCGTGTTGAGGGGCGGGAAATTATTTCAAATTTAGCGAAAGCCGCTGGTTTAGCTACGATGATTTCGACGATGCGTCCTGATATTGATAATATTGATGAATATGTACGAAATACAACAGCTAGAGCTTTTGCTGTGGTAGCATCAGCACTTGGTATCCCTTCACTTTTACCCTTTTTAAAGGCTGTTTGTCGCAGTAAAAAATCATGGCAAGCCCGACATACAGGAATAAAAATCGTACAACAAATTGCTATATTAATGGGATGTGCAATTCTTCCTCATTTGAAGTCTTTGGTGGAAATCATTGAACATGGTTTGGTTGATGAACAACAAAAAGTTCGAACCATCACCGCTTTGGCGATTGCTGCCTTAGCTGAAGCCGCTACCCCATATGGTATTGAAAGCTTTGATTCTGTCTTAAAACCCTTATGGAAAGGTATTAGAACCCATCGAGGTAAAGGTTTAGCTGCTTTCTTAAAAGCTATCGGATATCTAATTCCATTGATGGACGCCGAATATGCCAACTACTATACTCGAGAAGTAATGTTGATTCTTATACGAGAATTTCAATCGCCCGACGAGGAAATGAAAAAAATTGTCTTAAAAGTTGTCAAGCAATGTTGTGGCACGGATGGTGTCGAATCACAGTATATCAAAGATGAAATTTTACCACATTTCTTTAAACACTTTTGGAATCATCGTATGGCTCTGGATCGACGAAACTATCGTCAGTTGGTTGATACCACGGTCGAAATAGCGAACAAAGCGGGAGCTTCAGAAATTATAAATCGCGTTGTTGATGATTTGAAAGATGAAAATGAACAGTATCGAAAAATGGTGATGGAAACGATCGAAAAAATAATGGGAAATCTGGGTGCGGCTGATATTGATTCACGATTAGAGGAACAGTTGATTGATGGCATTTTATATGCATTCCAAGAACAAACCACTGAGGTAAATATAATTAGAGAATAAGTTTGTTCGAGTATTGATTCGCGAATTAAGTTTTGACTTGGATTTTTAGTGCATTTTGAAATTCGGAATTTATGGTGGAATTTAACAAAATTTAATTAAATTTAGAAACATAAATATCTGCTACGAGTCGTCATAGTACTTTCTTTTACTCTCATTTATGAAACTCACTGTTGGTTAAAAGAACTATAAGTACTTTATAACTATACATATAACCAGAACTATTGTTGATGGTTGTATATGCATACGTATGCATACAGCCTATATACATATGGATATACGAATTCCCAACCTTCACCCCAGAACTCTCCTTATTCGAATTTTCCCAAGAAAAAGTTTCAAGTAAAAGTTGTAGGCATCAATGAGTCTAAGAACTGTAGAAAAGTTTAAAGAAAATCGCTAGAATTGTTTTTGAAAAAGCTCAAAAACTCCAAGAATAACGTAGAGCTTTCAGTTAACCGATTTCAATCAAAAACTTCGCGGCACAACTAGATATAATATGCAGGTTAAATTCCAAGTTTGATAAAATTCGGATAAAGCTTTCGTTACAATATGGCTGTCACCCACAGACATGTTTCTTAAAACCACTTTTTTGGACTCAGGGGGCCTCAAAACATGTATTTCCGGTGAAAGTTTGAATTCGAAAATTGGACCCGTTTACAATACTTCCACCATAGCTCCATATAATTACCTATAAATGCAAATTAACAGTGACCGTATGAAACATATACAGTGTATACCAGATCTGATTGATCTGGTTTCAGACTCATGTCCTGATTATCCTGAATTTGTTCTTATTTGATCTAATTTTTGACATATCCTAATTTTGAACTTAGATAAAGTTCAAAAAAAATTTTAAATAATTTTGTAAACTAAAAACTTGAAGATACTTAAATACGCCACAAGAAACAGAAAACCGGGGTATCTATCTATCCCTCTCCCTTTCGTAACATAATAAGTACTTATGAAACGGTTAACGTGAAATTCGGCTAACACAAAATTCGTTTATCTTGAAATTAGTTAACAACGAGAAGTTTGTTTATCACGAAATTCGGTTAATACAGAACCTGGTAACTTGAAATACGTTTATCAAGAAAACGGTTAAAACGAATGGGGTTAACTTGATATTCGGTTAACATGAACACGTTTCACTAAAAAGTCGTTTTACATGAAAATGGCTAACGCGAAATTCGATTAACACTAAATGCGTACTTGCTATTAATTCGTACATACTACATAATAGGGGAGAAGTCGACAACCTTTTTTGACTGCGGGTCAAAATCAACCAATATGTTAGTGTTAAATAGACGTTTGGATCAGTGGTATTTTCATTTTAAAAGAGTGTTACAGTGAATAAAAGGTACATTAGGATTTATATCAAGAAAATAATTACAATACGCGTTTAAACAATTTTTTAAATATTCTTTATATAATATTATAATTTAATTTTGGATCTAAAGTGGATCACTTATAATCATCAAACGGGTCACTTGATGACCCGCGGGTTATAGGTTGCCGACTCCTGTAATAGGGTGTTTCAAGAAGAAAAAAATTAGATATATATTATAAGTTGGTGATAAAAATCGATATGTCGATATTTTATGGATTTCAATATCCTTTTCAAATAACGATTTATAACGTTTACATTCTTCCCATTAGTGGGTTAGGCATAGAATGGACTTAACGATTAGTTAGCGGCAAATCTCCGATAAAATTTTATTAAATTATCTGAAAGTGTTTTAATAGAAATCCGAATTTCAAGTATCTGAATTTAATGAAAGTCCAGTTCAAGACAGTTAAAATTTTAGAGGCTTTATGGAAGATGTATTTAATTAATTTTTTTTACTTCAATTTTAGGACGTTGTAATGTTGAATGGATTTGGCACAATTGTAAATCAATTAGGAAAACGTGTAAAGCCATATTTGCCACAAATTTGCGGTACCATTCTGTGGAGATTGAACAATAAATCGGCTAAAGTACGACAACAAGCAGCTGATCTTATTTCCAGAATAGCTGTAGTTATGAAAACGTGTCAAGAGGTAAGAAAATATTTTCAATTTATAGAATCTGAAGTATACATTTGAGAGTTTGCACATTTTTTTTTTTAAAATGTAGCCAGAAAATGAAACTTGAATCTCACTTTTATTTATAGAACTTTTTTCGATGTATGAACCCCCTCCCCCTGTATAATGATTCAAAAATCTCTTGACTATGAAAAATATTTTTCATTTAAAAGATACAAGCATCAACACATACATTTACACAAACATATAGTAAAGCACAAACTTTGTATACTGAATCATTTAAACAGATTCGAATTGTAACTTAAAATCAGCCTGGGCGTTTAAAAAACGTCGGCCCTTGCTTCCTACAAAGACACTTATATAAAATTGGTTAATTTTTTGCATGCAAATCTTCAATTTAAGATTAATTTATTAGTTGCAGATAAAAATAAAACCATACCCATGCACTGTACAAGACGTTTATTACTAATTATTATAATACTAATTTTCAGGTCTTAATAGTTTAATATTTTAAGTAATTATCAGGTGAAAAGACCAGTTTTTTATTTTAACAATTTATTTTCTTTTTACACAACGTTTTGTCGGTATTATTCCGACTTCATCAGGTATCTTGAAAAGTCTGATAAAATTGTTATACCCTATTTTATTACGAAACAGTTTTTTATTATTCGCTAATCTTATATGTCTAAAATATAGTTAAACTTTTTTATAAATATAATAAAAATATAATTTGAATATAAATTTAGCAATAATACTAGTTAATAATAATAATTTAACAATATTAACAGTATATTTAACAATATTGTTAAATTTATATTAAAATTATATTTTTATTATATTTATAAAAATTTTTTACTATAATTTAGACATATAAAATTATGTGAATAATAAAAAAACTATTTCGTAATAAAATAGGGTATAACAATTTTAACAGTCTTTTCAAGATACCTGATAAAGTCGGAATAACACCGACAAAACGTTGTGTAAAAAGAAAATAAATTTTTTATTTAAATAACTAGTCTTTTCACCTGATAATTGCTTAAAAAACTAATTATTATGGGTAATTTGCATATAATGGGCATGATTTATACCATACAATGTGTACTTTTATTTTCACCTGGAACAAATTGAATAAGATTATTCCAGAGTGTAATCCATAAACATTTATAGCAATCTTATAATTTTTACTAATATAATATTTTTTTTTATATAGGAAAAACTTATGGGACATTTGGGCGTTGTCTTATACGAGTACCTAGGAGAAGAATATCCCGAAGTATTGGGTTCCATTTTAGGAGCCCTAAAGGCGATCGTCAACGTAATTGGAATGACCAAAATGACACCACCCATAAAAGATCTCTTACCACGACTCACGCCAATTTTGAAAAACAGACATGAAAAAGTCCAAGAAAATTGTATTGATTTAGTCGGTCGAATTGCTGATCGTGGACCTGAATATGTCTCAGCTCGGGAATGGATGCGAATTTGTTTTGAACTATTGGAACTATTAAAAGCTCATAAAAAAGCTATCCGTCGGGCGACTGTTAACACATTTGGTTATATAGCGAAAGCTATTGGTCCTCATGATGTGTTAGCCACCTTATTGAACAATTTGAAAGTTCAAGAGCGTCAAAATCGAGTTTGTACAACAGTCGCTATTGCAATTGTTGCCGAAACCTGTTCGCCATTTACCGTTTTACCAGCTTTGATGAATGAGTATCGAGTTCCAGAATTAAACGTACAAAATGGTGTTTTGAAATCATTGTCATTTTTATTTGAATATATTGGGGAAATGGGTAAAGATTATATTTACGCAGTCAGTCCATTGTTAGAAGATGCGTTAATGGATCGGGATTTGGTCCATCGGCAAACAGCGTGTTCGGCCATAAAACATATGGCGTTAGGAGTTTACGGTTTTGGCTGTGAAGATGCACTAATTCATTTACTCAATTATGTGTGGCCAAATATATTTGAAACTTCTCCACATCTGGTCCAAGCGTTTATGGATGCTATTGAAGGGATGAGAGTGGCATTGGGACCAATTAAAATACTTCAATATACATTGCAAGGTTTATTTCATCCGGCTCGAAAAGTTCGAGATGTCTATTGGAAAATTTATAATTCATTATACATTGGTGGTCAGGATGCGTTAGTCGCTGGATATCCTCGTATAACAAATGATCCGAAAAATCAGTATATTCGATATGAACTAGATTATGTTTTATAAGTTATTTTGGTATTACTTCCTGTATTTTTATAAGTTCAATGTAAAACGATTTGTTCCAGATGAAATTAAAAACGTACATTGCATGTTACAAGTCATACCAAACACAATTATGTCAATTTTTTTAATTGCGCATGTCTTGTATTGTACAACGTACGTAATTATTTTCATCTGGAACAAACCTAAAAGTTCAGAAATTGTGGATATAAGCTTGTCACTTTTAGAATTTCTTTTTGTTTTTATTTTAAACCTTACTTTTTAACAAAATATTGTGTTAAACTAATTAATTAAAAATACAATTTTAATTAAGTAAATTCAAATTTTTTATTTATTTTTTTATACAAATTTTTAATGTCTACGCCTATAACGATCTTTAGATCTAGACCTTGATCGATGGTTTCGTTTTTCTTGACGGTCGAGATTTGATTTTTTGTATGAACTTCGACTTGATTCTTCGTAATGTCTTGGCTTGGAGTATGCATCATCTAAATCGGAATTTCGTCTACGTTTACTAAAACCGTTCATGTCGCGATTATGAGGTCGTTTTTTCATTTTTCTTCTGTGGTCGTTTGAACTATCTGAGTCTGAAGATGATTCGGATTCATCCTTTTTCTTTAATTTTTTTGGCTTTTGATCAGAACTTGAATCGCTATCATCCGTCTCTGATTGTTTGCTGGATTTCCTTTTCTTTTTCTTTAGGGCTTTTCTTTCCAGTCTTTCGAGTTTCCTATAAAATAAAAAACCAATTAAAAGAGAATTAATTTTTTTTTTTTAGTCGTTTTTAAATAAAAATGTACAATACGTCATATTCATGGGATTTGTAACTTCCCGATATGAACATTGAAATTTTTTAAAAACGGAAATTATTAATTTAAAAACGATTTTTGGAAGTCGAGTTTTCATCAGATTTCCACATTTTGAGATCCTAGAAGCTCTCCTGATTATCCCCAAGGAGATGTCTAGAAGCATGTGAGTGTTTGTGTGTAAATAAAATGTTTTCGTACTAAATTTCAAAATTCAAAAATAAGTTAAAGTCAATTGGTTGAACCATTTCAAAGATATTCCAAAAAAAAATATTTAATATAAAATCTGGTAATCAATGTTTGCACATAAAAACGGTGTCGAATTAGGGAAGTTAAAAAATAATCGATTTTTTATAATCGATTTTCATAGTAATATTAATCGATTTTTAAATAATCGATTATATAAATTACGCGTTTAAATCGATTGTCATAAACAGCGCAAACTTAAATGCAAACTAGCTGTAACGGTTTTTTGCATTCTTGTCAATCAAATATAATAGACATTCATACAAATATTTGATTGTTAAATTTAAAATTCATTATTAAAAGATTGAAATCGAAAATAGTTTTTGAGGCAATAAGGTTGTAATTTTGTTAGGATGCTCATCATTTCATTTTTATTATAATTAAACGTTTAATGGTACTGAAATTGTGTATCAATAATCATATTTGCCTTATTTCTTACCTTGAAAGTTTAATGGAAGATTCGCTTTAATTTTTAGTTTTGAATTGTTATTTTTTTATTCATATCATTTGATTTGATTTTTAATCTGATAAATTGTTAGTATGAGTCTCTTAGGTTTCATCATTATTGGAATATGAAAAGCAAGTAGAATTTTAAATAATAGAAAAAATCGATTTTTGACAATCGATTAATATTGAATAAAGAAAAATCGATTATTTAATCAATTCTTTTCCATTAATCTCACATCCTTATGTCGAATACCGTTGGAAAAGTTAAAATCTAACCACGCGTTCAAAAGTTATAGTACATGACTCGTACCGTACTGTGTACGGTTTTATTTTCATCGGAAACAATTTTATTATAACACTATTAGACCCGGCCACGCGTTGCTGTGGCTAAGTTAATGTTAAATTTTATTGTAGTTAACGATTCAATACAGAGAAATTATTTAGGAATAAAGATGAAAACGTTATACGTAGCCGGTGTAAAAATGATTGTGATTTGAACTTAAGATCAAAATTTGAAAACGATTGATAAAATTGATACCCGCTCGCTTTGCTGATAGTATCTAAATTTAAAAATATATAAGAAATATAAAAATTATTCTATAATATTTTGACAGAAAAAGATGATAGATACTTCCAGACTTTAGATCCTAAGTTAGTTCATCAAAATCCTTAAAACTACTTTTCTAGGAAAAGATATTAGCTATCTTATAGGTTCTATAAGATTTTGTCATATGTCATTTAAAACAGTTCAGCTATTTTAGTAGAAAAGATTAGGAGCTATCCTACGGGAATGATATTCAATAATATGTTAAGATCTGAGTTATCTTTAACAAAACTTCATTAAAATTCGTTCCGTTCAGTAATTATTAATTATTTAAAAATGTAGTATATTATTTTAATACGTTTACCTATTTCTAATTCATTTCTTCGACAATGAACAATAAAGAAATTTCAATATTTAAAAAATTTCATTATTAATTTTATCGGGTGTTAAATTGAAATTCTTATTTATTTTTCAGTAAAATTTTGTCAATTGTTTAATTTAAACTTTGTAGAGAATGTCTTTCGCTACTGTGTAAAATTGGTCAGGCCTTCTTGAGGAAAATACGTTTAAATGCTATTTCGCGAACTTTAACGAAACTTTTTTTAAATACACGGTTCCTGTAGGATACAATTGTTATGCTATCCTATGGGATTCACGTGTTTTTCACTATGACGCGAAATATAGATAAAAACCATTCTGGAACCCGATTGTATATTATATCAAAATTTGAGCTCAATTGGTACAGAATAAAGACCATCATAACATTTTCATATAAAATAGAAGAAGATACCAATAAAACAGGCAATAAGTACGTATACGTCGTATAATAGCCAGTCGCTATGTCAACATAATTTTTTTGTCATTTGTAAAAGATAAAAATGGTTCCTGTGGGTTATCCTTAGGAGATAGACATATACCATCGCGGACTTTTTATCAATCTTTTTAAGATACACAATTTCGCCGCTATATGTTTGATCTATCCCGTAAGGTTTAGCCAGCGTTTGCAATGTAAGTGCAGAAAAATATGTTTGCTATGACATTACATTACAAATCATTGAATTTTCCGACTTTTCTCTATTAAATTATGTATAAATTATAGCCATTATGTTACCTAGGACTAATAGCTATATAACAAAAAAAAGTTTCATCAAAATCCGTTCAGTAGTTTTTACGTGAAAGAGGCACAACAAACAAACCGACAAAAATCTTCTACAGTTTTAATATATATTAATAATATAATAATTATAATAATATAATAAAATATATAAATAATAGGTATATACTATATAGATATAGGTTTGGTTGAGATGCAATTAAAACAGTACAGTTAATACCAAGTTCTGATGGTAACTTGTTGAATACTGTGCATCTACTCACTACTGTATCGTTAACGTACGGTGTTACTGTCATCTCGAACAACTATATTTCGATTATTAACAGTTTACAGTGTACTATAATCATATGAAATACAACAGCAAACATGAGATTGAAATAAAAACTGACGTTACCTGACGTTTATTTAACAAAAAATTCGTTTATCACGAACAAATCCTTTGGTCGTTTTAGTTTTGTGTTTCTTACAGTATACGATATTAAATTTTTCTTTGGGAAACATTGCCACCCTTGCCTCTATCCATATACCACCACTGACTTAGACGTAATTTTAAAAATTTATACTTACTTCAATAAAGCTTTCTTTTCTTTTTTCGAGAGCTTTTTTATGAACTCAGCATCTGAAGGAATTTCATCTTCATCACTAACGAGTAATTCACGGTCTTCTTGTTGAGGAGCTCCTGTCTTCAACGCCAAACCATCGTCTAACATTTGCTGAACTAAAGTATTTTGATCCAACGATTTACTTGTTTCAGTGTTAGTCCGTGCGACTCCTCCAAATGTACTATACATAGGACATTCTTTATCTAAAATTAAAAAATAAAATTAGTTACAACTTATACACTTGTATGAGGCTTCAGTCAATTTTTATACCTGTGTTTATATGACCCCACTTATGACATTTGATACACCTAACATTCCGCACTTGAATCCCGAAAGGCTGATCGCGAATTTCGGAGTCTCCTTTACAGTAACTTTCTCGAGGTGCATTATACTTTCGTTGCCACTCAAACTTGTACTCGGGTTCATTATCTTCTCGTTCCCGTTCCCGTTTCATACCTGGAGGCGGCTCGTACATAAAATTCACACTCAATTTATCCTTACTATCCTTGCTCAACATTGCCTTATTATCGTGTAAATCCTGCTCCTTTTCATACTGTACTCGTAGCTCTTCCTGCTTTTTCTTATAAGCCTCGGATTTCTGTTCTGCCATCCACACTCGTTTTAAATTATCTCTCGAGGCAGGATGGAAGAACTTCTTACACATGTAATTATTAAATCCTTTCCCCATTTTGACACAAGTTTATTTAAAACAGTTTAACTAAAATATATTCCCAGTATCCTTAATATCTTAACTGTCACAAGAAATATCAGTTTATATACGACTCCAAAAATTGCTCAATATTACTCATATAAGTACTACCATAATAATCATTAATAACTAAAAGTCAAACAAAGATAGCGCAATACGGATAAAATTGAACTAGGAAAGGATCATAAAGAAACTAGTGGATTTCATTTTTTATGTGGTTACGAACATGTCTTCGGTGATTTAAGCCAGTAAATACTGAAACTACATTTTATAATTATTTAAGGATCCAATGATTATTTTATTAATTTAAATTAGTGCATTAATTATAGTTTCAATCAAATTCTAGGCGTTAATTTTTTTTTCAAGTAGTTTTACAATTACAAGTCATGTCGTTGAGTGCAAGTGCTGAAAATATAACGAGTGATGCCCAGGTAAATGGCGTTAGTATTATTGTAACAAATATATTATTTAAAATATAATTGCAAATTTAAATACGAATGATATGTTTTGTGTTTAGAATTTCAATGTGATTTAATTATATATTTTGATTTTCGTTTATAGATTATTATTTTTTTAAACAGTGAATGAGTTAAATGAGATTTTTATTTTCGTTGATCTTTTCCTTTTTTTCTGTTTGTTTTTGGATATATTTTTCCGAAGAGTTGTGATGGTGGTGGTAGCAGTATGTGCTTGGAACTGGCTTTAGAAGGTGAACGGCTTTGTAAATCGGGAGATTGCCGTGCAGGCGTTGCATTTTTGCAAGCAGCAATCCAAGCAGGTACTGACGACCTGAGAACGTTGAGCGCTATTTACTCCCAGCTCGGGAACGCTTATTTCTATCTGGGAGACTATGTCAAAGCTATGCAATATCATAAACATGATTTAACGTTAGCCAGGTAAACACACGCTCTATTTGCAATACATATTTCATCGTTCTTAATCCATCGAGTTGTTAACTTTAGAACAATGGGCGATAAGTTAGGAGAAGCGAAATCGTCTGGAAACTTAGGGAACACGTTGAAAGTAATGGGTAAATTTGATGAGGCGATGATTTGTTGTAAAAGACATCTGGAAATCTCGCGCGAGTTAGGAGATCGGTTGAGTGAAGGACGAGCTTTATATAATTTAGGGAATGTATATCATGCTAAAGGAAAACATATCGGTCGTGTAGGACAACAAGATCCTGGAGAATTTCCTGATGATGTCAAAAGCTGTTTACAGCAAGCTGTTACTTATTACGAGTGAGTGTAGTATTTAACTATAGATAAGGGCGTATATCTCTTATGGGATAGTAATTTAAAACTTGGCCAAAGTAATTCAATAAATAGCTGCTATGGCGCTGTTACCTACATGTTACAGAATATAAATTAAAGGTAGTTCTATTTTTTTTCGTTAGCAGAAATCCAGGTTAGGCCTCGTCCCTCCCCCGCACTGCAGCCTTAGGCTTATTGTACTCCTGTTCTGCTCATGTATCTCTGTTGGGCAAAGATCCTTGCTTATGCCAGGTTCAGCATTCTGCCTAGCAAAAGCAGTCCCTGTGCTAAGCTTGTGCGATTTGAGTCTGTTGTCGCCACTTTGTGAGGGCTTTGCAGGCAAAAATGACATGGGCCGCGTTAGAAGATAGTTCTATTGGTTCTATTACATTATTTTCAGACAGGTTCACACTTAGAGAGTTATTCCCGGGATTTCCCGCCCGGGAATTACCGAGAAAATTCTTCAATTTTTATTTCCCGTTTTCCGGGAAAAAATAAAACATTTCCTGAAAATAAATATTATTCATGCCGATTGCGATACCGATACCAAAATCTTTGTTTAGTTAACTGTAATAGTCGTAAAAAATATAAAATGTCATAATCAACATATTAACGCACGTATCAATTCAGCATTCATCACTTTATAAATCAAAAAATTGCTTAACAAAAATTTATTATTTATGTTACGTGGAAAAACTATAAAATGCCATTATATAAATGCTGAAATATTACTACAAATCTGCAAAAGAAATTGGATGCTTTAATGACAATACATCCCATATTATATGTGGGAGTATATTATCGGTACGTGACATTTTGGCGCCGCCGTTTTGGTGCGGCACATTTCGACGTAGGACGTTTTCTCACCGGGGGTTTCACTCCACCCTACCGTGGTCCTAAGACTGCGAGGGTGGTTTTTTGTATCAACTCTCAGTTTCTCATTTAAAACATCAGTAGTTCAGTGGCGCCAAAACGTTCTGCTTCGGTATATAAAATGTATTTTCTAGGTTTGTTCTAATTGTCCTTCTGGTGATGTTCAAACATTGACCAATAGATAAAGAGCAAGACAACATTGATCAACAGACAAGAGTGAGTGAAAGTCACAAGTTCCCTTGAGTTACAAACCGGTTAGCCAGTGCTTAAAAATTGAAAATACAGTTTCGATATAAGCGCTTGTACGAAAATATACGGACATGAGTCGACTCTCGGCCTAATGTGGTCGAGCGGTTTTAACCTGAAACAGTTCTTCCCTCACTCTTGGCTCTTAGGCAATCTTGTCTTCCTCTTTGTTTGTTGGTGGTGTTTGTGATCGTCATGGTTGGATGATTGGAACAAACCTTCTATGTCATCCAATTTTTATTTCAAGAGAATATCATCTTTAAGCGACATTTTCCTTAATTGCTTAAACAAGTAAATGAATATGATATAATATATGATAATATATTATATCTTATTTATTTTATTTTTTACAAAAACATTTATTTAATTTTTCTCTAAAACTTTTACAATTTCCACCTCATATTTAATATTTTTTGAATTTCCCGTTTCCCGGGAACAAAATTAATAAATAATAAAAATTACCCTCTATTCACACTCGTACTAGAATTCAAAGTTTGCATTTACGATATACGGGGGTGCATTTAAGATATACCGGGATTAAGATTAAAATTGTAAGATATACTTATGCTCGTATGCAGGGTCAGCTACTGAAAGGATGCAGGCTTTTTTAGGGCTCTAAAATGTCTGTTGCTTCTGGGTCTCTTCATATAGACAACATCACATATGAAAAATACAATAAAACGTCTTTTAACCGTTACTTTCGGGACTGGGTCTATAAATGATTATTGAATAAAATATTAACTGAAATTTGTAAAAACTAAAAACTTCAAATTGTGTAACGTTTTAATCATAAATTTCAAAATGCATATCTTGGCTCGTTCTTAGGGTTGAAAATATTTTTTAAATATCTTTAAAAGATCCCCAAAATAATGCATACACTGACTCATTTATCATTTTTGAAATACATTTTTCTGCACATTATAACATATTATTTTAAAACACTATAACATGTATGTACTATACGTTAATATGTTGAATGTGGGGGGGGGGATAAAAATATATAATTATTACTTATGTCGTTAGGAAAATTGTGATTTCTGCGTACTTGCTATATTTACTGCAGCATCGATTTTAATGCTGTACGAACCGAAGATTATAATTTAGTCATTTATATATTTTTTTAACGAAACCCTTAGGACTTATCCTGCTTTTTGCAGTAAAGTCATTCAGTTGATTTCTGAACAGAGTATTTTTTTTAAGTAAGAGTTCTTCTGTTTCTTGCTGTATAGTGTACAATTTTGTGTGCACGAAGTCGCGGGTAGTTGATTTAATATTGATTTAAAAGAGTATAGCCGTTTACCCATAAGCCAGCGGGCCCACGGGTTTTTTTGATCGGACGTTTAGTTTGTTTTTATCTAAATATACCTCTAGGTGGGGATAGTACGTATACTTGATACTAGACCGCTACCCCTTCTATTATCGGAGTTAGAGGGGTTACAACCCTTAACTTAATTATTTTTTTTCTCCGAAACTAATAAAGGTAACTCAAAAATTTTTTCAGAAAAATATGAACAATAATAATTTCTATATTACATATTTTTTTCGTGCTTCAATAAAAATATTTTAGTGGTAAAAAAAGTTATTGAAATATTTAAGGGGCTGTTTTTATACCTCTCTCTTAGTTGACACCCACCAAAAAAATATATTTTATGTATTTATTAAGTAACTATTTATCACAAAAATTTCCGGAAAATCGGTTTGGTGGAACATACTTTTAAAAAATGTAATCCGCACTAATGTTTGGGTAGCGATCACTAATTTTATTAAAATAGACAACAAATTCAAAAAAAATTATAGTTTTTTTTTTAATTCTTTTAAAAGTTTTGTAAAATAAGAATCAAATTGCACACAATGTTTAAAAAATATACATCCTTTCAATTAATTAATCGTTGTCACTGTCACTTTCAATCGATGTAACAATAGCAGTTTGATCGAATATATTAGTTAATATTTCTGCAGGCCTAATAATTTTAGATTTGTATCTTGCATTTGAGAAGTAATAAGTATGGATTATAATAATTTGGTAATCATATTTTAACAGATAGAAAAAATTAAGAAATCAAAGAAAGTGTGTTATTTTCAAAAACTTAGATATTTTAAAAATAACAAATAATTTACTTTTATTAGGTTGCAATAAATGAGGCATGACTCCATAGGTAGAAAAATGTAAAATAAAGACCTTAATGTTCTGGTTAAATTAGGGGTTGTAAAGACAATAAAAGTACTGAACTCAAGAAAAATCATTTTAGGAAAGACTTTTGGAGCAATAACGTGACTCATGCTTGATTGTATCCTTTCAATGTTTTTTACCTCCCTTATTGACAAATAAACTTGGAAACCAATTACAAATCTTTTATATTTACCAATCCCCCATTTTTTTTATCATATATAATAATATCGGCAATGTAAAGTATTACTCACACATCTGCAACACAAGACTAACAGCGCCAACTAGCGGAAATTTATCACACTCTAATCTTAGGAGTTTTTTTTTCTGTAATTTAGAGATATACCTCCTTTCTATACCTTTTGTTGAGTATAGCTTAGATACGTTGATCAAAACTCATTTTTTTATTTTTGTAGAGAAAACTTAGCATTAATGACTGAGCTAAACGATATAGCAGCTCAGGGTCGGGCTTGTGGTAATTTGGGAAACACTCATTATCTCTTGGGCGATTTCGCAAAAGCGATTCATTATCATGAGATGCGTTTGGCTATCGCACGCCAATTTGGCGACAAAGCGGCAGAACGACGAGCCAACAGCAATCTGGGAAATTCGCATATTTTCCTCGGACAATTTGAAGCAGCCGCGCAACATTATAAGCGAACTTTAGTTTTGGCTCAAGAGCTTGGCGATAAAGCTGTCGAAGCTCAAGCTTGTTACAGTCTTGGAAATACGTACACACTTTTACGCGATTATCAAACAGCCATTGAACATCATTTACGACATTTGTTGATAGCGCAACATTTACAAGATCGGGTCGGCGAAGGCCGCGCTTGTTGGAGTCTCGGAAATGCCCATGCTGCTTTGCAAAACCATGAAAAAGCTTTGTATTTCGCTAACAAACATTTGGAAATCAGCAATGAAGTGAGATGCATTTGAACAGCATTCAGAGCTTTCATTTTCTCATCGCTTGTTTTTTTATGATTTATTTTTAGTTGGGTGATTCAATGGGTCAAGCAACAGCTAAAATGAATATCGCTGATTTACGAAAAGTGTTAGGTTTGCCACAGGATGAAAAAAGTCCAGACGATAACGCTTCCGAAAGTTGCGAAAACGCAGCCAGTTTAAATGGGTCCGAACATGCATCCCAGCTTCCTGTAGGAACAACTCCTAGAATGCATTCAAGATGCAATCGGGTGAGACGTGAAAGCATGGAACAACTCAATTTAATTAAGGTAGATTTTTATTTTGCTTTTTTATTTTTTTTTTTTCGTATTATTTACTAATAGAACCTTTTATAGGCATGTGCAGAAGTGTTGTGACGTAAATGAATTACTTCTCTAAATTTTTCTTAGTTGTAATTAGAAAATGTTTTTATAGTTAACCCCTGACGGAAAACAAAAACCAGAACCTTCTTCATCGAACGCCACTACAGCACCATTACCAAAAGTTGAGGACGAAGAATCCTTTTTCGATTTGTTATCTCGTTTTCAATCAAAACGTATGGACGATCAACGATGTTCGTTACAGGTGAACGATAATAAAGAAAACAGAAACGGCCTTAATTTGCCAACGACATCGACAAATGGAAACAACAACACAGCACCGAAAGAAAGTACATCTGAACGACCCGATGAATTTTTAGAAATGATTGTTGGAATGCAATCGAAACGAATGGACGAACAGCGTGTGGCACTGCCCCATTTACCTGGCCTACAACAGACTGCTCAACAAAGATTAGCGGACAATGCTGCGAATTCTACCAATGCTCCCGATGATGCTTTCTTAGAAATGTTAATGCGATCACAAGTAATAACGTTATAATATTCAATTTTTAAAACACTAATTTATTGCTTTGAAATGTATTTAGGGATCGAGATTAGAAGAGCAAAGATCAGCGTTGCCAAATGAAATCGATGTTGAAAGTGAGCATCCACTTCCTAATCAAAATGTTCCAAGTACGAGTGGAACTACAGTACCTGATGAAGACTTTTTCTCGTTAATAATGCGATTTCAATCTGGGCGTATGGAAGATCAAAGAGCCACAGTACCAGCTTCAGATTCAAGGTAAAACAATTAGTCAACGATTCTGATCTAGTTCACCTTACCTTATTCTTTTTTCGGACCAAATATAGGTTTTGTTCAATATCATGTAAAAACGAAAAGAACTTCGTGAAATTGCCGCTCCATATTCTGGCAAGGCTATTTTAAAGTAGTTCTAGCGTGGTATAACATAAACAGAGCATTTATTGTTGTTAGAAATAGAAGCCTAAGCATACCAGTGCTCACACTATTACCAAATATTTTCAGTTACGAAGATCTGACAACGCTGCTCTCAGCATATAGCTCTATGTCTATATTATTATTGCTAACGTATTGAATTATAGAGAGATTTGCGTGTTACGTTGTCAAATCGCTATAAGTTATTAAGGGAGTATTCTAGTCTAGAGGCCCGAATTTTGAGCGTTTTTGGGCAGTTGATAAAAAAAAGCATTTGATATTTTTACCATCCATTTTTTATCATTTGTTTATTTATATTCAGAGAGTACACAAAACTAATTTTAAAAAAAATGTTTTTTTTTTCATTGAGTTAAGCGTTTTTGAAGTAGAGGGGAGGGGGAGGCCGTGTCATCGTCCCCATGATTTCTACTCTTGTGGTCATTTGAAAAATAAAACATTGATGGATTCTTGATAAGTACGAATGTCGCTATTGCATGACCCTTCAAAACTGAAAAAAAATTGTTTTTTTTTTTTTTTTTTTTTCATAAAATGGTGGCTACTCAAAAATATTTTGATCATGAATCATTTTTTAACTTTGTCGAATTTTTTAAAAATACATTTACATATTTCAAATTTTTAATTTTTTGTTGGTTCATACGATAGAGAGATATTTAAAGAATATTCATGCCAAATTTCAAGTAAATCGGCTGATTTGAACTTGAGATATTATGGCTACCGCATCGAAAAAAGTAGCTTCGAGAAAAACGCGTTTAAAGTTTCAGGTGAAGTTACATGCAGTGGCCATACAATGGTAGTTAATACTTACATTTTTTAATCATCGGTTTCTGGTCCAAAAGTAATTAAAATTTTAAAAATCCTCTTAAGGGAATATTCTTAATGGTTTAAACTTTGAGAATATGAAAGAAAAGAAAAATCGATTTTTTCAAATGTCTAGACTAGAATACCCCCTTAAATGAACATATTGAAAATAGGCAAAAAGAGAGAGAGATTTTTTTGGTATAATAGAAAAATAGTTGGAATGACGGAATTCTTTGTATGCTTTGAATAGGAAGTGGCCTTCGCAATCATGAACTTTTTAATTAATTACCTCGTGATTTAAACGTTCAAGAAGTCTGTAACTTAGGGACTACATAGATAACGTGATTCTTAATTTTCTGTAACATGGAGTTGTACGGGGCTGGTTTCACGTTGGAACTACCTAAATAAGTAAACTTTTATTTGTTTTTTAACCATTTAAAAAGTAACAAAATTGTGTGTATTAAGCCTTTAAGTTTAGTGTACATATGTAGGTAGAAACAACTTTTTTTACGGATCTCATTTTGAACAAACTACTAATTAACGACTTAGCGTTGAGCACATGCTCAGATTTAAACAGGTTCAGGATTTTTCCCCGAACAACTTCAAAAGTAAACGAAAATTTATAGTGAACAACGTTGACAGCAGAACTTGATTTAGTCATGAAATATCAAACTGTGTATGACTAAGAATTAATCGTCGTTAATCCATAACGACCGAATTTGGTGTGAATCAAAAAATTGAACTATTACTAAAATTTAGAATTTACTGACCCACGAGCGCTCGTTATAAAATTAACAATGCGATCCCTGATTTGTTTCAGAATTTTATTCACGAACAAAGCTTATATTCTCTGTTATGTACTATGGTACAGTGAATCCAATCTTTCGTTCATTTTTTTCCAAAAATTAAAATTGCGACAATTTTCAAATCTTCCACCTTTTGGAAAGACCACCCTATACTATTATTTATGTAATAAAATATTTTTGATTTTGATACATGGATAATGTGAACAAACAATGAGAATAGATTACTACTGCCAGGAAAACGATAGGCAACCGTACTTGCAAGGAAGCAAGTGTATTTAGGCAACCACCTTATTTTCCTTTTAAGTTCAAATAATACTCATTTTTCTGGAGAAAGAATGAAAGTAGTTGTAAAAAAGTTAAACTACATAACTTCTGGTAACAAACAAGGATATGGAGTGCCAATCCCATGAGGTTCTTTTCGTTTATACCATTATGAAAGCACAAAGGAATTAATTAAATTAGTGCAAAGCAATTTTCCACCAGGTAATTTGGTAATATTTTTCATTAAATGACTATAGTTAGTTTATAAGAACGATTTTTTTAAAATTATTTTTCTATACGATATATTTATCAATATCTACGATATATAGTTAGGTTCAAATCTATATTTGGCTCCGAAAAAGAATAGAAGTGGACATGTATCGGTATTTTGTACTAAATATAAAAATAATTTTAACAACATTTAATATTCTTAGATTTAATATAACGTCAACATCAAACGGCGGTTTAGTGAATAATAGCAAGAAGAAAAAATAATCAAAACAGTCACCAAAAGATACATAATTTGTCATTAAAGTTAAACTCATTTAAAATACATGTACATATATATAGATGTAAAAGTATATTCCCGATTTATTTTAAAAAGAGACTGAAGTTACAAAAAAAGAATCAAAATCTTTAAAAAAAACGAATAAAATTTTAACGTAAAAAATAGAAATTGTATAGATTAGTATTTCCAGTTTATATGTATTTTTTTTCTGAACTCAAACAAAAAGTATTAGGTTTATTTCCGAAGAAAATAAAATCGTACACTGTACGATACAAAGCATCCACAATATTAAAGAAGTTACCATAATTTTTTATTGCGCATGACTTGTACCGTGTAATGTATGGTTTTATTTCCATCGAAAACAAATATATAATATATCCACAATATTATATTATTATTTTATTCTATAGACAACTTATTTTAATATTGTATTTATTATCTATTGACAATCTCAGTTTTAAGAAAATTATATTTCAATAAGGTTATTATGCATTTACTTGTTTACGTATAAAAACATTTACTATCAAACAGGTTTCAACCGTTTAAGATAACAAAAATATTATTTATCATATAAAAATTCGTGTAAAAGTAGTCTTGGATTGGTTCCGAACTGTTCGAATATTGGGCCTCCTAAAATACTCAGTCATAAAAGAATCTTCAAGACGACTTTGAACGAAAAATGCTTTAATTTAATCAAGAAGTATTTTGGAAGTATAAAACATTCTAATGAAATCTAATTAATTTCAGTATTATTTATTTGCATTTTATTATTTATTATATCTGATTTATCTTATCATTCCTTTAAAAAAATTGATTTTTTTATTAAATATCATAATGTTTTAACAGTATAAAAAAACGTTACGTTCTATTACATAATACGTTAATTAAATGCAAGAAGTGCAATATAAATTTTAAGTCTGTGGTCACAAAATAAAAGTGAACAGCTCCTTTCAGATGGTTGACATTAAATTAATAAGACTTAATATCTCCATTTTAACAATGCTCGAAAAAAAATCTATAATTGTTAATTTAGTCGTAGTTCCTGTTGCCTTGTGATCACAGAATTAGTCAAAACTATTTTCAACACAATGCAAGTAAAAATACCATGTATATTTTCTAAAATAAGCATAAGACATAGAGCCATATTAGTTAATACTTTGCATTACGTAAGGACAATCAAGAATATAATTTCCTTTTTCTCAAACCTTGTACGTTTTTTTTTCTCTCTTACAACATATTTTATTTGCTCTGAATTGTTTCTAAATAGTTTATTACTTGAGAATTATTTTCATATTAAATATTTAGTTTATTATACGATATCTTACTCTACTATACTATACTATACCTTGATGAAAAATTTGTAATTAAATCGGTGAGTGGAAAATCAATAAAAATCTAAATTTAATTGTTTTTAGTTGAGATAGACAAAAGCATATGAAAGATTAAAAAAAAAAAGTAAAACCTCATTTTTACCAACTTGTAGTGCTTAAAAACAGTACAATTGAATATTCCATGAAAAATATTTAAAAACTGTTTAGTTCCACTTAACATAAAAATGTTCCTTTTACTTTGCTTTTCATTGCACATTATATAAAAATGAATTGTTTTAAGTTATGTTATAAGTATATTGTCTTTCATCTGAGTTCTTAATATTTAAACCATGAACTTTAAACGTAGCTTTTCCTGTTGAGTTGAAGAAAAAATTACAGGCACATTCAATGCCAACTCAACAAATTTAAAAGATCAATTTATATGATTTCAATAAAATTTTGTATGGTGCTTAATATTAGTGCCATAAATATACCTTTAAAATTTGGAATAGATAACTGCAACTGTGACAGAAATATGTCTTCGTGTGTTCGTAAAATTTGACAATTTTATATAATTAAATCTCAAAGAGGTTGTTTATTGGTAACATTTGGCGATATTTCCAGTTTTAACACAAAAGAAAATTTGCCAATTGGATTAAATACCAAATTTTATTAGCTACCAACGGGCCAAAGGACAATATTTTGCGACGAATACAACTCAAATTATATAGATGATTTATTTATTGATTTAGAATTGCCAAAGATTTACGAACTTTGAAACGATATGTTATATTTTATAACAACTGCAGATATTGATCCAAATTTTAAATGTAATTTTCTAGGACTAACGTTTACTACCATACAAAATTCATCGAAATCGGACAGCTTGAAATTTTAATCCTTGCTAAGTTGGCATGGAACACATCCATACATTTCTTCAACTCATTAGGAAGAGCCACGTAAAAATTCAAAGGGTTCACGGGAAACCGAAATGGCTCTATTTTTCAAAGACTTATGGAAGAACAAAGAAAAACATTTGGCATGGATTACGTCAATATTTAACATACTGTATTACTCATTTACAAAACTACTTAATGGGATAACAATTTTATTCCAGAGGCTGTTTCATTGATTCATCCAATATCTTATTCGAATCGATCATTCAGAAGAAAATGAACTTTTGATTGTTAATAGTCGTAATTGAAACCGAAAAAAAATTATAAAACCCATTTTAAGTATCAAAACTATTAAGAAAGAATAAGTATAGGCAATGCAATATACAGATCAACAGTTTTTAAAAATTAAATTAGTTATTCAGAGGAATAGTTAACCTTCTTATTAAACGCTATCTAAAAAAAGTTAATTAACGATAGTAAGGACAGTATACCACATTTTTTACTTTTAATGTAGAAAAGCAGTGTAACGTCAAGTTTGTTTTTGACTACAATATTCAAGAATACTCTCAATAAAACTTGCTTTGCAAATCCTTCTAAACGTAGGCATTCCTTAAAATATTTTCTTTTATTGTTTTTTAAACAAAGATTTTTTCTGTTTTTCTACCCATCGATTAAATCGAAGATACATAAAAATTCATGCTACACAATTTTTCGCTTTACTGAATTTCAATACAAAACAGTATCAAGAAAATCATTCCATCCTATTATGTAAGACGTAACACTTATCAAGTGAAAGGACAGCTCAAATTTGTTTTCAGTAAGTTGTCACATCACGACAAATGTCGTACAAACTATAAGCGACGATACTTGTTGCTTTTTATAGATAAATAGATGATAAATTCGTTAACATATTGTTAATAGAAAATTATTATTTGAAACGAGAAGTTTACGAGATTTGTCGTAAAGCAACGATTGTCGTCTTACTTAATAAGTCACATGTCCTACGGAGTAGGTCTGAATGTATTGCAAAAACTTTCAAAGGTTTAAAAATTCGAATTCAGATTTAACGCCTTTTACACATAAAAAATAACGAAAAGTTCGTAAATATTGACTAAAATAAAAAGGAATCTGTACTTATTATCAATTCCACACTATATACTAATAGTTTCTCTATAGTCTGTCTTTGGAAAATAAAAAATTAAATTATTTAAGATCTTAACTGAAATTTTTTTATCTCGAATTCTAATGTTATAAATATAACTGATTTTAAAAATTAATTAATAATAACCTAGTTAAAAAACATAATTAGCTCTCTTACAACTAGCTAAATATAGAATCTTAGCTTTGATTAGCTAACTTTCATTTGGCTGCCTTGTAAATGTGCTATTGTGATATGGTGTCTTCTCCTTCCAAAATACAAGTATTTAGAAAAATAAAATGATTTGTCATTTAAAACTTATTAACAGCAATATTTAATTAGAAAATTAAATTAGTTTATTTTTGGTATGATATTATTGACAAAACATTATTTACATATTAACTGCCATAAAACAATGTATTATTAAATTATCTAATTATAGTGCCAATATATTACAAACAAGTTTTTTATAAAAAAAAAAATAATGTATGTAGAAAGTAATATTTCTTCCTCTAAAAGATGTTAAAAGCTTGGTATTTGAAACGTAATCAAATGTTTGATAAGAATTTGAATAAATCTATTCTATGTTGTTAATGGGAAAAAATTATTGTAAATGTTAAAAGTTAAAAAAACGAAACGATGTACTGTTAGTATTTTATCTGAAAAAAAAAAAGATTTGATTGGTTGTTTTCTTAAACTTTCGACCGTGCCAAATTTTAATCAGGTTTCTTTTAAGAATGTTAACGACAAAATCATTTTACCAAGCTTTCTGTTTTCTTGCCAAAGAACTTTTAATATTCTCTCTTCTCACTTTTTTAGATATATTTTAAAAAATATTTAAATTTTGTATTTTTCATTCTTTTTTCTGGATTATAATTGTATTTTTAATGAAACATATATTTCAATTTTAACACGAGTTTTATTTGTAATTTATTAATATTTTACAGGTGATTACAAAATGTACGTGCACGTATTTGATGTAATAGCGTCGTAGATGAATGTGTTGTCTATTGGTTTATATTGTCGAGTGATCAATTTGATGGCTTCCTGAGCTACACATCCTCCTAAAAACACAAATTAAAACTAATTATCAACTTATTATCCTAATTTTAACAATATGTTGAACCTATATAAGCTGAGACAGAGTGTAATTCAGCTCCTCCATAACGACAAATTTCATGAACATAGTCATCTTTAGCCAAAGGTGAGCAAGCCCATTCACTTAATAATTTTGAAACGCAAGCCTAAAACAAAGCAAAGAAATCACATTTCAATAAAATACAGTTATAGTTTCAGTGGAAAACGGTTAAGACAAAACTGATGGATCGAAATTTATTTTCGTTTTAGACGAAATTCTTTTCAACAGAAAATATAAAATTATACAAATGCTATGTTTCATCAGAAAAATGTCTTTATTTTTACAGTCCCTGTCCATTAAATTAGAACACTCCTATTTTTGAAACCAAGTTTCCTTATGGTCCTACATTACAAAAGACTTGACAAGTGAGTGCTAAGCTGAAATGTAAGATTTGGATCGTCTCATAGAAATGAAGATATAAACCTGCGGTGTAAGAAATTGTGTAAGTCAAACATCTAAAACAATTTTTATGCATATTAAAGCCAAAGAAAAAAACAAAGAGAATATTTTTGTTCAAGTACCACTAGCAGAGTGGCGTTCTAGAACCACTTTTATGTGCAATTATTTGATTTACTCATGTTAACTTTTTCATTATTTAAAATGAAATATTGGTAGAAGGGGTACGTACGGTAAAAAGTATTTGCCCTGGGCGCTAGATATGCTCGTCGCATCACTGAGTCAGCGGGGTCAAAATGAGTTTTCAATATGTGCGATGCAAAAGCATTTTCTTTTGTTTATTTACGGCAGAGAGAAGACTGAGAGAGCCAGATCGCATGAATACAAGTGCTGCCATCTACTCCGACTAGGAGTGTTTGGAACTATTCCTTAGTCAGTTTGTGTTCCTTTCTCCACCGTTCTACACTCGGAACGTCTGCCATAGAGAAGGTTCTCTCTGTCGAAACATACTCGGAACGCTTTTCTTCTCTCTCATGAGCATAGATAAGTAGTATGTTTTGACAGAGAGAACCTTCTCTATGGCAGACGTTCCGAGTGTAGAACGGTGGAGAAAGGAACACAAACTGACTAAGGAATAGTTCCAAACACTCCTAGTCGGAATAGATGGCAGCACGTGTATTCATGCGATCTGGCTCTCTGTCTTCTCTCTGTTTACGGTCGCATCAACTATGGTCATTAGCGACCTTCAAATCCAAAAACCCATCAAAAACATTTTAGGTTTTCATTGGGAGCAAAAACTTTTGTTTGACTCTTTAAAAATGAAGAAATGGGATAGTGATGCTCACTTTTTACAATGAGTGCTTATATCACTATTTAACCAGTAATTCGAATTACTACTTCTATTTACTTCTAACAATTTAAACAAAAGGGGGAATGTTTGATTGATTTGAAATGCTTTTATTACAAATATTCCTTGCAATAATATACATTAATATTATAATAGATAATCGAGCCTATTCCCGAAGACGTGTCACTTGTCAAGTGAAACTTTAACTGTCGCATAAGAATACCAAAAAAAAAAACGAGCATCGTCGCATATACGACATTTGTTGTGAAGTTACAGTTTCCAGAATTTGACTTTGAGCTGTCGTGTCACTTGACAAGTGACATATATTACGTTGTAGAGCCGATTATATACTGAAAGAAATTTCGTTTGAGATGTTCCACGCCTCCACTATTTTTTTAAGGGAGTGTTCGGATTCCAAAGAGTTTACAACGAATTTTCAAAAATATATAATAGTAATCCTAGTTTAATAATTAGGGGTGTTGTTTAGGGTTGAACGGGAAACAACAAGTACCGATCATTGTTGCAATTTCATAAAAAAAGTTAACAAAATTATTAGTTAATTAGTTAAGACGATAAAATTATTTCGTATTAAGCGTTTTCGTGTTTTTTTTCACGGAACCTAAATTAATTTCACAAACCTTTATTTTAACAATATCTGGTTCGACTTGATCATCGAATTCACCCGGATAAGCATTGTATTCAGAGTGGAAACGATCGATTCCTCGTAAAATTACGTAGTATACCATCATACTATCAGGAATTTCCAAGTTGTTGGCTAAAATAAATTTCACTGTTAGGGGTCATTCAAATATTACGTAAACACCGAAGGGGGGTAGGGGGGTCTTTTATTTGCTTATTTTTGATAACAGGGGCCGGGGGGGGGGGGTTTAGATGGTGATTACGTCAGCAATGTATATTATTTAATTATTTGTTTGTTTTTTTTTTTTCAAAATTTAATAGATTCATTTCAAATAAATATGGTTACTCTAATAATTCTCTATGCTTGATAGCGAAGAGTATATATACAAGGATTCACCAAAACAACTGATATTAAAACATACAAACATGTTTACGTAAGCAGATGGCGGGGGGTTAGAGTTTTGCTGACAAGAGGGAGGGAGGGGTTAAAAATCACTAAAATTATGCTTACGTAATACTTGAACGACCCCTTATGTATTTAGAGTTTAGTTTATGGATTTTTGATAAGGACGTATATCTCTAGATGAAAGAATAGTTCCAAAAACTGATGAAATATTGAGATCAGGAGAATAATTCTTATCGGTAACAGACCTGTTATAACATAAGACAGTCATCATTTAATAAATGTTTGTAAGCCTATTTCCTACTGGTTCAAAAAGGAATCAGAAGTTAAACTTCGCAGTTAAGATTATCATATTCAATATGTAATATATAGGGATTAAGATACTCGTATAAGAAAAAAAATTTTTTAATTTCACCTAAAAACAGAATTAACAGAAGGCTGATACTTTTACGTCCTACGCAGTTATCTACGTTATTTTATCAAATGCATGATATTCATTGAATTACCGTATTTGCCGGACGATAAGACGCATCGGACCATAAGACGCACCCTGATTTTAGGTCAAATTTTCAGAGTAAAAAAGTGCGTCTTATCGTCCGGCAAATACGGTACATTATATCAGTAAAGCAGAACACTTTTTTAATGATCTGAAACATGTTTAACGATGCCAACTAGCGGTCATTGTACTATTATTAATTTTAGTGCTCTTTCTTTAACACAGAGATATACATCCTTTCTAAATCCGTCATGCTTAAAAGTTTACCAATATAATTTGCAATTGACGAATTTGAAAGATATTCCTCAGCAATACACGAACCACGAACCAAGTGCAGTTCATGTGCATGTCGACAAAATAACCGTGCATCACGTTCTGTGATACTATCAGGAGATTGACTTAGTTCATGTAACAGTTGTTGAATTCTTCTAAATACTGTTTCAGCATCTAATATTGCCTGTTTATGGTACCTTAAATTTATAGTAACCTCTTTAATTTTTCATAAATTTGAATTAACTCGAAACAAACGGTCTCTAAACTTCAATTTTACTTACACTTGCTGTAAATTAATATAACTATTAGTATCAGCGGTCATATCAGGTAAAGCCCCCCGTAAAGGCAAAGCTCCACCGCCTTCATTATGAACAAAATCTCGAACAGCCTTGGCCTTGATCCAAAATGGTTTACTCTAAAAATGATAAAAACTAATTATAAAAATTTGCAACAAATAATTGAAAAGTTTTACTTTTTGAGTTAAATTAATGCAATTTTCGTCGTTTAAAATATCCTGTATATGAGAGGGAACTTTTGTTACATTCAAACTAGAAACTACCGCTTTCATGGCTTCATCGAAATTTGGTTCTTCTAGAGGAACACCTTGTTCGTCAATTCGAATTCCATTTCTAATTAATTCTCGAAACATTTGCTTTTCTTTGAATGTAGACGGCATCTTTTGCTCGTGTTCATTTCTCCATTTTTGTAAAAATTTATAGAGAATCACCAAATATGGTATGTGACTATGTTCCTTTAACGACATAGAGTCTAAATCTATAGCATCCATGTATTCAACTAGCCCAGGAAAAGGTTTATCTAAACGTAAATCAGAAATCTAAAATCATATAAACTAAAAATTTTCAAAAAAATTTAACGGTAAAATAGAAAATTTACTTCATTATCTGGATGGGATTCAATAACAGTATGCTCCCGAATTTGAATTCTGAGGTATCCTAAGAAGCCAATACTTCGACAAAGTAAAAATGGAATATTCATTTCCCATAGTTTCTTTGATAAGGGGATGACAATTCTAGAAAAATATGTTAAGTAGAAATAAGATTTTTTTAACCCAAAGTCAGTGGCGTAGCGTAGATTTATAGTACCAGATGCAGGCTATGAATTTACTTCCCCTATTTTCTAATTAATCGATTTTTAAAAAAATAGTGAGACGACAATTCAAATTTGTATTCTTTAAGCCAGTGGTCGGGGAACCCGGGGGTGGGGTGGAATTACCCCAAATGGGGTAAACATAAAATTTTTGAGGGTAGTAAGAAAATTTGTTGGCATATCCCCATGACATATTACATGCATCATTTTGATGTTTAAACATTTAGTTTTGTATAAAACTTTGCGGTGTCAAGAAATGCACATTCAGTCAATGAATGAAAATCAGGTAAACGAACAATGACTATAATTTCTTTTTTTAATTAAAATTTATTTTTATATTGACTCTCCTTTTCAAAATGAGAGGGGTCGACTTACGCAAAAATATTTTGGAGTAACACCAAAAAAAGTTCCCCGACCGCTACTTTAAGCTGTCACTTTACGATAAATGTGAATATTCTGTATATTGTTTGAAAAGAGAATTTTGCGACATTTGTCGCCTCACTTGACAAGTGACACATTTTACGGAAATAGCTCAATTATGTTGCAGTGCCCCTCATTTTAATCGGTTTTATCAAATTTAACTAGAAAACCGACATTAAGATTTGTCGTAAAGTCAATTAAAATATAAAAGTAGTTTTTGACTTTGACCTCCACTTACCCCAAAATTAAATGGTCAGAGCAGAAACTTTAAGTGAGATAACTTTTTAAAGTTTAAAAAAACCAAAAAAAAAACTTGATTCTGCAGAAAGAATTAGTAAACTAAACCATTTTTACCCTTATCCCTATATTTGTAACATTAAGGATTTTAGCTTATT
The DNA here is from genome assembly GCA_958496155.1 of Sisyra nigra. Classification (NCBI taxonomy): domain Eukaryota; kingdom Metazoa; phylum Arthropoda; class Insecta; order Neuroptera; family Sisyridae; genus Sisyra; species Sisyra nigra. The sequence goes on from OY292314.1 coordinate 15,233,179, forward strand.
TTGTCCCTACACACGCTACGCCACTATCGAAAATGAATTAGACATTTACTTTTCGCTAATATTTGTTGCAATTATCAATGTAAATGAATTAAAAAATTCAGGTGAATCTGTTAGAAGTTGTTCTACAGAACTATCAATATAATCGCCGTGGGCATCCGGGTTAAGTTCCAGCAACAACCGAGTAGCAGTTTGAGCCCGGGATTCGCCGATATTGTCCACATCTAAGAAGAAACTATAAACCCAAAATAATTCATTATTAGAATCAACTAATATAATCATAATTAATCATGAAATCAGTACTTAGAACCCATATCTTCTTCAGTAACTGTATTACTATCCACGATGGTAAACGCTCCAATTCCGGGTAGAATAAGCGATTTCAGAATTTCCGTGCCTAAAGCTGTTGCATTTATAAGACAAATTCTAGCTGATTCTAAACAGGACTGACCATGATCGCCCCATAATCTGAATTAAACGAGATATTTAGTTAATTTAAATGTATTTAATTTTTTTCGCTTTGATTTGTACCTTAGTTGACGATCATATTTTTTCGTTTTTTCGGATGGTTCTGGTGATTTTGGCGAAGGTGTTGACATCTTATTAACTTCTTGAAATAGATTTTTTTATTATAAAAATTTATTTTAATTTAAACAACTAAGAATATATTTTTCTACTATTCAAGTATTTCAAGTTTGACATGAAACGTCAGTTAAGTTGTTATGTAACCAATATCTATACTTTTATGTAAGTTTACTAGTTTGCTTTTTTGATTGTTACATTCGTTACATTACATGCATTAAAGTTCAAATATTATCAAATATTATGTTTGATTAGCGGTGCTAGTAAGACCTCGCGGTTTCATCAATCGGTTCATCCGCGTATAATAATAATGAATATCATATATAATTATATAATATCGGAACTATTTATTCTTAAGTGTATAACTGCTTGGCAAGTGAGGCAATAGTAACGAGTGAAGTTATATTATAAACAAATTAAAATAAGAAGTTTACAAATAAATTACTATAGTGTACGTGATGATAGTTGATATTGTTGATATCGTTGATATTGCATAGTGATGCATAATAATATGCATTACATAAAAAAATGTAAAGCGTATATAGTACCGAAGGTACTGAAATAGTATAAGGAACATTGTGAAAGATTAACAAAGATTAACCAGAAAAGGCGCTAAATACGAAAAAAAGATAATAATTAAGAACAGGGACATTTTTAGGACTTTTCGATGACCACAAAACGTCGTTTTTTTGAGCTCACTTGGCCGTTTATTTTAAAAATATTTACCTTTTTACGATTATTACTAATTTAAATGCTCCCTGTTGTCCGTATGGAGTTGTCCGGATTGAAATTTACTGAATATGTGTGGCCGAGAGAAAGTTGAGAAAGCCAGATCGCACGAATACACGTGCTGCCCCCTACTCCGACTACGAAATTTAGAACTATTCCTTAATCACTCATTTTTTTTCTTTCTCCACACTTTTTACACTCGAAATGCCAAAAGCACTAAAGCCTCGACCGTTTCTTTATGGCTTTGGTGGCTTTAGTTGTGCCGAGTGTAGAACAGTGGAGAAAAGTGTAAACGAGTGACTAAAGATTACTTAGTTCCAAATTTCGTAGTCGGAGTAGAAGGCAGTACGTGTATTCGTGCGATCTGGCTCTCTCAACCTTCTCTCTGTGTGTGGATATAGTAAAACCTGTCCTTTACTATCAATGAAGGATAAACTTTTTGTTTGAATCAGGCCAAAATATCCACTTGAAAATAAATAAAATTATTAATTTGAAACTAAAACAATGTTTTAATGATGCTTAACATTGTGCTAATAGGGATCCCTATGCGAACAATGTTAAATATGAAAAGATTAATGAGTATACTCTATAACTTAAAGGAATGTCTAATGTAAATCAGTTACACTGTGGAGTGTTTATATGACTAACATAGAACTGTTAGGCGTTGTTTCAGTGGAATATCAAGCACAATAAAGCATATCGAGCATAGATTTAACGCGAAAAAGAGAGACTCAATGCCATAACGCAAATATTTTTTTTACTTCAAAAATTAATAACAAACAAAAACAAAACACTGTTATAAAACATATTTTAACATAAAGTTTCATTACAGTCCGCCGATTTTTTTTTAAATAGAAGAATACTATAACAAACATACAAACAACTTTATATGTAGTTGAGAATTAAAGAAATTATAAGGGACCTGCTGACTACCACTTATACAAAGTGTGTATATAGTTTATATTTATATAAACTATATATTTTTTTATATTTAGTGTAATTAATGCTCGTGTGGTCCCGCGACCGTAAAGGAAAGGAAACAGTTTTTAAGTGGTGGAAATCCAACACAACCGATTGGTGTCTTTAAAATATATTTTCTACGCCCCTCTAAGTGCAAAAAATATATAGTTATTACATGATAATATAAAATATCGATTATAATAATAAAAATATGTTTATAAAAATACATTAACGATATGAACTACCAAACATGAATTTGTTTGATAATGCAAATGATGCAAATGTTGTTTGCAGCAGTTAGAGTGCCCGCAGTACATACAGAACTGTTTATAGTGTGCACTGTTAAAATAACATTGCAGTATTGACAAGAAGCTAAAGCCCCTAAAGCCTAAACAAGCTAAACGAGCTAAACCATTTCTTGTTAAACTAATAAAGCGTTGTTTGTTTTAATATTTAAAAACAAAACAAAGGCAGTTAAACGTTGCAAATATCTCGTATTATTAATATTTAAAAAATGTCAGATTACAACGATCTTAATATCTGTTCTATTTGTTTTGAAAAATATCCTAAATTGGTCCCATTCAATGAGGTCCTACATGATTGCGAAGACTTCACTGTAGCTGAGGTTCTCCAATATTTACAGTTTTTATCGGTAAATAAAAAAATTCTTTATAAAGCGTTTGTGCTTTGTAGTGTGATGCAATAAATGGAACCCTTTCAATTACTAAAAATAAACCACTATATCTACTATACTATTATAATTACTTCTAATTAGAGTAGATCTTAAAGCACTTGATTAGTAATTTTGTCAAGTAGCGAGTGGTGTACTATCATAATGTAACTTTACACTATTAGTGCAGGGAATAAAGACATTGTACTTTGGACAAATTAAGAAAAAGCTGAATTTTTGCATGAAGCTTCCTTTTGTGTTTCTAAACAACATATCAAAAGTCCCCGACGATACAAGCGCCGCTAAACATGTTACGCGGGGTCAAAGGTTACGATAAACGGGTTTTCGCAAAAATATCGCTTACGGTAACTTTTATCGAAGAATAATACTTATCAAATTTGTAGTTTAGGAAAAAATCTACAAAACATATATTGTTACTTTTTTTCGTAAGAGTAACGGTTTTTGAAAAAAATTCGATTCAAAAAGTTGTAACGTACAGTATGCAATCCTTAATGGTATCTGTATGTCGAATATTATTTTTGTAATTAAACGTGGATGGATCTACTTGAAGGCTTTTTGGGATGCAGCTTAGGACACTGTTTATACACGGTGCCACAGCCTGCATTGAAAACAATAGGCAATATTGTGAAATAAATTCAAAAGTAAACAATATCTATTCTTAAAGACTTTACCTCTCGCAATGAAATTTTTATGCTATTTTATAAAAAAAATGGCTAATGTTTTTCTAAATTGCTATATCGTCTAAAAGATTTTTTTAATATTGCTAATCATTAGTTGTGAAACGAAGTGCTCGTTCTTCAGGATATCGTATGTACTTGTAGAAAACAAATAGGTATCAGTGGCGTGCGGTCCATAAATGCTGTAGATGCGCCGCATGCCTTGGAATTGAGACAAATTAAATATTTCTTATGATTTATTCATTTTTAATTTACGTAATTGCATGTATTGTAAAATGATTCTAAAAATACCAAATACTAAAATATTTTTATCATTTATACATTTTTTTTAATTTACGAAATTATGAAACGTATCGCTCATAAAATTAGCATAGAATACCCCCGCATGCGATTGCTTGGTTAGAATTGGTCGCGCATGCGCACTAGTACGGTTGAGTACCATCTCTCTCGGCGTTCCACATTGACGGTTGACGTTTATAGATGCGTTTGACTTTTTGATTCTACACAATGAATTTACTAATTGCTACGCATTGTTACTGATACAAATGTTCTATTCTTTAGAATAAGAACTATTTTCGTGGTTTTTAAATACATTATATGATGCGGTTATTGATGATTTTTGTAAGAAGGAGCGTTGAATAAGGCTAGTTTTTAAAAATAAATACATAATATAATACCATGTTTACCAAATAAATTTAAACATTTTGGTTTTTATTACCCCCCCCCCCCTCTTCTGACCGCATGCCTTGTTTCAAAAGTTACCGCACGCCACTGATAGGTATAGGACATCAATATCGAACTATCGACTAAACACATTACCTTTATATAAATTGCGGTTCAACAAATTTACATCCTACTTATACCTTTATCGCTGTAGAAAATAGTTGTTTGACAAAGCCCCACAAATTCACCATCCGCTTTTGGGTATGATAACACTATATACTATAACACTATTTGGAACTGAGACACTAAACGGCTTAGTTAAAATGTTGTTGTTCAAGCACTAAATTACTCGCTACTCGACTAAATCACTTACCATAATAGAACAAGATTTTAAAAATGTAAAGTAGAGTGCATTCCATTACATGTTCACAACGCTCGAAATTTTCTTTTAGCATTGGCAAAGCAACAGCGGAAAGAACATTTCGAGTGCTGTGAACGCCTAGTAAAATGTTCCCATAGTAGATCTAGATTGTCCCTAGAATAATTAAAGACAATATTTTTTATTGCGTCTATAACAAATGGATATATGTTTTAGATTTTAGATCCGACAAACATTGATCGAAGAATATGTTTCATTTGTGTTTCAAAGATTCAATCGTGCTTCGAATTTAAAAAGTTATGTGGTCAAATTCAAAATGTATTCAAATTCCGTATCGATAAAATAACTTGCGAGTCATCTGTAAATATTAAAGAAGAGAAAATTTGGGAAAATGATATGAGAGATCCTCTCGAAACGCCTTCAATTCATTATTTTAATGTTGTACAATTGAATGAGCAGAAAACGAATGAACCTAAAAGAAACATAGATTTTGGAGAAAATATTTGTACATCTAATGCGGATGCTGTACAGCAAAAGCCAAGCCATAGTATAGAGATAGAAACTAACAAAGAACTTCTTGAAGTAAAAAAAGGTAATGATTTCTAATTCATTTTTTGATTTTAAAATAAAATGTGCAGACCCGTTACAAAATTGAATAGATTTTTTTATTGAAAATCGTTAGAAAATATTAACTAACAATTAAATAATGGAAAAAAATTATTTTACATGTACCTAACATTTTATTTGTTTTCAAAGTATTTTTCAATAAAATGAAAATTCTATACGAAAAAAAAAATTATTAACGGTTTAAATTTTGCTACTAGTTGCAACTTTCGACCAGTGGTGGAACTACAAATTTTACCCCCTCCCCCGCTAAAAATTAGATCGGCTCCAACCCTATATGAATTTTTGCTTTTTGTATCTAACGTCCCATATTTTAATTTAGCACCGATTTGCTTGCGAAAAGTCCTTCTTAAAAGGCCCTTGAGGTCTAGAGGAGTTAGCAGATTTATTATTTTTTTCCTATCAGGTGTAATATTTTGTTTTGAAAATTAGCATTGTCCGTTAAGAATAACGACAGTTTCTTAATATTCTAAACGCAACATCTTGGTCGAAATTCATGGTATTTTCATAGTTATTCAAATCAATTGTCGTACTGCTTCTGCTATCAACATGTTCAAATTGCCCTTCATCTCTAGTATGTAGTAGTATGTAGGTATTTATCTACCTTGATTTTTTTAGTTTTAAGTCGGTTGGATTAATTTTGTCGCTATAAACTTGTTCAAACACCTGTTCATCTTTAGAAGTACTTTGATTTTCTGTGATCATAGCAAACGATTTAAGAAAACGGGATAATTTTGCTATTTTTGCTAAACGTTCCTGTTCCTTTTTCAATTTTTCTTTTTTACTGCACCCTCTTTGCAGCACCACTAGTACTAATTTTCTCAAAATTTTCGGGCCCCCCCAAAGCTTGGGGGGCCCCTCGTCGCGAGGTCTAGCGATATGGTAGTTCCGCCCGTTCCGCCACTGCTTTCGACTCAATCCAATTATTTCAAAGAATGGATTCAAAGCATTTAGTAGGTAAGGTAGGTAACTGGTAACTAATACAATGTTAATGGATAGGCAATTACTTCTTCATCAATGTATATTCTATATGTATGTATAATATAGGGGATATATGCATATTGTATATACTATATAACATTCATATTATGATACGGGGATATATTATATTATGTGTAATTATGTAATATATATGTATAACACTTTTATTTTAATAATTAAATTCTAACAATTTTTGGACAGAATAAAAAAAACATTTTTTTTCAAACACCATAATTCTAGCTTAAAGCAAAAAATTTGTACGAGTCAATTTCATTGATTTCATTTAAGTTAAACAGGTTCTACTTTTGGTTAATTTGATTGAGTTACTCATTGAAAATAGTTACCTATAATTTTCAACTGGATTTAATTTTCAATTTTAATTTGAAAGATTTCATATATGGCTTCATATAATCAATGTCAATAAATTTATATGTATTTCGAAAATAAATTTTTATTAAATTTTCGACTGTTTCAACTTCATTGAACGGTGAAAACAACGACTATCTTAATTTGATTGGCTACTGTTTCAGTAAAATTGAATCATTCATATTAACTTGTACAAACTCTATTTTAGGAGTTAACTTAGTCTTTTCTAAGATTTTGACAGATTTTACATCTAACTATTCAGTATCATTTCAACATCCATCGGCTAAGGGCTTCGATAGTTGTGAGGGTTGTGAAAACTAGACTAATAGTAATGCCTTTAATTTACAAATTATAGAATTTAAAATTTTTATACTACAATTAATTCGAATATATAAAAAAAATAATTACCCATACAGCTTTTTTATTATTATTTTTTTTTTTTAGAAAATCCTCCTCATTTCGAAAATACCGTAAGAAATTATAGAACTTATAGAAAACGAAATTATAGAAACACACCTGAAACATTTATTTGTTCAATTTGCCAAAAAGGTTTTAAACGAAAGTATAACTTAAAAAAACATATTCTAATTCATACAGGCGCTAAACCATATACATGTGATATTTGCGGTAAAATTTTTACATTATTTGTAATAATAGACTAGATAGAATAAATCAGATCCTATATTTGGTTTTAGGCAAATCATTTAGACAAAGTGGTACCTTAAGAACGCATAAATTAATTCATACAAAACAAAGACGTTATACATACCATAGTAAGTATTAAATTTTATTTTAATGAGTGTTAAATAAATATATATCCTTTAATTGATGGCTCAAATTTTAAATTTTAGAAAGATCGGCGAGTAAGAATGCGAATTTGCGCGCACATAACTTAGGCCATTCTAGCGAAAAAAATTTCTGCGAAATTTGTGGTAAGTTCAAAAATAAAAATTATAAAAATTGATGTGTTTGTTAGTTTGTTCACGAGTAAAAAATGAAACTTCTTTCGGTTATATGTCACCCAGTGAGTAGAAAATATCCAACTACGTAACAATTGCGTAGCATTTTCCTGTTACGTAGCTCTTACATAGCTATTACGTAGTTGGATGTTTTCTGTTCATTGGGCATTTACAAAAAGGAAGTAGAAAGAAAAGATTATTTCTGTTCCAATTAGGATTTTTAAAAGCTGTTAACATTATATTAAGATTGGTAACCGACGAGTTAATCGAAAATCAATTCATCGAAAACGAGTTCATCGAAAGCAAATTCATCGAAAATCAATTCATCGAAAACAAATTCATCGACAACCAATTCATCAAAAATAATTTTTTTTATGGATATTTAAAAGAAAACCTAAGGGGTTTGGGAAGCTAAAAAAGCAGTGGTCAATATAGTATTTTTTAAAATACATTTTTTAAAAATATTCCGTAACCTGGAATAAATCTAGAACAATTAAAATGAATTGGGTATTTGTGTTTTTAAAAAATAATATTTAAATTATTAATTTCTAGCTATATTTCTTTTTCGAAAAAAACGTGATATAATAAATTTATCTTACACATTTACAATAATATTGATATAAAATATGGAATTTAGAGGGATATGAAATTTGAAAAAACTTGAAACTGGGATTTGAAAAAAAATACAAAAAATAAAAGTTTGATGAAAAAAACGTCTTTATTCGAAAGATCGAAGAATATATGGCATTAAGATTTGAAAATGATTTCGGACATATGGGCACCGCGGCTGTCATCAAGTAGTATTGGATCGCTCCGTAACTTCTATGTGCTGATTCAATCATATCTAATTATACAAAAAACTTTTTTTTTCTGGAAATTACTAAGGTTCTCGACGTCTGTCTTATAGTTAACACTTTTATGGTCAATTTTTTATTTATAAAATTGTCAACTTTTGTTGACCACTGCTGTTTTTAGCTTTCCGGTCCGCTCGGCATTTCTCTTAAAAATCTACAAAAAAATTTTTTTTCGATAAATTGGCGATTCGATGAATTGATCATTTAGTGAATTGATTTTCGATGAATTTTCATTCGTTGAACTCGTTTTCGATGAACTTACCGTGAATCATTTAGGTTTGACTCAATTCAATTTTTCATTTAAATTACAGAGGAATTTTTATTTTTATTTAATTTTCATAACTTTGGAACAGTTTATCGTGACAACCTAAAAGAAAATATTTAAAGGAAATTGCACTCTCTACAAAAAAAGCCCTTAAAACAAAGTTAGAAAATATTAACAATTTTAATTGGTGTTATTTTTAAACTCTGATACTTATATCTTTGAAACGGTTGATCTGAAGAACTTCGTTCTAAGGACCTTTTTTGTAGAGCGTGTAATTTCTACTTTATTATTTTTTTTTTTTTAATTTAAAAATAATTTTTTTCTGTTTTTTTTAATCGAAAATAAAAAAATTAATTGAGGAAAATCTTAATATTGTTATTCAGAGCTCGTTTGGTTTATTATAACAAACAATTTTTGAAACACTTTTATGAATATGTTATAGTTTGAGTGTCCACTTTAGTTTGAGTTTCCACTTAAATGTTATGACTTTAAAAACTACGCAGCGAAAAACCTGTATTATTTTCATTTTAGATAAATCGTTTACTACATCAGGAAATTTAACTATGCATAAATTAATTCATACTGGTGAAAGACCATTTGTGTGTGAATTTTGTAGTAAGTATAATACACAGAATATAGATTAAAGGCAGACGTTTCACTTGAGGTTTTTTTTGTTCATTTTTTGGTACTCGAAAATTTACTTAAGTTTTTTAAAAAAAGTATGGTTCCAAACGATTAATTTGAATTTTTTTGATTTAAATATGAATGATCTTTAATTCATTTCGGTATTGTTATGAAAAAAGTATTCCATTTTCATAGATTTTTCTGCTTTTTAAAAATAGGTGTACGCTGTAGATGCACCAAATTTGTAAAAAACCGTTTAGAGCGACGGTGCCGACGTCGAGTGAAGCTTTTAGCAATATTCTGTGGTATAGAGAATAAAGTTTAATTCAATTACTACAAGAAACATTTTTATCTTCTTTTGTAGATAGATCATTTACCCAAGCAGGTAATTTAGCTACACATAGAATGATTCATACTGGCGAAAAACCGTTTGTCTGCGAAATTTGTGGTAAGTTTTAAAAAAATACTTCTTAGTGAACACTTAACGTCACAGTTTTCGTAATAGCTACATAACGAAGAATGTCATGTTATGTTACCGAACATTTTGTGTTTACTAGTTTTTTTTTATCTTAGTATGTTGTAAAATTACGCTATTTAGAACTACAATAACGCAGGGGTCTTAAAGATTTTGTTAAAATTGATAATCACTATTTGTGAAGCGGAGCGCTTTTTTTTCTAGAATGTCGTATGCAGAAAAAAAAATTTAGAACACCAATGTCAAACTATCGACTAAATCATTTATCAGTTCTTTCCATAAATGGCGATTTAACAAAAGACTAATTGCATCCTATTTATACCTTCATCGTTATAGAAAACAGTTTTTTGGTAATTAGTTGAGTACTTAAGTAGGCCTCTAAGTAGCCCAAGGATCCACAAATGTACGGAATGCACGATCCGTTCCTGAACTAATAGTCTAAGATCCGAACCTACATCGACCTTCACCGAGGTGATAATAGCGTGAAACATATTTTATCATGAATTTAGTATATTAGAAAATATATTAAAAATGGGTTGGCTAAAAAAATCCTGGACAGATTATTTTTAATTATTTTTAATAAAATACTGCAACATCACGTTGATATAGGTTTGTCTGCAAAAAGTTCGGTTCTATTAGGGGTTAGCGAATTTTAAAGATTTAAATTTTAATGCGTGTGGAAATGTGTGACAGAGAGATCCGAGGTAAGTATACTATGTATTAATAAAGGATCCAACATCACAGTCAACTGTGATTATATAAATTTTTTTCTAATATCTTGATGTTATGCAATATTTTATTAAAAAATAATTAAAAATAGTCTGTCCAGGATTTTTTTAGACAACTCATTTTTATTATATTTTCTTATATACTAAATTAATGTTTCATTTTATCATCAACTCGGTGAAGATCGATGTAGGTTCGGATCTTCTACTATAACATAATAATTGAAATTGTCTTTGTTGCCATAGCTATTAATCCAATAAATGAAATTCTAAATTTAATTTTTGAGGTTTTGAATATTTTTTATATAATTTTAACTAAGACTATGTGTGGAAATAATTTTATATCCAACCATTATTCAACCTTTGATAGTGTCGAAAATGAGCTTATTTTAAAAATTTCTTGAAAAGGGCTGTAACAAAAAAACGTTATGAATAAAAAGTCCTTAGAACCAGTTTGCGCAGGCTCTAAGATCCAAGATCAGGTTTCAACTAATTATATTCTCTATTAAAGAAGTGTAATTTTTAACACTTAGTAGCATAGTAGTAATTGACACTTACTAACGGAGAAATGGAAACAAAAATTAGATAAGAAAACAGTTTTAAATATAAAATTCCGGAGAGCTAACAATTTAGCTAGGCCCATATTTATATAGGATATTAATACTGGGCTAAAACCTCATGCATGCGATATATGTAGGATGTTTAAGTTTAAAATTTTAATTTAAGGATGATAATATTTTTTTTTCAGATAAATGCTTTAGATTAGCAAGTACTTTAAAGAATCATAAATTACTACATATAAATCGATTGAAACAACCAACCAATACAAATTAGTCTCTACGTATTTCTACATTCGTCTCTACATTTCTTCTTCTACATTTTTCGGTTAATATAAGTTGTCTTTAATGTGTAAGTATAAAAATGAAATAATTAATCTGTGTTTTAAATCTTTTAAATATTTTTGTGGCAGCCAAGGGTGGAAATAATGAGCCGCATATTGAAAAGTGGCGAAATATTCAACAACCCCTTAAACGGTCGAACGTTCTGGAATTATCGAGAATCGAGAAAAAATCGTTATCAACAAGAGTAACTCGAGTAACTTCTAGAACATTCCGCTCTAGATATAAAGAAATGACAAGCTGTCTACGCATTCTTTAAGATTTTCGAATTCAGCGCAATTAAAACAAATAGTGTATATTAGTTATTTTATTTTATTTATTTAAGGTCGCATCAACTACTATGGTAATTAGCGACCGTCGAATCCGAAAACCCAGAAAAAAACATCTTGGGTTTTTATTGGGATTGACTATCTAGTCCACCACGACACTAAGTGACCATGTATATTAGTTATATAAAAGACATTTTCTAAATTATTCTAAGGATGGCCACAAAGTAGGTGCATACAGTTTTCTAATCATCATATTAATATATAAAATATAATCCGGAACAAATCTATTACATATTTTTTTAAAACAGTGGCGTTATTAGATTTTTTAACTTTTACTATTTAAACATTCGATTTATTATACAAAGTTCTTCTCTATCCTCTTCTTTATTACAGACTTAAACTTATTAATGAATTTTGTCTTTATTTTCAATGCTATTTTGTAATATCCAGTTTTAGATCTTAAGAAAAGTTGTATTGAATTTAGTTTAACTACTAGCATTTAAATGCCTACACTAAACAACTGCTAGTGCACGGAATCGCAGAAGATTCAGTTGTTCTATTTTGGTAATTAAGATTATTTTATACAATGCGTTTACAACGATTACGCTCATTGCCTTTGTTTTTTTTTGTCCATTCCATTAACTTTGAAGTATTTGAGCGATGTTCATCGCTCTGACCTATCTCTCAATAAGGGTTTACGTGAACTTTAGCGAACGTAATGACGCCATTATTGACAGTTGATTCAACTTAACGTCCATGGTTTTCATAAATAAACCCCTGAAAGAACGTTTCTAAACTGATTTTTGACATTGTTACTACTTAGTATTATAGAACGTAACTAAACGTTGACTAAAAAAATTGCTTAAAAATTTGCTCTGGACCTTAATCTAACGCTGTTGTTTAACTGGCCTTAAAGTATATGTTACTTAAAATTTTTTTCAACTTGAAAGTGTCTTTTTTTAGCAATAACAGTCTTGTACCATGATCTATTTGTATTATAATTTTAGATTTTAAAAACCTTTGTAGATAAGGTATGAAAAATGAAGATAATTAGACACGTGTGATGATATGAGGCGTCTAGTATCAAAGTAACCAATGTGTACCCTGACTTATTTTTCAGAAACCGCAAAAAACTGTGGTGACTTCAGATTAACTAAAATAAAATTAATTTTTGAACAAGACTTTGTATACTGACATTTTCTACATTCTGACAAAAAATTATAAGCAGACATCATGTATTTACCGAGAAAATCGAAAAAAATGGATGGACTTTGATCATTTTGATTCAAATTTTAATGGATTTTGATTGTTTTAATATAAAATAAAGACGCCTTTTGCAGTTTTATTTACTTTTAAATAAAACTTACGATGAAATTCCGAAATTTTAGGCAATTTTAGGAAGCGATACTTATATTTTTTTTTTCCCATTGTGTTCACACATCGGCCGCTTCGGCTGTTACGGCAAAATTTTCAGTTGTCTTTCAATTTTATTAACCGACTTCAAAAAAGGAGGAGGTTCTCAATTCGACTGTATTTTTTTTTTTATGTTTGTTACCTCAGCATTTCCGACTGGGTGAAGCGATTTTGATGATTCTTTTTTTATTTGAAAGTCAGTGCTTTTCGTGTGGCTCAATTTTAATTTGAAGGAAATCGTTCATTTCTAAGGGGTTGAAAACTAAGGGATGAAATACTAACTTCTTATTGGATAGCTCGATTTCGATAATTCTTTTTTATTTGAAAGATAGTGCTTCTCGTGTGTTCCCATTTTAATTTGAGGAACATCTTTCACTTCTAAAGGGTTGAAAACTAAGGGATGAAATATTAACTTCTTATTGGATAGCTCGATTTTGATAATTCTTTTTTTATTTGCAAGCTGGTGCTTTTCGTGGGGTCCAGTTTTAATTTGAGGGAAATCTTCCACTTCTAAGGGGTTGAAAACTAATGGATGAAATATTAACTTCTTACTGGATAGCTCGATTTTGATAATTCTTTTTCTATTTGTAGAACACAACCTTAAATTAATCTTCTATTCATTTAAAAAAAAAACTCCACTCATAAGGGGTTAAAAATTAGAGATGAAATAATATTATAATTTTTTTCTGGCTAACCCGATTTTGAAAATTTTATTTCTATTACGTACAACGTACTTTTAAATTGTTCACATTTCAATTTGAAGAAAATAATCCACCCCTGAGATGAAAATAGGAGATGAAATAAAGACATTTAACCGAATTTTGATAATTTTTTTTCTGTTGGAAAGAATAATCCACTTAGTTTTGTTATTACATTTAAAAGCAAAAAATTTCAACCCTTAAGGGCAAAAAGGGATGATGTAGTAACTTTTAATATTAAACGCGGCCTCATATGAGCAGCGCGTTTGGAAGGTTAACCATTTTCAAGAAAATAAAATCAGTTATCAAACTTCAGATCACTAAGACGCGAGAAATAAATAAATATTATAAAAAAATGAAAAACCGACTTCAAAATATATAAAAATTCTTAAACAAGAAATGCACTAAAAAGTAACAAAATAATGGCGTATCCTTGCAGTATCTACAACTTACAAATTATTAGGATGATATAAAGTACAACTATTGTTATTTTTGGAGTTGGTGTCAGTCAAGAAAATTAATATTAGATAATGGTAATTTGTAAAAATTGTAAAAAGGTTTAGTTGGTAATTGGTATTTTGTAGTTTAAAGGTCGCTAGATATTGTTACAGTTCGAGTATATTGTTTAAAAGTTCATTTGAAAAATAATTTTCATAAGGTATTCTCGTTTTTTGCTAAGTACCAATATAGTCGTATTTCCTTGGCTGACACCAACTCCAAAAATAACAACAGTTGTACATTGTATCATGCTAATAATTTGTAAGTTGTAAATACTGCAAGGATACGCCATTATTTTGTTACTTTTTAGTGCATTTTTTGCTTAAGAATTTTTATATATTTTGAAGTCGGTTTTTCATTTTTTTTATAATATTTATTTATTATACCTATTATCAAGCCTTTTTAAAACCCAGACACTAATATCTACCCAATTGAAATCAAACAATACAACAGTTTATAGTTGAATATAATCAGTGAAGTACTTACAGGAATCGCTTGCAGACATTACATTTCCATTTTTCTAGTTGCCTAATACGTTTCTGGCTTTTTGTCGTAGTAACTGGTTCGGGAGAAATATCCATAATATTACACCAAAATCCAGAAATTATTTAAAAATACACTAAATAATTTGGCTTTATCAAAACCCGCCACAATAAAGTACAGACCGTTTATAGGCCACGTGGTACAACTTGCTCGCTTCCTATTGGGCCAAGCGCACATTGGCTTCTTTGATACAAACATGCCAAACACGTTGGTTGTTTTGAAACGGAACCGAGACTTTGAGACTTATTTTAAAGGGAAAAAAGGCAATTTTTTTTCGAAAAATTTATACTAACAACTGTGTCTCAAGAAGATGAAGAAAATGACGTAGCTAACTCAATATCTCAAAAAGTGGCACTTAGGTCACTTTGATACTAGACGCCTCATATGTACTATATAGTTTATAGCAATAAATGACGTCATATGTTCTATAATTCTCCTAATTAGTATACTTATAAAATATACAATTAAAATGTATCTTACAATTAAGATATTTTAATAGAATAGTGAATAGTCCCTAGGAAATATTCTATGTATTACTTTAAATAAGGTTTATTTTTCTTTTTTGAAATTTTAAATCCAATTTTTTAGTGTAAGACTGATGAAACCGATGAAACATCCGCTTTTGAGTTCACATTGACAACACCTTATCGATAAAAGACTCAAGAAAAAAAACTCTGAATTAACTTAAAGCACCAAGAAGTTATTCCAATGCGAATGTCTTCTTTAAACCATTTAGAACTCAATGATAATAACAGATTGGTAATTAAAAGAATGAGAAAAAATGTTTTCTGTAAATATTTTTATTTTACATACAAATTGAAAAAATGATTATTTACAATAATTAAAATTTTATGTGTAACAGTGATAGTCATTTTTACTAAATATATTTTTCTCATTAATAAAAATTAATAAAATAGTTATGAACTTTAAAATATATAAAACAAATATTTTATAAATAATAGTATAAATAGTATGTATAATTTTTTAGGACTATTCTTTTAACAATCTTTATTTTTTAATTTTTTCATTTGTTTGTGAAATTTAAAATATTTGATTTTTTTCGTTGTATGATCGTCGATTGTTGAAGTGCCCGTATCAATTTTTTGAATACCCTAAAAATGTATTATTACCATTATAAAAAAAAATTAATATGATATAACTATTACGTCTTGTACCATTGATTCTTGTACTTATATACTTACATATTCGTGAAAACTAGCTTCAAAATGAGGAGACTTCGTTATACTTTTTAAAAGGCGTTATGAAGCCGTATTTATTAAGTATTTTTTCAGTATAAAGTAGACTTTACAATGTACATGTTAGTTATACAATTTTACCTCAGTAATCTTGCTATAAAAAAATTATATAACATTTTTATAAGTTACTTCTAAAAAATATGAACATTAAAGCTCTATACTTACTGCGCCATTCACAAACAAATGATTTTTCGCCAATGTCAATTTACTTATGCGTTGCTACATTTCCTGTTTGATTATTTGATTTATCTAAAATGAAACATAAAATTGAGAAAGAATTTAAAAATTATTCATTATTTCTAGATTTGGTAAACTATCATTCTTTATCTACGATCGTCGGATGAAAATTTAAAAAAAAATCACTACCCACCTGAAGTTTAATCTTTTTCCGAGCCCTGTATTCTTTCATACGTTGTGCAGGCGTTTTTGGACGGGTAACGTTTGTATTTTGAGCAGAAATAAGGTTTTGAAGGAAATGATGATGATGAACATTCAATTCCACGCCTTCTTCAATTTTGCAATTCGAATTTCCAGATCTCATAAGCTAAAATACAATTCCAATATTATCAAGCTTTGTCGACAAAAACGCGAACGACATATGCTCGCTAAGAAAATCGTAATTTACAAATAAACATCAATAAAATCGCGAACTGATTTTCATCAAAATCGCGCCTGTCTTTACATTAACACATTGGTGAATTATTTCTGTTGTAAAATTACTTAACAGAACAAACCATCAGTCGAGTCTACAAAGCAAAATTACCCGTTGTCTAGCACCTAGCAATTTAAGTACGATGACATATCAAGGTGTCCTACCACGATTTTTCCTATATATGCAGAACAGTGGCGACTGATCAATGGCAGAGAGGACGAAAGTGCCACTTTAACAAAAATTAAACGAGTAAGTGAGATATTACATTTTTATTTATAAGTAATTTAGATATTTTTACTCTTATCTTGGAAGATTTAAATAAGAGATTAAAGAACTTAAAAGATTTTAAATCTTGATATGACAAAATTAAGACGCAATAAGTTTATCACTATTTTTGCCACCAGGCACTAGCCATTACTGATCTTAAAGAATATCAACCGTGTAAGATATATTAATACACATTAAGTGTGTTTCAGATGACAACAAAACCGTAATTTTCGATACAATTAATGTGCAACATACAAAAAGTTGATAATTATTTACTGCACAGAACTTATTATATAATTGTTCGGTTTTATTTTCATCTGGAACAAATCTATTGATATTTAAACAAAATATGATATTATATTGAAAATTCGTATTAGATAAAAATTTAGACTACGCAGAAGTGTTTTGTAATTTAAATGATTTGTTTAAACTTGTTATCGCGCTTTTGTCATAGCGTCATAAGCGTTTTCTCGGCTCGATTTCGACGAATATCATGAAAAAAAGGATTCTTTACCTGTAGTTTAATCCTTTTCCGAGCTCTGTATTCTTTCATCCGTTCTGCGGCAGTTTTTGGACGTGAGGGATCTGTCTTTATAACAGAAGTAATGTTCTGAGGGAGGCATTGATTATCTATATCAACTTTAACAGCTTCTTCATGTTGGCTTTCCATCGAATTTTTAGATTTCATCAACTGAAAAAAATATTTTTTAAGATAATTTTAATGATTATTTCTTCTATTATTCTGAAAATGATAATTGAAAAAAAAACTGGTACTTTGTTATACTTATATATGTATATGTTACCGTTAAAGCGTGTACTCTGTTATTTCATGGAATAACTAGGTAATTCATGAAATAAATAGGATGAAATATCCTCAGGAGGGGGGGGGGAGAATTCGCTCCTCTGTTCTGGAATCTTAAGTCTATGCGGGGGTAGGATTTGTGCAAAACTTCCTCTTCTATCAACTTCCGGTTTCCCATTCAAAACTTTAGTGGTTGTCACTTATCTATTCCACGCTTTAACGGGATTTTTGTAAAACGGATTTCTCGAAAACCTTAAGGATTAAATGAGGTCTTCTTTTTATGAAAGATGCTCAGATTTATTAATTCAATCAAGATATGGAAAAATAAATAGACCATGCTATTTGAAATAACGATTTTAGTGTCGACTTCCGGTATAACAGGAAGTGTCAGAAAACTTATAAATATTTTAGGAAGGTAGATCCAATCCAATTAGGCTTTAATCCTCATTTTTAGATTTCTATTATTTTAGGTTCACCGGAAACTTCTAATGGCCGGTCTAGCTGGTACACCCTGTATACAGATCAAAATTTAAAATAGCATTTATCTTAAAGAAATCAGTTTCTTATCTTCTCTCTGTCTTATAATAAATATTTAGTGGTAAAATTGTACTAGTGATGGTGTGATGAAATGAAAAAACGGAAATTAAACAAATAAGCTTTAGTTATAAATTATTTATTTTTGATGTTTACTTACACAGTTACAAAAAGGACAGAAATATTTAATTCCATTTCAATTATAAAAAAATGGCTTGGGCTATGAAATAAAAAAAAAAATAAATAAATTCATTTTATAATCTCATAACGATAATGTTAGCTTTTAGTGTAGTTGATTTAAGGCATGAAGGATACATTTATGCAGCAGTTGAGGTCGGCTCGTCTATATAGGCAACCTAGGCGCGGCCGCTTAGAGTGCAAAATTAAGTTTTTTTTTTAATTTTGGGGATTTAAAATCTTGAATTTATTAAAATTATAAGTACTAGTTGGCAACTATTACCTAGTGCCACTAAGTAATAGGAAGTGAAAGGAATTTTTTTAAACTTTATTTAAGTTGTCTTAGAAAATAAGAAAGTATGCCCCAACATTATTCAATTTGGTAACGAAGCTGTGCGTAGTGAGGTTCAAAGTCCCCCCTACTATACCAAGGCCGCAGAATCAACTTTCGTGTTTTTTTTTTTTTGTAATTTATTTTGTTAGGGCGCCAAAAAAACTTTGTCAGCAGTCCATTGAGACCTCAAAAAGTTAAATCCTCAAATATTTATAGTGCCATTATATAAGGCTCGCTACAAAAAAGGTGAATGACGAAAATTTTTTTTTCGAATTGGGGCTTCATTTTTGAGATTTAATTAAATTAATTAAATATCCTTTAATTAACCTTTAATTTTAATATCCATTAAATTATGATGACACCTATTGTACTTTAATATTAAAAGCTACTATCTCAAAAACTAAGCGACAAATCGAAATGTTTTTCTTGCTTTTCGTCTTACTTTAACGTATATTGGTACAATACAAGTTATAATAACATAATCCTTTATTCCAATTCTCATTTAACTCCATCGAGTAACAATCAAATAAGGAAAATTTTGTTAAAATGGTTCAATTTTTAACTTATCTACAATATTTCAACAATATATTTTACGTTCTGTATAATCATCTATATGACTTCCCTTTCTTGGCGTGCATCCGTGCAGAATGGGATGTCGCTATGCCAACTTTAAGGGCTGACAGGCTTGCCCTGTATGTTTCAGTATGACAACTCTCTCTGTTATCTCTACTTACGCATTCAAAACGTTGTTAGGGGTAAGTTGACACAGCGCACGGCATTCAAACATGCCTATTTGCTCAAACCGGCTATTTACATGATTATTCTCATATTATTGAGATAAAACCTTTAGTTGCGAATGCAACGGGCAACTACTAGTTTTATACTAAAATGAGTTTATAGAAACTTATTTAACTCATATATTATCAATCATATTTCTTATTGTTGATGGTATTTTTGATGGATTTGTGCTTTACATTTAAAGAATATGTGACAATTTAGTCATACATATATTGAATTTATTTGCTTTTCTCTTTCATTTGCGTTAAACGAAGCTTCACTGTTTTCAATCGACTGCTATTCATGTAACATTACATACCTTTAAGCCAACCATGCTTAAAGCCAAAATTATCTAATATATATATTTTTAGTTAATTATTTGCAACTTCAAACATTTGTTCAGGGAAAATATCTCTGTTTACAGGCCAAATTCCACTCTCCTTAAATCCTTTCACAACATTTTCAATAACTGCCGCTCTTTTGTAAGCTTCTCCAAACAATTTCGTTACTTGGTATTGAGTAACTTGTCCAGAATTTGCTCTCAGCCATTTTTCTGTACTTTCGATATAGTGCGTACTTAATGGTTTCAAAAAAGGAACATCTAAAGGTTGCAGTCGATTTGTAGTATGCCCTGGTAGTTGCAGCATTATAATTCCATTAGCTTTTGCCAAACACAAGGCTTCTAGATGCATGGAATGTGTGGTGTACCCATCAAGAAGTAGAAGGACTTTGTTTTCAAGCGTTGGTTTCACTATTTTTATGAAGTGCCTCAACCATTCAACAAATAAAGCTGAGTTTATAAAACCGCTTTCTGACACAGTTACTATGCTGCCTAGAGGAGCACCATTGGCTAATTCAGGATTTTGTTTCATACTTTTGAATGTAAGCATAGGCGGAATGAACTGTCCAGAAACACTCGCACAGCATAAAGCTGTCATGCCAACTTCTGGTTCTCCACTGGTAATATCGACTTGCATCTTCCCTTTTAATGTTGAAATTTTTTGAGTTGTGGAAAATCCACTTTCGTCGACATTAAAAATATTATTAGGCATTAAAACATTTTCGTTTATGATTTTTTCTAATGTATCATAAAAGTTAAAGACATTTTCTTTTATTCTATTTAAATAACTACTTTCTGACTGCCTATAGCTAAGCTCGGGATATCGTTTCATAAATGTGTAAAACCATTTTTTACCAGCCATCCGTTCTTCCGTATTGAAATTGTTTGGGATTTTATGCTTTTCGGCAATCTCGAATGCAAGACCCCGAATGTTGTCTTTTGTCAACCCAAACAGGTGTGATTCCAAATCATGGATGTGCTCTGCTAATATTTCTTCGATGTCTTGTGAAAACACACGAGGCCTTCCTTTCTGGATATTTCTATCAATTGCAATCGCATTACTTTTTCTTGCATGTCGTAAGATTGTGGGCTTAGGAATTGAATAGGTCTCGGCGATTTTGTTCAAACTTAATTTTTTTTCTTCATAGGCCAAAAGTGCTTTGTCTAAGTCCTCTTCATTCCATTGATAATACTTCCTTTTTACGTTCGTGTTCGTCATCTAATAAGGGTATAGAAAATATATTTTTTTAAGAAAAACACTTTTTTCAAACCCTACAATAAGTACTTAAGTTATACCATGACAATAAACTGAACTTTAGATAAACTGCGTTTAAGCATCTCATCTAAACGAATCGATATTAGATTTACCATGATTAATTGGTCAGATTGGTTTTAGTATATGAACATGTTTCGTTTAGTTTATACAATGAATTTAAAACAATTTCAAAGTTACATACAAAAAAAATTGTTTTCTTATAGTATCGAAACATTAAAACAAAAATTTTACCACCAAAAAGGGCTCTTAATATCAATACTAAAGTTTGCCTCAATCCAATTTTTCATTTTCCATTTAAATAGCACAAGAAATTTAAATGTTATTTTTTAATTTTTATGAATAGAATAGTTCATCGCAACAATAATCTGAAAGAAGGTATTTTTTAAGGAAATTTTACTCTCCTAAAGGTCTTTAGAACAAAGTTCCTCAGATTAATCGTTTCAAAGATATATCATAGTTCAAATATAACAGAAATTAAAATCAACATTTATTTTTTTAATACTCCCTCTGTCCGGAAATATAGTCATTTGCAAAAAAATACAATAAAACTGAAAATTAATCTGATATGTATATTATATTAACGTTTTTAGAAAAACTATGATTAAATAAGAATAATTTTGTTACAAACCCCCCTAAATTTAATTAAAATATGATTTGGCCTTCGCTTTTCATTGTCGTACGCTTGTTTGTAATTGTCTATATTTATATAATATTATATTCATAATTTATATAATATTTATATTACGCTTCTCAATTGTTTATATTTGGAATCTCTTGTTTCCAAGTTTATCAATTTTGTGTAGTTTTTTTTTTGCAGCGGTACCAATTTTATTTACCATAAAAAATTGATCTTTTATCGTTAAGTTTTAAACCAAGAAGTACATGTCAATTATATTAGATAAATTACTTTTAATATATACTATAATTATACAGGGTGACCCAAAAGGTATAGAAAAGCCATTAATAGGAGATAGCTTTTGTATTTTTATACGAAAAGTCAATTAGTTCTAGTTGAATTTCAACAGGAGCTTCTTCCACATCGAAATTAAAAGGTTGACTAATTAATGATAAAGGTTTTTCAATAGCTTTGAAATCTTCTTCGGAATTCAAAATGCAGGTCTTGTGTTATTGCTATATATTTAAGAAAATCAGTATTTTTCAATGATTCTCGTCGTGTTTGTAATGAGAGGAAATGATTTAGAAACGCTTAGCTATTCAGCCATTTCATACTAAGTGAAAGTAATATATTTTGTTGTAGTTTAGTTGTGAACAGAGAAACTAAAGCACTAAAAAGTCTATTTACTTGGGAATTTGGCTCGATGCTGTTAGCAATAGGTTTGGTTTCATTATTTATATGAACAACTACGCACACTAATACTGTTGATTTCAACAAATCGCATAAAAGAATTTTTTAAAATTGCTTCCGGGATTTTTCAACGGGTCGGAATAAGTAAGCAAAAGGGCCGGTTCCGGCCCGCGGGCCGACTTTTACCCACCCCTGCTCTAATTGTAACTTTGATTGTCTTTACCTTTACTTCCACAAGTAATAAAATAAATTCCTTTTGCAAGGACAACTATTTGAAATAAGAATTGTTGGCAGTTGTTCTTGTTATGGAGCGTTTACACGTTTCAACTGAGATCGCTCGACGATTTTCAATCGTTTAGGCCGTAGCGGGTGTAGCGACGCAAGAAGTGAGGCACAAACCAACAGACTTGAAAGCAAATTGACCGGCTGGTCAACTCGAATATATACTCATCACTTGAACGACAAAAGTTTGACTCGTTTAAACTTTTGTCGTAGCAAATTGACCGGCTAATTTGCTATCAACTCTGTTGGTATTATGCTTCACTTCTTGCGTCGCTACACCCGCTACGGCCTAAACGGTTGTAAATCGTCGAGCGGTCTCAGTTGAAACGTGTGAACGCGCCATTAACATCACTGTTATAGTATGCATCACTTCTCGCGCCGCTACTCCCAAAGCCATTGTAAGAGTTGAAACGATTTGATCGATTTCAGTTGAAACGTCTGAACCAAAACTGATACAAGTATCATTCAACTTTCGTCGATCAACTAAAATCGGTCAACTAAAGTTGACTCGTGTGAACGCGGCATTAGTGGCGTAGTTGACTAGATAGTTGCCCTATATACCAGTGGTCCGGGATTCGAATCCCAAAGTCCAAGATCTTTTTCATGAGTTTTCGGATTCGACGGTCGCTAATGAACATATCAGTTGATGCGACCTTAAATAAACCAAAATAATCGCATCCAAATATTATACGAAAAAGATTCCCCTAATTTGATTCTGTTGGCAGTCTTTTTTAAAAGACTAAAGGGAGATTATATAACTTCATATGTGTTAAATTTAGGGTCTCTGTGCGCGGGTATCGTAAAAATTTACTTTGATAAAAGAAATAAATAATATTTTAAAAAATCACTACCAGAAGTTTATTCCTTTTCCGGATCCTGTATTCTTTCATACGTTCTGCTGCTGTTTTTCGACGTTTTGTATTTTGTTGTTGTATAGATGATATGTTCACTTCAACAACTACTTGATTGTTGCTTTCTTCTGAGCTTTCCGGTTCTACAATCATTAATAAACTCAGTTAACAGATGTAACAGTTGTTTGCAAGAAAAACCAAAAAAATTGTTTTTTTAAATTATTACCTGTTTTAACTTGAAGAAGCCGTTCAGAGTCTATATGATTTATTGTACTTGATATTGGCTGGTCTATACCCCTATTAGGGACTATACAAATATTTTCCTCAAAATTTATGTTTCCTTTACATTCTTTTTCTTTGTTCAAATGCTCAATATTGAAATAATGGATCGGAGTCTCTTCCAGAATATCTTCCATATCATTTTCCAAACATTTTGATTTTTCATTATGGAATTTTAACATATTTTCTACTTGGGCACATAACGTTTTAAATTCGAAGCAAGATTGTACTTTTGCAACGCAAATAAGGCATATTCTTCGGTGACTATTTGTCGTATCTAAAATCTTAAAAACAAAAAAAACTTTAGAAACAGTAAAAATTATTATCCGTGGATTATTTCTAGGAAATATTAAGCCTTTAAAAAGACCTAAAAAAAATTAAAACATCGATATAAAAATGACTACCAATTATTTAATTTTTTAAGAAGATTCTACCTACTACCTCTTTTGCCTTTTTAGACGAGTCACCACTAATTAAAAATTTAGTTAAAATTGTACAGTGGGTGCTCGTATAAACAATTTTGAGGGAACTAATTGAGGGGATAAAATTGTTTCTCTAATTTGAATTTTGGGGGATAAAATGTTTTTTATACAATTTTAACACAATGAAGCAACAAGTTAATTTTCTCTATAATCTATATGACAAAATTTAAAAGAAAATCAATTATGTTACATTGAACTATATTAAAATCTTGTTTGAAGGGGCACTGCCTCCATAGACGAGCCTCCACTGAATTGTTAAAAAGTTATTTTTTTAACTAATGGTGCTCCAATCGTTTCATTACTTTAAAAAGCACCATGGCTTAAAGCTTAGTAAAGATTCTTTTTTATTTACCGATAAAAATTTTAAATACTTCAGGACTTCAGCTACAGTGAACTCTTCGCAAGTTTGTAATACTTCAGTAAAAGGAACCATAAGTTTATATTTTTCAGAACAGATAAAACAAATATTTAGCTCGTTATGATCTGACATTTTAATAGATTAATATAAAATGTATTTGCAATCGCTGAACATGTTAATAGATCAATATGAAATATATTTGCAATCGTTCACTAAGTTTTTTAATGTTTAAAGTAAAGATTTTCCTCAACACGTCAACTTCTTGTCAATATAACCATATCATCAATGACCATATATTACTGAACATAACAGTACCAGCAGGGGCCCTATTCTTGAAAATATGGAGGGTATAGAACGTATAGAAGGAGGACAATCTTTCTGTAAATTGCTTGCGTAAATGTCTGTGACCGCACCAGATGGCACTGACGAACCTATATGTTCACTTTAGCGTTGTTGAGCGTTGTGTTGTCATTGGTTAATTTCGTTTATTTCGCTTCAATTGGTTGCAGTACTTTAACAGATATATAGCGCAAATATTTTTAAATAATTGACGTGATAGCAGAAAACGAAAATGTTACCATTTTGTAATTTCTGTTTCAAATTTAAGTAAAATACTTTTACTAATGGTTCTTAAAATATTTTTTGTTATTTTAAAATAAGAGCATTGGCATTATAAATGTTTTTTTTTTAAATATTAAACTTTAATATCTATTAGAATATATAACTTACATGTATAAGCTGGAGGCTAAACCCCTGAAGATAAAAACAAGAGAATTGGTAATTTTACTACGTACTTATAAAAGTGTGAAGAATGCATAAAGAAGGATTTTTGAAAATTTAATTTCAAAATATCTCAACAGGAGAGTTGCATTTTTAAGTCTTACGCTGAAACTATCAGTTTGCCTAAATCTATATGCCTACAATGATGTAAAGAACCACTGCTTTTGGAGTTCCTTAATTTGCTAATCTAAATAGAACTTCTTAAGATAGAACTGCCATTAAATTTTTGAGCATTGTTACGTGAACGAAATCATCAGTACTAGTCCTAGACGTACATAATATCCACTTATATTTAAACAATAAAATTTTAATTTAGTTTAAAAAAATACTTCATTGAGAAATAAGAACCAGGAAAACATTTCTAGGATACTACTTAAGAAGCAAGGTTATTAGATACCAGCTTAAGAATTACCAAATAAAACAAATCATTCTTTAATACTTCGAATGAGTTTGACATCCAATCATTTCTAAAATTGAATACATAAAATTGACAATATTGAATTAAACCTGTTTCCTTTATCAACAATATTTCATTGTATTAACGTGCATAGTATCGGCACGATAGTGCCGAAGGCGTAGCAAATGGAGTTAGATGCGATACCTAGAAAATAAATTATATGGTTTATTTTCATACCCTAAATCGAATAATTTTCCAAAAATTCTCAGTTAAATGCCTACAATCCGAAAAAAAGTTTCACTTGCATTGTGGTTTTGTAAAACCACACAATAATTTTTACTTTCTTTTACTACTATATAGTAAAGGAAGTATTGTAATCGGGTCGAATTTTTGAATTCGAGATTTCACCGGAAATACATGTTTTGAGGTCCCCTGAGTCCAAAAAAGTGGTTTTTAGAAACATGTCTGTGTGTGTGTGTGTGTGTTTGTGTGTGACAGTCATATCGTATTGAAAGCTTTATCCGAATTTCCCCAAACTTGGAATCTAGCCTCTATATTATACCTAGTTGTGCCGCGAAGCTTTTGATTGAAATCGGTTAACCGAAAGCTCTACTTTACTCTTGGCGTTTTTGAGCTTTTTCAATTTTTTTCGAAAACGGCTCCAACGATTTTCTTTAAACTTTCTATAGTTCTTAGACTCATTAGTGGCTACAACTTTTATTTGAAACTTTTTCCTGGGAAAATTTCTTGGGAAAAAAGGGCGGTTCTGGGATGAAGATTGGGAATTCGTGTATATATACATATAGCCCTATAGGTTGTATGCATATAGTACTGTTTATTACTTTCTTTTACTACTATATAGATAGTAAAGGAAGTATTGTAATCGGGTCGAATTTTCAAATTCGAGATTTCACCGGAAATACATGTTTTGAGGTGCCCTGAGTCCAAAAAAGTGGTTTTTAGAAACATGTCTGTGTGTGTGTCTGTGTGTGACAGCCATATCGTATCGAAAGCTTTATCCGAATTTTACCAAACTTGGTATTTGACCTCCCTATTATACCTAGTTGTGCCGCGAAGCTTTTGGTTGAAATCAGGTAACCGAAAGCTCCACTTTATTCTAGAGGTTTTTAAGCTTTTTCAATTTTTTTCGAAAACGGCTCCAACGATTTTCTTTAAACTTTCTATAGTTCTTAGACTCATTAGTGGCTACAACTTTTATTTGAAACTTTTTCCTGGTAAAATTCGAATAAGGGCGGTTCTGGGATGAAGGTTGGGAATTCGTGTATATAGATATAGCCCTATAGGTTGTATGCATATAGGTAGTACTGTTTATATGTATTGTTACAAAGTGCTTATATTTCTTTTAACTAACAGCGAGTATTTTCATAAATGAAAGTAAAAGAAAGTAGTGTGACGCCTCGCACTAGATATTTTTAATTATTAATTGTTACTTTTAAATATAAAATTTTGAAATGTATTATTCGTATACGT
Organism: Sisyra nigra; assembly: GCA_958496155.1. NCBI lineage: Eukaryota > Metazoa > Arthropoda > Insecta > Neuroptera > Sisyridae > Sisyra > Sisyra nigra. The sequence continues at coordinate 15,260,691 of OY292314.1, forward strand.
AATAATCGTAGAAATAACATCTAATAACAATCATAATAACGGTGCTTCGGTGCCTCCGAATCTTAGCGCCACGAGTGATAAATATCTGGTGTGAGGCGTCACAGTACTTTCTTTTACTTGAAATTATGAAACGTCTCGCTGTCGGTATAAGTTGTATAAAATATATATGAAATATAAGCACTTTATACAAGCCCCCAGTCACTTAGATATGAGAAAGGCTAAAAAAACGTGACCGATTTCTACGGAAATCGGTGTTGTTATAAGAGTCATACGTCTCAAACAGCCCCCTACCACTTTAACTTATCAGAGTTATTATAATTATTATATAAAAATACTTATCATAATTATTCTCATATAATAACAATAATAATGAAAACATTTTAAAAAGTTCCATTTAAATAACTTGCCTGACGTTAAAAAAAAATTATTTCTAATCTCCGACTTCCATAAATTCTTTGGTCTTCGTCAGTCTTTGTGGTCTTCTTCGTTCAACTCGTTAGCAACTAAATGGCAACTAGTGACGCTAGTGACTGCAAATCCAGTAAAAATGGTCACATTTTTGTAACATGGAGTTGTAGGGGGCTGCTTTATACCTATACATATAAACAGAACTATATGTATGCAACCTATACATATACGAATTCCCAACCTTCACCCCAGAATCGTCCTTATTCGAATTTTCCCAGAAAAAAGTTTCAAATAAAAGTTGTAGCTACTAAAGAGTCTAAGAACTACAGTATGTTTAAAGAAAATCGTTGGAGCCGTTTTCAAAAAAAAATTGAAAAAGCTCAAAAACTCCTAGAATAAAGTGGAGCTTTAGCTTAACCGATTTCAACCAAAAGTTTCGCGGCACAACTAGATATAATATGGAGGTCAAATACCAAGTTTGGTGAAATTCGGATAAAGCTTACGATACGGTATGGCTGTCACACACACACAGACATGTTTCTAAAAACCACTTTTTTGGACTCAGGGGACCTCAAAACATGTATTTCCGGTGAAAGCTCGAGTTCGAAAATTCGACCCGATTGCAATACTTCCTTTACTATCTTTATATAGTAGTAAAAGAAAGTAAAAAGTGTACTGTAGTTGAGTTTCATATTTACATGCATAAATATCGTGAAGTAGCCTGTGGAGTTCGAACTCCCGATATATATACTCCGTGATCTCACCATTCGAAATGCATTTGATAGTGAGATATTTGATAAAATACGGTAGATAATAAGAATTGTAAAAGTATGTATGTATTGGTAAATATTGAAAATGTCCGCCAAATTTAAATAAATAAAGAATAAATAAATTTAATACTTAACAAATATCAGATAATTGTTTTTATAATAACAAATTGTTGTTGTTAATATAAGAAAGGAAAAATAAACCAAATGAAAGATATTTAAATGTAATTTGAAGGATTTACTTATAATCTTAAGACAGGTGGTTGGTTAGTCATTATAGAGTTGTTTGGAAATTCAATCTTTGTAAATTTAACTGCGATTACCTCTTTGATAGTTTTCATGATTTGGATGAAAAAATTAATTCACTTATTTTCCAGCCCTGAATCTTCATGTAGGATCATGGTTACAGTTTTTGTACATAAACATCGTGAAAAAGCCTACCCCGTTCGGACTTCATGTATCTACCGTATATATTGTCGTTTAGTATGCACCTGTTTGACCAGAAATGGCCTTTTGATTTTCCTGTGCGTATTATATGCCAGGTTAAAATTCTTACTTGACAAATTCACTTTTTTTTAATAAAAAAAAAAAAATTAACAACCATCAATTTTGCATCGTTTTATTTTTTGAATAAATATATAACTGCAAAGTATTTAATTAGAATAATTAATTACAAATAAAAATTTACAATAAGGTTTGGGTATTATAACCAGTAAATAGGTAAAATACTTGAGTGAGTCCTTTTATGCTTAGTTAACGGACTTGAGTCAGCAAATGATTTACCTTTAAAAAATTAAATTATATTTATTCTTAGAAAAATTTAAGTATCAAATAACTTCTTACCACAACCACCTCACTTACGCGGTTTTTCACCAGTATGAATTCTTTTATGTACAATTAATGTACTTGAAACAGCAAATGATTTACCTAAAAAAATTAAGTAGTTAAATGTTATCAAAATCAAAAATGTAATTATCAAATAAATCTTTACCACAAACATCGCAACTATACGGTCTTTCACCAGTATGAGTCCTTTTATGTCCAGGCAATTTACTTGAAAAGGTAAAAGATTTACCTAAAAAAATTAAATAAAAATTTTTTCTAAAAAAAATTTTACTATCAAACAAATCATTACCACAAACATCGCAACTATACGGTCTTTCACCAGTATGAATCCTTTTATGTGCAGTTAATGTACTTGACTGAATAAATGATTTACCTAAAAAAAAAAAATAAAATTTTTTGTAATAGAAATATACCTATGAAATAATTTTTTACCACAAACATCGCAACTGTGCGGTCTTTCACCAGTATGAGTTTTTCTATGTCTCATTAAATCACCTGATCCAGTAAATGATTTGCCTTCAAAAAATTAAGTCAAGTATTTCCTAACATAAATGTAATTATGAAATAACTTCTTACCACAAATATCGCAACTAAACGGTTTTTCACCAGTATGAGTCTTTTTATGAGTAGTTAATGCACTTGATTGGGCAAATGATTTACCTTAAAAAATTAAATTAAAATTTTTTCTAAAAAAAAAAAATGGAATTATGAAATAAATTATTACCACAAATATCGCAACTATACGGTCGTTCACCAGTATGAGTCTTTTTATGAGTATTTAAATTATTTGATTGAATAAAAGTTTTACCTAAAAAAATTAAATTAAAATTTTTTCAAAAAAAATGTAATTATCAAATAAATCTTTACCACAAACATCGCAACTATACGGTCTTTCGCCAGTATGAGTCCTTAAATGTCTAATTAAATCATTTGATCCAGCAAATGATTTACCTTCAAACAATTAAGTTAAATTTATTCTTAGAAAAATTTAAGTATCAAATAACTTCTTACCACAAATATCGCAAATATACGGGGTTTCACCAGTATGAGTCCTTTTATGTTTAGTTAAATTATTTGAATTGGTAAAACATTTACCTAAAAAAATAAAAAAATTTTCTAACAAAAATTTAATTATCCAATAACTTCTTACCACAAACATCGCAACTATAAGGTTTTTCACCAGTATGACTTCTTTTATGTGCAGTTAATGTTTTTAATGCAGCATATGATTTACCTAAACAAAATTAAATTACAATTTTTCTAACAAAAATGTAACTACCAAATAAATTATTTACCACAAATATCGCAACTGTACGGTTTTTCACCAGTATGAGTCATTTTATGTTTAGTTAACTGACATGATTGAGTAAAAGATTTACCTTCAAAAAATTAAGTTAAGAATTTCGTAACATATATGTCATCGTAAAATAACTTCTTACCACAAACATCGCACTTATGCGGTTTTTCGCCAGTATGAATCCTATTATGTGCAGTTAATGTACATGATTTAGTAAATGATTTACCTTAAAAATTAAGTTTTTTTTATTTCCTAACATAAATGCAATTATCAAATAAATTGTTACCACAAACATCGCAACTATAAGGTTTTTCACCAGTATGAATCATTTTATGTCTACTTAAATCTCTTGAATGGATGAATGATTTACCTTCAAAAAATTAAGTCAAGTATTTCCTAACATAGATGTAATTATGAAATAACTTCTTACCACAAACATCGCACTTATGCGGTTTCTCGCTAGTATGAATCTTTTTATGTCCAGTTAATGTACTTGATTTTGTAAATGATTTACCTAATGAAATTAAGTTTTTTTATTTCCTAACATAAACGTAATTATCAAATAAATTGTTACCACAAACATCGCAACTATACGGTTTTTCACCAGTATGAATTCTTTTATGTGCAGCTAATTTACTTGATTTAGTAAATGATTTACCTAAAAAAATTAAGTTTTTTTATTTCCTAACAAATGTACTTATTTAAAAAATTGTTACCACAAAAATCGCAACAATACGGTTTTTCACCAGTATGTCTTAGTTTGTTTAACGACTGCTTTATAGAAAATGAATTATCTAGAACAAATAAGATAATTTTAAATTAAAATAGTATTTGTGAAATATTTCCATATCACAAACATCGAAATAATAACATTTTCATAAGTATAAATCCTTCCAAAATCCTTTAATATATATTATTGTTTATCAAACGGTTTACCTTCATAAATGTTATTTATTTCGTTCTGACAAAAATGCAATGTTTAAATAATTTATTACAATAAATAGTGCAATGACACTGCTTTCAATCCTTCTATGTATAATGTATATACCTTTACAACAGAAATAAATCAACAATCTATAACTTTAAGTTCCAGGCCATTGACCATAAATTTCGATTTTTAAATATTTTTATTAGTTATCAATGTTTAACAATTACCCTTATTGGCTTACTTGTACAATACCCTTAATATTTTTCTTCAAATTATAGCCTTACATTTAAAATGCTTACCTTCGTTAACTTTAGTTGCCCCAAAAATTTCCTCGGAAATGTCAACTTCATATTTTATATCAGAATAATTATTCAAAGGTAATTCTTCAATTTTCGGTAATGATTCTTTGTTGTCAAATTTGGTAATAGCACCGTCTGCGATACCTTCTTCTAGTTTCAACGGATCTGTTTCGGCTGCACCCGCATAATATGTTTCCCAGTTTTCTTCTTCGAATTTTTCTAACAGAACAATTTAAATTATTTACAGCGATTTTACAAACCTGGTATACCGCTAAGTTGATGAAATTAAAGCCTAAAACTTACCCTTTCGTGTCGGAAAAAATTCCTCATCAATATCATTTTCTATTTTAATATCATAATTATATGTTGATGATGGTCCTTGTAGTGGTGCTGGTAATTGTTCATTTTTAATATCAACTTCATTTTCGCAATTTTCTTCTACTTTGATATTAGCCATGTGGGATATATCGGCCATTTCCATGTATTTTGTCTCTTCAAAACAACAACACGTATTAAATATAAGGCCGAGAGAATATAAGATCTACTTTGGGGGTCTATAAGGTAATCAAGGTAATGTACCACATCCCTCTGCAGCCTCTGCATGCACAATACTCGATTTTGGTAGTGACTAGTGCTTTTTTGTTGGTATCACTGTGACAGTTATTCGAGCTACTCGAAGTGATCCGTGTTCATCCGATTTAAAAGTGACAAAACGGACCAATGAAACCATCGAAACCATCTAATATCTAATATATCTAATAACCTTGCAATGAAACACCTTAATCAAACCGCTTTTTTACTTTCAGATGGCACTTCAGTCTTCAAGGCCTTCAAGGTCGTTAATTTTTCAAACGTTAATTGGTTAATTTCTTTAATGTGGGATAGTGCTTCAAAACCTTCAAAACTATAATGGCACGAATATTTGAAAATAATTGACGTTATTGAAGAGAACAAAAATGAATAATTTTGTAGTTTCTTTTTCAATTTTAAGTAAAACATTTCTGCTAGCGGTTTTTAAAATATTTTTTAAAATAAGAGCATAGGCATTACGGCATTATCAATTAGTTTGTTTTACAATTCAACTTAACTATCTATTTTCGCTTTCGATACGTTATATGTATCGATACGATATATATGTTACGGTGATTTTGTATTTTCAGTGAGATTCTAGGTATTACACACACAGTGCTCCTAGCCTAGGATATTGCAACTCTTAAACTAACTAAAAAATTCATGGTTCTCCTGACTATAGTCAGGATAAATGAATTATGACTACTTACAAAATGTATTGCACTTACTACGAATAAATTCCACTATTAAAAGTATATTTTCAAATATCCAAAAATAAATAATAAACCAAATATCTTACATGTGGAAAACTTCGTGCACCATCGGATATTTTTTTGACGTGATAACGTCTTATAAATTGATGAACAATGGTAACATATACGGAAAAGTGTCACGTTCCACCTGAGCCTGCGTTCAAGCGAGAGCATGAAACAAACGATAGAGAGGCACGACATGATTGTTGAACCGAGACAACGTGTTTTGGTTTTTTTCTTCAATTTAATAAGATTTATATGATTGCCTCATAATTTCCAGTCTGTTTTCATTTTGAAAAAATCGTAATTTTGAATTAACTCCTTCTTTGTATTATGCAAAATAATGATAATTCAGTGATCAAAATCAATTCAATTCATAAAAGGATTCAATTTTTCATCAATGTTTCTTTACGTTTGTTCAATACGTTGATGCCAAACACTGCCACGAATGACAAAGAGCAAAGCATATTGACCAAGAGGCAAGAGTGAGTGAAGAAATGTTTCAGCTTACAGCCGCTTGGCCGCATTAAGCCGAGGGTCGAGCTATGTACGTGCGTTTTCGTGACAATTGCGTATTTCGACACTCTCGACACGTGGTGCTTAAACACCAAAACTGTTCAAAAATCGAGGGAGAAGTTGCTTTATGTTCTTTACTTACTCTTGGTCAATAAACTACCAGCGCCACCGAAAGGTACTAAAACATGCAACACAAACGGTCACTTTTTTTAGTCCTTCTCGTATTTAAGTTACAGGGGGCTGGTCTAAAGCCTTGTTCATACATGCATACGCATCGGTAGACATCAGCTAAGCATTTGCCATCGAAAAACAGCGAATTGGGGGGGGGGTGTTGATTTTTCAACATTTAAATTGCTTGAAGCAATTTCTCACATTCCTTGATAGTTTTCATGATTTGGAAGAAAAAATAAATTCACTTAATTTCCAGACCTGAATCATCATGCAGGTTCATGCTTACAGTTTTTGGGTCATTCTACTTTTTAGTGCAGGTTTTTGTGTCCCCCTGGACAAAAAAATCTATATCTGCCATTTTACCAATAAAATAAAAAAAATTTGCACAATACATGAAACTGCCGCATTATTTGCTTAACTTCAATTAGCATTTACATTTGAATGTTTTACCTATTTTAAGATATGTATAGTAACAAAGTGGAGTTTTATGGTAACATAGTTGTTTTCCATAGTATTGCAATGTGTCCCCAATCTAATACGCGGACAACTTAATCAAAAAAGTATGCTTTTTGCAGTGCAATCCTGTTGAAAAAAAATTGGTAAGATTATTTAATTTGTGGGCGTTTTTTATGTTTTTATCATATATTTTTAAACAGCTTAGTTTTTTTTTGAAATAATTAATTGGATTTTATCCCTAATGAACCTAATGTTACCGCTTTTTTACCGAAAACCGTTAGAAGTCATAGAGTACCACTCGGTCGGTTGCTTGATCGGTTGGTTCTGCATGAAAAGAGCGGGGGAGGGAAATGTAACAAGTCGCGCGACGCCACTTAATCGCTGTTATGTTGTAAATCATGACTCGTGTGTTTATTTGGTGTCCACTTTGTTACCCGGCGAAAAGGTAAGTTTCTGAAATTTTACGTTATGTTTTAACCATTGAGACGTAGTATTTATGTCACTTAATAGTATTCTATTGTTAGATTTGCAAATTACATGGTCATTTCGTAAATATCAGGTAGAATTATGTTATTTTACAACTGCGTTACCGGTCCACTTCGTTACTCTGCTGTGGTAACGCAGTAGTAACACAGTTGTAAATATACTCTGTCAATGATTTTTTTCCAATTTTATTTAACTTGATTTGTTCCTATCGACCTATAGGTTTGTATTTCAACAGTTTTACATTTATTTACTGGCTTGCTCTAATTACTGAAGGTAAAATTATTACAATAATGCGATGTTTTTATCTTTTACAGAACATCATACCGCTAACCCCAGCCAAAAAACAACCTCGGTACCGAAATAAACGAAAATTAGACCCTGTTTTGTTAAAGAAGAGGAAGCAAGAAAGAATTCTTCCATATTTGAGAAAAAAATTGTCAATTTCATCAACTTTGTTACTGTTGAACAAAACTGTGTTACCATTATGTCCCTAATTCTAAGTAAAGGTTTCTCAACTTGACTTGTACAATTGGCTTATAAATTACATTACAGGTATAATATGAGAAGCAAGAAATTTTTTTATCAATTGTTTGGGGATGGGTAAAAGTGGACTGTATTTTTAGGTGATGGTAAATAGGATAATAAAATGTCACAAATAATTAACTGAATTTATTTGTAATAATTAAATGAAACGATTGTAATGAAAATGTGTAGAAAAGAATAAAGTAGAAATAAGATGATTGTAGAAATGTATGTTGGGATGATGCTGCTGAGAGCTCTCGAATCCGTTGTGTTTGAATGTAGAATTGAATGTAGATCGTGGATCACTTAAATGAATGAATATGACTCAATGAATGTGACTGACCACATGGCCGTTGAATGGCCCATGTTATTTTCTATTTTCTTGTGTATCGATCCTGGTCTGGACTTGTTTTGAATGATAAAAATTTCGACCAGGGATCGATTCAACTAAGTTCTGAACATACCGGCCACCAAGCTTTAATGTTAAATACGTTACTAAGATTTTTTACACATAATATACATTTTATGTCAACTTTTTGTAGATAAAAGTGCACAACAGTAACATAGTTGTCTTTTAAATGTGATTTAGCAGACTTAATAAAAAATAATATCTAATTTTAGTTATGAGAGAGAAAGATTTATGTTTCTAAAATACGTTTTGTTAATTGTTTGTTTGTAATGAGCGACTTAAGGTACTCAATAAAAATATTTCAGTTGGTAACAAAGTAGTATGATTTTTTTACCTTGGTTGACAAAATCATTATTATCTGAAAAAAATATGTGCAAAATTCACTGCTGGCAGTTAAATGCAATTGTGTAGGTATAATTACACATAAATAAAATTAAATTACTTCATTTATCTTTAATCATTAAATTTTTGAAATCCATTTTTTTAGTGCCAAAAACCTGCACTAAAAAGTAGAATGACCCTTTTGTACATAAACATCGGGAAAAAGCCTATGCCGGTCGGACTTCTTGTATCTACTGTATTGTCGTTTAGTATGCACCTGTTTGACCATAAATAGCCTTTTGATTTTCCTGTGCGTATTATATGACAGGTATAAAATTTTTCTTGACAAACTCTTTTTTTTAATTAAAAAAATAAACACGTATCAGTTTGCATCTTTATTTTTTAAATATATATATATAATTGCAAAGTATTTAATTAGAATACGAAATACAAATAAAAATTTAAAAAAGGTTTGGGTAATATAACCAGTAAATAGGTAAAATACTTGTCTATAATATTACTGCCTGCATTCACCTGTGAGTCCTTTTATGTCTAATTAAATAATTTGATACAGCAAATGATTTATCTTCAAAAAAATAATTTAAATTTATACTTAAAAATATTTAATTATCAAATCAATATTTACCACAAACATCGCAACTATACGGTCTTTCACCAGTATGAGTCTTTTTATGTCTAATTAAATCACTTGATCCAATAAATGATTTACCTTAAAAAAATTAAGTCAAATATTTCCTAATATAAATGTAATTATGAAATATCTTCTTACAACAAACATCGCAACTATACGATCGAACACCGGTATGAGTCTTTTTATGAGTAGTTAAATTATTTGATTGGTTAAATGATGTACCTAATAAAATTAAATTACAATTTTTTCTAACAATAATGTAATTATTAAAAAAAATTTTACCACAAACATCGCAACTGTAAGGTTTTTCACCAGTATGAATTCTTTTATGTTTAGTTAACTGACTTGATTGAATAAATGATTTACCTTAAAAATATTAAATTAAAAATTTTTCTAACAAAAATGTAACTAGCAAATAATTTCTTACCACAAACATCGCAACTATACGGTTTTTCACCAGTATGAGTCATTTTATGTTTAGTTAACGGGCTTGAGTCAGAAAATGATTTACCTTCAAAAAATAAAGTTAAATTAATTCTTAGAAAAATTTAAGTAGCAAATAAGTTCTTACCACAAACATCGCAAATATACGGGGTTTCGCCAGTATGAATCCTTTTATGTTTAGTTAAATTATTTGAATAGGTAAATGATTTACCTAAAAAAATTAAATTAAAATTATTTCTAACAAAATTGTGATTTTCAAATAACTTCTTACCACAAACATAACAACTATACGGTTTTTCACCAGTATGAATCCTTTTATGTGCAGTTAATGTACTTGATACAGCAAATGATTTACCTTAAAAAAATTAAGTTAAACTTTTTCAAACAAAATTTAACTATCAAATAATTTTTTACCACAAACATCGCAACTATACGGTCTTTCACCAGTATGAGTCGTTTTATGTCTAATTAAATCACTTGATCTAATAAATGATTTACCTTCAAATGTTTAAGTTAAATTTTTTCTAAGAAAAATGTAATTATCATATAAATTGTTACCACAAACATCGCAACAATACGTCTTTTCACCAGTATGTCTTAGTCTGTTTAACGTCTGCTGTCTAGAAAATGAATTATCTAGAACAAAGAAGATAATTTTAAAATAAAATAGTATTTTTTGAAATATTTCCATATCACAAACATCGAAATTATAACGTTTTCACAAGTATACATCCTTTTATAGTTAAACGTTGAAATGATGCTAACGATGCTTACCTTCTTTAACTTTAGTTGCCCCAAAAATTCCCTCGTCAATGTCAATTTCGTATTTTATATCAGAATATTTATTCGAAGGTAATTCTTCAATTTTTGGTAATGTTTCTTTGTTATCAAATTTGGTAATAGCACCGTCTGCGATATCTTCCTCTAGTTTCAACGGGTCTGTTTCGGCTGCACCCGCATAATATGTTTCCCAGTTTTCTTCTTCAAATTTTTCTAACGGACGTTTTCAAATTATTTACAGCGATTTTACAAGCTGGTATACCGTTAAGTTGATTAAATTAAAGCCTAAAACTTACCCTTTGGTGTCGGAAGAAATTCCTCATCAATATCATTTTCTATTTTAATATCATAATTATATGTTGATGATGGTCCTTGTAGTGGTGCTGGTAGTTGTTCATTTTTAATATCAACTTCATTTTCGCAATTTTCTTCTATCCTGATACACGCCATGTGGGGTATATCGGTCATTTCGATATATTTTGTCTCTTCAAAACAACAACACGTATTAGATATAAGGGTTGCTTTCCATTACACCAAAAAGGAACACTGTGTAACGCAGTGTTCGACAATGTGCTCTTCATTAATGGCAATGTCAAACAAACACAGCTGTACACGGCATTAGCCCTCATTAACCTGATATCAAAATCTTTCTTCTTCTCGTTTATTAAAGGACAATACACGTATATAAATAATCTTATATAATTTCAAACAGCCCCCTGTCACTTAAATACTAGAGAAAGGCTAAAAAACGTGACCGATTTATTAACAAATCTTAGTACCTTTGGGCTCTTTGGTTGGCGCTGGTATCTAGTTGAAAAACAGCTGTTAACTATTTGTGTTGTTATAAGTCATACGTCTTAAATAGCCCCCTTGCCCCTTAAACTTATTAGAATTATTATACTTATTATATAAAAATACTTATTATAATTATTCTCATAAAATAACAATAATAATGAAAACATTAAAAATAGTTTCATTTTAATAATTTGCCTGACGTTTAAAAAAAATTATTTCTAACCTCCGACTTTCATAAATTCTTCGGTCTTCGTCAGTCTTTGTGGTCTTCGTTTAACTCGTTTGCATCTATATTTCAACTAATTTACTGCAAATCCAGTAAAAATGGTCATATTTTTGTAACATGGAGTTGTAGGGGGCTGATTTCAAATAAGTAATACGTTGCCAACTTCAAGGGATACCGGAAAAAAAATGTCACGGTTTTTTCTTGAAATTTGATTGTCCTCCTTGTATACCCTCCATATAGTCCAGTCAAATAACTTAAATCAATTTTATTGAACTGCGTATGAATAAGAGAATCGAATATTTCGTCCTAAAAAAAACCCAAGAATCGCTATAATCAAAGTCCCGATCCGCTTTCCTTTATCAATGTTAAATTCGATTAACAATTTTCGTGGTTTCTCGTTAATCCTCGTTTTACTTCCGAACATTTTCAAACTCGTTCACGGATAAATAATCCTTAATCAGTTAATAAGTGTGTATGGGCTTGGCGATTATCCTAAATCCACTTGTAATGATTCGTAATCGGTTCAGTATGAGATCCGTGAACGAACATTTATATATATATATATATATATATATATATATATATATATATATATATATATATTCAAGCGAACAACAAATTTCACTGACTATAACCTTCAAAACTCTACTACTGATGCCGTCAACTCCTCCAGCTTTAATTTTCATGTTCAAAATAATTTTTCTTATTTCATTGGAGTCAGTAGGTACAAGAAAGAAGCTATTACTGTTGTGTTAAAGATTATATTATATCATCCTAATAATTTGTTAGTTGTAGACACTGTAAGGATACGCAATATTTGTTTTCATTTTTAGGGCATTTTTTTTTTAAGATTTTTTATTTATTTTGAAGTCGGTTTTTCATTTTATTTTTACTCTTAAAGGGTGTATTTGTTTCTACTAATTGTAATGTGATCAACTAAACTCTAAAGGATAAGCTGTACACAATAAAAATAATAATCGAAATAGCCTGTTAAAAGTGTCTATTTCATCCCTTGTTTTTAATCCTTAATGATTAGTTTTTTTTTTTTAAATTGAAATTAGAATAAGTACTTTTACAAAAATTGTCTAGTATAACAACAAATTCATAAAAATCGGGTAATTCAATAAAATGTTAATATTTCATACCCTGTTTTTCAAACCTTTAGAGATGGATTTTTTATTCAAATAAAAATAGGATAAACTTAGACATATTTCCTATGTACCTAGATAAAAAACAAAATTAAAATCGAATCATTAAGTCAAAAGTTATGCGTGATCTGAGATTAAAACGAAATATATCATACATGTGGAATTGAGAATTACATTGTTTCGTATTTGCGTTGGTCAAAATAAAAATAAATTTTGCTTTATATTGTATAAATTACAAGAATTACAATTCATTATATACTTTTGAGTTAATAGAGAATTATTTGAAACAAATAATGAAAAAAATACGTTACGCACACACACATGTATACTTTGTATCCATGTGGCACAACGGCTGTCTCCCTCTAAACACGGTCGCCTTTCTTCCACCATTTTTATGACGTCACGTCGTCCCGCAAACTTTTGAGAGCCGAAAAGCTTTACAGGCTTGTAGAGGACAAACTATCCACTTTACGGAAATTAGTTACTGAACATTTTTTATGCAAATTGCTTCGTTCTACAACTTTTATTTGAAACTTTTTCACGATTTGTGAGACGTTTTCTAGTTATATAGAAAATTAGAAAGAAAACTTATTTTTCCCAAAGTTCCCGGAAAATTGGAGGGCTAATTTTTTAGCAGTTTCTTAGCAATGGCCATCTTTATGTTGTATCAAAAAATTAGCCCCCCCGGACGAATGTCGATTTAAAGAGTTATTTGACTGGACTAATACGCACTTCTTTCAATATGCCAGGTATAAAATTCAAGCTGGAAAAATTTTTTTACTTAAAAAAATAAACAACTATCAATTATGCATCTTTATTTTTTGAATAAGTATAAATATATAATTGCAAAATATTTAATTATAATACATATTACAAATAAAAATTTTAAAAAAGGTGTATTATAAACAGTAAATAGATAAAATACTTGTCTAAAATGTTACTGCCTGCATTCACCAGTGAGTCCTTTTATGTTTAATTAAATTACCTAATTCAGCAAATGATTTACCTTCAAATAAATAAGATAAATTTATTCTTAGAAATATTTTAAATATTCAATAACTTCTTACCACAAACATGGCAACTATACGGCTTTTCACCAGTATGAATCCTTTTATGTACAGTTAATGTACTTGATGCAGCAAATGATTTACCTTCAAAATATTAAGTTCAATTTATTCTAAGAAAAAATTAATTATCAAATAAATCATTACCACAAACATCGCAACTATATGGTCTTTCACCAGTATGAATTCTTTTATGTTTAGTTAACTGATTTGATTCAATGAATGACGTACCTAAAAAAATTTAATTAAATTTTATTCTAACAAAAAAGTAATTATTAAATAATTTCTTACCACAAACATCACAACTATATGGTTTTTCATTAGTATGACTCTTTTAATGTCTAATTAAAACACTTGATTCAGCATATGATTTATCTTAAAAAATTAAATAAAATTTAAAATTTCTATAAAAAATGTAATTATCAAAAAAGTTATTACCACAAACATCGCAGCTATAAAGTTTTTCACCGGTATGACTTCTTTTATGTTTAGTTAACTGACATGATTGAGCAAAAGATTTACCTTCAAACAATTAAGTTAAATTTATTCTTAGTAAAATTTAATAGTCAAATAAATGTTTACCACAAACATCGCAGTTAAACGGTTTTTCACCAGTATGAATCCTTTTATGTGTAGATAATGTACTTGATACAGCAAACGATTTACCTTCAAAAGATTAAGTTAAATTTATTCTAACAACAATATAATAATGAAATAACTTCTTACCACAAATATCACAACTAAACGGTTTTTCACCAGTATGGCTCCTTTTATGTTTAGTTAACTCACTTGAATCACGATATGATTTCTCTTAAAAAATTAAATTTAGCTTAAATTTCTAAAAAAAAAAATGTAATTATCAAAAAGACTTTTTACCACAAACATCGCAACTATACGGTTTTTCACCAGTATGACTCCTTTTATGTTTAGTTAAATGATTTGATTGGGTAAATGATTTACCTAAAAAAAATATATTTTTTTCTAGAAAAAATGTAATTATCAAATATTTTCTTACCACACACATCGCAACTATACGGTTTTTCACCAGTATGCGTCCTTTTATGTATGGTTAACTGACTTGACACAGCAAATGATTTACCTTCAAATAATTAAGTTAAATTTATTCTTAGAATAATTTAAGTATCAAATAACTTCTTACCACAAACATCGCACTTAAGCGGTTTTTCACCAGTATGAATCCTTTTATGTGCAGCTAATGTACCTGATTCAGTATATGATTTACCTTAAAATAATTAAGTTAAATATTTCCCAACAAAAATGTAACTATCAAATAAATTTTTACCACAAACATCGCATTTATACGGTCTTTCACCAGTATGAGTCTTTTTATGTCTATTTAAATCACTTGATCCAGCAGATGATTTACCTTCAAAAGATTAAGTTAAATTTTTTCTAAGAAAAATGTATTTATCATATAAATTGTTACCACAAATATCGCAACTATACGGTTTTTCACCAGTATGAGATCTTCTATGTTTAGTTAAATTATTTTTTTGGCTAAATGATTTACCTAAAAAATTAAATAAATTTGTTTCCAACAAAAATGTAATTATCAAATAATGTCTTACCACAAACTTCGCACTTATGCGGTTTTTCACCAGTATGAATCCTTTTGTGTGCAGATAATGTACTTGATACAGTAAATGATTGACCTTCAAAAAATTAAGTCAAATATGTCCCAAAATAAATGTTTTTTATGAAATAACTTCTTACCACAAATATCGCAACTAAACGGTTTTTCACCAGTATGGCTTCTTTTATGTTTAGTTAACTGACTTGAATCAGGGTATGATTTATCTTAAAAAATTAATAATAATTTAAATTTCTCACAAAAATGTAATAGTCAAATAAATGTTTACCACAAACATCGCAACTATACGGTCTCTCACCAGTATGAATCCTTTTATGTGCAGTTAATGTTCTTGATTCAGTAAATGATTTACCTTTAAAAAATTAAGTTAATTTTTTTCTAAGAAAAGTGTTATTATGAAGTAACTTCTTACCACATATATCGCAATCAAACGGTTTTTCACCAGTATGAATCCTTTTATGTACAGTTAATTTAATTGATTGAGTAAATGATTTACCTTCAAAAAATTAGGTTAAATATTTGCTATCATAAATGTAATTATGAAATATCTTCTTACCACAAACATCGCAACTATACGGTTTTTCACCAGTATGCGTCCTTTTATGTATAGTTAAATTACTTTTTTGGGTAAATGATTTACCTAAAAAGGGAAATATAATTTTTTCTAGCAAAAATGTTAATATCAAATAACTTTTTACCACAAACTTCGCATTTATGGGGTTTTTCACCCGTATGAATTCTTTTATGTGCAGTTAATCTACTTGATACAGTAAATGATTTACCTTCAAAAGATTAAGTTAAATTTTTTCTAAGAAAGTTGTAATTATCTTATAAATTGTTACCACAAATATCGCAATGATACGGTTTTTCACCAGTTAGAATCATTCTATGTCCATTTAACGACTGCTCTCTAGAAAATGATTCATCTAGAACAATTAAGATAATAAAGATAAATAAAGATAATAAAAAAAATAAAGCTAATAATTAAGATAATTTTAAATTAAAATAGTATTTTTGAAATACAGGTAACCCTCCTATAACACGGTAGTTAGGTTCCTAGAAAATGCCGTGTTGTGTGAAACCGTGTTGCATGAGACCCAGAGCTAGTACAAAAAGGGGGGTTACGTTCCAAAAACTTATTAAAAACAACTTTTTTTAATTCGACATAAACAACTTAATTTTTGCTAAAAATAGAAATGTAAGTACATTACAAAGTAAAAAAAAATATTTAATTCTAACGCAACCATAATTTAATGAATTTATTCGTCGTCACTGCTCAGTATAATCAAAGGAGAACGTTTTTCGGTGGATCGATAACGCCTTTACTTTTAGAACATTTTTTCTCTATTTAAAGTTTTTGTGCGTTTTCCTCTCTTAAAAAATCTGCAACCAAAATTTGCTTGCTGGTTCTTACTAGGTCATTGTAAATTTCGCGGTATGGAGCTAAACAGTTTTGCAGCACCCTTTTGAATTTTCGATTTCTTTTCGTAGAAGGATCTGTATTCAAGAAAAATGACTCGAGATTTTCCGCTAAACTTAGGCCTTATTGTATTTTTTTTATGTTAAATTCTTAACTGCACAACCTTCATCAGAGCTAGCGTCCTCAAAATCGATTCGATTTGCATCTAGGGATGCCATTTCCATCAAATCCCCTTCGTCAACTTCTTCTTCCACTAATAAATCTTGAATGTCTTTGATAGCCATATCCACAAAATCTTCGCCTTCGATTGATTTAGCGATTTCTAATATGGCACCAATTTCATTTTCTGATGTTTCACGGATGTTTTCTGTTTCAATTGAAGAGGGCCATATCTCATTCCAGCACGCATTTAAGGTTGATGTTTTTAGAAGTACATACAGTGTTGTATGTACAAAGGATTTGCAGTTTTCTCATCACGTTATAGCGAAACCGTGTTATAGGATGCCGTGTTGTAGGAGGGTTCCCGCAATTTATGAATCGTGTTATAGCGAAACCGTGTTATAAGATACCGTGTTATAGGAGGGTTACCTGTATTTTCATATCACAAACATCAAAACTATAAAGTTTTTCACAAGTATGAATCCTTTTAAGTTCCTTTAATATATATTATTGTTTATAAAACGGTTTATCTTCATAAATGTTATTTATTTCGTTCTGACAACAATGCAATGTTTAAGAGGGTCATCCCATGTGATGGGTTCAAAAGTCAATTTTTTTTTTCATAAATTGCTTTCTTAACATGTCTATAATACGATAGTAAAGTGATTTTTGAAAATTCGAAATCGTTTTAAAGACACAGCAGGTAGAAGAAAGAGCTGTTCGGAGCGCTGAATTGGCAGTTAAAACTTCAAACGCGTTTTTATCAAAACCGTGTTTTTTAAACTTTCCTCCATCGTATCTCAAAAACGGCTTGACCGAATGACTTGAAATTTATAGGGTACACTCAACACATGTAAACGCATGGAATGAAATATTATCAATCAAAAATTTTCAAAATTTCGATGTTTTTATAGCAAAAAACAAAAACGCAAAATTCGTAACTTTTATTTCAAATGTCTACCAAAAGTGAAATTTTGTATGTTCATTTGATAGTAGTTTAATCCGTGCATTTAGATTTACAAATTAAAACGCCATCGTTTTTTTTTTTTTCGGATAAGCCAATCAGCCGAAATCGTGGAGGAAGTGCGAGCTCATTTTTTCGAGGTGGGGGTATTCAGAACGCTATAACTCATGTTCTACGCAATATTTTTAGCTTAAAATTTATATTTATACTTTCGAAATATATGTTAAGGGGTGGGTGACAATTGGGCGGGTACAACTGGGTGGCAGTATTTTATTCATTTCACTTTTGGATTTGGACTGTTTTTTAATGTAATACTTTATTGTCATTGAAAACTAAACAAAACATTATATCAACAAAAACAACAATTACGATAGATTATGAGCAATAGCACGAAGATAGTCCAAAATATCTCGATTATCGTATGCTGCAACAATATTTCTAATGCGCATTTCCATATCTTTGTAACATTTTTTTCTGTCGAATGGTTGGCCAGCGAACACTTGCTCAATTCGGCGTTCATTTAATGACTGTTCGGCTTTCAGTTTATCGATAAACTTCCATATAGATGGATGATGGCAACCGACTACAGACTGAAAATGACGATGCCAAGCTTCTACGGAATTATTGGAACGTGGCAAACCCATTTGCACTCGATCAAAAACATTCCACAGTTGTAGTGGAAACATAGCTGCAGCTCGGCGATTGCGTCGCAAGCGGCCTATGTAATTGTCCTCGAAATAATGAGCGACTGGAACGGCTTCCATTGGAAATGTTTCCATCAATGATTCGAAAGCATCGAGGACATTTGGCACTGGAACAAATGCTAAAGCTGCTAACATTCTAATTCGAAGTGCGAATTCTGGCTCATTGCTGTACCGAACTTGAAGGCCTTGCTCTTGAACTTTCCGATAGATATTTTGCGACAGATGAAACAAGCAGCCGTGAATGTCGATACCGATAAACACTTCTTGAAATGCATTTATGACAGCTACCTCAAAATCGGTTAAAATAGTTTCTGGGTTTAAATGATGCAACCCGGGCAAATTGCGCAACAGGTTTAAAAATCGAACGTAGGTTACTTGTTGCTTATTCGGAAGTAAAGCATAGATAAGCGGTATGCAATGATTATCAATAAAGATATGCAATGTGTACAGCTGATAAAAAATGTCCGGTACTACTTTAAACGTGCCATCGCCATACCAATTTCTGTGTTGGCTTAGAAGCTGCAAATTTCGCTGTGTTCCGAAAATCAAAATTCGATCGTTGCCTGGACCAGTGTCATGAAGAAGAAAAGCATCACCATCATTTGTTATTTGATATTGCGCCGGAACTTCGAAATCAAACAAATTATTCGGTTGGGCTGGTCCAGCAACAGTTCTTTGCCGACGAATAAATCTTTGCAACGTCGACTGTGTAGGCATTTGAGCTGCAGCAGCAGGAGACACTGAATTGAACGCGACAGTGACAATTTCACTGGTTGCTTCACGCGTTGTACGTGCTCGATTTTTGGCGACATTAACGACGCTAATTACCTCATACAAAGTCGGATCAGGAGGATGAGTATGTTCTGAACGTATTTCTACATCAGCACCGGGCATCGGATTCAAAATTGTATGCAAGCGAGCTTTGCAAATTCGTTTCTTTTCACATTTCCAGTGTGTTTTTAATGTATTCTCTGCTTCTTTTACATAAGCATAACCATCGTAAAGCAGTTTTCGGCCACCGCGCTCAGTTTCCAAAAAACGCGCTATAAGAAGGCAAACAACAAGCAATTTAATTTTGTAAGAAATTTCAACGACGATGAAACTCACAAAATGTGATGAAAACAATTTTATGAATGAATGGACAAAAATGAATGACCTAGGTCAACCTGCGCCCGCCTAATTGTCACCCGCCCAATTGTCCGGATCCCATGTTAAGAAATGATAATAAACTTAAAGCTCTATCTATTAACTGGTAGTAGAAAAAAAATCCTAAAAAAAAACCTAAAAACAGGCCGTCACATGCGATGGCCCCCTTAAATAATTTATTACAACAAATGGTGCAATGGCACGGTTTTTTATCCTTCTTTATATATATACCTTTACAACAGGAATAAATCAACAACCTATAACTTCAAATTCCAGACCATTGACCATAAATTTTGATTTTTTTTATAATCAATGTTTAACAATTACCCTAATTGGCTTACCTTCGTTAAGTTTAGTTGCCCCAAAAATTCCCTCGTTAATGTCAATTTCATATTTTATATCAGAATAATTATTCGAAGGTAATTCTTCAATTTTTGGTAATGTTTCTTTGTTGTCAAATTTGGTAATAGCACCGTCTGCGATATCTTCCTCTAGTTTCAACGGATCTGTTTCGGCTGCACCCGCATAATATGTTTCCCAGTTTTCTTCTTCGAATTTTTCTAACGGACAATTTTAAATTATTTACAGCAATTATACAAACCTGGAGTACCGTTAAATTGATGAAATTAAAGTTTAAAACTTACCCTTTGGTGTCGGAAGAATTTCCTCATCAGTATCATTTTCTATTTTAATATCATAATTATATGTTGATAATGGTTCTTGTGGTTCATTTTTAATATTAACTTCATATCCGCAATTTTCTTCTACTTTTATATAAACCTTATGGGTTATATCAGCCATTTCTATATTTGGTCCTACAAAATAACAACACGTATTAATTAATATGGAGTATGCACAAAACGTTGGGGGTTTAGAGTAGGTACATGAATCAATACGATGAAAAATTTATTTGAAATGATGATAAAATAAACCTCCCTACACTGGCAATATTTTTTTGTTTCATTCTATATATCCTAATTTTAAATTACGAATGTTCATTTTTACTGACACCAAGAAGTTTTACAGAGAACTAAATATTATATTCGTAATTAATCTACAAATATGATAATGAAAACTTTCTCTCTGTGAAAGCATATCCCTCATTATTAGAGCATTTTAAATTTAAAAATAGTTTCAATATCAATTCATCTTTCAAATAGGTCGTAGCGAAGGATTGTTGATTTGAAGACATTTGGTTTTGTGTAAAACTTCGCGGTGTCAGTAAGTGCACATTCAATAAATTATCAGTCTAATAATTATTTTTATTAGAATGTATATTTTGTCACTACTATTTGAACATGACTGGAAATTGCATTGTACACCAATAATGTAAATCTCGGGGTGTCTAAAGTAGAATTTTACCCGTTAAAGTAAAGTATTACCGGTATTACCACTTGGTGTTAGAAGAATTTCTTCATCAATATCATTTTCTATTTTAATGTCATGATGCTCTGTTGGTAATGGTCTTTGTTGTGGTGTTGATAATTGTTCATTTTTAATATTAACTCCATTTTCATAATTGTCTTCTACTTTTATATGAGCCATGTGAGATACATCGGTCATTTCCATGTTTTTTCCTTCAAAATAACTACACGTAGTCAATATGGCGCGTACAGCAAGAGAAGATTGGACTAATGGAGGACCTTCGTTCTCGTGTTAAAACCAGGTCACTACAACTCCATGTAACAAAAATAAAGCTATTTTGACAGCACTTGCAGATCAAGCTTGCAGACAGCACCAGTAATATTAGTTGAAAAGGTTGAAACCGTTAAAACTCACACAACTCACTTATATAGCTTATATATTACATAGCATAAACAATTTCACAGCTAATGACAACCGATGACAACGCTTACCTTGGTAAATAATTAATACAAAAAAGTGGTTGCGTGTACTTATGTACGCGCGTGAGAAGTTATACTTCTTTGGCATCATTAAAAATTAGCTTTTATTAATTGCATTTAAATAATCAATTTTAAAAAATTCTAAATTAATATTTAATAATAATAATAATAATATATATTTAAAGATATAATTATTAAAAATAAAATTAAGAGAATAATATTTTAATTTATATCAATAAATAATATCCAAAGGAAGCTGTCAGACGTTTGTAAAATTTGTTTGATCATTTTTCTTGTTAACAATGCATGCATGTCTTGAAAATGAAGCTTCATAGAAATTGCAAAATAAAGTAAGTAGCTACCGTCTTAACCTTATTCTTATCTTGTTTTACTAAATTATTATTCTAAGATGGTTGAATCATTTCAGAATCCCAGATTTCGTGATAACTAAGAATATGCATGAAATGCAGACGTAATTTTCATCACTAACCTCAAAATAGTATGACAGTATAACAGATACTGTAAAATTCGAGAAAAGTAATAACCGTAATAACTTATTTATTTATAATATGCGTCATTTGTATATATAATTATTTTTAATTTAAATATAAAAATTAGTAAGTAAGTAAATAAATAAAACAAAAATTCAAATAACGCGCGACAGGAAACCGAGTGTTTTTGCGGCCAACTTCGTTTTGTTAATTTTTGTCTCAAGATGACCGCTCATCTAAAAATTTCACTCTCATCATTTTTTCATAACGCGTTTAAAGAAGTATAACTTCAATAATATTATTTACTTATGGAGGGTATACCAGGGGAACAATCGTAATAGGAGCCTTATGAGTCATTTATTGAGTGCAATAAAGCAATTATAATGTTCGAAATTTTCAAAATGCATTTTTTATTTCTATAACTGTCGTGTTGTTGTTAAGATTAAGTCGCATTAAAGAATAAGTTAGTAAAATAGTCAATATTTAAAATAGAATAATAAATTTTATTTTTAAATTATTTTAAATTTTTGTAAATGTAGTTAACTATTTCGTATAATGTTGTCAAAAAATTTTGTTTTTTTATTTTATGTAAATGCATAGTAATTAAAGAGTGATTATTATATTTTGTTATCTCTTTTATATTTAAAGTTAAACTTTATTGGAAGTATTAAAGAATGTTTTTGTTTTTATTTGATACTACTTAAGCAGTAACTAAGATATGTTTTCCTGATCCTTATTCCTTATTTCTCAACGAAGTATTTTCTCTTAATTAAATTTAAATTTTATTGATTAAATATAAATGGATATTAAGTACGCTAGATAAGAACTAGTACTCATGATTTTGTTCACGAAACAATGGCCAAAAATGTAATGTCAGTTCTATCTTAAGAAGTTCTACTTAGATTAACAAATTAAGGAACTCCAAAAGTAGTGGTTCTTACATCATTGCATATAGATTTATAATTGCAAAATTATAATTTGAGAAAATTGATCGTTTCAGTGTAAGACTTAAAAATGCAATTCTCCTGTTGAGGTATTAGGAAATCAAATTTTCAAAAATTCTTCTTTATATATTCCTCACACTTTTATAAGTTGTAAAACTACCAATTCTCTTGTTTTTATCTTCAGTGGTTTAGCCTCCAGCTTATACATGTAAGTTATATATGCAATAGATATTAAAGTTTAATAGTAAAAAAAACCCATTTATAATGCCAATGCTCTTATTTTAAAATAACAAAAAATATTTCAAGCACCATTAGTAAAAGTATTTTACTTAAATTTGAAACAGAAATTACAAAATGGTAACATTTTCGTTTTCTGCTATCACGTCAATTATTTTAACATATTCGCGCCATATATCTGTTTAAGTTCTGCAACCAATTGCAGCGAAATAAACTAAATTAACCAATGAAAAGGCTAGAGTGAACATATTGGTTCATCAGTGCCATCTGTGCTGTCACAGACATTTACACAAGCGATTAACGCGATTAACACGGTCACAAGCAGAGAGATCACAAGTCAAAACTTCGTAGTTCTAAAAGTGTCCGTGTTCATCAAATTTATCTCCCATAATAAATAATATTGGAATCGTACAACTAAAATCGGGTTTTTCTCGAAAATTAAGCAAAAACTCGAAAATTAGTAATCTATTTTTTCGATTTATTTTTGCCCGTTGTCAAATCTTGGCGCCCGGGAAACAACAATATTCCCGTGCATTGTCCTATTGCTGAACGCGCCATATTGAATACGTGCAGTTATTTTGAAGGAAAAAACATGGAAATGACCGATGTACCTCACATGGCTCATATAAAAATAGAAGACAATTATGAAAATGGAGTTAATATTAAAAACGAACAATTACCAGCACCACTACAAGGACCATTACCAACAGATCATCATGATATTAAAATAGAAAATGATATTGAGGAAATTCTTCTGACACCAAGTGGTAAGTTTTAAACTTGAATTTCATCAATGTAACGGTATAACAGGCTTTTCAAATTGCTGTAAATAATTTAAATTGTTCCGTTAGAAAAATTCGAAGAAGAAAACTGGGAATCATATTATGCGGGTGCAGCCGAAACAGATCCATTGAAACTAGAGGAAGATATCGCAGACGGTGCTATTACCAAATTTGACAACAAGGAAACATTACCAAAAATTGAAGATTATTTCAAAGAAGAACGCGAAGAATTACCTTCGAATAATTATTCTGAGTAAAATTCTAGTTTAGACACCCCGGGATTTTACATTGTTGGTGTACATTATGTCATGTCAATATTATTTAGAGATGCAACGAATAGTGATTTAGCCGAATACTGAATATTCGGCCACACTCTCGACCGAATAGCCGAATATTCGGCCGTTTTATTTATGAATAAATCGTATCACTAGACGCATCATTTTTTATTAAAAAAATAAAATTTAACGGCAACCGAAATTAATTTTTATTTACAAAGTATTCGCCGTATTCGCCTAGATCGAATACAAGATCTAGATAAGTAGTGGTTTACAAACTAAAAGCAGGTTCCTCCTCGAGGAAACTTTACTCAAATGCAGAAAAAATTGTTTTGATTCATCATAATCAATTTTCCTTAATTGATTTTCAATTTTTATTTGTAATTTAAATATATATAATTTCGAATTAAACATTTATTTTCTTATGGTATACGGTATTCGGCCGAATAGTAAACAATATTCGGCCGAATAGTAGCCGAATATTCGTTGCATCTCTAATATTATTATATATATTTATATAAAATATAATATTAAATAACATTTGCATTGAATAAAATTGAAAATTGCATTGTACATAAAAAATGTAAGGTGTCTCAATGTCAGGGATCTCGAGGTGTCTAAACTAGACCTTTACCTTATTCTGATATAATATGAAATTAACATTGACGAGGGAATTTTTGAGGCAACTAAACTTAACGAAGGTAAGCATCATTAGCATTTTCAACGTTAGCCTATAATCCGAAAAAAAAATTTTGTTGGGTTTGTACAATTAGGGTAATTGTTAAACATTGATAATTAATAAAAAAAAAAAAAAAATATTTAAAAAATTCCGAATTTATGGTCAATGGCCTGGAACTAAAAGTTATAAATGGTTGATTTATTTCTTTGGTGAAGGTATATACATTGAAGGATAAAAAGCCGTGCCATTGCACCATTTGCTGTAAGAAAATATTTAAACATTGCATTTTTGTCAGAACGAAATAAATTACATTTTTAAAGCAAACCCGTTTTATAAATAATAATAAATCTTAAAGGAACTTGGAAGGATTTATACTTGTGAAAAACTTTATAATTTTGATTTTTGTGATATGAAAATATTTCAAAAATACTATGTTATTTAATATTATCTTATTTGTTCTAGATAAATCATTTTCTAGAAAGCAGTCGTTAAATGGACATACAATGATTCATACTGGTGAAAAATCGTATAGTTGCGATGTTTGTGGTAATAATTTATTTGATTATAACATTTTTGTTGGAAATGTAAATTATATTTAATTTTTTAAGATAAATCATATCCTGATTCAAGTCAGTTAACTAAACATAAAAAGAGCCATACTGGTGAAAAAACGTATAGTTGCGATGTTTGTGGTAAGAAGTTATTTCATAATTTCATTTTTCTCAGGAAAAATGTAATT
This sequence comes from Sisyra nigra, assembly GCA_958496155.1. Classification (NCBI taxonomy): domain Eukaryota; kingdom Metazoa; phylum Arthropoda; class Insecta; order Neuroptera; family Sisyridae; genus Sisyra; species Sisyra nigra. The sequence continues at coordinate 15,286,544 of OY292314.1, forward strand.
TAATCTTTTGAAGGTAAATTATTTACTGTATCAAGTACATTAACTGCACATAAAAGGATTCATACTGGTGAAAAATGGTATAAGTGCGAAGTTTGTGGTAAGAAGTTATTTGATACTAACATTAATGTCAGAAAAAAAAAATTATTTAATTTTTCAGATAAATCATTTACCCGAAATTATTTGTTAACTAATCATAGAAGGACTCATACTGGTGAACAACCGTCTAGTTGCGATGTTTGTGGTAAAATTTATTTGATAGTTACATTTTTGTTAGGAAATATTTAACTTAATTATTTTTAGGTAAATCATTTACCGCATCAAGTAGATTAGCCGTTCATAAAAGGATTCATACTGGTGAAAAACCGTGTAAGTGCGATGTTTGTGGTAAGAAGTTCTTTGATACTTAAATTTTTCTAAGAAAAAATTTAACTTAATTTTTTTAAGGTAAATCATTTGCTGAATCAAGTAGATTAAATGTACATAAAAGAACTCATACTGGTGTTCGACCGTATAGTTGCGATGTTTGTGGTAAGAAGTTATTTGATATTTACGTTTTTGTTAAAAAAAAAGTAATTACATTTTTTTAGGTAAATCATTTACCCAATCAAGTAATTTAACTAAACATAAATGGAGGCATACCGGTAAAAAACCGTTTAGTTGCGATATTTGTGGTAAGAAGTTATTTCATTATTATATTGTTGTTAGAATAAATTTAACTTAATCTTTTGAAGGTAAATCGTTTGCTGTATCAAGAAAATTAACTGCACATAAAATGATTCATACTGGAGAAAGACCGTATAGTTGCGATATTTGTGGTAAAAATTTATTTGATAATTAAATTTTTCTAAGAATAAATTTAACTTAATTGTTTAAAGGTAAATCTTATACTCAATCATGTCAATTAACTGCACATAAAAGGAGTCATACTGGTGGAAAACTTCATAGTTGCGATGTTTGTGGTAAAAACTTTTTTATAATTACATTTTTGATAGAATTTTAAATTATATTAAATTTTTTAAGATAAATCATATGCTGATTCATTTGTTTTAATGAGACATAAAAAGATTCATACTGGTGAAAAACCGCATAAGTGTGAAGTTTGTGGTAAGAAGTTATTTGATAATTACATTTTTGTTAGAAAAAAAAAATTAATTAAATTGCTTTAGGTAAATTATTTATCGAATTAGGTGAGTTAACTAGACATAAAAGAACTCATACTGGGGAAAGACCGTATAGTTGCGATGTTTGTGGTAAAGATTTATTTGATAATTAAATTTTTCTTAGAATAAATTGAACTTAATTTTTCGAAGGTAAAGCATTTGCTGTATCAAATGCATTAACTGTACATAAAAGGATTCATACTGGTGAAAAGCCGTTTAGTTGCGATGTTTGTGGTATGAAGTTATTGGATAATAAAATATTTCTGAGAATAAATTTTACTTAATTTTTTGAAGGTAAATCATTTGCTGATTTAGGTAATTCAATTAGACATAAAAGGACCCACAGGTGAATGCAGGCAGTAACATTTTAGACAAGTATTTTACCTATTTACTGTTTATAATACGCAAATTTATATTTATATTGTATATTTTTTAGCAATTATATATTTATATTTATTCAAAAAATAAAGATGCATAATTGATAGTTGTTTATTTTTTTTATAAAAAAAAGATAATTTTTCCAGCTAGAATTTTATAAATTTTTTTTATAAGGCATATAATTGATAATGGCATACTAAACGACAATATATACGGTAGATACAAGAAGTCCGAACGGCAAAAGCTTTTTTACGATGTTTAGGTACAAAAACTGTAAGCATGAACCTGCATGAAGATTCAGGTCAGGAAAGTAAGTGAATTAATTTTCTCTTCCAAAATGCTCCTTCAAAACCCGCTATTGCTGCAAGTGTATAGTTATTGGTTAATTAATAGTTAATTTAAAAAAATTTTGATTATTTAAAAATAAAAATGCCTATATCCAAAAGAATCACTTTCTTAATTTTTTTTTCAAAAAATTGGTCCTTAAAAATCTTTTTCTAGATCCGCAATTGCCCCAGGTGTATAGTTAATTTATAATTAAATTTGAAACAATCATGTTTATAGGATCCAATGGCAGTTGATGACGTCATAGTACAACAGTACATGTATAAATAGTTAAAAATAATTTAATATTTAAAATATTGCAAATTTTGATCAATTTTTATTTGCGTAATAAAAAGAGCAGAATAAGACTAAAAAAAACTTAAATGAAAAATTATTTTGAATTTAATAGCGATTTGAGTTTGTTTTATTTTTAAATTTAATTATTAATTAACGATTGACTATACACCTGACGCAATTGCGAATCCGGAAAGAGCATTTAAGGAGCAATTAACGAAAAAAAACTTTAAAAAAATGTTCCTTTTTTGTAGGTGCAGCAATTTTTAATTTGAAAATTTTTGAAAAAATAATTATTAATCAATTAATAACTATACACTTGAAGAAATTACGGATTCTAAATGAGCAATTTTTTGACTTATAGTTTTATTTAAAAAAATTTATTCGCTAACTTAACTTTTTCTGGAAAAAAAAAATTTAGTGTTGAAATGTAATTTGATTATTGTAACGGTTGTAACTTAAAATTGTATACTTTGTTGTAACTTTGAATTTGTATTTACAGTAAAATATAAAAAATGCTAAAAGATAATTTTTAAAAAGTTACAAAAGATATTTTAAAATCAAAAAAATAGAATTAAAAGAACCTTTTATTTATTCTAATATCTCGCTTAGCTACATGAAGTCGTACCGCGTACGCTCAAATATAAAATAATCATTAGGCAGTAGAGGGAAAACCATTCCCTCACTAGTCCATGCGCATAACATCGTTTGCCCCACTCTATCAAAGCAACGAAAGCATACGCGGTCTGCTTTGAAAAATTGCAATTTAATTACTTTGTTATTAATTAAGATATCGTGATAATTATTTTTTTAGATAAGGGCCAAGTATATAAGAAATAAAACAAACACAAAAAATGATCGAAATCTTTCCAGTAGCTTTTGAGTTAAAAGAGAACATTAGAAAACAGCTATCATTTTATTTATATAGATATTACTTGAGTTCAAGCTTGAATCGCAATAGTTAGAATTTTATTAATTTTATGGTATTTTCTGGGTTTTGTTCCTGAAATTTTGTATTATTTGTGATGTTTATACAATATGTGTCCTTTGAATTGCAAAATAAATAAAAATTATCATCACTCAATGGAAATTTAATATTGAAAACGTATTCGCAAATAAAAAGTTGTTCAAATTGGACCATGTAAGTTCCCATAGTTACTCATACCATGAATTTTGCAAATGGCTTGCTTTAGGTCTCATGCTGACGTCAAAATTTATCGATTTCGTTTGAAATTTCGATTTTCGGGATAATTGACACGCTATTTAGCTTCTATTGGCCTTACTTTATGGTTACACAAAAGTCCATATAAATACATATTATATTATTTACTACTGTTAAGGGATATAACGCGTATAAAGTTATAGTATAGGCAAACCATATTACTTCGAACTTTTAGTTGTTGCTGAAAATTAGAATTTTTGATAAATAATTTTAATATTTTGTCTATTACCATCAAACTTTATTTATTAGGAGTATTATTTATTTTATTTATTATTTCCCAGAACTTTTCAATCTTCGAGAGTTCTAAAAGTGTTAAATTTATTCGGGAGAAATGCGTATTTTGTATATATTTATCAAAACTTAAATCTCAACAAGGTTCAATAACGAATTATTATTTTATAATTTTGTTCATGGTCACCATCTAAAAAGGAATTTTGGATCGTCACCTACCTAAAGAAAGGTTCCTAAAACTCAATGTGAATACAAAAATAGTTAGAAAATAATTACAATATAATTACAACAACTTATTAGAAAATTAATATATTTTTGTAGAGTTGATAAGTTTTCTTCAAATTCTATGACAAGCATATGTGCTGTGAAAAGCAATTTTTTATGTAAAGATTCAAAATTTAATATTTTTTTATTATAAGTGTACATATTCGAAGTTGAAAACATAAAGAAATTGTAAGTTTCATATGCATTTCAATAATTAAATAATTAAGCGCAAAACGTTGATTACATAGTTTTTAAAGTTTTTTTTTTCATTTTTCTTGTAAGAATTTTATAAATGATTAATTATCGATAGATCATAAATTAGGTAAAATGTTTTTTATGTGATATGTACTTATTATGATATTAGAGTTAAATAAAAAAAAAGTTAACCATCTTTTTTGTGTAATGGTTTATATATAATTCTCCTTTAATTTTCTAAATTTATTAAATTGTAACTTTTTTCTGGAGTCTAGACGAGTCTAGAGATCGTTTCATTCCTTGCTGGAGACAAATTTTTTGATTTAATTTTCGACGCTCTCGAGTATCTATATTTTGAGTTTTATTGGGAAATTCAATCGTTAAGTCTCAATCGAACTTATCCCCGTCCAAATGTTGGGACTCGTTGGACTTGTATTAATACGTTGAAAGATGTCATTCGTCATTGAAGTAATAATAATACCTTATATTGGAGATTCAATGAATTTCACATAAGATCTCTTGTAGCTTAGGTTGAATTCTTGAAAAATATTGACTTCGTTAACGGGGAATTTTTAAATCGAAAATCACGATTATCTCGGAAACTTCAAATGGTTTTGAAAATCTGCTCGCCAACTTTTCCAATTTCAAGATCCTCTATCTATATTCTGAGTTTTATCGAAAAATTCGTCCATGAAATTTCAACTTTTTTAAACAGGCGGTGGTCCATTTGAAAAATCTCAAACCTCGAAAAATTAAAATCTCCCCCTTAAGCTTTTTCGGGACTTTCTTGATACCAATCAACAGAGTAATTAACGCTGATTCCGATGAACTCACTTTTGTTAATGTATGTTCGTTAGTTAACGAGATATTCGACGTTAAAGTTGCCAAAAGTACGAATTTTACTACTTTTTGAAGAATTCCTCAGATTTCGTGCGGTTTTGATGCGGCGCCGCATGAAAAAAAAATGAAAAAAGCAAAACAATAATTCTGGATAGGCTTGAAATTGATGTACGATTCAAACCCCGCTTTCCCAAAATTGAAAAATTGCTAACAAAATTTTTTTGATAAAATTTTTATTAAAAAGGAATCTATAAATTAAAATTCCTATAAGTAAATAAGAAAATATTCTTGGTTAAACTCAATTTCCCTAATGAGGAAAAAGGAAAACGTTTCTTCGATCCATCGATCGTTCAAATCAGAAGGAATTGAAAGGTCGAAGCATCGAATTAAATCGAAGGATAACTGGTAAATTCAAATGAACTTTTATGAAGGATAACTCATGCTGTAATAGTAATCAATGGTAATAGTTATAGAAATACGGTATTTAATTAATATTGGAAATAAAAATTGCGGTCGATGCTGGATTCAAACCCGGGGTCCACTGCTTGGCTGCCGACGTCTTAAACACCTACGCTACAAAAGATCTTAAGTAAAATTTATTGAATCTCCAATATAACGTATTATTATTACTTCAATGACGAATGACATCTTTCAACGTAATAATTCAAGTCCAACATTGGGACAGGAAAATGTTCGATTGAGACTTTACGATTGAATTTCCCGATGAAACTCAAAATATAGATAGTCGAGAGGAAAATCAGAAAAGTTGTCGTAGCCGATTTTCAAAAGATTTTGTCCTTTCTGAGATATTCGTAATTTACGATTTTTATATGTTTATAAAGAAATATTTCTAGGATCCATGATGTAAAGTTTTTTTTATATATTAAATTTCCCAAAAGATTGGGCTGTTCTAGGAAACAAACAGCAACCAGCTAAAATAATAACAAAGTAAGGGACAGAAAGAAAACGACAAACTTTGAGTTGTAATTCTTTTTTTAAATATATTTTTATATAATATTTATATAAAAAATCTGGCAATAATGCTTTCTAGAAATCAGAGCTATAGTCTAATTAATAATTAATATTTTTTTATTGATTCATTATTTTATATTCTAGTTATCATATAATTGCTTATTTTTAAATATTTTTCATCATGTTATGAAATTACAAATTTTATATAATATATTTTTTTTTCTACACATTCAAATATTACATTTATAAATCTCTAACTAGTTATGTTTTTATTTGTGTTCTGTGTTAAAATTCAACCCCCTGCCCGTCAACAACCCCACATTCATATAAAAATTTTGTTCAATTTTCGAAACTTGTGTGTGGGTCACATACCCCAAACGATTATGATAAATTAATATTTTTTAACAAGGTATTTTAATATAAATTTATATAAAAAGTCGTATAATTAAAATATAACATAAAATAATTCTAAAAATGTTTCATTTTTTTAATATAAATGTTAAATATTATAATAACATAAATTTTGAATCGAAAAATTGATTCAACCTGATTTCTCATTTATCGCCTTTATTAGATGGCATACGACTTAAAGACAATAATGAAAGATTTACAAAAGTACGTTTACATTTAACGTTTTCAAAATTATTTTGACTAGTGTACAAAAACATTGGAAAAAAATCGTTGAATTTATTGATTTTCTTTTGGATGAGAAGGGAATTTTTGGTTCGAGTACACTCTTCTTGCTTGCTATAATATGGCAACAAATAAAGAGAAATTAATAATCATACACTGTTTGAGTGAATGTGTGTGTGTATGTGTGTAATATTGAGTAAAAGAAAACAAAATGTTAGAGAATAAAAATTAAAAGACAATAAAATTTATGGCAATTTATTACATTATAAGGATTCACTCTTTTGCACTTATTCAAATTAAAAAAAAAAAAGACGAAAACAAAATTTTGGAACTTCCACACGCAATCATCCACACAGATTTCCGTCTTTTTAATATTACTATTAATTAAATACGTTTTTCTTTTTTAATGAGAAGTAAAAGTTTTTTCACGATTTGAATACTTTCTTTATTATTGCACACCTTGTCGTTTTTCTTCTTCCAACATTGCGTCTAACTCATCGGTTAAGTTAGCCAACATGTTGCCAATGTCGTTGAGGACATCGGCCGGTTGTGAACGAGGCCGGGGAACATTAAGCGGTGATGAAGCCGAGGACGAAAGTCCACCCCCTGTAGACGTATTAGTGCTGCTTATATTATGTTGCGATAACGTTGAAGCGTTGGGGGTGGGTGATCCTGAATGGGATGCGAACGTTAAGGGCGAGGGCGACGAATGGGGCGGCATCGCGGCTCGGGACGGCGGCCGTTGCGTTACGCTTCCAGCTCGAGTTTTTATCGTTCCTGCATTTTCGTTAGCGAATGGAAGAGAATCCGACTCGGTACTTGAACTTGACTGTAACAGATAAAAAAAATCAATTAACACCAAAATTTAAGCCTTCTGAAAGAGAGGAGGTGATGGAAGAAAAAATTATCATTTTCAAAATTATCACGGATGATGGGCCCTTACCTAATGGAGTGAAATACAATTTTTTGAAGTGAAACTTCTTGGGCGGCGGCTCGATAAATGAACGAGAATTGAGAGTAAAATTATAAAAATGCTTCGTTTTGTCATTTTGTTAAACGTGAGAGAGAAGTAAGGATACGACACATAGAGAAATAGACAGACAATTTATGCTTCAACGCTCAAAAGTGGCGTAAAAAAGATCGATAGAACAAAATAACAGTATAATTATTATTGAAAAAACATTAAAACTTAAACTGTTGGTATTGAAAAAAGTTTTATGCTAGTTTTGTATTGTTCTCTCCCTTTCTCTGTCGGTAAGTCCCACAGTAAATCTCCCATTTTCTTTAGAATTTAAGAGGTTTCACTTCTATCATGTGTAAGATGCTGCACGTGAAGTTTTTTTTCTTCAAAAGTAACTTTTTCCTTTCAAAAATTATTCATAATTAAAATATATCCTAACTATTGCATATTTAATTTCTTTTGATATACGATATTAAAAAAGGTTGCATTTGAAATAAAAAACTGTATTGATTACTAGCACACAAGTTGTGCTTGAAAATTTTTCAAAATTTAGAAATTATATTGAATATATAAAGCAATCGATATGTTCTCCAACTTTCTAACTATCAAAATCCTGAAAAAAATTAACCAAACTCCATTGAAACAGGATTATTTCAAATGAACCGAATATCTTTTGTACCATTTTCATTATAAACATTCTTTACTGCTTTTATCACTGTGTATTCCTGCTTAAAAATATCTAATGGTTAACAACACGGAGTATAGATACAGGAGTCCGAACGCAATGTTAAAATAATGGTCGCATTCTGAGCCTATGTTCGCCAGAGTGCGCTACGATTCAGAAGATACTCGTTGATACTCGTGTTCACTCGTGTTTAAATAGCAGCGCGGGAAGTATTATATCTGTTTAGTGGCGGTAAACAAATACAATTATTTACTCATTAATAATTGTTACTCCAGAATTCTACAGGAAAATTTGTAAAAAAATTCAATATTAAGTATTACTGTATATAAATTAATATAATTTAGATTTTTTTCTATTATTCTTGCTTCTAATTTTTTTCTGCAGTGTTTTTTATTAAAGCACTTTAAAAGAAAACGCCCACGCATTATTAAAAAATTACTTATGATTTTTTTATCAGTTCTTTTTTATGTTTCTCACATCCCGCAGGCCGATATTTAAACGTATTTTTCTATAGGTAATAATCGTAGTAATAATATCTAATAACAATCATAATAACGGTGCCTCGGTGTTCGGTGCCTCCGAATCTTAGCGCCACGAGTGATCAAAAAGTGTACTATAATTGAGTTTCATATTTACGTACGTAAATATCGTGAAATAGCCTATGTTGTTCGGACTCCTGATATATATACTCCGTGGTTAATAATTTCATTACTAGAACATTACTACTGCTTCATGGATAATGCTACGTGAATCATCAATTGTTACTTACGACTAGCAAAAGTTTACGAATGTGATAAATTATGTCCTGTTTTGTTTTGGGTGAACCCTAAAAAGTTTGAAAACAAATATAAAATAACAAAAAAGTTATAAAAACTAAATCAAATTACACGAATTTGTATAGGCAATACGCATAACAGATATGTAGCATATGTTGTGTGTACATAATGCATCTGATCCGACATGAATGCTAATTTCTTATGAAAAGATGTATTGTATGGTATGATACAGTAGCAAGTTAAAATTACGATTTAAATAATTTTTTTTATGTTTACAGTTACTGAATACGGCTTGATTTCAGAATAATCCTGTTATTGTTGATGGGAAAAGTTTATTAGTTGAAATATACTAATGGAAAAATATTTTGGTTGTATTTACCTTAAAACTAGCATCCGAACCATTTCTGTGTTGCATGGCTAAGGCTGCAATCAGTTCTTGTTCCTCGCCAGAGCCACCCCAAGAACGGGACGGCAACAGTCTGTGATTGGTAACACCTGGTGGTGTACCAGGCGCCGGTGGTGGCGGCAACGGTAAATCCGTACCACTTTCAAGCGATATACTTAAGCTGTCTGAACTAGGATAAGCCGGCAACGGAAGCGGACTGGACTGAGCGTGAATATCAACCGTGGTCTGCTCTGAGGTGTCCGACAACGTCGAGTTACTCGACTGTCGTTTCGGCGGTGACGGTGGCATCTTCTTCAACGGACTCGTGCTCACACCAAACTGATGAAACTTGTCGATAAAGTCTCGCGGCAAACTCTTGTACTGGTTTCCTCCGAAACAATATTTGTCGCTAATGATTTTCTGGTGATCGTAATCGTGGAATATTGTGGCTGGATCTCGCGATTTGGCTGGAATTTTCGCGACAGGTCGAGGCCGGACGAGACCGCGAGGTCTCGGCAAAGTGCCTCCACCACCCTCGTACATAATGGCTACCTCGTTCGTCGGCGTTATATCACCGTCGTCGTAGGACCTGGGACGCCATTCCCCTGGTGCACTGCCCATTTGCGTGCCTCCTGCCTGTTGATAATAAAAGGTTTGTGTGTTTTCTGAACTAAATGTGTGGTGAGTGGATCTTTCATGTGGATCTTCTAAACTTTCAAGAGATTTTCCCCGCCCTCCACGAATCTAAGAAAAAAATTTACATCATCAACGACTTTTATCAAACATTTCGTTAACGTTTTCCTTTCTCCATGAGTATAAATGATAGTTATCCAACCCCGTAATGAGTGAAGAATCAAACACAAAAAAGTGCAGTTGCTTGTATGCAAGTGAGTTGTGGTGAGTTAAAACGCTGCAATTTACCCTTTTATCCTTCGTTTTGTCTTTTACAACACGAAACAATGAAAACGTACAACGCCCCAATTAATTCCTAATATTTCATTGTTTTTCATTATATTAGTGCATAAAATAATAGCTAAATAAAAAAAATTCTATTATAAAAAAGATTTTTTTAAATCTTCATGACACGTGCAAAAAAATAATAAAGCTCATACGAATGCCTTTAAAATTAAGCATTTTAAAATTTACTAAGAAATCCAAAATATTCATCGTATTAATGAAATATTATTGGCAGTAGATTTTGATTTCCAAAAAGGGACTTCAAATAATAAATCAATTGACAACAGTTCAAATTAAGTAAGAGAATGAATTTTTTTATATTGTAGATATAGATGTGAGTAGATATTATGTAAAATCCAAATTTTGAAAGCCCCGGAATAATTTTCAATGGTTAAAAAGCTCCGCTATTGAGCTGTAGCTTTCATTGATTTAATTGGATTTTATTTAAAAGAAAAACTTCTCATAAAAGTGGTAAATCTGGATTTTTTTTGAAAAACTTGATATCAACTACCACTAGTCTTTCCCTATCAAGGATTCGCTTTTTAAACGAAATTTAAAGGATACAATTTTCAGGCTAAAAATACATGAACTTCGTTGATTTCTCTTCTTCAATATTTTTTCCAAAAAGTTGTAGGAAAATATTTTATTATTCAAAATGTATATGCGATATTTTTTGTAAGGACATTACTCCCACCTATAAGTAGAAAATAAAAAGAAAACTCTTACTTAATTTGAATCGAGTTAAGTCCCTTTTATTTGTTTTATATGAGCTATACCCTTTCATATGAGTTTCTGTAAGGCCGCGTTCACACGGTTCAACTTTAGTTGATCAACAATTCACAATCTATTAGACCGTAGCGGGGTAAGCGACGCGAGAAGTGAAGCACAAGCGAGTCGAATTGGAAGCAAATTGAGCAGAATTGAAAGAAAACTGACCGGGGTCGACTCGATCGACTTGAACAACAAAATGTTTGACTCAGTCAAACTTTTGTTGATCGAGTCGACCGCGGTCAGTTTTATTTCAATTCTACTCAATTTGCTTCCAATTCGACTCGCTTGTGCTTCACTTCTCGCGTCGCTTACCACGCTACAGTCTAAAAGATTGTGAATTGTTGATCAACTAAAGTTGAACTGTGTGAACGCGGCCTAATAGTTATACCCCTCCTTTTATACACCTTTCTACATATATTCAAAAATTACATTTGAAACTTTTATTCTAAATTTTAGTTGATGATCAGAAACGATTATAAATTCATCCAATGATTGAATCTAATTACTTTTAACAGTCCTCGTAAAAATTTCTTGTTAATTTTTTGATGTCCACTACAGTTAAAAATGTTTGCTAATGTTAAAGCGTATCGTATGGCTTTTCGAATTTTGATGCAAAACTATGATCTTGAGGGTATTATTTACAAGTATGAGTAAGTAAAAGATGTGTGCATGTGAACAAGAAGCCAAAGGTGATAGAGCGAGCACATCATAGGCATGTTTGGGTCCTAAATTTTTCGGCCCGACTTACCTTAATCGGAACAATGTCGGTGCAATAAATCGGCTGATAATAAATCGGTTGTTGTCGATGCATGGCCGAGTAACAACTCGCGGTCATTTGTCGCGTTTGATCGACTTCCCAGGGTTGATGGAACGCCCGAAAAGTCGTATGCACAGCAGGCGGTGGCGGTGCCGCGTCGGTCATATCACTACCACCCCCAGTTCCCAGGTTCATTCCTCCGTTGGTGCATTGTTGCTGGGACGGTGGTGGCGGAGCGTGAATCAACGGTGACGTTATCAAAATGCGATCCTTTTTCGTGAATTGTTCGTGATGGTGGTTGTGATCAGGTTGTGGTTGGTGGTTGGTGATCGTGATCGGTAGTGGTAAATTAAAAAAGAGAGGAAACCAAAATAAAAACAAAATTCAATTGGAAAACATGCGAAATTTCGCCTTCGTTCTTTTTCAAAAAAAAAAAAATTAGGAAAATTAAAAACATTTACGGAGTTTATGGTATCCAGCGAGTATTTTTGTATTGAGAATACAGCAAAAAGCGAGGGGGGACATTGAACATTGACTGAGCAAAAGAAAATGTTACAAACCTGGCCTTGCACGACGACATCGAGGGACGTCGGTGGTGGAACGTGGAATCGTTTTCCAGCTCTAATATCCTTGGCGCGTTTTATCGCCAACATCACTTTCTTCTGGTGTCCCAACTTAACGATTCCAATATCTTCCAAGTCTTCCCACGTTAACTGAGTCGCATCTTCAACAGTTCTATATCCTTGCGCGTGTAAAGCCGGTGCATATTCCTCTAATCGTAACAAACGGAGCCATTCCTCAACAGAACCCTGAAAGTAGAAAAAAAAAGTCTTACCAACCTGACCATTTCCTATTACCTATTATAAATTCTATTAAAAATCCAGAGAAAAAAAAGTTTTCTCAAATTTTTAATTCAAGTAAAAAGCGTAGAACATCTCATTACTTACCGGAATATAATCCGGAAGATTATCGGGTAGTGTAAGTTGTCCAATTTCAGCCTTAAGCCGTTTCCGGTGATTTGGTTTCTTTATTCCGATCGCTGTGAGATCTTCGGGTGTCATTCGACCAATTGTTGGTAAATCGTAACCAGCACTCATAAATAATGGGAAATATTCCTCGAAATGTAAATCACTGAGCCAAGAATGAATTATATCTTGATCCTAGGAGGATAAACAAGGGATAGATTTAAACGTTTTAAGCGTAAATGACCATTGTTAACACTTACGGGGACACCCTGCGCGATTAACCGTTCTATCCGCCCTTCTGAGCCTATTGAACAGGAACTTAAACTACAACGTGGACTACCCCCGCTTCCAGAGGTTGTACCTGGTCCACATCTACTGCCTGGAGGACCAACTCCTAAACTTCCTAAAGGATGATAGGCAGATGCTCGTCCACTATCTAACGACGCTGTACTGTGTCGAGATCCAGATCCGGCACTGCCACTTGATGATCCTGGACTATCACGACCAGGAGACTAAAAAAAAATTTAATTGATACCAAAAAAATATATATATAAATAAGAATTCCATTGATAATAGAATATCAAATTTGAATCGGTCAAAACTGTGAAGGTAAATTATAGTTCTTCATTAATTAAAAACGAGTTGATGTTCTTTGATCGTGATTCTTTATTTGACTTGATTTTCAAGATACTTGATTTAAACTTGACTTGAAATCAAATCAAATGTTAATATTTAAATATCAAGACAAATCAAACATTGGCTTCGATTGTTAATTTAATTTTAAGTCATAATAACAAGCTCAGTTCATTTCATAGCAGGACCAGTAAAATAATTTCCTGGAATCAGTGTCTTGGTTATAAACCCCAGATCATCACTTTTTACTATAATTT